>OZ012741.1:627574291-628774291 GCA_963859935.3 Lathyrus sativus | reverse complement strand
GTGTGTTAATGAAAATTCCAACTTGTGATATTTGTATCAATTACATTTAATATCATGATTCAATGTTCTGGATTTGCTAGCTGTCTGAATCAAATCTCTTTCTCAAATGGATATTCTCTGATGGGCTTCTGATCCTTGGATTATTGTTGGCAGGTGTAGATAGCAACGATTTTGAATGTAAACCATGTACTGAATTTGGGAGTGGTTGGCCAATATCGGGAATCACAGAAGATACCTGAGGATGATGAATGGCTTTTTAGTGGAATGAGAATCGGTTGAAGATGCTCGTGAGGATTTTGAGGTTTGTCTAGATCCTGGGGTTTCAGAATAGGATGCCCTTTCCATCTGATTTTCACGCTGAGATGCACTGTTGATAGTAATTATGTTATTCTTGTTTTCAGGGTGAGGCGACCTTGGTGTTTAATTGGATATTTTAACAGTGTTTTATGTGCTATGGATAGGTTAGGAGGAAACATGGCTCAAGAGAAGGAGTATGAGGACTTGATCAATATGATGGACAATGTTAAGTTAAGTGCTATGGAGAATACAGGTGACTATTTTACTTGGTCAAATAAGCGTGCTGAGGGTATCATATACTTTAGAATTGACCACTTATTAGTCAATGCAGAATGGTTCCAAGCTTATATACATGCCAATCTTAATACTCTGGTGCTTGGGATTTCTGATCATGCATTGCTTCATTTGGATTGTCATGATCAGACCAAAACTAGAAAGTATGCCTTTAAATTCCTGATTAGTGCTACAGAGATTGATGAATACCACACTGTTTACAGGAATTGGAACCTCCCTATTGCTGGCAATCCAATGCAAATTCTTTGGAAGAAGCTAATGAGAATGCAGCCTATCATAAGAGCTTTGAGTAAACCTATTGTAGGAGTGACTAATACTTTGTAGAAGGCTAGATCAGACTTGATACAGGCTCGGGAAAGACTTGTTCAGGATAGACTAAATACTGCGCTTATCAATGAGGTTAAAACCAGAACTGAGGAAGTTTGCAAATGGAGTGAGATTGAGGAACAAACATTAAAACAAAGACCAAAGATTAATTGGTTAGGATTAGAGGATGGTAACAACAAATTCTTTTATGCTCAACTTAAAGTTACCCATGTGAATACTGCTATAACTTCCCTGTACAAGTTTGATGGAACCATCATAAATATTTAGTAGGATATAGCAAATGAGGTTTTGATTCTGTATGGAAATCTTATGGGCAGGGCTAATGAGAACTTAAAGGGCATTGATATTGTAGCTATGAGAGAGGGGCCCTAGCTGAATTGTGATCAAAGGAAGATGTTGATCTCCCCTATTACTGAGCAGGAAGTTGTTAAGGTCTAGTCCTTAAACATGTCACTATGTTCTTCCTTATGCAGGTGCGAAAACGCGGGATGTTTTGAGCAACATCTGTGGGTAACAATCGTCCCTGCTCATGCTTGTTTCTTTTAATGATGCTGGTTGAATGACTTTTCTTCTTTGCTGTAGAACCGGATGTGAATGGCGAGGTACCGCGTGTGTTCAATCTTTGAACCTTATTTGGTGTGTGGAGGTGCCGATATGAACGGTTTTCCTCTGAGCTTTCACCTGTACTGATATCTTATCTTAATGACAGTACCGACCAAATGGTAATGAATTTCCGCTGTGTTGGATTGTCATGCTACTAACAAGGTTGTTTGTTTCTCTTATGTGCAGGTGTATAATCTGGTGGTTAGAAAGCCTTCGTGGCGATTCGCCGAACAAAGTAGTAACCTGTTTCCCTCCTTTGGAAACTTTGTATCTGATTCAATTTCAAATCTGACTACGTAGGTGCGAACGCAGTTACACAGGCGGAGTGCGAGGTTCGGTATTGAAGACGTATGACTTATCTCTTCATAAAGCTCAACTTGATCATACGTGGACTCTGCTTTTATGTGTATTAAATACCAGGGGATTTCTATGTGGGAAGCTTGTATAAATTTAGGATTTGTTGTGTAATTATTGAAGTGCACATATGTCAATAAAGTACAGAATGTTCTTGTAATCCATTGTTCGTCGAAATTAGGAATTACTTTGGTGTTCAATACGGTTGTACATTATGATTAAAAAACGGGAATCTGTATGGAGTATTTATGGTGAATAACATAACTTGAATTCATTCTTGTGGCTCCTTCATAAATTGAAATTCAACCGCGTATCTTATGATGAGCTTACTTAGCTTGTACTATAAATCAGTATATATATAAAAATGGATCTTGTAATATAATCTGCAAATTTGACCCCAAACTCCCTTTCTTAAAATCTCCCTCACTCATTGAAATAAACCTGGTTTCTCTCATTCACGATCGTTGTATCGAATACTAAATAGGTCCGAGTTCCTTCTCGCAAATGATGACCCAACCTTACGAAATTAGGTGATGGCGTAGCTTGGTATACTCACTAGTTTCTTACGAAACCTTGATGATAAGGACACAATCTCCAGGGAAGACACTAAAACCCTTGAGACGCCTTGAGGGGACGAACAGTAGAATAATCCTAGGATCTCTGTAATCCAATGTTCGTACTCTGAAGTGTTTGACTGTAATGATCCACACTAAATATTATTGCACCTTGTAACCCTCAAGAAGCAACCTATGGACTTCATGAACCTCATGAAAGGTCTTGTGAACCTTCATAAAATAGCTTGTGGACTTTATGAACTTCATGAAAGGTTATGCAAGTTGTTGGAGAACTTGTGAACCTTGTGAACCTTCTTAGAACACAAGGTCTTGTATTGTGAGGGCAAATTTTGGGGTGCAACAGTATGCTTTCAAATAAAATTTGGTGATAATGTAAGGCATTGTTTCAATCCCTCTAACACTGGAGAAATAAGGAAGTTATTCCCTTGTCAACCCCTTCTAGCTTAGAAGTTAGAGTTTCTTTACAAAAATCTGTAATCTTAACCTTGAGGTGGGTAGTTCTGAGTTGACTTGGTTGTGTATTCATGCAAGACACCTTTCATATAAAGGCTGCATTCACAATTTTCCGTCGCACACAGCAAGCAAGTGGAGAAGAAGTCTTTGAATCCAAAAGCCAATGATGGTTCATTATAATCATTAAGCCATGCAGTCACAACTCTTTAAATCTTCCAAATTAAATTCACAAATGTTGTACAAGTTGTTCCCAAAGTTATAAATAAAGAAGGATCGTCAATAAATCCTCACTCAAAGAACGAGTCGAGTCACTTTCGAGGCAAAAACTAAGAAAGATGGGAAGCTCATGACCTTACCTTATACAAAGAGAAATAAGAACAAGCTTGTATGACAACCGAAAATAAGAGAGGGTGACTGTCAAAGAACATAATTAATTCTTGAGCTATCTAGAACATCAAAACCTCTTGGGGCTAGAATGCGCGTGTCAATTAACTGAACATAGGGTTGTAGTTCATCATGAAGAAGGGGTGTGTACAAATAAACTTTGAGTCTTTATCCTTTGTTTCATAAACCGTGAACTAGTCCATGTTACAACCCTCAAAAGACCTAACTGAAGCAAGCTTATTTTGAAATCATACTACATCTAGGTTGCGTAAACTGACTCCAAAAAATCTTTACAAACCAATTATTTTGGCATTGCACCTTTGCTTTAACTTCAATTTTAATGACTTGAACCATTGTGTTCTGACCATTGACTCATGTACTTTGCATCTTTTAAAAATGATTTTGTTTCAAAGGTTGCATGAACTTTGCATTTACCATGTTTGTATGAATACTTTTGTTTGCAAATTGACTTTCCTCTCAAGGAATTTTCAAACAATTGAGAAACTTAGTTCGGTGATCCTATCAGGGGAAAGTTCCTTTCACATCCTGTTAAAAATCAGTTCACAATTTGTTGTTCATTGCAAGTCCTTCTCAGAATTGTTTTATCCAGAAGATCTTTCAAGACGCAGACTAGAGCAAGCTTTCCAAGCACACAGTAAAGCAACCATCTTCAGAATCAGACAAGCTGAAGCAATTACCAGTTCATCTATAACAAACAACTAATCTGGGGTAGTTTACTTGAATAATCCCCAAGCGGCTCTCCATCATTCCTCCAAGGATCATCAATTTGATATACTTTGCAAGTGTGATAGAGATATGTTCAATAGTAGCATCTTTAGTCCCCAAGGAGAATGGTAGTGATCTCCATGTTGAGGAATCAGTCTTCAAGTCCTGTCTTTTCCCAAAAAGAGTCGAGTCATGTAGTCGATATCTGCACTTGCATTTGATCATATATCATATGCATAATTCATATACATATGCATAATGCATATACATATGCATAATGCATATACATATGCATAACATGAGTGTTTCGTCCTCATCTGCATACTCCATAGGCCGTGTTGTTGTTCACGTCTTACCTTGTGGTCAAAGTCCAACTTACTTGGCACATACCTATTAGATACTTTCGTGTCTATCCAATGCTTTCTTGGGTACCATTTTATTCACATTCATCCAATGCTTTCTTGGATACTGTGATTCCTTTTATCCAATGCCATATTTAGGTGTCATATATGTTTATCTCTCTGATGTTTTTCCAGATTGAGTCTTTTGTTCTGATGTTTTTCCAAAACCTCTATAATGTTTTTTAGATTGAGTTTTTTTCCTGATGTTCTTCTAGAACCTGTTAGATGCCCAATTTTGCTTATTGGAGCAATCGAATGTGGGCATCTTTCACTCCTTTTTGTCGAGAAAGTTTTAAAAAATGATCTTGCTTTGGTTGGTTTGCAACGTTATGAGAAAGGATCTTGGTACCTTTAATTTGTGTGTTATTGTACAAGAATTAGGCATGAAAAAGTAGGAAATTAAGACACAAGAAAGATGACAAAGAAACCAAGAAAGCAAGCAAATAACAGCATGTTCGCTAGGCGAACTGCCAGCGAAGCTCCCTCTAAAACTTCACAAATTTCTCTAGGTGAACTATGTAGCGAAGGCCAGAAATCTTGACACTGTTCATGACAGAATGGAAAGGGCCCTACACTCTCTAGGCGAGGGAGGCAACGAAGTACTCGCTAGGCAAAGAAGTAGTGAGATGCCAACGAGCACTCCCAGACTTCGGGCAGAGGCAAAAGGAGCATAAACTCGATAGGCAAGGGATGTAGCGAAGAGCTCACTAGGCGAAGTACCAGCGAGCAGGTAGCGAACACCTCCAGACTTTGGGAAGAGGCGAAAGGACTATAAATTCGCTAGGCGAGGTTCTCAGCGAAGGCTTCGCCTAGCGAACATGTGCAAACTTTTCTATGGAGAGTCCTCAGGACACAGGCACTTATGGTGGCAAATTTTGGGGTTCGCTAGGCGAACCATTTTACTCGCCTAGCGAGCATGACAACTCAGCAAGACTTCTATAAGTAGCATGGGCTACGTTTTGTAAAAAGATCTTTTTTCTTGTTTTTGCATTAGAGGTGATTTTTCTGACCTAAAAACCGATTCCTTCATTTCTCATTATCTCTTCACAATAATTTCCAAAAAGAAGGTTGATTCCCATCCAATCTCGATTATTCGACTCGAGTTGATCAACCTTCTCGCGAAACTTGTTGTTCAAGCTATCATGGAAATGAGTAGCTAAATCCCTCTCTTGTAGAAGTAGTTAGTTCAGATTTTATGTATTCTTCTTAACCTCTTGTATGTGAACAAGTTGTTAATCAATATAGATGAAGTTATTTGCTACTTTTTGTACATTTATGGTTTTGTTTGTATTAGATATTAAACTTTCCAAGTCTTGACCTAATATCTTCATCTATCAACTATACAAATGCTAGAGATAAGTTTGAAAGTTGATATCCACTTTGTATCGTTCTTAATGCTTATTGTTTTGATCCGTTATTTAGAGAAATCATTTAACGGTCGAAACAATAACATTCACGAAAATGATTTAGAGATGAACATTTTTGCGAGGATACGCGGTTATGTTGGTTAGAACTTTGTTCACATATTTGATTGGTTGGATACGTTTAGAATGGACTAGTGAACCCTAATCTTGATATGCTTTTATCAACCTTAAAGACCGACTTATATTCCGCTTTATTTATTGCAAACTTTTGTTACAAACATTGAAACCACTTTAAAAAACCCCTTACTCTTAAGTCACTAAACCATTGAACGACAAGCATCTCTATTCTCTTCAATCCCTGTGGATACGATAAAACACTACCGCAAATACTTTCTAACAAAATGGTGCCGTTTCCGGGGATTGTTAGTTGAATATTGCAAGCATTGCAATAGTTTAGTGATATTAAGATTTTTGTATTGTGAATCTCTTATATTTGTAATTCTTTGTGCTTTTTAATTTGTTTAGTTCGTGTGCAGAATTCGTTTATGCGCGGACATGTTCGGCCAGAAAACCTTCCTTTTGATCCTGAGATTGAGAGAACCGCTCGTCGTACCAATAGTCGCACAAGGCAAAGACGACAACAACCTATTGCAAGACAAGAGTTTGGATAATCTTCTTTATCCACTCCACCTAATTCACCAATTATGGCAGCATCTCCACCTCCACCTCCAGTTTCTACTCCTTGTACGAACAGTCCAAGACACACCACTCAGTTTGCACGTAATCTTCAAAATGGAAGACAAGCCGAGATGAAAACGGGAATCCTAACAGTTGTCTATCAAAATCCTTTCACGGGATTAGACCATGAGGATCCGTTCACACATCTTAAAAAATTCTATGAGATTGTGGGTGCAACGGGAGCAACCGAAGATGACGAAGAGTCATTGTTCAAGAGACTATTTCCTCACTCCTTTATTGGGAAAGCGAAGGAATGGTATCTTGATCAACCTACAACAATCATGAAGGATTGAAATCTTATAGAAGAGAAGTTTCTTGAACGGTTCTTTCCACATAACCGTTTCATGGAAGCTAAAACTGTGATAGTTGTGTTTTCGTAAGGAGCAAGTAAATCCCTCAACGAGCTTGGGAGAGATTCAAGTCTATGTTAAGAAAATGCAAAGGACATAGTTTTGATGAACTCACTCAAGTTCATATTTTCCGCAATGGTATCCTTTCGGTCCACAAGACCTTATTGGATACTACGGTGGGAGGTTCTTTGATGTCTAAAAGCACCGATGATGCAATTGCAATTATTGAGAAGATGGCACTTAATGATCATCAAGGGAATCATAACCGTGGGGTAGTTCAAAGAAAACCAGACGTGCTCGAGTTAGGTACGAATGACGCTATTCTTGCCCAAAACAAACTTCTTACGCAACAAGTGGAGCTCTTGACTCAACAAATGTCAAAGCTTCCACAACAAATCAAAGAAATGCAAGAAGCTCCTACTCAACTTCAAGTGGCAAGTTGTGAGTTATGCAAAGGTGACCGTCCTACCGGATAATGCCCTCCCGTCTTGGAAGAAGTCAATTATGCCGGAAACCAAAATCAAGGATATCAACAAAGACCACCTTATCAACGACAAAACCAAGGTTATCAAAGACCTAATCAAGGGTACTAACAACCTTGGAGGCCATATAAAGCCGGAACTTTGAATCGTCAACAATATCAAAACTACACACAACCTCCTCAAACTCAAAATGCACAATCAAAGATGGAGGAAACTCTTACCCAATTCATGCAAATGTCAATGTCCAACCAAAAGAACACCGATGCGGCTATTAAGAATTTGGAAACACAAGTTGGCCAATTATCAAAACAATTGGCCGACCAACAAAAAGGGCCTTTCACGGCTACTGCTACTCCAAATCCGAAGGAGCATTGCAAGGCGATTCTTACAAGGAGCGGAAGAGAAATTGACATGGGCGTAGGTGACGAAGTAATGATGGAGGAAGTTGTAGTTGAAAAAGAAATTGAAAATGTTGGTGATGACGTAGAAAAGAATGTTGAGGGAGAATTAGCTGAAAATGAGAAAGTGAAAAAAAATGAGGAAGGAGAGAAAAGTAAGAGAGATGAAAGAGTAAAGAGGTCTAGGAAAGGAAAAAAGCAAATGAGCTCTATTCCTATTCAAAATTTGCCTTATCCACATGCTCCGACAAGAAAAGACAATGCTAGACATTATACCCGGTTTATGGACATATTCAAACAATTACAAATTAATATTCCATTTTCCGAAGCATTGGAGCAAATGCCAAAGTATGCTAAATTTATGAAGGACATTCTCACAAAGAAAAAGCGGTACACGAATCAAGAGGCAATCATGGTGTATGCTAGTTGTAACGCAATTATTCAACGAACTCTCCCGAGGAAAGAAAGTGATCCGGGATGAGTCACTTTGCCTATTACAATTGGAAATACTTATGTGGGCAAGGGGTTGATTGATTTGGGCTCTAGCTTAAATTTGATACCCTTATCTATTGTGAAGCGGTTGGGATACATGGAGTTGAAATCGACTCAAATGACGTTGCAACTTGCCGACAAATCTACCACTCGCCCTCATGGTGTAGCCGAAGATGTGTTGGTAAAGGTTGATAAATTTTTGTTCCCAATTGACTTTGTAGTAATTGATATGGAAGAAGATGATGACTCTCCATTGATTCTTGGCCGACCTTTCATGAAGACAGCACGCATGGCGATTGATATGGATGATGGTCTCATGAAAGTAAGAGTTCTTGATGAGGAGATTTGCTTCAATCTTTTCGAAGCCATGAAACTCTCTAAAGACAAAACCGATTGTTTTAGAATTGATGTAACAGAGGTGGCAATTTAATAAGTCAAGGAGTTATTAGAAGTTCCTACACCATTACAACAAGTTCTTACAAATTCTCTTTCAAAGGTGAATGAAGAAGAAGAGCGAGAAATTGAAAAGTGTTTGCGGGAATTTGAAGAGTTAGAGGAAATCCCACCTTTAAAAGAAAAGGTTGAAAATTTGAAAAAAGAGAACAATGAGGAAGGCAAGCTTGAGTTGAAGTTGTTATCATCTCATCTAAAGTATGTTTTCCTAGATGAGGAGAAAAACAAGCCGGTAATCATAAGTGCGGAGTTAACCATGGATGAAGAAAGGAAATTAATTGTGGTGTTGAAGAAAAATCAAGAAGCAATGGGTTGGAATCTTTCTGACTTAAAAGGTATAAGTCCTTCCTATTGTATGCATCATATTTTTATGGAGGAAGATTTCAAGCCGGTAGCGCAACCGCAAAGAAGATTGAATCCTACTATGAAAGAAGTAGTGAGGAAAAAGGTTATGAAGATGTTTGATGTCGACATGATTTATCCTATTTTTGATAGTCCATGGGTGAGTCTAGTTCAAGTGGTGCCGAAGAAGGGTGGAATGACAGTTGTCCGCAATGAAAAGAATGAGTTGATTCCAACAAAAACCGTAACGGGATGGAGAATATGCATTGATTACCGTAGGCTAAATCAAGCTACAAGAAAAGATCATTTTCTCCTTCTGTTCATGGATCAAATGCTCGAGAGGCTCTCTGGTCAAGAGTATTATTGTTTTTTGGATGGATATTCCGGGTATAACCAAATCATTGTCAACCTGGAAGATCACGAAAAAACAACTTTCACTTGTCCTTTCGGAATCTTTGCTTATCAGAGGATGTCGTTTGGTTTGCGTAATGCACCGGCAACTTTTCAACGGTGTATGCAAGCGATATTCTCGGACTTGATTGAGAAGACGATTGAGGTGTTTATGGATGATTTCTCAGTTTTTGGGCCATCATTTGACCTTTGTTTAAAAAATCTTGATGTTGTCTTGGAGAGGTGTGTGGATACCAATCTAGTGCTTAATTGGGAGAAGTACAACTTCATGGTCACGGAAGGCATTGTGCTCGGTCACAAGGTTTCTTCAAAAGGACTGGAAATTGATAAAGTTAAAGTGGAATTGATTGAAAATCTACCACCGCCTCTGAATGTGAAGGAAATTAGAAGTTTTCTGGGTCATGCGGGATTTTATCGAAGATTCATCAAGGATTTCGCGAAGATAGCAAAGCCATTGATAAACTTGATCAACAAAGATAAGTCTTTTCTTTTTGATGATTCTTGCATGACAACTTTTGATTCTTTGAAACAAAGCCTAATAATTGCACCCATAATTGTCGCACCGAATTGGAAAAATGATTTTGAACTTATGTATGACGCGAGCGATAATGCGGTTGGTGCAATTTTAGGCCAAATAAAAACCAAAATTTTCCATGCGATACATTATACAAGTTAGGTTCTTAACGAAGCTCAAATCAATTATGCGACAACGGAAAAAGAATTGCTTGCTATAGTGTACGCATTAGAAAAGTTTCGGTCTTATGTGATCGGATAAAAAGTTGTGGTTTACACCGACCATGCGGTGATCAAGTATCTGCTGACCAAACCGGATTCCAAACAACGATTAATTCGTTGAATTCTTTTACTCCAAGAATTTGATCTTGAAATTCGTCATAAAAAGGGATCCGAGAATTTGGTAGCAGATCACTTGTTCTGGCTTGTGAATGTTGATGTCACAAAACATGAGAAAGAGGTGAGGGAGGAGTTTCTCGATGAATAATTGTATATGGTAACGGTTAGACCTTGGTTCGCCGATATGGCTAACCACAAAGCCACCAGATTGATACCCGAAAGTCTAACTAGTCACCAAAAGAAAAAAATTTGTTTGACACCAAGTATTTTGTTTGGGATGAACCACATCTTTTTAAACTTGGCGTCGATAACATCTTGCAAAGATGTGTGTTTGAGGAGGAAGCCAAAGATATTTTGTGGCATTGTCACAACTCTCCGTATGGAGGGCATTTTAACAATACGAGAACGGCCGCTAAAGTCCTTCAATCGGGATTTTATTGACCGTCCTTGTTCAAAGATGCGTACGCGCATACAAAAAGTTGTGACAAGTGTCATAGAAGCGGTGGAATAACGCAACAAAATGAAATGCCACTGCAAAATATGATAGAAGTCGAAATTTTCGATTGTTGGGGAATTGATTTTGTTGGTCCATTTCCACCGTCTTTTGGAAATGAATACATCCTGGTTGCGGTGGACTACGTCTCCAAATGGGTGGAAGCTATAGCTAGCCCTAAGGCAGAGGGGAAAACCGTAATAATTTTTTTAAAGAAAAACATATTTTCTCATTTCGGTACTCTGCGAGTGTTAATAAGTGACGGTGGTTCGCACTTTTATAATACTCAGTTAGCCAAAGCCTTAGAACAGTATGGTGTGCGACACAAAGTTATAACACCATTCCATCCGCAAGCTAACGGACAAGCTGAGGTATCGAACCGAGAGATTAATTTTTTTTTGGAAAAAATCGTGTCTATCTCACAAAAAGACTGGGCAAGTGTCGCTTGCGCGAAAATAAGGTGTCGGCATGACAGAAGAGTCGCCACCTTTCGTTATTTATCCCTCGGAGCGGGAAAGGAAACGATCGGAAAAACCTGACGAAAAAGGGTAAGACGAGGTCATCGCAACCGTTGTCTGGGTTCGGGAGTCGGTTACGCAAGGGGAAGGTATTAGCACCCCTCACGTCCGTCGTACTCGACGGGATCCTCGCTTGTTTGTTTACTTGGACGGGTTGGTTATAATCTATCTACCTATCAAGGCTGGCTGAAAAAAAGAAAATAAAAAATGACTCGGCAACGCATCGCGCTTTATGCCTACGTATTCTCATCAGAGAATGAGAAATCAGAGTCAACGTAGTTCGACTAACTACGGGGGAAGGTTGCTCGCTAGGATATCGCATCCTATGCCTACGTACTTTCATCTGGTATGAAAGATCAGAGCAAACGTAGTTCGGGAAACTACGAGAAAAATGGCTCAACTAGGAGGGAGACTATCAAGTCCTACTGTTATCATGCTATGGATTCATCCTATGGTTGAGGTTTGAACAGGGAACTCCTAGATGTTGTCATGCATAGGTTTCAACCTAAAAGTCTACCATCAAATCCTCATCAGAGGAAATGAGAGTCCTAAGGGATCATGTCAATGATACATCAAAACAGACAAAAGCATCAGCTTTAACAGTAAAATGCATGCAATGCAAGTGAGGGAGGAAATGTGTGTGGGGCTTCAACCTCCACAAGCTCATCTCGACCTCAAGCCAGTCATGAAATAACAGTAATCATACTGAAAATAATCAACATGCTATCAAGCAATAACAGTAAACTGCAATCACACAGATAAAGGAAATGAAGTGCCAACAGGCAAACAAGACACACATGCTTGAGAAAGAAAGAATCTACTCTCTAATCCTAACCCTAATCACAGAATCTAAACAGATCTAAGCAAAGCTCTCAAGCAAAACCCTAAACAAGAGAAATCATTCCCAATCTTCAAGCTTCAGAGCAAGCTTACCAAAGACAGGGAGCTAAGCAAGCAGACTCATAGTGTCTTCCTCAGGAAAGCACTAGGAGGTGTATACTCAGGAGTCATACCCTATGTGGCTCAACCACTGTGATCAGTTTACATTCCTCCTCAGGAGAAATTAAACTCACAAGCAGGCTCCAACATCACTGGATACTTGAGAAATCCTAGACAAACTAGTGGAACTAAGTGAATAGACCCATAGGACCTTCCTCAGGAAAGTACTAGGAGGCTTCCACTTAGGAGTTGTATCCCATGTGGCTCAACAACATGTGATCAGTTTACATTCCTCCTCAGGAGAAACTAAACTCACAAGTTGGCTCCAACATCATTGGATACTTGAGAAATCCTAGATAATCTAATGGAACTAAGTGAGTAGACCCATAGGACCTTCCTCAGGAAAGTACTAGGAGGCTTCCACTTAGGAATTGTATCCCATGTGGCTCAACAACATGTGATCAGTTTACATTCCTCCTCAGGAGAAATTAAACTCACAAGTTGGCTCCAACATCATTGGATACTTGAGAAAGAGGTGAGAAGGAAGGATGAAAGTCATTCATAGTGCCTTCCTCAGGAAAGTACTATGAACTTCCTTCAAACTTCAGGCTCTCAAACCTCACAGACAGGAGATAAGACAAGCTCTGGGTCTCTGAATCTTGGTCTCCAATCTCCTCTTCATGATGCTCTCCATCAAGGTCTTCAAGGCAACACAAGCCCCACAACAAATTCTTCAGAATAAACCCCAAGGATGAACAGATAACCCACTGAACAGACCAAATCATCAGGCAATCTTCAGATAATACCTAAAAATACTAAACTAACTGGGAAAAAAACCACCAATCATTCACAAGGGTCCTCAACACCTAATCATAACATTTACAAAGGTTTCTACCTAAAAATCAAGATGAAACTCAATCAAAGAAAATGATTCATCACCTAAACACAATTCTAAACCCTAATTAGACTATCCTAAGTCTACCCTAATTAAACTAATCAAGATTTAATTCTAAAAATCTAGAAAAAATCCTATAGGGAACTATGACTCATCATCTAATTGCACCAAAAAGAATGGATAAAAAAGATTAAAGGAAAGTACCAAAACAATTCCTACAAAATCACATACCAAATTAAACATACTAAAAAAGCTATTTAATTGGAAAATCTATTAAAAATATTAAACCTAAAAATAAAATCTCAATTTTATTTTTATAATTTTCTACACACTTTAATCTACTCATAGAAAAAAGAAGCATTTAAAAATCATTATTTATCTATTTTTAATGAATTATTCAAATCAGAAAAAATAAAAGAAAGAAAATAAAACAATAAAATGAATTAAAGGGGTGGGGGGTCAGAATAGCAACAGGCGCTAGTTATATTGGTTGGGCCAAAAGAAAAAGGGGGGTGGGAATAGAACATGAAGCCCAGCAGCGGTCTTTAATGAAACGACCGTGTTTCATACAATTCAAATCTTCCCTCTCTTTCTCAGCTTAATTCACAGCCGCACGATTGGATGAACTAGTCAATCTGAGAGACCAATCCAACGGCTCTCCACTCGTCTTCTCCAAACATAACCTAGGGTTTTCAGACCCTCTCCCCCATGGCCGAAACTTCGAGCTCTCCTATCTCCCTCCATACGCCATGGTTGGACTTGATTCCAGAATGAAAAATGGCCTACTAAATGCCTAGATTACAATGATACGACCAGTTTTTCTTGACTCATTCTCAATAATCCGAACAGAACACTTCAAGGTCTTGGTACAAACACGGTTCAAAATTTCCCACTGGTATCAACCTTCATTAAACTTCAGTATAATGATGCAATCATGTTCTACAAGCTACCCTTGCTATTCTAAACCAATTCATGCTGATTAAAACTCCTTAAACAACCAATTCTTGAAGATCCAAGAATCATGGTTCTGTTATGGATTGCCATGGAACAAGCTGTAACTTCTAGGGTTTAATCCTCTAGCCTAGTACATCATTCTTATACCTATGAAACTAACTAAAACTCAATAATTTAGGAGATATAGGGTGAAGAAGGAACCTGTCAAGAAGATGATGGTGAGGCTCGTGGAGGTGGTTGCAGGGCTTGAAATGGCTTCAATGAGATCCTACAATGGTGAAGAAACTTCTGTTTGCACTTGTTGTGAAGGTGGTGGCTTGAAGTGAAAGAAAACTCAAGTTGCTTCAACTTGAAGAAACTTCTCCAATGGCTATGTATCCTTCTCTCTCCTCTGACTTGGCTCCACTTTCACCAACCTCTCATCACTCTTTGATGCATTCTTTTTATAACAATTGATGGATGCTTCTAGATTCATCTAGAAGGGTGTGGAAGTTTCTTGAAAATTCCATGATATTCCAAAATGGTTATCTCATCTCATATGCCATGCCTTGTTATTTTGACTTAAAATACCCTTACATGAGTTATTAAGAAGGAATGTGTGAAAAACAAGTGCATTCTTGGCTTGTGTAGGGTTTTCTAACATTGCCTTCTTTCTTAAGTAACAAATTTCCAAAGGAAGTCCATTTTTGGAGCCTCAAATGAAAATTCTACTTAAACCAAAGTTCTTAAAATAGTTTTTCCAATCAAAATGATATATTGGATGACCTATTTTGGATTTGTGGATCTCCCAAAACACTTTTCAATTTCAACTTTTCAAAGTTATAAGTCATTTTAGTTCATTTTTGACCAATCATGGAATCTTGTGCTATGAGCTTTTCCAACAATTTGTGACCTTCTTTCTAGACTTAAAATCACATTTTGAGCAACTTTCATGTTTTGAGTTTTTCCATTTGAGGCTTGGAAATAGGAGTTTTAGGCATTGGATAAAATGACCTATAACTGACAAATGACCAAAATACCCCTGCCTTGTTCAAACCATAACTTGAGTTCCACAAATCCAATCAAGGACTTCTACCACTCAAATTAAAGCTAAGAAGATCCTCTTCAACATTCATGTTGACCAAGAAGTCATAGGAATCACCCTACCAGGGCAAAAGTTGTCTGCAAGTTGGGTGACTTTCAAGGACCCAGATTCACACACCTCTGCTGACCTGTAATTTGTCAAAACCATATCTTGAGCTCTGTAACTCCTATCAAGGACTTCCACCACTCAAATTAAAGCTAAGAACAAGCTCTATAACATTCATGTTGTGGGGAAGATGAGATATCAATCACATCTAGAGCTAAAACTGCCTGAAAAATAGGGATCAAATTAGGGTTTTTCCACTGACATTCCTCAGAAACCCTAACTCAAAGCTTCTCAAACTCCTCAATCATGATGAGTTGGTCTAGGAATCATCTTTATAACATCTCTATGCATCATTCCATGATCTCATGGCTCTTGGATCAAGTCTCAACCTTCTCCAAATCTTCAGCTGACCTAGGGTCGACCCAGTCAAAACCCTAATTCTACCACTCATGGTTGAATCTTCTGAACTCTTGCATAATGACTTCTCTGGGCTTCATGAAGGCTATCAAGACATCTCATGGGCTTTCTCAAAACATCAAGTTCATTCTCAAAGTCTCAGAATCATCTGAGGAGCACCCACAACTCTCAAACTGTGAAGCACACAACCCTGGTTTCAAACCACTTCTCTGGGGATCTCTTGAACTTTCTGATGAAGGTATCAACTTCCAAACACTCAATGAATGAATAATTGTTGGTCAAATTTTGGGGTGCAACAGCTGCCCCTATTCAAACGGCTCGAACTTGACTGGGTGAGAAGCGAACGGCTCTCAACCAATCAAGGTGCGAGACGGTTGAATACCGGTAAACCCGAAAATTTGCCAACTGCATGAGTACACGGTACTCTGCGGGGAACAAATCTTCGAACACTAGCTGCAACACTAGCTGCTCAACAACTAGCTGGAGAGATACTGATCTGACATCGCCGCCGGAAACAAACATTATTCTGAGAGACACTCGACATCGCCGTCGTACCAACACCATCTCTGCTGGGGATTTAAAGAGTCTGACATTGCCGTCAAACAAACATACAACCTCGCCGTCGAACAAACATGATTTTAAACACATCTGACCTGGGGTTCACCCCTGGTGAATGGAACACAAAATACACTTGCATACCTGAAGCTACTCCGCTGGGAATGAGAGACTTAACCGAGCACACTCTGATCTGGGGTTCATCCTCAGAACCATAACGAACATCGGAATACTGCTGCACACTGCCTGTCGTAGAACTTCAACATTAAAGATATATGAAACCCTGGCCCCTGGCCACTTCCTGCTTCAGCTAGGAAAGATCTTCAAGTACTTCTGAAGATAAGCATCCTTGGCCTCCAAGGATGGCGACTCTGCAGGAGGTATCTTCGACTTCAGTCTGAAGAAAGTGGTCCTTGGCCTTCAAGGATACATGGATATGCCTTCAGGCGACTCCACCTCTGCTATAGAGTACCCGTGACTTCAGTCAGGGGTATACTTCGGCCTTCAGTCCGAAAAATGAATCCTAGGTCATCCATGACCTTGGGGGATAACCTTGCCCTTAGGCACCTTCGCTTCAGCTTAGGAAATCTGTGACTTCAGTCAGAGAAGTGGTATCCTGAGCCATTCATGACTCTACGGGGATTCAAACACTTTGCCTTCAGGCAAAACTCCGCTTCAGCTGGAGAAACATCCTTGACTTCAGTCACACGTTGATTCATCAACAAGGAAATCTGAACTCTCGGGAACCTTCTGATGTCGCCATCGGGCGCTTACGAAATCCATCTTCAGATTAGACATCGCTGTTGGAGCAGACATATCACGCTGCTGAGGACTTCAAGAATCAATCTTGACCAAACAGATCCATCGGGTATCTTCAAGAATCGTCCTGAACTAATAACCTTTCTGGATCAAACATTCTGTTGGGAATTCCAGGAATCTTCCTGGGCGACTCCTGCTGGAGACGCTATTGGGGAGCTCAAGTATCATACTAGGCGAACAACTCGGGAAGCTGCACTGAGGTCTTAAGAATCATCTTTAAGAAAATGGCCCTGTTGAGGGACATGAGAATCATCTCGAACCGAAGACTTCGTTGGGGATCTCAAAAAATCATCTTGAGCGAGCGACTGCGGGGATCACACCGGGGTCTTTAGAATCATCTAAGAAAACAACCTTGCTGGGGAGAGCATCAGGAATCGTCCTGAGCAACCGGTCTTTCGGTAGTACACCTGTAAAACAAGGATGATGATGATCTAGATCATGCTTATGATGCGTATGCTTCTGCTCTACGCCCCACATAGTGAAAATGCTATGCGTTTATGCTAAATGCCATGCAATCATGCACAATGCTATGCAATCATGCACAATGATATGCAATCATGCACAATGATGCGATCCCGTCAGCAAAATAAATGCTGGGGGGAGGAAACCCTTTTGTCAAGGAGACAAGAACTACTCCGGTAGAGGAATCATCCTGCTGAGGAGAATGTGAACACGCCAATATCAATCAGGCTCTGTCTGGGGAATTGATCTTCCGCGAACTGCTGCAGGGGAACAACTTCAGCTGACTGCGGCAGGGGATGAAGCTCTACGAGAACTTGGATCTGCTGATATCAATCACGAGAATGAACTGTGCGGCCGTCTCGGCTACTCTTCTGGGGATAACCACTCTGTGGGGAACCAACTTCAGTTGCTCGACACTCCGCTGGGGAAAGACCAATCATGATCTGATCAACTTCCAAGGATTCGGATCTCTTGGACATCTGCAACCTCGGCTGAGGAAGGAGAAGTCATTCTGCTTCACTGGAGAGAGTGCGACTCTGGGGAAACACAGCATTAGCTGCTTAACGCTCTGCTGGGGAAAATTGATCATGATCTGATCAACTTCCAAGGATTCTGCTTTTCTGCGGACTCGGCCGGGGAGAGAAATCATTCTACTTCATTGGAGAGTACGACTCTGATGGGGAATTCAATTTCGCCGGGGAAGAAAGAATCATCTGACTTCGGGGGAGAGTACAACTCTGCAGGGGAATACAACATCAGCTGTTCCAACACTCTACTGGGGAAGAGGGAATCATCGAACTTCAGGAGAGAGCATGACTCTGGTGGGGAATCTCAATTCCGCTGGAGACTTCAGTCTGGCACCATCAGTTACCGCATACTTCGATATATGAACAATCTCCTGCGAAACCTGCACTTGTGACCTGGTGCTTGGGGGAGACACCTGCTTCGGTGACTTTACTGGGGAAAACACGAGCTTCGGCACCCGAACATTCCTCTGAAATCTGCACTTGTGACCCGGTGCTGGGGAGAGACGACATCATTCTTCGGTGCTTGGCTCAGCTGATGAGGTGACATTCCTTCAGGATGCGTCTGCTTGGGGAAGAGAATCACCTCTACCTGGGGAAGACATATCAATGCTCACCATCTTGCGTTCAGATTCTGCGGAGGAGAGACTACTGAACTCTGCTGGAGAAGAAGGACTCATCCTGCTTCGGGGATACGCACGGCACATCTTCTGGCAAGGTGCTGCACCTGCAACAACACAAACGAACAGACAAGATACCCTCCTCAAAGGGGCCTATCTAGGTTATTATCTCGTGACAATGTTCAGTTAGTTAATTGTTTCAACAATCAATGGGCTTAGGCCCGCAAGTTTATGTATGCGCATTTTATCGAAAAACACATCGGCGTTATCATTCGCAAACAAAACAGATAAATGCTAAACAGACAAGTAGAATTGCTGAATAATGTGCATTTTATTGATGATGAACCCCTGAATGGGCAAAAATGTTTTACAACAGAGGCAAGCTCCTGAAATGAGGAAGCCGCGCAAAAAGAAAACATAAATATACATCAGTATATACAAATGTCGGCAATCGAGGCGTAGACGAACACCATGAGTTGATCCCTCTAAGACCCGCTCGACTTCGATACTTCTCCGATGCTTCAGCTTTGGAAGAGATTGATTCAGATAAACGGCCCTCAGGTCTTCCGAACCACTAAACAATGAAAGTCCATACGCGGAACGCAGTCATTTGCTTATTCAAATCCCTAACTTTTGCGTGAACCGCCCTTCACGGGTTTTCAGTTCACCGGGATACCCTTTTTTGCCGAAGCCGCCCAGTGTAGGTTTTCGACTTCGCGGGTGTACATTTTTTCAATATATCCCTAATTTTTGCCCGAACCTTTTATTCTGTTTTTGGTTCGCCGGGATGCCCCTTTTTTGCCTGGACTCTCTTTTTTTGTCCAGCGGGTCGCTTTCAAGCAAAGTATTTTTTAACTGCGTCCGCGTTCACCGGGGATGCAAAATCTTCACCATCCATCGTGGACAACAACAAAGCTCCTCCCGAGAAGACCTTGCGGACGACATACGGCCCTTCGTAATTCGGAGTCCACTTGCCCCGGTGATCGGAGTGTGGTGGAAGAATCTTCTTCAGGACGAGGTCACCCGTCTGAAAGCTTCGAGGACGCACCTTCTTATCATAAGCTTTCTTCATTCGGCTTTGGTACAGGCGACCAAATGCAATCAATGCTAACCTCTTCTCGTCCATCAGGCTGAGCTGGTTCAGGCGATTCGTCACCCATTCTGCCTCATCAAGCTTCACATCAACCAAAACTCGCAAAGAGGGAATCTCCACTTCTAGCGGTAGGACAGCTTCCATACCGTACACCAAGGAGAAAGGAGTTGCCCCGGTCGACGTACGCACCGTCGTACGATAACCGTGCAAGGCAAACGGCAGCATCTCGTGCCAATCTTTATACGTCACAACCATCTTCTGAACAATCTTCTTGATGTTCTTGTTGGCCGCTTCAACAGCGCCATTCATCTTCGGCCGATAAGGAGATGAGTTGTGGTGTTCAATCTTGAAGCTCTGGCACAGCTCCTTCATCATCTTGTTATTCAAATTCGAACCATTATCAGTAATGATCCGCTCGGGAATTCCATAGCGACAGATGATGTCCCTCTTTATGAACTTAGCCACCACCTGCTTGGTCACGTTAGCGTACGAGGCTGCCTCCACCCACTTGGTGAAGTAGTCGATAGCTACCAGAATGAAACGATGACCATTGGATGCGGTGGGCTCGATCTTGCCTATCATATCAATGCCCCACATGGAAAACGGCCAAGGGGAGGACATGACATTCAATGGGCACGGCGGCACATGAACTTTATCAGCATAAACCTGGCATTTGTGACATTTCTTCGCGAATCTGAAGCAATCCGACTCCATAGTCAACCAGTAATATCCTGCTCTCAGGATCTTTCTCGTCATGGCATGCCCGCCGGCGTGCGTACCAAATGTGCCTTCATGGACTTCCTCCATGAGCATACTCGCTTCTTTCTCATCTACACATCTGAGTAGCACGAGATCGTGGTTTCTCTTGTACAGCACTCCATCAGGGTTGAGGTAAAAGTTTCCAGATAGCCTCCTCAGAGTCTTCTTATCCTGGGTAGACGCACCCGCAGGATACTCCTTAGTCATAAGGAAGGTCTGGATATCGTGGAACCATGGCTTGCCGTCAGTGGCATCCTCGATTGCGAACACATATGCTGGTCTGTCAAGACGCGAAAGGACAATGCTTGGAGCCTCATTCCAAAGATTGACCTTATACATTGAAGCCAACGTGGCTAAAGCATCAGCCATTTGATTTTCAGCCCGGGGTACATGATGAAGTTCTACTCGGTCGAAGAACGGAAGCAGCCTCCTGGCGTAATTCATGTACGGCACTAGATTCGGTTGACGAGTTTCCCACTCCCCTTTAATCTGATTGATTACAAGCGCTGAGTCACCATATATGTCTAGATTCTTGATTCTCAAATCAATTGCCTCTTCTAGACCCATAATACACGCTTCATACTCGGCCTCGTTGTTGGTAACTGGAAACGTCAGTCTCGCAGTAAACGGGATGTGGGATCCGTGAGGAGTCGTGATGATAGCCCCGATACCACTTCCATAGGAATTAACCGCTCCGTCGAATATCAACTTCCACTGAGACTTCCTATCTGGCCCCTCGTCGGGCAACGGCTCTTCGCGATCCTTCGCCTTGAGAAACATAATGTCCTCGTCAGGGAACTCGAACTTCATCGGCTGATAGTCTTCGATTGGCTGTTCGGCAAGGTAGTCAGACAATACGCTTCCCTTGATGGCTTTCTGGGAGACGTACTGAATATCATATTCGGTTAACACCATCTGCCATCTGGCAATCCTGCCCGAAAGAGCCTGCTTCTCGAAGACGTACTTGATCGGATCCATCTTCGAAATCAGCATAGTGGTGTGATTGAGCATATACTGTCGTAGACGTTTGGCAGCCCAAGCTAATGCACAACACGTCTTCTCCAGCATCGAGTATCGAGATTCACACTCAGTGAACTTTTTACTCAAATAATAAATGGCATGCTCTTTCCTGCCCGTCTCGTCGTGCTGACCGAGAACACACCCCATGCTATTCTCCAGAACTGTCAAGTACATGATTAATGGCCGTCCAGCCACTGGGGGTATCAAGATCGGAGGTTCTTGAAGATACTGCTTTATCTTATCGAATGCCTTCTGGCAATCCTCATTCTAAGTAATCGCCTGATTTTTCTTTAACAACTTGAACATCGGTTCACAAGTGGCCGTGAGCTGAGAGATAAACCTTGCAATGTAGTTTATTCGGCCCAAGAAACCACGAACTTCTTTTTCTGTTTTCGGCACTGGCATCTCTTGGATAGCTTTTATCTTCGCAGGATCAACTTCAATACCTCGTTCACTAACGATAAACCCCAATAACTTTCCGGACCGCACTCCGAAAGTGCACTTGTTAGGATTCAGCCTCAGCTTGAACTTCCTAAGCCTTTCAAACAGCTTCAGCAAATTGACCAGATGTTCTTCCTCCGTTTGGGACTTTGCAATCACGTCATCAACATAGACTTCAATCTCATGATGAATCATATCATGAAACAAAGTTACCATTGCTCGCTGGTAAGTGGCCCCTGCGTTCTTCAGACCGAAGGGCATTACCTTGTAGCAAAACGTGCCCCAGGGGGTAATAAACGTCGTTTTCTCCATGTCCTCCGGCGCCATCTTAATCTGATTGTAACCGGAGAAGCCATCCATGAACGAAAACACGGAAAACTGGGCTGTATTGTCGACCAACACATCGATATGAGGCAAAGGGAAATCGTCCTTAGGGCTCGCCCTATTCAAATCCCGATAATCGACGCACATGCGTACCTTACCGTCCTTCTTCGGTACAGGCACTATGTTGGCGACCCACGGAGGGTAAGTGGTAACGGCTAGAAATCCTGCGTCCAACTGCTTCTGGACTTCTTCTTTGATTTTTACAGCCATGTCTGGTCTCGTCCTCCTAAGCTTCTGCTTGACCGGAGGGCAATCTTCTCGCAACGGCAAGCGATGAACCACGATATCTGTGTCAAGTCCGGGCATATCCTCATATGACCAAGCAAAGACGTCACTATACTCTCGAAGCATCTCGACCAGTCTATGCTTGACATCGTTCTGCAGCGCAGCCCCAACTCTGACATTTCTGATAAGCTCCTCAGAACCCAGATTTATGATCTCAATATCCTCTTCATGAGGCAGAATAACCTTCTCCTCTTGTCTCAACAAGCGGGCCAATTCTTCCGGAAGGTCTTCGTCTTCATCAATCTCATCCTCGGCTTGATAGATCGGGCAATCAAAGTCGTAGTGAGCCGTAGAGGGTCCAGAGTCGATGTCGTCTGTTACGTGGATCCTGCAATAACAAGGGTTAAGTTTAAAGCAAGAATATGCAGGTTAGCACGAACCTCGTTGCCATTTTGCTGTTTTTCGAAACAAACATAAAATATGAATAACAGAGAACACAATATTTGATTACGAAGAAAACGCCTTTTATTTATTAACAAAATGCATACACATAATCCAACAAGGCCCTGACAGTAAAACCACTATGCCCCGGGCAGGACATAGGGTTGTACAAAGATTGTAAAAAGCAAATCATTACTCTTCACTTGTCAGCTCGATAATCTCCTTGATGGTCCAGTTGTGAAGGCGCTCGCCTGGCTTGCTCGGTCGAATCCAGGCATCAAGATCACAATCACTGTCTCCGCTGTCCTCTGACGCTGCGTTGACACTCTCGAATATTACTCCTCCCTTGGTGAATAGGATCGGCCCTTTCCCCCGAGATGAGCTATCAGAAGAAGTTGAAGCTTCAGCTTCCGGAGAATATCCCAATCCAAACTTATCCTGTTTGAATGGTATATCCAAGACGTGCCCCCAGCCTGGGGTAGAACCAGCTTCGACAACGGCCCTAGCTTCCTTGAACGAAGAGAGGTTCACCTCCTGCTTCTCTGCAACTACGGGAGCTACCTCCTTCACCCTGACGGTTTCAAACGCCTGGCAAAGAGTCTCATGGATCTCGCCATCCATTTCGACATACTTAAAGGACGACAGGTGACTTACCATGATGTCTTCCTCTCCACATACTGTCACTATGCTGCCCCCAACAGCATATTTAAGCTTCTGGTGCAACGTGGACGTCACGGCACCAGCAGAATGAATCCATGGCCGACCTAAGAGGCAACTATAGGCGGGCATGATATCCATAATATAGAACACCGCATTAAACGTCTCTGGACCAACCTGAATTGGCAGGGTCAATTCTCCAAAGACGTGGCGCTTGGTTCCGTCAAAAGCCTTCACGACCAGGTCACTGGGCGTGCACAGCAGTCCCCGGGTATCCAACTTCATCAGTGCTTTCTTCGGAAGCACATTCAGCGAGGAACCCGTATCTACTAGGACATGTGACATAATCGTGCCTCTGCACTCTATCGAGACGTGCAAGGCATTGTTGTGATCTCTTCCCTTGGGCGTCAGCTCCAAATCTGTAAAACCCAGCCCATTACCAGCGTTGACATGGGCTACTACTTCCTCAAGTTGATTAACTGATATCTCCTGCGGCACGTATGCGGCATTCAATACTTTCAGCAACGCGTTGCGGTGTGCTTCAGAACACAGCAACAGGTTGAGAATTGAGATCTTCGACGGAGTCTGGTGAAGATGATCTACAATCTTGTAGTCACTCTTCCTGATCAGTCGCATGAACTCTTCTGCATCTTTAACCAACAGGTCTTTCTCCGCCCCCGCAGGAACCTCTTCAACAGCTTTGCCTTTGCCCTTGTCCACAGCATCAGCCCTGACTACTTTCTCGGCGGCGACCTCTGCCGGCGCGAACACTCTACCACTCCTGGTGATACCACTGGCCTCAGCGAGATTCTGCGCAGTCGGTCTGGACGGCTCCAGCTCTACCTTTTGACCATTACAATACACTTCAGCGCCATAATGCCATGGAACGGCATTGGTACTCTCAAATGGGATTGGTCCAGCCCTGGTGATGGTGATTGTAGGTGGACGAGGTGCAGAAATAGTGATAGGGTGGCGAGGAATGGTGATAGTGGCAACTTCGTCCGCCTGCTTCAGCACGACTTCTCCCGACGCATTCTCAACGCTTCGACTAAACTGCAAAATACCCTCGGTCATCAGACTCTGGATACCTTCACTCAACTGCTCACACCCATCAGGACGTGTAGCACATGCCATACAAAATTCCCCACATCCGGGAAAGAAACCTTTCTTCAGCAGCTTAGCTTTAACAAAGCTCAATGGCGTCTTCAAATCCCTGACATCAGTCAGCAGGTCTGAATTCTCTTCAGAGATAACAGCATTTACTCCGCCCCCCCTATGATGAGGCATCGGATTCTTGGTGACGTTGGGCACGCTGTCAGAAAAGTTTATTATCTTGGCGTCAATCATGTCCTGGACTTTGTGCTTAAAAGCTTTGCAATTCTCAACTGTATGGCCAGGCGCCCCAGAATGAAATTCACATGTAGCATTAGCATCATACCCGGGTGGTGGTGCCCCTGTCAAGGGAGCCAGGGTCCTCTTCTGAACCAGTTGGAGCTGAAGCAACGTCTGCAGAAGCTGGGCATATGACATAGGAGGAGTTTCCAAATGACGATTTGCCAGGGGACCCCGATTCTGATATCTCTTATGTCCCTGATTATTCTGTTGCTGAGGCTGCTGCTGCGGCTGCGGGGGAGCAACTGGGATGTTTATGCTAGCGATCTGAGACTGAGGGCCCTTGCCCTTTCGCCTAGCATTAGAGACAGCACTGGCATCGCCCTCCCGACGCTTGCCAGTATAAGGTTTCTTGCTAGCTCCTCCAGATGAGGATGATTCGCCTTGAATCTTGCCGATCTTTATACCATTTTCAACATGCTCGCCCAAAGTGATGAGGGCCGAGAATGTCCCGGACATGCCACTAACCAACTTCTCATAATAGACTCCGGGAAGAGTAGCCACGAACATCTGTACCAGCTCGCGCTCAACCATCGGCGGTTGAACCCGAGCAGCCAATTCACGCCACCGCTGGGCGTACTCCTTGAAGCTTTCATTGCTCCGCTGCGAGAGATTCTGAAGCTGAACCCGGTTGGGAGCCAAGTCGCTATTATACTGATAGTGGAGAACAAATGCTTCAGCGAGATCTTTCCACGTTCGCACAGCAGCGGGTTCCAAACCCATATACCATTCAAGCGATGGGCCAGAAAGACTATCCTGGAAGAAGTGCATCAGCAACTTCTCATCATCAGAGTAAGCGGACATCTTTCTGTAATACGATCGGAGATGAACACGGGGACAAGTAGTGCCTCTATACTTCTCAAAGACAGGCACCTTAAACTTGTGAGGTACTTTAAAGTCAGCAATCAACCCGAGTTTGGACATGTCAACGCCCAACGTGTTCTGATTTTCTATATCTCTCATTTTATCTTCCAGCGCCTTGAACCTGAGTCGAGCCTCAGCAGTCAACTCAGCCTCTACACCTCTCTGAGAGAAAATGTCGTCCTGATGGTCCTCCAGCCATGGTTGAGGCACCACCATATTTCCTGCACCAACATTGCCGTTGACCGGCCCCACGGTAACATTGGCTCCCAAACCACCATTGACGGCGCCCGCCGTATTAAGTCCGAGATTAGTCATAAGATTGCCGTTAGCACTACCGTTGCCCCCGGCAGCAGGAACAACGTTCTGAGGAGTATCCACTTGAGGAGGAGTGGGCACGGCCCCGCCGTGAAGAATTCCATTGCTGTCAACCCTGGAGATGAGAGGTTGAACCAAAGTACGAAGTTGCTCTTGCCCGTTCGCAACTACTTGCATCAACTCCATAAAACGATCCATCCTTTCACGAAGCTCCTGAACATCTGATTGTACCTGGTCCATGATTCTCGTTTGATTGGCGCGAGTTGAGTAACGGTGGATGAATCTTTGATCAATCCTGAAAGCAGCTCGGAACCTGAGTACCTGAAAAACCTGTCAAGATCAAAGGTTAGGAAAAGCAACAGAATGTATGTCATGCAAGAATGCTTCATGCAAATGCATGCGTGAGTCTGTGTGCTTGAGAGATTTCCCCCGATCCTGGCATCTGCTGACAATAATAAGGAGAGGAATTTAGGCCCAATCATGGAGGCAGCAACCTCACAGACACACGCTAATGGAATGATTATGCAAGCTAATGCAAAATGCAGGTATGCAACAATATATCCAGGTGGCTGCTGTGGAGATTCGATGTCAACAGTCGTTGATGAGAAGGAAACCCCGGTGTAAAACCCCTGATCTGATCTGCTGTGAATAACCATCTGATAGGATCGAGATCAAAATTCTGCTCTGACAAGAATAAGTGCCCGATTATAAGGACCCCGGGTGCAAGATCAAGTAACATCTGTTGATGAAGTCTTCAGACCCCAAATCACAAATCTGCCCTTTCAAGAACAAATACACAGCTGATGATGAGATCTTCACACCCTACTCGAAATCTGCCCTATCAAGAACAAAATAACAACTGCTGACGAGATCCTCAGACCCCACTCAAAATCTGCTCCATCCAGAACAAACCTCTGATAACAATACTCTGATCAAAACCTGCTCTATCAAGAACAGACAAACACCTGATGATAAGATCCTCTGATCAAACTCTTGCTCTGTCAAGAACATCTCTGCAAATGAGAACCCAACATAACTGATTCACTGTCAAGAAAACCAGGTAGTCTGAAGGTCAAAGTTTCCTGCAATATCCCAACCCCACTCACAGGTATGATGGACCTAATCCACGGACAAAGGTACGGCATCCTATGCGGTTGTCAGCGTCACAGACATTCAAGAGTGACAATACGATTCCCAGAAGGAGTGGCATCGTCAAGTCATGAAGAGGCCTCTCTTAGCTGACTTCCAAATGATCGGTCCCCAGAGTCGACAATCCTTACGTCTGGACTCCCCTCAGATCCTCAGGACCGGAAAGGAGCACCTCTGCAAGAATCTCGTCTGAGCGCAGATTTTCGTAGGGAACTGTGCCTGCTCAACAGACAGGTTCGTCTACTACTTCTCCACAACTATATCTAGGTGTGTACTCAAAGCCCAGGTCCGGCTTTTCACTCACAGTAACATCCCTCTCCCGCAGCAGCACAGATAATCATATCAAACTGGAAATAAAATGCGGGAAATAAAATGCGGGAAGTAAAAATGCGAGAAGTAAAAATGCGGGAAGTAAAAATGCGGGAAGTAAAAATGCGATAAATAAACGCAACCCAACAAGCAAACACACAAACGATAGGATTGACTCGCGCAGGGGATGGGAAACGGTCCCAGCATAAGGGATGGGAAAAGTCCCTAGAAGCTATGAAAGTCCCCAGCAGAGTCGCCAGCTGTCGCTTGCGCGAAAATAAGGTGTCGGCATGACAGAAGAGTCGCCACCTTTCGTTATTTATCCCTCGGAGCGGGAAAGGAAACGATCGGAAAAACCTGACGAAAAAGGGTAAGACGAGGTCATCGCAACCGTTGTCTGGGTTCGGGAGTCGGTTACGCAAGGGGAAGGTATTAGCACCCCTCACGTCCGTCGTACTCGACGGGATCCTCGCTTGTTTGTTTACTTGGACGGGTTGGTTATAATCTATCTACCTATCAAGGCTGGCTGAAAAAAAGAAAATAAAAAATGACTCGGCAAAGCATCGCGCTTTATGCCTACGTATTCTCATCAGAGAATGAGAAATCAGAGTCAACGTAGTTCGACTAACTACGGGGGAAGGTTGCTCGCTAGGATATCGCATCCTATGCCTACGTACTTTCATCTGGTATGAAAGATCAGAGCAAACGTAGTTCGGGAAACTACGAGAAAAATGGCTCAACTAGGAGGGAGACTATCAAGTCCTACTGTTATCATGCTATGGATTCATCCTATGGTTGAGGTTTGAACAGGGAACTCCTAGATGTTGTCATGCATAGGTTTCAACCTAAAAGTCTACCATCAAATCCTCATCAGAGGAAATGAGAGTCCTAAGGGATCATGTCAATGATACATCAAAACAGACAAAAGCATCAGCTTTAACAGTAAAATGCATGCAATGCAAGTGAGGGAGGAAATGTGTGTGGGGCTTCAACCTCCACAAGCTCATCTCGACCTCAAGCCAGTCATGAAATAACAGTAATCATACTGAAAATAATCAACATGCTATCAAGCAATAACAGTAAACTGCAATCACACAGATAAAGGAAATGAAGTGCCAACAGGCAAACAAGACACACATGCTTGAGAAAGAAAGAATCTACTCTCTAATCCTAACCCTAATCACAGAATCTAAACAGATCTAAGCAAAGCTCTCAAGCAAAACCCTAAACAAGAGAAATCATTCCCAATCTTCAAGCTTCAGAGCAAGCTTACCAAAGACAGGGAGCTAAGCAAGCAGACTCATAGTGTCTTCCTCAGGAAAGCACTAGGAGGTGTATACTCAGGAGTCATACCCTATGTGGCTCAACCACTGTGATCAGTTTACATTCCTCCTCAGGAGAAATTAAACTCACAAGCAGGCTCCAACATCACTGGATACTTGAGAAATCCTAGACAAACTAGTGGAACTAAGTGAATAGACCCATAGGACCTTCCTCAGGAAAGTACTAGGAGGCTTCCACTTAGGAGTTGTATCCCATGTGGCTCAACAACATGTGATCAGTTTACATTCCTCCTCAGGAGAAACTAAACTCACAAGTTGGCTCCAACATCATTGGATACTTGAGAAATCCTAGATAATCTAATGGAACTAAGTGAGTAGACCCATAGGACCTTCCTCAGGAAAGTACTAGGAGGCTTCCACTTAGGAATTGTATCCCATGTGGCTCAACAACATGTGATCAGTTTACATTCCTCCTCAGGAGAAATTAAACTCACAAGTTGGCTCCAACATCATTGGATACTTGAGAAAGAGGTGAGAAGGAAGGATGAAAGTCATTCATAGTGCCTTCCTCAGGAAAGTACTATGAACTTCCTTCAAACTTCAGGCTCTCAAACCTCACAGACAGGAGATAAGACAAGCTCTGGGTCTCTGAATCTTGGTCTCCAATCTCCTCTTCATGATGCTCTCCATCAAGGTCTTCAAGGCAACACAAGCCCCACAACAAATTCTTCAGAATAAACCCCAAGGATGAACAGATAACCCACTGAACAGACCAAATCATCAGGCAATCTTCAGATAATACCTAAAAATACTAAACTAACTGGGAAAAAAACCACCAATCATTCACAAGGGTCCTCAACACCTAATCATAACATTTACAAAGGTTTCTACCTAAAAATCAAGATGAAACTCAATCAAAGAAAATGATTCATCACCTAAACACAATTCTAAACCCTAATTAGACTATCCTAAGTCTACCCTAATTAAACTAATCAAGATTTAATTCTAAAAATCTAGAAAAAATCCTATAGGGAACTATGACTCATCATCTAATTGCACCAAAAAGAATGGATAAAAAAGATTAAAGGAAAGTACCAAAACAATTCCTACAAAATCACATACCAAATTAAACATACTAAAAAAGCTATTTAATTGGAAAATCTATTAAAAATATTAAACCTAAAAATAAAATCTCAATTTTATTTTTATAATTTTCTACACACTTTAATCTACTCATAGAAAAAAGAAGCATTTAAAAATCATTATTTATCTATTTTTAATGAATTATTCAAATCAGAAAAAATAAAAGAAAGAAAATAAAACAATAAAATGAATTAAAGGGGTGGGGGGTCAGAATAGCAACAGGCGCTAGTTATATTGGTTGGGCCAAAAGAAAAAGGGGGGTGGGAATAGAACATGAAGCCCAGCAGCGGTCTTTAATGAAACGACCGTGTTTCATACAATTCAAATCTTCCCTCTCTTTCTCAGCTTAATTCACAGCCGCACGATTGGATGAACTAGTCAATCTGAGAGACCAATCCAACGGCTCTCCACTCGTCTTCTCCAAACATAACCTAGGGTTTTCAGACCCTCTCCCCCATGGCCGAAACTTCGAGCTCTCCTATCTCCCTCCATACGCCATGGTTGGACTTGATTCCAGAATGAAAAATGGCCTACTAAATGCCTAGATTACAATGATACGACCAGTTTTTCTTGACTCATTCTCAATAATCCGAACAGAACACTTCAAGGTCTTGGTACAAACACGGTTCAAAATTTCCCACTGGTATCAACCTTCATTAAACTTCAGTATAATGATGCAATCATGTTCTACAAGCTACCCTTGCTATTCTAAACCAATTCATGCTGATTAAAACTCCTTAAACAACCAATTCTTGAAGATCCAAGAATCATGGTTCTGTTATGGATTGCCATGGAACAAGCTGTAACTTCTAGGGTTTAATCCTCTAGCCTAGTACATCATTCTTATACCTATGAAACTAACTAAAACTCAATAATTTAGGAGATATAGGGTGAAGAAGGAACCTGTCAAGAAGATGATGGTGAGGCTCGTGGAGGTGGTTGCAGGGCTTGAAATGGCTTCAATGAGATCCTACAATGGTGAAGAAACTTCTGTTTGCACTTGTTGTGAAGGTGGTGGCTTGAAGTGAAAGAAAACTCAAGTTGCTTCAACTTGAAGAAACTTCTCCAATGGCTATGTATCCTTCTCTCTCCTCTGACTTGGCTCCACTTTCACCAACCTCTCATCACTCTTTGATGCATTCTTTTTATAACAATTGATGGATGCTTCTAGATTCATCTAGAAGGGTGTGGAAGTTTCTTGAAAATTCCATGATATTCCAAAATGGTTATCTCATCTCATATGCCATGCCTTGTTATTTTGACTTAAAATACCCTTACATGAGTTATTAAGAAGGAATGTGTGAAAAACAAGTGCATTCTTGGCTTGTGTAGGGTTTTCTAACATTGCCTTCTTTCTTAAGTAACAAATTTCCAAAGGAAGTCCATTTTTGGAGCCTCAAATGAAAATTCTACTTAAACCAAAGTTCTTAAAATAGTTTTTCCAATCAAAATGATATATTGGATGACCTATTTTGGATTTGTGGATCTCCCAAAACACTTTTCAATTTCAACTTTTCAAAGTTATAAGTCATTTTAGTTCATTTTTGACCAATCATGGAATCTTGTGCTATGAGCTTTTCCAACAATTTGTGACCTTCTTTCTAGACTTAAAATCACATTTTGAGCAACTTTCATGTTTTGAGTTTTTCCATTTGAGGCTTGGAAATAGGAGTTTTAGGCATTGGATAAAATGACCTATAACTGACAAATGACCAAAATACCCCTGCCTTGTTCAAACCATAACTTGAGTTCCACAAATCCAATCAAGGACTTCTACCACTCAAATTAAAGCTAAGAAGATCCTCTTCAACATTCATGTTGACCAAGAAGTCATAGGAATCACCCTACCAGGGCAAAAGTTGTCTGCAAGTTGGGTGACTTTCAAGGACCCAGATTCACACACCTCTGCTGACCTGTAATTTGTCAAAACCATATCTTGAGCTCTGTAACTCCTATCAAGGACTTCCACCACTCAAATTAAATCTAAGAACAAGATCTATAACATTCATGTTGTGGGGAAGATGAGATATCAATCACATCTAGAGCTAAAACTGCCTGAAAAATAGGGATCAAATTAGGGTTTTTCCACTGACATTCCTCAGAAACCCTAACTCAAAGCTTCTCAAACTCCTCAATCATGATGAGTTGGTCTAGGAATCATCTTTATAACATCTCTATGCATCATTCCATGATCTCATGGCTCTTGGATCAAGTCTCAACCTTCTCCAAATCTTCAGCTGACCTAGGGTCGACCCAGTCAAAACCCTAATTCTACCACTCATGGTTGAATCTTCTGAACTCTTGCATAATGACTTCTCTGGGCTTCATGAAGGCTATCAAGACATCTCATGGGCTTTCTCAAAACATCAAGTTCATTCTCAAAGTCTCAGAATCATCTGAGGAGCACCCACAACTCTCAAACTGTGAAGCACACAACCCTGGTTTCAAACCACTTCTCTGGGGATCTCTTGAACTTTCTGATGAAGGTATCAACTTCCAAACACTCAATGAATGAATAATTGTTGGTCAAATTTTGGGGTGCAACAGCAAGCAAGCTAGATGATGCATTGTGAGCCTTTCAGACCGCTTTCAAAGCTCCGATTGGTGTCACGCCTTTCAAAATGGTTTATGGGAAAAATTGTCATCTTCCAATGGAGTTGGAACACAAGGCCTTTTGGGCTTTAAAGTTGCTGAATTTTAATCAAAACTTGAGTGGTGAAAAAAGGAAATGCCAACTTCATGAGTTGGACGAAATCCGCCTTCAAGCATATGATTCAAATGAAATTTACAAGGACCGCGTGAAGATGTACCATGATAAAAAGCTTGTGCCCAAGAAATTTGAAGTGGGGCAGATGGTGTTACTGTTCAATTCAAGGTTGAGATTATTCCCCGGAAAAATGAAATCCAAGTGGTCGAGTCCGTTTCGGATTCGCGAGATTTTAAGTTACGGGGCTATTATCATTGAAAATATCAAGACCAAAGAGACTTGGACAGTAAATGGCCAACGGTTGAAAGTATACTTGGGTGGTGATTTCGAGCGGGACACCACCTCCGTGTATTTCGGTGATCAGTGATCGCGTCTGACCGTCGAGCTCCAATGATATTAAACAAAGCGCTTGTTGGGAGGCACCCCAACATTTTAAGTATTTATAGCTTTTGTGTGTGTGGATTTGGTACCTAACATGGTGGACCCTTACTGAATTGTACTGTGAAGTGTTGTTTTTAAAAACCAAAATCTGAGATGTTCGCTAGCTCCTTCGCTAGGCGAAGACAGAAGCGAGCAGGTTCGCTAGCTCTTCTCTAGGCGAACAGAGCAAAACAAATTAATTCTTTTAATTCAGTGGGCCACCTATTTGGGCCCAAAAACCGTTTTAGTTTGTTTTGTTTTAGTCTGAACTTAGGGTCACGATTTTCACTCTCACATATCTAACATTACACTCTCACATCACACGGAATTTTGACATATCTCTCTGTGCAAGCCATTTGGGGAAAACGTTCACTGGAACTTCACTATGCGAACCTATAGCGAGTATTCGCTGGTTCTTCGCTAAGCGAATCTCTCAGCGAACATGACAAACTTGTTTTTTTTATGCTGATTGCTAATCTATTTGTGGATGTTTGTTGTTTCTCTTCTGTGATTTGTGCAGATGGTATCCATGTCTGGGGTTGTGAAAAAAATAAAGGTCGGAAGCACTTCCCGTCCTCCACCTATTCAATATGACACCGAGAGATTCGTTGGTCCCAAACAAGCTGCGCATTATGTGGATTTGGAAAAAAAAAAATTTTCCTGAGAAGAGGTTCCTGATCAATCCACAAGGAGAATATAGGACATTTGCGGGATTGATCAACAGCAAGAAATGGGGTATATTGATCACTCCCCTAGATAGCTACAATATCGAGATCGCACGTGAGTTCTACACAAACGCACTTCTGGATGATGACGAACCTTTCACCTAGACTACAAAAGTGTTCGGACGTCAGGTTGTATTTGATCGTGATGCTACAAACATGATGCTTGGAGGACCGCTAAATTTGGGAGCTGATGAGATTGATGCTTATCACAGAGATTTGATGCTCCATAAGAATACCGATGTTATTTCTGAGGCCCTATTGTTGGATGGAAAAACTGTGGAGCTAAACCCATCTGGGGTTCCAATGAGATACCACCGTGAGGATATGATACCCCTAGCTCAGTTGATCTTGCTGCTGATCTTGACCAACATCAAGCCAAAGTCACACACTTCTACTGTGCCGATCCCAGTGGCACACTTGGTCCACTGTATCTTGACAAATGTGCAGATCGACGTGGCAAGAATCATTGCCGATGAACTGAAGTCTGTGGTTGAAAGTGGGCTGAAAGCGGGGGCGCGAGTTAATTTCCCCCTTGCTTTCCCATGCCTCATCATGGCCTTGTGTGTTCAGTCGAGGGTGAAGTTACCCTCCCGCAGGCAAGTGACGATTCCATCTGTGATCGATGATTTTTATGTAGACAAGTACTGTAGGCTGAAGAACTTCTGTGCAAGTGTAGCTGCTGGTGATACCAGGACTACTGATGGTCCTGGTGGTGCGTTTTCTCAGGGATTCAATCCATTTAAGCAGGTTGTCTACAATTATAATTGGGATTGGATGGAGGCTACTCAGCACGCCATAATTGACATTCATAATTCCATGCAGGTACTCCAGTTGCAGTGCCTCGACCCTTCTGTAGAGCGAAGTATGATGACGCGTGAGCAGTTTCTGCAAAATGCGAGCTGGCCTGTGGACATGCCTGTTTTCCGAGAGGGGGCGGGTGTTTCTGGTGCTTCTGGTTCTGGTGGCACTGATGTGGCTGATGATGCTGATGATGATGATGAGGATGACTCTGGTTCTAGATCTGGTAGTGTAGAGGGGACTGAGTCCGATGATGAGGACTAGTTTTTTTTTACTGTATGGTTTATTATTTTGTATTCTCAAATACTTTGTTATTTTGGTTATGTACTATTTTGGGATGTTTTTCCCCATGCACATTTTATTTGAAGTAATGTTTAATTTTTATGTTTAAATTATTTTGTTTAGTTTAAGTTTCTTTTTTTAATAATATTTTTCTGGTTGTTGAGTTGTTAAACCTTCTAGATTGGTTGCTCTCCAAAAAAAAGTATCCAATGAAGGTGTTTCCGAGCTTGGATGGCAATGATAAAAATAAACAAGCGAATAATGCTAAGGTACATGGTTACTTTTGGTTAGAATTTTAGAATGCATTAAGAACTTTACTCTTGTCGTAATTGAATATTGTTCTTTTTGCAACATTGTTGAATGAATGATTCACCTAGGACTTAGAACCACAAATTGTGAGGAAACCTCCATTATGGAAGCAATTAGAAGTGATCAAGGCGCTTGTTTTCTTTCGAGCATAACCAGTTCCAAATACAACTTACCCAAGAGCAGAGAGTATTCGTGAACCCCCTTGAGCTTAAACAGTTGAATCTTAGCTTGATATAATGCTAGATTTCAAAATATTTTTTCTTGAAACCCTAGAATTTTATGTTAATTGTACTTTTTGCCGTAATAGTCAGGAGCATTCACTTGAGGGTCCTGGAATTTTATGTTAATTGTTCTTTTTTTTCGTAATAGTCAAGAGCATTCACTTGAGGGTTGAGTAAAAGATAAGTTGGGGAGAACAAAAATGAAATTCGGTAGGTTGCCACAACTTTTGAAAAACCGAGCAAGCATTGAAAAAAAAAATATTTAAAGAGAAACATTTGTTTTGTGAATATGATGTGTAAAAGAAAAAAAAAGAGAGAAAGAGAATGCTTTCTTGGAATAAAAATAGTGATAGACAAAAATGAGTTGTGAAGGTTTCAAATGAGAAACAAGTGGAATGAAATTGGGGTGTGTAAATAACTTGTACAGTGAATGTCTCTTTTGCATCGGCAATTTCGTTTCAATGGCCTTAGATATGTCCCTTGTTTGTAAACATGACCAAGCTACAACCAAAAAATACCTTAGTGATCTCCTTGCTTCCGCATTTTCATTTATAATTGTTAGATATTGTATGAATTGAATCGATTTTGGCATTGTTTGTTGGAGAGTGAAATTGTCCCCGCGGTTGCAAACGCGTAACTTCTTCAATCCTTAGTCGAAGAGGAGAGATAGGGTGATTCATTCAGGATAACATTGTTGTGAATTGATATATGTTTTGCATTGCTTTAAGGCTTTAGTTCTTGTGTATTGTGTTATTCTAACCATTGGGAACTTGTGTCTGGTTGATTCTCTTGTGTTTGAGCCATTTAATCCAATTTCAGAGAAATCTTTTTCTTTAAGCAAATGCTCTTGTTCATCAAGAGGCATACTTTGCTTGAGGGCAAGCAAGAATCTAGTTGGGGAGAGTTGTTAGATGTCTAATTTTGCTTATTTGAGCTATCGAATGTCGGCATCTTTCACTCCTTTTTGTCGAGAAAGTTTTAAAAATCGCTCCTGCTTTGGTTGGTTTGCAACATTATGAGAAAGGATCTTGGTACCTTTAGTTTGTGTGTTATTGTACAGGAATTGGGCATGAAAGAGTAGGAAATTAAGACACAAGAAAGATGGCAAAGAAACCAAGAAAGCAAGCAAACAACAGCAAGTTCGCTAGGCGAACTGCCAGCGAAGCTCCCTTCAAAACTTCACAAAGTTCGCTAGGCAAACTATGTAGCGAAGGCCAGAAATCTTGACACTGTTCATGACAGAATGGAAAGGGCCCTAAACTCTCTAGGTGAGGGAGGCAGCAAGTACTCGCTAGGAGAAGAAGCAGCGAGATGCCAGCGAGCACTCCCAGACTTTGGGCAGAGGCAAAAGGAGCATAAACTCGCTAGGCAAGGGATGTAGCGAAAAGCTCGCTAGGCGAAGCACCAGTGAGCAGGTAGCGAACACCTCCAGACTTTGGGCAGAGGTGAAAGGACTATAAATTTTCTAGGCGAGGTTCTTAGCGAAGGCTTCGCCTAGCGAACATGTGCAAACTGTTCTATGGAGAGCCCTTAGGACACAGGCACTACTGGTGGCACATTTTGGGGTTCGCTAGGCGAACCATTTTTCTCGCCTAGCGAGTACGACAACTCAGCAAGACTTCTATAAGTAGCATGGGCTACTTTTTGTAAAAAGATCTTTTTTCTTGTTTTTGCATTAGAGGTGATTTTTCTGACCTAAAAACCCATTCCTTCATTTCTCATCATCTCTTCACAATAATTTCCAAAAAAAAGGTGGATTCCCATCCAATCTCGATTATTTGACTCAGATGTTGATCAACCTTCTTTCGAAACTTGTTATTCAAGCTATCATGGAAATGAGTAGCTAAATCCCTCTCTTGTCAAGGTTAGAAGTAGTTAGTTCAGATTTTATGTATTCTTCTTAATCTCTTGTATGTGAACAAGTTGTTAATCAATATATATGAAGTTATTTGCTACTTTTTGTACATTTATGGTTTGGTTTGTATTAGAGATAAACTTTCCAATTCTTGACCTAATATCTTCATCTATCAACTATACAAATGCTAGAGATAGGTTTGAAAGTTGATATCCGCTTTGTACCGTTCTTAATGCTTATTGTTTTAATCCGTTATTTAGAAAGATCATTTAACGGTCGAAACAATAACATTCACGAAAATGATTTAGAGATGAACGTTTTTGCGAGGATACGCGGTTATGTTGGTTAGAACTTTGTTCACATATTTAATTTGTTGGATACATTTAGAATGGACTAGCAAACCCTAATCTTGACATGCTTTTATCAACCTTAAAGACCGACTTTTATTCCGCTTTATTTATTGCAAACTTTTGTTACAAACATTGAAACCACTTAAAAAATCCCCCTTACTCTTAAGTCACTAACCCATTGAACGGAAAGCATCTCTATTCTCTTCAATCCCTGTGGATACAATAAAACACTACCGCAAATACTTTCTAACAGAACCTATCTAATGTTTTACCAAATATTCCGTTTGATTCTGATGCTTTTCCAAAGTCTCTCCGAAATTTTATCGGATGTGTTTCTCTCTCTGATGTTTTTCCAGATTGAATCTTTTTGTTTTTATGTTTTTCCAAATATTTCCATTGTGATTCTGATACCCTTCCAGAATTTGTTTCACTCCTCAGTGAGTTTCCAGACATATACCTCAGTAATTCTGATGCATTATCAGAGTTTCATTTCTTTTACTGTTTGATGTTTTTCCAGATGTATCTTTTATTCAGATATTTTCTCAGAACTCCTTTGTGTCTATATGATGTTCTTCCAGATACGCCTATGCTTCTGATGTTTTTCCAGAACTCCTTTGTGTCTATATGATGTTCTTTTAGATACGACTTTGCTTCTAATGTTTTTCCAGAACCCCTATATGTCTATCTGATGTTCTTCAAGATACGACTTTGCTTTTGATGTTTTTCCAGAACCCCTTTGTGTTTATATGATGTTATTCCAGATATGACTTTGCTTCTGATGTTTTTCCAGAACCCCTTTGTGTCTATCTGATGTTCTTTCAAATACGAATTTGCTTCTGATGTTTTTCCAGAACCCCTTTATGTCTATCTGATATTCTTCCAGATACGAATTTTCTTCTGATGTTTTTCCAGAACTCCTTTTGTGTCTATATGATGTTCTTCCAGATACAACCTTGCCAATCTGATGTTTTTCTAGGTATGATGTTGCTTATCTGATGTTCTTTTAGATATGTCTTCAAAACCTTTTCACATACATTTAAAGCTTTTCTAAATGTTTCGGATGTAGCTTCAGAACCTTTGTCTTTATCTAATGCTATTCTAGATGATTTCAATTTATTTCTGACTGTGGTTAACAACAGTTGAATGATTTCAAGTATGTTTCCATTCTCCATCCAATGATTTTTTGAATGTGTCCCAGAGTTTATTCGATTTTTTCTTGAATATCTATGATGTTTTCTAGAGTCCATTCAATGCTTTTCTAGATGTCTATGATGTTTTTATGTGTTACAGAGTTTATTCGATGTTTTCCCAAATACCTCTGATGTTTTCCGGAGTTTATTCAATGCTTTTCTGAATATCTCTGATGTTCTCCAGGGATTATTCAATACTTTTCTGAATATCTCTGATGTATGCTATGCGTTCCAGAGTTTATTCAATGCTTTCCTGAATATCTTCGATGTTTTCCAGAGTCCATCCAATGCTTTTCTGGATGTGTTTGATGTTTGTTTCTATGTCCCTAATGTATCTCTGAATTCTCCTCACCTTATTCAATGATCTTCTGAATGATGTGACTCTTTTCCATCCAATTCCCTTCATGGATAATGACTGTTGATTTCCCAATGGTGTTTATTCAATGCTATCTTTTCCATCCGAGTTCGGATTCAAACTCAGGAGGGTCTCTTTAGTGTGGATTAGGTTTTGTTTAAAGGTTTGGCTAGAGAGAGGTGGCAGCGCCACCGTGGCCTGCCACCTGCCATCGTCTTCTCTGACGGTCAGGGCGATTTCTGGTGGCCTGGTTTTTCTGAGGTTGCATAGAATTAAAGAGACCTTGAGAGTGTGGCTGAGTAAGGAGAGAGAGGGATCCTCGATTTGCTTTCGTTTCCACCCTTTCCATATGTTTTGATTTTTCTGATCAATTCCCTCCTTTAGTTTCCAAATTATGCAAGTTTTTTTGAGTGGCAGCTAAAGACGGTGACACGTGTCACCGCCCTAACCCCACCTGTCAGCTTTGGCATCCCTGCATAGCACTCACCTTAAGCTACCATGCGCACATTCATCCTGGCCGTTTGGTGATGTTGACCAAGTCAGGTCTCAAGATCTAACGGTCACGAATGAGGTTCACGAGAAGCCTCACATATCGCGCATACTGGACTCATTTGTTCCTTTCTTCTGGACTGGACCTAGTTCTAGTTTGCTAGCGCCACCCCCCCATTTCTAAGCCCATTGAGGCTTTCCTTTCAGTATTGGTTACTGACTGCATCCCCTTGCCATTTTTTTCTTTTTTATTTCTATTTTATTTTTATTATTAACATTATGTTTTATTCATTGTTTCCTGCATATCTATAAGTGCTCTTGATTGGCTGCATTTTGTGGCAAAACACTAGAGCATGTATGTATGTCAAGACTGATGTTAGTGCATACATAATATGGTATGTGCAGGGTAAGTTGACTTAGCTAAAAGCAAGTAAAGCTGGATGTCATACCCAATGTTACGACATGGGTCGTATGACATCAAGTGCAGGTTTTTTTTCCTGGTAGCTATAAACGAGGAAACAGAATAGGATCTCAAGCTGGATATCAGGAGACTTTCCAGAAGCCCTAGGCGAACTAAAAGATCCCTGAATTAAGTGGCAAGCGTGCAGATCATTGAAAATAGGTTTGTTATGGATAAAACCTAATTTATGCACCAAGGCCCAAAAGGACTAACAACTGCTATAAATATCAGAAGAAGCAATCCTGAACAGCAGCTCTTGATAGAAGATTATAGAGTGCAGATTGCAAAGTCCTTGTGAGTGAAGAAGGCTAGTCTTCACGTGTGAATTTTGTTTAGGAATACTTGTACTCCAAGCAATTATCTGGTGGATGATTGCATTGGATAGGTAGATTCTAGGTTGTGTCTCACTCAAAGCTGTGAAGCAAGAGTGTGTGAGTTCCTTGATCAAAGTTGTGAAGCAAGATCAAGGTGTGTATGAAGTGTCTCTTCATATTGTTTTTGTAATTGTGAATCATTTATCGCTGTGGTGTGATTGAGGGGGAGTGAGTGGGTATACTCAGGTCTAGAGTGTCTCTAGGTTGAATTGTCATTGAGTAGGTTTTAAGTGAGGAGTGCAAACTGGGTTGTTTGACTCTGAATTAATTCTGCTAATAGTCAAGTTCCTTCCTGGCTTGGTAGCCCTCAGATGTAGGTGTTGTTGACACTGAACTGGGTAAACAGTTGCTGTGTTTTTACTACTTTTATTATTACTGATTATCAGATGTTAAGTAGCAGATGTCACAGTGGATGTTATAAATTTGGGAATAACATCCATCGTGTGCTTGCCAGAATTTTCAATTGGCATCAGAGCAGGCACCCTGCCTATTTAAATCTGGGTGAGATCTAGGGAAAACAAATTCTGGTACTATGGAAAAAGATATAGGTTTCACTAATAGACCTCCAATTCTGGATGGATCTAATTATGATTATTGGAAGCCCAGGATGATTTCATTCCTTAAATCCTTAGACAACAAGGCTTGGAGAGCTACAAACTCTGGCTGGATTCATCCTGTGAAGACTGACAAGGATGGAACATTTGTGTAAATTCCTAAAGAGGAATGGAACAAAGAGCAAGAGACATTAGCTCTTGGGAACTCTAAAGCATTGAGTGCACTCTTCAATGGTTTAGACAAAAACATCTTCAGACTGGTACACCACTGTGAACTGGCAAAGGATGTTTGGGACACTCTCAAAACTACTCATGAGGGAACTTCCAAGATCAAAATGTCTAGACTACAAATGTTGACTACAAAATTTGAAAGTCTAAAGATAAAGGAAGAAGAGACAATTCATGAGTTTTACATGAATGTACTTGAGCTTGCAAACACCTCATGAGCCTTGGGAGAAAAGATGGCTGAAGAAAAGCTTGTAAGGAAGATTCTCAGGTCCCTACCTAAAAGGTTTGCTATGAAAGTAACAACCATTGAAGAAGCTCAAGACATATGCAACATGAAGGTGGATGAACTTATAGGTTCTCTCTAAACATTTGAGATGGGCATATGTGATCAGTCTGTGGAGAAAAAGAGCAAAAGTATAGCCCTTGTCTCAAACACTGCTGATTCAGATGAAGAAGATGATGAACAAGAGGAAAATTTGTCAGAAGCAATAGCATTGCTTGGAAGACAATTTAGTAAACTGATCAAAAGAATAGATCAGAAGTCAAAGCCCTATGTCAAAAACAGCTCCTCTGACATCAGCAAAGTTGAAGACAAAGCTGGCAAAAGCAAAGGAGTCCAATGTCATAAGTGTGAGAGATATGGAGATGTTAGGAGGTGTTGCACCCTAAAATTTGGCCAACCGGGTCCCGTATCTGGTTTGATGTTTCGACGCATTTCTGCATTCGCATCCGCATATCGCATACAGTGCATTTTTCAGTTGTTTTGACTTTATCGGGATCACAACTCTCTTCTCGTGTTGGAGGTGTTTTTAATCAGTTTAGATAGGTAGAATCGTATTTTTTGGGGAGTCGTGCTATTCCCAGTGTTTTCAGCTCGCGCTGTTGTTTTTAGGGATATTTCGGTGTCCATTGAGTTTTACCGGTTATTCTGTTGCGCTCTCGTGGTCCTGTTTGTCGTTATGTGCTGTTTTTGTTCCTTTGGGAATTATTAGGAATTTTCTAGATTTTATTAGCTATTATTGGATTTTTTTTATAGAGTTTAATGTTTTTATTAGCTTTAAAATCATTTTTTGAATATAATAGATTTTTCTTTTAGTTTTAAATAGATTTTTTTAATATAGTAAATTTGTAGATATAGATTTTAATCTAGATATAGGATTTATTAGATCATAGATAATAGGAATTAATAGATTTTTATTGTTATAAACTCTTTAGGATGAATAGATTTAATAGTTTAGATCGTTAATAGATATAAATGGTTTTAACCTTCTAATAGTCTATATTAGGGTATATTGTTTTTAGAGATTTAATAGACTAAATAGGTTTTAAATAGGTTAATAGGGGATAATTAGTGTTTTTTAGAATGTTACTTCTTTTTAGAGATTAATTAGTTTCAGATTCAATTAGAACATTAGATTAATTAGTTTTAATCAGAGTTATTAGTGCATTAATTCTTTAGCATTTAACTCCATTAGCGTCTTAACTCAGCTTTAATTAGCATTTAATCATTGTCATTTTATTAATCAGCTTGCATTAACTTCCGTTTTCAGCCTTTAATCCCTTAATTTGTATTCACCAGTTTTAATCAATCAGCTTTAATCAGTTTCAGTCCAATTAATTCATGTTTTTCGTGGGCCATCTTGGATATTGGAGGCCCAATGTATCAGTCCAGATATCAATGCCAGTTGCCATATATAGTCTGAAGCCACGTGTTATCTTGAGGAGGAGGCCACATCACTTTTCATTATCCACTCTCACCGCCACATCACAATCTCCACTACCACCAGTAGCTAACACGCGTCCCACATGCATTAACTCCCGTGACACTTGTCACTTCACCACCTCCTCACCGGGAATCACGCCGCCGGCCATGCAAATCCGGTGACCGCCCCAACGGCCACCGCCCAACCAACTCCGGCAACCGCAACTGACTTCCGGCCACCACCTGAACCACCGGAAAACCCTAAATCCACCGGAAAACCCCAGAAATCCATCAACTTCATTTTTCTCCTCCAATTTCCCTCTTCTTTTCCGATCCAACTTCATCTCTCCGATCAACACCGATCATCAAGAACTACCGGAAAATTCCCAGAACAACATCATCATCTTCGTCTGAAATCTTATCCCCCGTTCCCAAAGCCTCATGAACGATCATCGAATAATCATCATCAGCAATCTTTCTTCCAACAAAGTTCCAGCAATCATCGTCTGTATCAAGGACGTTCATCGGAGATTCATTGTTAGTCATCAAAATAGTGTTTAGTTCCATATCTTCATCCGCCTCACTTGGAGTTCATCGTCCTTCAACGGCTTCAACTCAGTGCTTGTACGAATTTTTCCAGAAATCACTAAGATCAGTGTGGATCTTCATCAATACGAAGGGCGCCACCGTAGATTTCCACACCTTTAAATCTCCAAGAGACGTCTTTGAGAACCTTCGTCAGAATCTCGCAAAGATTCATTGTTGTCGTCAACGAGCACCTGCATCCGCTTCGCGTGAGCCTCAGCAATCATCATCGCCGAACATTTCCTCTTCATCCAGGTTGGTGTTTGTCATTAGATCGTTTCTATTGCAAAATTTATCACGCATGTTGTTAGGTTGAAGTGGTTTAGGGTAGAATCCGTGTTTAGTCTGAACATCAAGAATCTTATGAGGGGACTAGGTTAAGGTTTGTTATTCTGGACTTAAGACAAAGGTTAGTTAGCGATGATGGTGGTATGATGAGGACGTTACCGCCGCGTTGATGTAAGAGCGAATTTTGTTTTCATGATGGAGGTTTGTTGAGGATTTGGGTGGAGGTCTTGTTCACAGGTTTTGGTGAGAGAGAGGTTGAGAGGAGATGAGGCTGCGCTAGGGTTTTCTATTCAGGTTTAGTGAACAGTAGTTGAAGCTTGTGCTCAAGTTTTGGTTTTTTTGATGAGATGTTGGGTGGTTATTGGGCTTAACCTCGAGCCCACGGATAATTGCTGAAGCGTTTCCCCATAGTTTCCTCTTTTCACCCCCTCTTCGTCTACTACGTGTGTGTTAATGGGCTTAACCCAAAGCCCAAGCACATTTTACTGGCAGCACCCCCTGTTTCACTTCTGCACCCCTCCGTTTTTTTTGTTTGGCTGTTGGCTTGTAGTGGGCTGGGCCCCAATTCCCATTTATTTTTCTGCAGATAGTAATTCCTTTCTACTGTAGCGCACCCCCCCTGTTGTATTTTTTTTTTGTTTTGTTCTTATTTTCTTTGTTTAGAGATAAAAAAAAAGAATATTGACAAAGAAAAAAAGAAATATTTTGAAAAAGAAAGAGAAAAGAATATTGAAAAAAAAGAAAGAGAAAAGAATATTGAAAAAAAAAGAAAGAGAAAAGAATATTGAAAAAGAGAAAATATCGGAAGAAAAATAGTTGAAAAAGAATAGAGGGAAAAATAGTAAAAAATATTAGTTTGTAGATTTAATATTTTTTAGAGTACATATTTTCATAGAGTTTATTTTCCTTTTAGAAGTAGTTTTACAAGTCCATTTGTTAGGGGACTTTTTTACATTTTTAAAGTAGATTTAAATGTCCACTTGTTAGGGGACAATTTTCCATTTGATTTTTCCAGGATAGTTGGATAGTTTTTAGGAGTTTATTTTTCAGTATTCAATCATTGTAATCATTTTCAGAATATCAATAAAGCGAGATTTGAGTTGTGGTCCCGAAAGTAGCCGAACTACAGTTGCTCTGATTTCTCGTACCATACGAGAATATGTAGGCATGGGATGCGATGTCCTAGCGAGCACACTAACAACTAACCTTTTGTTCTCTCGCTGTTGTGCGATCGAGACTTTCCCGCTGACGACTGATGTTACCCTTTTCTCTTGCCCGAGTGCATTTGAGACCAGACTGTAGTTTTTCCCATAGGTTCCCGTACCTGTAAAACCAGTTTAATTTCTCACTGCTGTGTGAGAACACCCTGTTTAGCCGTAGTTAGCTTGAACTACGTAAAGCTCTGATCTTCCATGCAGTGTGGAAGTACGTAGGCACAAGACGCGAGGTCTTGGCGAGCCAATTTCCCCGTAGTTCCGAACTACGTTGACTCTGACTTTCTCTCTTGAGAATACGTAGGCATAGAGTGCGACGCTCTATCGAGTCAATTCCCTTCCGTTTAGATTTAGAAGCCGTAGATAGATTGTTTTGCATCCTTTAGACAACCCAAGCAAGCGTGGATCCCGTCGAGTACGACGGACGTGAGGGGTGCTAATACCTTCCCCTTGCGTAACCGACTCCCGAATCCAGGTTTTGGTTGCGATGACCATACCTTTTCCCGTTTTTTGCGAGGTTTACTTCGAGCGTTTCCTTTCCCTCCGTTGGGATAAATAACGCACGGTGGCGACTCTTCTGTCAGCCGGCGCCGATTTTCGCAGTAGCGACAGCTGGCGACTCTGCTGGGGACCCAACGTCCCCTGGCTGCTAAGGACTGCGATAGTCTCTATGCATGTGGGATCCAACGTCCCCTAAAGAGAGTCAATCCTAGCGTTTGTTTGCTTGTCTTTTTTTGGGTGTTTATTTCTGTATTGCTATTATTTGTTGCCGTTGTGCTGGGGAGGGTGATATTTTGAGTGATAGCCGGACCTGGGCTGCTTGAGTATGCATTTAGACATAGTTGTGGAGATTAGTGGACGAACCTGTTTCCTGAGCAGACACAAGTTCCCCATGAAATCCGCGCTCAGACGAGGTTCTCTCCGAGGTGCTTCTCTAAGGTCCTGAGGATCATAGGGGAGTCCAGACGTGAGGATTATCGACTCTGGGGACCGATCAATTGGAAGTCAGCTAAGTGAGGCCTCTTCATGAGATGACGGTGCCACTCCTTCTGGGAATCGTATCATTCCTCATGAAAGTCTGTGACGCTGGCGACCGCATAGGATGCCGCAGATTAGGTCCATACCCGTGAGTGGGGGGGTTTTTCTTTTTGCGAAACCTTGACTTCCAGACTACCAGCTATCTTGGCGTTCTCTTTTAGAGAGAACGTACTCCGTCAGCAGTACAACGGTACTCAGATTGTGTGGGGGCTGTGATCCCGTGTTTGCTGCATTGCATTGCATTTGCATAAGCATCTTTGCAACATATTGCATAACATTTCTCCAGCTGGCCAGAGCTCTTATCCAGCCGTTGTTTGATTTCAGAAGGTGATTATCTGGGGATTGTTCGAGGCAAGTGTGGATTGTTAGAAGACAACCAAGGGGTTGAAATGGATCAAGCAGAATCAAGCAGTGTAGTCAGTTGAAGGTAAATTGACAGCTATGTCTGAGACCAACTTCCAGCCTGCTAGCGCCTTGTCAGGGTTCACTGTGACGTCCAATCCTTTGTATGATTCCACGTCTGACGAAGGCTTTCCGCAAGTGAACAACCTTACTGCAGCTCAACTTGTGCAGACTTCTGTTAGAGGCCAAGATTTGCACCAACAGTTTGTCATCCCAAGTGAATGTTCTTCTTTTGATGCTGCGAATTATCAGAATGTTATTCCTGCTGGTTTGATCTCCCGAAGAGAAGTTCCAATAGTGAGGACTAATAATCCATTAGCTCTTGTGCAAGCTCAGAGGTTGCACGCATTGGAGGAACAAGTCAAAGCCTTAGAAGTTAAGAACGATGCTGGTCTCAATGCTTCAGATATGTGCTTAGTTTCTGACCTAGTGTTACCTCCTAAATTCAGAGCGCCGAAGTTTGAGAAGTATAAAGGAGATAGTTGCCCGAGGCTACATTTGGTGATGTTCTGCAGGAAGATGACTTCGTTTGTGCAAAACGACAAGCTGATGATTTACTGTTTTTAGGACAGTTTGATTGGGGCATCTCTACGTTGGTATATGCAGTTAGAGAAGGATCAGATTCGATCATGGGTGGATTTAGCCAGAGCTTTCCTGAAGCGGTATGATTACAATATGGACATAGCTCCCTTTCGCATGGAGTTGCAAGAATTGTCTCAAGAGAATAATGAACCTTTCAAAAAGTATGCTCGGAGATGGAGGGATTTTGCTTCCAGAGTGGAACCACCGATCCCTGACCGAGAGTTAGCAGGCATGTTCGTAGACTCATTGCAAAGCCCGTACTTTGAGAGATTGCTTGGAGTTTCGCTGAACTTCTCCGAATTAGTGGGAGTTGGAGAACGTATTGAGAATGCTATAAAGATTGGAAAAATCCGGATTGATTCAAGTGGTCAGGCTAGTGAAACTGAATCTCTTTACGACTATCAGAACGAAGAAGGAGTTGTGATCAATGCAGTCATGCCAGATGTTGGGTATCCTCGAGATGAATCGGTGAAATCTGTTGGATCAGTATCTTCTATGCCTTATTATGCTGGACAAACAGCTGTGCCTGGGGCACCCTATCAGGAGTCTTATGTCGCTTCCCTTGCAAATCAGCGAACTCGTGGTCGAGGTTATCAGAATCAACGTCAGAATCAGAACAGACCTCGTAGCAATTTGGAACGAAGGAATGGTCCTTCTCATCCAGTTCCTATGCCGTACAGTCAACTGTTTCCACAGTTGGTCCAAAGTTCTTTGGTGGAGCCGAAAGCTCTCAAGCCCGTGCCAGAACCTTACCCTCCTGGGTATAATCCTCATGTTCAGTGTGGTTATCATGGCGGATCACCGGGGCATTCAACTGAAGATTGTAAAGCATTTCAGGCGAAGGTACAGTAGTTGATCGACCAAGATCGCATTTCCTTTCGAGAAGGACTTCCGTTTGTTCATACCAACCGCTCAGCTGTCTAAGCTCGTAGATTCGGAAAGTATTCCCCAACAAAAGCCAGTGGTCTAGACAGGCAGGCGCCCTCAGCATTGCCAGTCCTTAGACTTTTTATCATTTGCATTTGTAGTTTCTTTTCTGTTAGTTGCTACTTGCTTTTAAACATTGTTTGTTTCGAATGGTAATAATAATAAGGTGGCTATGCATTTTCTGAATTAATCATGTCGCTGTCGCTCATTTACTGCGTTGCACTGACACTTGCATTTTATTCACTCCACTTTATCACTGTGACTAGCAAAGATTGGAGGGAGGATGACGAACTGAACTCATAACCGATTGATCGTATGCTTTCAGATAAGACCTTACCGATGACGTACAAGGCATTGTTTCAAATCCCTAAACACTGGAGATATAAGGAGTTAGTCCCTTGTTAACCACTTCGAGCCAAGAAGTAGAAGTTTTTTCGGACTTTTAAACCCTTACATCTTAACCCGGGGCAGGGTAGTTGTCAGTTAGCTTGACCGAGCATTCAAGTCTTACAGAGGAGTGTTGCCTTTCGAGGACCAACTACAGTTTATGACTCTCAACCACAGTGGTTAAACCTCACCAATCAGGAGTGAGACAGTTACCATCCTTTTGGAGCAATCAAGACAACCAGTGTCACACGACTTTGTTCCAAAAGAAAGAAAAAAGAAAGCCCGCTAAGTAAAAAGAAAGAAAAAGTTGGAAAGCTAATACTTAGGCAAAAATCAGGGCATCCCGCTGGACTTCAAAAGAAAATGAAAAAACGAAAAGAACTCAAAAGGAGTCAGTCCAGGCAAAAATTAGGGAATCAAAAGAACGAAAAAGAAAGGATATCAATAGAAATTTTTTCCCCAGCGAGTCACAAAGTCGTGTACACAGACACCGAAAACGAAAAGGAGTAACTATCACTCTGGAAAAGCCCTGTGAGTTCCTTAACTGTGGTTCTTACCATTCAACATACCCCTCGAAGAGGCGAGCGCTTGTGCCAGGTTAGCTGAACCTTAGGATCGGAGATCATCACGTAGAAGGGGTGGGTACAAATCAAAATTTGAGCCAAATATCCTTTGTTTCACGAACCGTGAACCCGACCACGATACAACCCTTAAAGGACCTAATTGAGGTAGGGTTTATTCTGAAAGCGCATTACGATAAGGTTGAGTAACCTGACTCCTTCTTGACTTGCTAGTCACATCCTTGTTGTATTTTTCACTGACCACGTAAGCACTACGTTTGAACTCTGGTTCATTCGTCACTCTCAATCATGACATGTAAATGAGTGACAGCACAAAATTTTCAAAATCTGCATAAACACTGCATTAAGATTACCATTCGTGAATAGACAATTTTAATTGCAGGTTAGTAGTTGGCATGAAAGAAATTCCAACAGGGAATAATCAAGCAGGACTGAGTAATTCAGCAGTCTGAACCAGGAGGGTGTATGTTGGGAAGGCCTGTGAATCAGGGGCCTTGACATCTAGTGAATTCGGAATCAGTTAGTCTGAGGACAAGTCCCGAAGCTTCAGTTGATCAGGGGCAGTTTATTTGCGAAGCAGTTGACCAGAAGTGAGTCTTCTCGAGAGCCAATCAGGGGCAATTATACAGAACGTGGAGATTTGAAAGCAGATACTTCAGGGGGATAATCAGATCAGGTTAAGTCGCTAGAACGCTCATTCAGGGGCAAGTCACCGCAGAGAGTGTTGGAAACCAGCTGGGTTGACAATTGTTTGATGGAGGCTGAATCCTTTTGTCGTACAGATACCGGGGCAAGTAATCTCGAGGTCGTCTCGTAGCAAGCTGTTCAGAGCAAGTGCTCCCAAGAGTTAGATTGGGGCAAGTTATTCAAGCCAGTCTATTTATCCCCAACCGGAGTTGAGTATCGGGGAATTGTGTCATTACCCTTATCAAAACCTGAACCTTCTAAATAAGAAGAGCCGTGTTGTCGTTGGATCATTATCCTGCAGTTTAAACCTATTACGTGTCAGTAACCAATCGTTTCCAAAGTCCAGTTCTCGCCTGGCAAACTGGTAACCAGTTTTCGTCTGGCCCACCCTTCTGTAAGCATCAGTTCCCGTCTGGTGTAGTTTATTGTGAGCATCAGTTCCCGTCTGGTGTAGTTTATTGTAGCCAGTTCTCGTCTGGTACATGTCATCGCGTAACCAGTTCTCGTTTGGGTCACCGTTTCTTCAAGTGTTGTATCAGTTCTCGTCTGGTACATGTCATCGCAAATCAATTCTCGTCCAAGTTTGATAATCTATTTTCTATCAGTTCTCGTCTGGTAGTCTACCTTTGAATGCTAGTTCTCGTCTAGTATTTTCCATATCTTCCACTGTGTACATAATCCATGTTTATCCTAAACCAGAAAAACAAAAACCTAAAGGTATCTGACCCAGTAATTCCCAATGACTCGCATGTTGTCATGTTCCCCGATACGAAGCTCGACGGATACCAGTGCTCCGATTAATGTCTGAATTCCTTGTGGATGTTATTAAATCAGAATTGCTACTCTTCAGCAGATGAAAGTTGTGTATTATCGGAAGAATTGAGATTGTATTGTTACCCCGTATCAGAATAGGATCAGGAGTATCCCCGGCAGATTAAGATTGATATCCTTGATAGTAGGGGCATTTCCAGCAGTGTGCTGCGCGCAATCAACCCCAGTTTGGGTCAATCCCCACAGAGCACAATCAGTTGCCAATGGTTTGAAGAGAGCATCCCCAGGCAGGTTTGTTTTTTTCTCCCCAAGCAGAATCGCCTTTCCTTTTCTCCAGCAAGATGGTTATCCCCAGCGGATTTGGTTTCCCTTTTCCAGCGTTTATGGTGCTGAGATGATTCTGTGATATCAGGTTACCTTCAGCAGAGTTGACGTTTCCTTCAGCATTTATTTTGCCAAGCGGTTTGAATACCCGGTGTTCTCTGGCAGCTCGAGCCTGCATTAGCATTTGCATATATCGTTATAGCATTTATACAAACACATCGCATATCCATGTCGTATAGGGCGTTGCAGTTACAAAACGCATAGCATTTCCATGTCATATAGGGCATTGCATCATTATCAGGCATACGCATTTCGAAACATGGACCAGGTTGGTTGCCTCATGGCTTTCGAGTATGTTCCCTTGCTGAGTTGTTCGGTTAAGCCTCTCTTCTCCCCCAGCGGAGTGATTCTTCATATTTGGTTGTTACGTCGGCACTGAAAAAAGATTGACATATATCAGGTTTCTGAAGCTGCGGCCTGTTGACAGAATGGGTGCCGAGCAGTCGATTCAGAAGTTCCCCAGGAGAATTGCCCTCAAGTTCGCCATGAACTGTGAGATGACAGGATTTGATCCCATAAGAGAGATGGGAATCAAGTTGTTTGCTTTCCGAAGAATTATTCCAATACTTGTGGCGTCGCACAGGTGATTGATGTTGAAAAGGAGAAGAAATTTTTATCAGATAATTGACCAGTTGTTGCCGTGACAACCAAACTTCAGTTCATTGGAGGCTATTCCTCAAGCAGTTTTGCAGTATATTCCCACGGTTGGCAAATTTCAGGGTTTTATTGGTATTCAACCGTCATCTACCTTGAATGTTTGAAGGCTGAGCGCTCTTCAACCATTCAGTTCCAAGCCGCTTGAATAGGGGCAGCTGTTGCACCCTAAAATTTGGCCAACCGGGTCCCGTATCTGGTTTGATGTTTCAACGCATTTCTGCATTCGCATCCGCATATCGCATACAGTGCATTTTTCAGTTGTTTTGACTTTATCGGGATCACAGCTCTCTTCTCGCGTTGCAGGTGTTTTTAATCAGTTTAGATAGGTAGAATCGTATTTTTTGGAGAGTCGTGCTATTCCCGGTGTTTTCAGCTCGCGCTATTGTTTTTAGGGATATTTCGGTGTCCATTGAGTTTTACCGGTTAATCTGTTGCGCTCTCGTGGTCCTGTTTGTCGTTCTGTGCTGTTTTTGTTCCTTTGGGAATTATTAGGAATTTTCTAGATTTTATTAGCTATTATTGGATTTTTTTATAGAGTTTAATGTTTTTATTAGCTTTAAAATCATTTTTAGAATATAATAGATTTTTCTTTTAGTTTTAAATAGATTTTTTTAATATAGTAAATTTGTAGATATAGATTTTAATCTAGATATAGGATTTATTAGATCATAGATAATAGGAATTAATAGATTTTTATTGTTATAAACTCTTTAGGATGAATAGATTTAATAGTTTAGATCGTTAATAGATATAAATGGTTTTAACCTTCTAATAGTCTATATTAGGGTATATTGTTTTTAGAGATTTAATAGATTAAATAGGTTTTAAATAGGTTAATAGGGGATAATTAGTGTTTTTTAGAATGTTACTTCTTTTTAGAGTTTAATTAGTTTCAGATTCAATTAGAACATTAGATTAATTAGTTTTAATCAGAGTTATTAGTGCATTAATTCTTTAGCATTTAACTCCATTAGCGTCTTAATTCAGCTTTAATTAGCATTTAATCATTGTCATTTTATTAATCAGCTTGCATTAACTTCCGTTTTCAGCCTTTAATCCCTTAATTTGTATTCACCAGTTTTAATCAATCAGCTTTAATCAGTTTCAGTCCAATTAATTCATGTTTTTCGTGGGCCATCTTGGATATTGGAGGCCCAATGTATCAGTGCAGATATCAATGCCAGTTGCCATATATAGTCTGAAGCCACGTGTTATCTTGAGGAGGAGGCCACATCACTTTTCATTATCCACTCTCACCGCCACATCACAATCTCCACTACCACCAGTAGCTAACACGCGTCCCACATGCATTAACTCCCGTGACACTTGTCACTTCACCACCTCCTCACCGGGAATCACGTCGCCGGCCATGCAAATTCGGTGACCGCCCCAACGGCCACCGCCCAACCAACTCCGGCAACTGCAACTGACTTCCGGCCACCACCTGAACCACCGGAAAACCCCAGAAATCCATCAACTTCATTTTTCTCCTCCAATTTCCCTCTTCTTTTCCGATCCAACTTCATATCTCCGATCAACACCGATCATCAAGAACTACCGGAAAATTCCCAGAACAACATCATCATCTTCGTCTGAAATCTTATCCCCCGTTCCCAAAGCCTCATCAACGATCATCGAATAATCATCATCAGCAATCTTTCTTCCAACAAAGTTACAACAATCATCGTCTGTATCAAGGACGTTCATCGGAGATTCATTGTTAGTCACCAAAATAGTGTTTAGTTCCAGATCTTCATCCGCCTCACTTGGAGTTCATCGTCCTTCAACGGCTTCAACTCAGTGCTTGTACGAATTTTTCCAGAAATCACTAAGATCAGTGTGGATCTTCATCAATACGAAGGGCGCCGCCGTAGATTTCCACACCTTCAAATCTCCAAGAGACGTCTTTGAGAACCTTCGTCAGAATCTCGCAAAGATTCATTGTTGTCATCAACGAGCACCTGCATCCGCTTCGCGTGAGCCTCAGCAATCATCATCGCCGAACATTTCCTCTTCATCCAGGTTGGTGCTTGTCATTAGATCGTTTCTATTGCAAAATTTATCACGCATGTTGTTAGGTTGAAGTGGTTTAGGGTAGAATCCGTGTTTAGTCTGAACATCAAGAATCTTATGAGGGGACTAGGTTAAGGTTTGTTATTCTGGACTTAAGACAAAGGTTAGTTAGCGATGATGGTGGTATGATGAGGACGTTACCGCCGCGTTGATGTAAGAGCGAATTTTGTTTTCATGATGGAGGTTTGTTGAGGATTTGGGTGGAGGTCTTGTTCACGGATTTTGGTGAGAGAGAGGTTGAGAGGAGATGAGGTTGCGCTAGGGTTTGCTATTCAGGTTTAGTGAACAGTAGTTGAAGCTTGTGCTCAAGTTTTGGTTTTTTTGATGAGATGTTGGGTGGTTATTGGGCTTAACCTCGAGCCCACGGATAATTGCTGAAGCGTTTCCCCATAGTTTCCTCTTTTCACCCCCTCTTCGTCTACTACGTGTGTGTTAATGGGCTTAACCCAAAGCCCAAGCACATTTTACTGGCAGCACCCCCTGTTTCACTTCTGCACCCCTTCGTTTTTTTTGTTTGGCTGTTGGCTTGTAATGGGCTGGGCCCCAATTCCCATTTATTTTTCTGCAGATAGTAATTCCCTTCTACTGCAGCGCACCCCCCCCCCCTGTTGTATTTTTTTTTTTGTTCTTATTTTCTTTGTTTAGAGATAAAAAAAAAGAATTTTGACAAAGAAAAAAAGAAATATTTTGAAAAAGAAAGAGAAAAGAATATTGAAAAAAAAAGAAAGAGAAAAGAATATTGAAAAAAAAAAGAAAGAGAAAAGAATATTGAAAAAGAGAAAATATCGGAAGAAAAATAGTTGAAAAAGAATAGAGGGAAAAATAGTAAAAAATATTAGTTTGTAGATTTAATATTTTTTAGAGTACATATTTTCATAGAGTTTATTTTCCTTTTAGAAGTAGTTTTACAAGTCCATTTGTTAGGGGACTTTTTTACATTTTTAAAGTAGATTTAAATGTCCACTTGTTAGGGGACAATTTTCCATTTGATTTTTCCAGGATAGTTGGATAGTTTTTAGGAGTTTATTTTTCAGTATTCAATCATTGTAATCATTTTCAGAATATCAATAAAGCGAGATTTGAGTTGTGGTCCCGAAAGTAGCCGAACTACAGCTGCTCTGATTTCTCGTACCATACGAGAATATGTAGGCATGGGATGCGATGTCCTAGTGAGCACACTAACAACTAACCTTTTGTTCTCTCGCTGCTGTGCGATCGAGACTTTCCCGCTGACGACTGATGTTACCCTTTTCTCTTGCCCGAGTGCATTTGAGACCAGACTGTAGTTTTTCCCATAGGTTCCCGTACCTGTAAAACCAGTTTAATTTCTCACTGCTGTGTGAGAACACCCTGTTTAGCCGTAGTTAGCTTGAACTACGTAAAGCTATGATCTTCCATGCAGTGTGGAAGTACGTAGGCACAAGACGCGAGGTCTTGGCGAGCCAATTTCCCCGTAGTCCCGAACTACGTTGACTCTGACTTTCTCTCTTGAGAATACGTAGGCATAGAGTGCGACGCTCTATCGAGTCAATTCCCTTCCGTTTAGATTTAGCAGCCGTAGATAGATTGTTTTGCATCCTTTAGACAACCCAAGCAAGCGTGGATCCCGTCGAGTATGACGGACGTGAGGGGTGCTAATACCTTCCCCTTGCGTAACCGACTCCCGAATCCAGGTTTTGGTTGCGATGACCATACCTTTTCCCGTTTTTTGCGAGGTTTACTTCGAGCGTTTCCTTTCCCTCCGTTGGGATAAATAACGCACGGTGGCGACTCTTCTGTCAGCCGGCTCCGATTTTCGCAGTAGCGACAGGAGGGAATGCCCCACATACCTCAAAAAGAAGGGAAAAAGCCTAACTGTCACTTGGTCTGATGAAGACTCAGGAAGTGAATCAGAAGGAGAGTCTGCCAAGCATGTCACTGCTCTCAACAGTGTGTGCATCTCTGATGGTGATTCAAGTGATGAAGAGTTGTCCTTTGAGGAGCTTGCAGCTTCATACAAAAAATTCACATCAGAAGTACAGAACTGGTTCAGCAAGGAGAGCAACAAAAGAAAATCATCAAGGAGTTAGAAGCTGAAAAGAGAGAGCATCTAGCCACAATAAACACACTCAGAAGTGAAGTGAAGGAGTTGAAAAGTAAAAAGGATCAAATGACAAAATCCATAAGGATGATCAATTCTGGGACTGACACCCTAGAGGAAATCCTTCAGAGTGGACAAACCTCAGGAGATAGGTCTGGACTAGGATTTGTTGATAAACAAAATCCTGTGCTGAAACTCAAGAGACTACAACCTGAGGTTCAGAAGTTAAAGAGGATGTCACGACCAATGTCACAACATCCAACTAACAGAAACTGGAATCAAGTCAAAAGTATATTCCAAGGGTATAGATGTTACCACTGTGGATAACTTGGTCATATCAAATCTTTGTGTTTCTGGCTGCATGGATTTCCTAGTCATCCTCATCAAGAACAGAGAGCTCATGTCAAAAGGCAACATCAAGCAAGAACTAAGAAGGGTGCCCCTAACAAGCAAAGACATTGGGGTGCCAAAAAATGGCCTTAGCAGCTCACACTTCTCTAAGGATGCCAACCCAAGAAGATTGGTACTTTGACAGTGACTGCTCCAGACATATGAGTGGAATTGAGGATCACTTGATTAAACTCAAACCTCACTCATTGAGTCATGTAACCTTTGGTGGTGGAGCTAGAGGAGAAATCATAGGTTTTGGACAACTTGACAGTATTAAAGTCCCAAAATTGAAGGATGTCTTGCTGGTTAAAGGACTGACTGTTAACCTAATAAGCATAAGTCAGCTATGTGATCAAGGTTTAAATGTCCATTTTTCAAAGGATAAGTGTGTGGTTGTTAATGAAGAAGGTGAGGAAGAAATGAGGGGATCTAGATCCAAGAATAACTGCTATCTATGGGAGCCTATAAGTAACCTCAATGCCTTGGCCAATAAGGAAAATAAGGACCATCTATGGCTGGAGAAAGGAAGACAGCCACTGAAGATGGATAGGACCAGGTCCAACACATTAGCAAGTGGATCTTCAAAGTGTACTTCAGAGAGAAGGACATGATGTAAGAAAAGCCATGAGGGGAAGCTAGCCAAGAAGGGATACCTAAAGATTGGTCATCAGGTAAAGCTAGATAGGCTGTATTGGAACCTAATGGAGTCCATGGAAGCTGCCCTGCATAAAGCAAGCAATGTCACTCAAGATGTCATGACCTTGTTCTGTGACATCAAGAGTACCACAAACAAGCTCTGATGAGTTCAAGGGAGACATGCTCAGGGGTAACTTGTGTAAATGGAAAGAGGGATGTGCTAAATCTGGTGATTATGTCAGTACTGACATGGTTTCAAGAAGTGTCAAGGAGTTTCAATTTAAAAAGCTTCTAAGAAAGTTGAGGACCTCTAGTAATGATGAATTCTAGCAATTAATATGGAATTATATTTTGAAAAATAATCACATTCTGATTGGTCAAAATATTGAATTCCCTCCTCTTCTACAAGTAAACCCTTCTAAACCCGTTCTCGTCTTCCAATCCACCTCCTGCCTTATCTCACACAACCCCATCAGAAACTCTCTTTCGTTACAACCTAAGTCATCTACAATGTCTCAACAACATACCTCCATCCCCACCAAGCCCGACCCTGCTCAGCACAAGAGCATCTCTGTGATGAATGTGAGCCCTCTTGGTATGATTTCTGGAAGAAGGAGTGAAGACCAGTCGTCAGCTACTTCACATGCAGACCAAGAAGGTCATAATGTACATGGAATCACCATTCCATTGCCTAGGGTTGATCCTTCTCCAATATCGAATAAGAACCTTGAGGAGAATTCTGAGTTCTCCTCTGATAAGACTAACCCTACCACAGGAAAACTAGCAAATTTAGCTAACTATGTAGAACAGAAGGAAGGACAGGATGATGATCTGAATAAAGCTCCTGCCAATGATGTTGATGCATCTTCAGATGATGAATTCCTCAAGAATGTTGCTCCAGGCATAGCTCAAAAACTAATGCCGAAGAAAGGTAAACCTAGTCTGGAAGACAACTCTCTCAAAAGTCAGAGAAAAGGAGCTCATGTTGGGTCCTTCGAACTTAGGAGAAAAAATGCCTCAAAGAAAAGGAAGGTTACTGAGAGTAGCCCTGAGTCTGAAGGAGATGTTAGAAGAGATGTTCCTAACATCTTCAATGTCAAACATTCATTGGGTAAGAGGCCACTTAGACCCATACCACCTGCACCTCTGGAGAACATCTCCTTCCACTCCATCCACAGTGTAACCAAATGGAGATATGTCTATCAAAGGAGAATAGCCCTTGAGAGAGAATTAGGGAAGGATTCCCTGGAGATCAAGGAGGTAATGGAACTCATCAACAAGGCTGGGCTGCTTAAGACAGTCACAGGATTTTCCAGTTGCTACGAGGGACTGGTAAAGGAGTTCATTGTAAACATACCTGACTCAATCTCAAACAGAAACAACAAGGAGTTCATGAAGGTATTTGTTAGGGGAAAGTGTGTGCAATTCCCTCCTACTGTGATCAACAAGTATCTGGGGCTAGCAAATGATGGATCAACAGAATTGGAGACTTCAGACAACCAGGTCTGCAAGATCATCACTGCAAATCAAGTCACTGCATGGCCATCCAAAGGGAAGTTGTCTGCAGCATTGCTCAGTGTAAAGTATGCCATTCTTCATAGAATTGGAGCTACAAATTGGGTGCCTACCAACCATACATCCTCCATTGCTGTTGGACTAGGCAAGATCATTCATGCCATACGTACCCAAGTCAATTTTGATTTTGGTCTATACATTTTTTATCAGACTATTAAGCACTCCACAACCAGTGTTGTCAGGTTACCTATTGCATTTCCCTCCCTCATTTGTGAGATCATCCTAAATCAACATCCTGGAATCCTGACCTCAAGTGATGTTGTCAACAAGAAGGAACGTGAACTGTCACTTCACTTTAAACTGTTTGAAGGGAGACATGTTCCAGATATGAAGTTTACATCTGCTGAGACAGTTAAGATCTCCAAAAGAATGATGATTGCAGAATTGAAGGACACTTGTAATAAGTTGGGAGAAACCATCAGTACAGCTACCGCCAGAAAAATCAAGCTAGAAGCTCTTATCCAAAGGCTTGAAAGAGATGCAGGTAATAGTGGGGCCGTGTCAGAAGAAGAGGTTGGCGACAGTTGTGAGAATGTCCCAACCAATGTCAATAACATTGGTTCCAGTTCTTCCTCTGAGGAAGAAGTTTGATGTGGTGATAACCTGACTGTGTGGCTCAGACTGCTGGTTGCTGAGTTGATAAGGAAGAGGTGCTGCTGTTTTTGTTTTGTTTAAGTTAGACTTCCTTAAAATGTGGTTGACAACTTGAATGTGTAATGCTCCCCAAAGAGAAGTTTTGTTGTAATGTAACCCCAAATAGTTATAATGTTACAATGTATGATCTATGATAAGTTCTTAGTTGGATCTTAATTTGTGGCTAAAATGGGGGAGAGAAAGATAGAGTAATAATAACAGCAGGACAGGTGGATAGCTTGAAGAGCATATGCGCACATGGTATAATCATGCTTGCAGGTATGAACACAGGTGATGCTGAAGATGCATGTGTGATAACAGCTGCTAGTGTTGTTAGTAATAAACTAATGATATGTGTTAAGACTCCTAGCTTGTGGTTGTGTAAGAATGCCTGTTAGTAATAGGAATTTTCTAGTTTATGCTGAAGTTGCTACTGTGTGATCCTAGAAGGTGTCTAGGAGTGTATGTGTGTGTCTGCAGGAACGTAGCAGAAAGTGTAGTGCTATTTGCTACCAATTTTTGACATGTCATAGTGCTTAATTTTTGTTACTTGTTTATATCATGAGTTGTTCATCTTGTTTTAGCATTGATATGCTTATGTTGTTATTTGTGCATTTTTTTTATCACCTTTTGCCTTTGAGTTCCTCTGTTAATACTTGTTGTTACAAATGGGTGTCTTCCCCAATCTCCAAAGGAAAGGAAATTCTGTTGACTTCTATGTCATCTTTCGTTTAGGATAGCCTAGCTTTCTTACCTCCCTTATGAACTTGTTAGAGTCATCACCTTTGGCCTTGTTAGAGCCACTGTTTTACTAACCTAGTTTTAGGTTTAGGGTTTGTCAACCTTGCTTAAGTTCCATTGTCATGAGTACTTATCCCCCTCCTTTTGGTATTTTGGTCTTCAGGGGGAGTAGCACAGGTGTGTGTATGCTTCAGGATGTATGTCATCCTGAATGTTATAACATTCAGAGCAGACTGGATGAATATGTGTGACTGCAGACTGTTTGCAGGGTGTGTGCTCAGCTGAGAGGATATGCATCAGTTGAGGGGGAGTAACCCAGTGTGTTACTCAGTAAAGTGTGACATCTATAGTGGTAACTAACATATGGTTAACAAGGTGAGTTATAACAGTGAGAGCTAACTGTGAGGACTCAGAGAGGCTTGAGCTAGTAGCTATCCTGCATGACATAAGTCTTCTGCTGTGTAAATCTCTAATATGTTAACAGGTTGTTTTAGCCAAAAATTTACCAAAGGGGGAGTTCGTAAGTGCTTTTGATTGGCTGCATTTTATGGCAAAACACTAGAGCATGTATGTATGTCATGACTGATGTTAGTGCATACATAATATGGTCTGTGCAGGGTAAGTTGACTTAGCTAAAAGCAAGTAAAGCTGGATGTCATACCCAATGTTATGACATGGGTCGTATAACATCAAGCGCAAGTTTGTTTTTCTGGTAGCTATAAACCAGGAAACAGAATATGATCTCAAGCTGGATATCAGGAGACTTTCCAAAAGCCCTAGGCGAACTAAAAGATCCCTGAATTAAGTGGCAAGCGTACAGATCATTGAAAATAGGTTTGTTATGGATAAAACCTAATTTATGCACCAAGGCCCAAAAGGACTAACAACTGCTATAAATATCAGAAGAAGCAATCCTGAACAGCAGCTCTTAACAGAAGATTATAGAGTGCAGATTGCAGAGTCCTTGTGAGTGAAGAAGGCTAGTCTTCACGTGTGAATTCTGTTTAGGAATACTTGTACTCCAAGCAATTGTTTGGTGGATGACTGTATTGGATAGGTAGATTCTAGGTTGTGTCTCACTCAAAGCTGTGAAGCAAGAGTGTGTGAGTTCCTTGATCAAAGCTATGAAGCAAGATCAAGGTGTGTATGAAGTGTCTCTTCATATTTTTTTTGTAATTGTGAATCATATATCACTATGGTGTGATTGAGGGGGAGTGAGTGGGTATATTCGGGTCTAGAGTGTCTCTAGGTTGAATTGTCATTGGGTAGGTTTTAAGTGAGGAGTGCAAACTGGGTTGTTTGACTCTGAATTAATTCTTCTAATAGTGATGTTCCTCCCTGGCTTGGTAGCCCCCAGATGTAGGTGTTGTTGACACTGAACTGGGTAAACAATTGCTATGATTTTACTGTTTTTATTATTACTGATTATCAGCTATTAAGTAGCAGATGTCACAGTGGATGTTATAACTTTGGGAATAACATCCATCGTGTGCTTCCCAGAATTTTCAATAACCAAAAATCCATAAAAATATTTTTGGGAGCCTTACTGTCTTAAGTATTTTTTAGTTTTTTTATTTTTTTTTTATTTTTATCATTTATTTTTATATATTATTTAAATTATTTTTTGTAGTATGTTTATTAAGACACCCTCAAGTTTAGGATATTTATTTGGATGACTTCCATAGGTTTTCTTAAGCTGATTTTTTTGCCAACTTTTAAAATGTGAATATGGGGTTTTTGAGTATTTGTTTTGAGCTTTGATGTGTTTGTCTTGATGGCTTTTGATGAAGTTTTGTTAAGCCTCAATTACTTTGGTGTTATGAACTTGTTAGTTGTTCTTGATGTAGCTTTGGTGTCAATCTTTTGATGATATTTTACACATATATTCTTGAGGGTATGGACTTGATTTTGAGTCTCTAGTTTGACTTTATTTGACTATTTTCCTATTTTTGATTGTTGTGTCAAGTTAGGGTTTGTTTCTTGCATGTCTATGTTTCATTTATTTGCTACCAATTTTTGACATGTCATAGTGCTTAATTTTTGTTACTTGTTTATATCATGAGTTGTTCATCTTGTTTTAGCATTGATATGCTTATGTTGTTATTTGTGCATTTTTTTATCACCTTTTGCCTTTGAGTTCCTCTGTTAATACTTGTTGTTACAAATGGGTGTCTTCCCCAATCTCCAAAGGAAAGGAAATTCTGTTGACTTCTATGTCATCTTTCGTTTAGGATAGCCTAGCTTTCTTACCTCCCTTATGAACTTGTTAGAGTCATCACCTTTGGCCTTGTTAGAGCCACTGTTTTACTAACCTAGTTTTAGGTTTAGGGTTTGTCAACCTTGCTTAAGTTCCATTGTCATGAGTACTTATCCCCCTCCTTTTGGTCTTGTTATAACCAATTGGTCTTGTAACTTAAATCTAAGTTTAGAGTTTGTGTGTACCATTGTCATGTGTACTCACTTCCCTTTTGAATTTTGTTAAAGTCAACCCATCCAATTAGTTTTCAACTTAGACTTAGAGAGTTTGTTAACTCTATGTAAGTGTCATGGTTATGATCACTTACCTCCCCTTAGAACCTTGAACCATTATCAAGAGTTCCTGATTCATAGTTAGGTGAAATACGGTTTCTCTGATTCCATCCTATTTAGGATACGTAGGCACAAGATGTGACGTCTTGGCGAGCATACTTAGTGTATATACCTTAGCACTTTTCCCTTAGCAAACAAACTTTAACATAACACAAATATTAACAAGAGGTTCTTGTAAAGTACTACAGATACTTAGAATTCTAACACCTTCCCTGGGTATAACCAACCCCCGAACCTTAGATCTCTAGTTGTGTTGTTACATAGCGCACTTAAAATTTTCTTCGATCTTTACCCTTTCCTTTGGATAAATTAAAGCTCGGTGGTGAACTTCATGATTTGTGATTCAAGTAAATTAATAGCTTGATATCTGATTCTCACTGCAACAAAGGGCAATAAGAAAACGTCTTGAAGTTAAAGAAGGAATTATATAGACTCAAGCAAGCACCGAGAGCTTGGAATGTTTGAATCGACAAGTACTTTCAAGACAAGAACTTCATCAAGTGTCCATATGAGCATGCACTCTATATTAAAGTGCATAGTGGAGATGTTTTTATTGTATGCTTATATGTTATGACTTGATCTTTACAGGGAACAATCTAAGCATGTTCAAAGAGTTCAAGAAAGTCATGTCAAATGAATTTGAGATGACAGATATGGGGCTCATGGCATATTATGTCAGCATCAAAGTAAAGCAAGAAGACACAAGAATTTTCATGACCCAAGAAGGCTATGCCGAATAAGTCCTTAAGAAGTTCAAGATGGATAATACCAATCCGGTTGGCACCCTGATGGAATGTGGAAACTAGTTGAGTAAGCATGAAAAAGGAGATATTATGGATCCAACTCTTTACAAAAGTTTGGGTTGAAGTCTATGTTACTTGACAAGTACAAGGCTAGATATTCTCTATATTGTAGGAGTTGTAATTCGCTACATGGAAGCTCCAACAGCAACTCACTTCAAGGTGGCCAAGAGAATACTTCGATACATCAAAGGTACAAAAAACTTTGGCTTGCACTATTACTCTTTTAGCAATTATGAGATTGTTGGCTATAGTGATAGGGATTGGAGTGGAAACTTAGAAAGGGCACTACTAGTTTTATGTTCTTTATGGGAGATATTTCTTTCACCTGGATGTTAAAGAATCAAACTATCGTCACACTGTCAACTTGTGAAGCCGAGTTGTCACCACCACATCATGCATTTGTCATGCAATTTGGTTAAGGAACTTGTTGAAAGAGTTAAAAATTCCACAAGAAGATTCTATGGAAATATGTGTAAACAATAAATCAGCACTTGCTTTGGCAATGTATCCCATATTTCATGAAAGGAGTAAGCACATTGACACCAGTTATCACTTCATAAGAGAATGCATCGAGAAGAATGAGGTGAAGTTGAAGTATGTGATTTATCGAGATCAAGCTGCCGACATTTTCACCAAGCCACTCAAGTTTGAAACTTTAATGATGCTAAGGAGTAAGCTTGGAGTCACAAATCAAGTTTAAGGGGGTATGTTGAAATATTAAACTTGATTTAGGCCTAACCTTATTATTTGGCTTTTCAGGTTTAGTTATTTTGGGCTTAGGTGATTTTGGATAATGTTTCTAGGAAACCCTTGTAGTGTTCTGAGTGTCTAGATATTTCTTAGGGTTGTAATATTTTCTAATAAACTCTTGAAATTTCTAGGGTTTAGAACTCTCTAAAATTAGTGTGTCCAGAGTTCTCCTTAGAGTACTATAAATAGAGATGTAATCCTATACTTTTGTATCAAGCAAGAAAATAAAAAGTTCTCTCTTCCACAAAGAATTTTCCTATCTATCAACTTTCTACTCAAGCATCTAATATTCCCATACACACTTTCCCTGAACACAAAAAGTCTTATTTCCAACAACCGTTTTGTACGCCTCTAACTTTTCCAAAGAAAACTGAAACATTTGATGATATTTCTCTAAGGAGGTAAGCTTTGTGTTGGCTGAGTCTAGCAAAACCTGATTTAAGCCATAACTTTCTTTCACCTTCAGCAATTTTGTCTTGTGTTGAACAAGTAACTTCAAACATAAGAGAAGGGGGGGGGGGGGGGGGGTAAATTATGAGATTTGAATTTTAAAACATTTTTCGTAAAAGATTGATTTTAAGTTAATTTATATTAATAAAATGTTAGAAGTAGAGAATTAGGCAAGGAAAAAAATAAAAGAGATAAAGTTAGAGATATCACACCATATATTATACTGGTTTGTTATTAAACCATGATGCCTACTCCAGTCTCCAAAAGTTTTCTCTTGATATTTTCATTATCAACAACTTGAGCATTTACATAAGTTCATCATAACAACCTTTCTGACACAAATCTGTTTACAAGTTTAGATTGCTACCTCTAAGTAAATTACAAAATTCACAAGAAAACTTAGCTCTTGAATAAATAGATTAAGCACAATAATAGAAATACACATTTCCCAAGATAAGCTTTTCACTCTCTCAACACTAAGAGAATGTGTAGTGAATAAAAATTGTTTCTAGGAAGAGAGTTAGTAGAAAAATGGTTATAAAATAGGGTTTTCATGCTTTGGAAGAATGCATAAGACTCTTTTATATAGGAGAAAAGATTGACTTAAAAGGAAAATATATTTTTTCTGGACCCGCTCTTTAATCGATTAGTTTTTTGTTCTAATCGATTAGATAATCGTCCTTATTAATTAAACCTAGTAAAAAAAAGGAAAGATTTATTGGAATGGTTCCCTAATTTATTAGATAACTTCCTTAATCGATTATAAATCTATTTTACACATTATATGTGATCCACAATCAATTAGACATTGGTCCTAATCGATTTTATGAAGGTTTTGACCAAAGATGATGTTTTGCAAATTATTTTGAGTGAATGCGTGTATTGTCTAAGTACATAAAAACTTAATCTTACTTATTTTATATATAATTGATTAGAAAGACTAAAACACTTAAGCCAGAGATCTAGCAAGTTGTCACATCTCCAATCCCTTTAGATGTTGATCGTAGCATTTGATTCTATTGTACAAAATATTAGAGCCTTCACACTTTTTGATTTTATTTAATGTTGATGTTTATGATAGTTTTATAGGAATTTTTTGTCATCATAAAATTATATTTTATAGGACTTTTTTGTCATCATAAAATTGTCTTCATCTTCACTTCCATCAGCACTTCATCCTAGCCTTAGTTCCTGCCTAGAACATTACTGGAATGAGTACAGATCCAGCTATATCTCCTTTGATCTATGGATCAACAAAATTCTGCATAATCCCTGCTGATGGAATGTCTCAACATCTGGTTGAACTTCAGATCCTTGAAGTAAACCAAGCATATCAGGGCCTGATGCTTGTGCAACAACTGAGGAGACAACTTGATCATCAACTAAGGATAATTCATTAAATATTTGAGAATATCTCAAATAGAAAAGAATCTTAAATCCTTATAATGAATCCTTCTCTGAACTTCATGGATGACCAATTAAATACGTGTGTAGTCCATAAATAGCAATTGGTCTTAAATCCACACAACTTCAGGAATACCAGGGCTGAAGCACCCTTGACTTAACCTGCCTATGTAATATTCTGCTGATAGAATCCTTGCAAGTCATGAGTGGTGAAAATAAATCACCTCCCATTATCTTCTCTACATAGCTTCCAGCAAACTGACAGAACAACCTCAGCACTGCTGCAAGCACCATCTATCAATCATCTACACCGCTGCCACGACCATGCATCAGACTGAATATAGGCCAATCTTCTCCCAGGGCTACCAGAGTTCTTTCATCAGAAAATTATGCAGCGGAACCACCAAAAGAACTTCTTCAACATGCCCTTATAGGACATCATACAGAAGTAGCCACTCCTTCTTTGGTAACACCAACACCAGGTCATAGAGCTCCTATATCAGAGGGTAACACAACAGATACAAGCTTCTCTTTAGCTCTATGAGCAGTAGCTCAAACATTCAGCATGCTCAGTAACTCAGCTACAGCTTCTCCTTGTTCAAAACACCAGAAAGTATCTCCCAAGATCTCATCCAGAACAGACAGGATGCCTGCTCTGATACCAATTGAAATTCTGGTATGCAGATCGCATATGTTCCAAGAACATTGATCTCTGCTCGAACAGAACAAGGACAGAGGGTAACCAATTTAAATTTCTTTAAATTGTCCCGATGTCATGACCAACGTCATGACATCTGTTGTGACATCTGCAGGCTGACAGGCCTATTTATCTAACCATTTAAATTGTGCAAAATTGTAAATGCAGAAAGATAAATCACACAGTAATTGTTTACCCAGTTCGGTGACAACAACACCTACATTTGGGGGCTACCAAGCCAGGGAGGAAATTCACTATTAGTAGAATCAATTCAGAGTTAAACCTCCAGTTTACACTCCTCACTTAATCCCTACCCAATGACACTTCAGCCTAGAGACACTCTAGTACCTGAGTATACCCACTCACTCCCCCTCAATCACACAACAGTGATATCACACAATTATAGAATTTAATATGAAGAGACACTTCATACTTACCTTGATCTTGCTTCACAGCTTTGATCAAGGAACTCACACACTCTTGCTTCACAGCTTTGAGTGAGACACAACTTAGAATCTACCTAACCAAAACAATCATCCACCAGACAATTGCTTGGATTACAAGTATTCCTAAACAGACTTTACACGTGAAGACTAGCCTTCTTCACTTACCACTATGTCTACCTCAATGTATCAAAAGATACAAAGGGTGACTTACACACAAGGGACTCTCAACCCTAGACCTCTATTTTACACTCTGGTTTTTCCTGGTGTGAGTGCTTACTTTTCCCTTGTTTCTGCACCTCCTTTTATAGCACTGCAGACTGGGCTTGGGCTGTGCAGAAGTAACAAATATTAGTTTTAAAAAAGTAAGACTAATTTCCACTATTCAAGGTGCTGTCCAATTAGGTCATGGCATGGTCAGCATTGCCTTGAATCTCTCCTGAGATAACTCAGGGGTCATAACAAGTCTCCTGAAGTCTAGCCTGAGATAACAGTAAACCAACATTCCTGCACGACTGATGTCATACGATCAATGTCATGACATTCAGTATGACATCCACTCTTCTGCAGATTTTTCTTTACACCAGACCTGGCTTCACCCAATCTTCTGCAGAATAACATTAGAAACAAGTATATTAAAGTTTCCTAAAAGGTCTCTAAGATCCTTTTATGAATACCAATACAATCTGTTCTTGTTCCTAATAAATCTCCTTGACATATTTATTGATGAGGTATTTTCAACATGGTTTCATCAATCCAAACCAATACTGTCAAGAGATATACACTAGCAACTCCTTCTGTTGTCATGCAATGATGTCTTGCTTAAGACACATGACAACACACCTCACTCACTACCTGTGAGGAACTTCATCACAACTTAACCTGTTGTGGCTGCACACCTCACACTGCCTGTGTGGAACTTCATCACAGCTCAACCTGTTGTGGCTGCACACCTCAACCTGTGAGGAACTAGGCTACTGCTAACACATAGAAGTGCCTGTTGTGCCAGACAGCCACAAGCGCGTCTCGTCCTTAACACCGATGCAAAAATGATGCGAACAATGGAAAATAACGCAAGGAAAGAAAGCGAATGAATATGCAACAGAAGCTCACTTTAAACCACATATACGAATATGCACTCAAGCGGAAAATGGAAACACATGTCGACAAAATCATGATTAAACAATCACAAACCGTAACGTATATCTAAAACAATTCAATCCTAATGCATCACACTGATCTATGATGATTCGGATCGAATCGGTATGCAAACATGCAAGCAAAAACATCAAAACAGGCCCACTTTTATAGTGTTAATCGGTTAACGTCTGCTGTTAACCGGTTAACATGTGAAGAATGCTTGATAACCTAGAAATTTTAACCTGTTAACCGGTTAACAAAATGTGTTAACCGGTTAACACTGTATTTACGTTGAAAATTTTGAAAGTTGCAAGGTGTTAACCAGTTAACACCTGCTGTTAACCGATTAACACTGCAATAGAGGCCAAAAACAGCAGCAGAAAATCACTTCCAGCACAAAAACAGCTTATTCAAGAATCCAAAAGATCAGCTTATCATTTAAGCACGAAATGAACAACAGAAAACGAAGATTCAACAACATGGATACACAAACACATAGCAACATCACAATCTGAATGGATCGAAATCAACGAAAACTCAATCGAAGATAAAGATGAACATGCTAAACATGCAGTTAAGCTCGAAAATTAAATCGAATCAGAAATCCAACCTACGAATCGGATGATTGATCCGGTAATTGCTGATCAACTGAATTTGAGCAGATCCAAACAAGATTAAGCGGAAAACTTCAAGATCCACAATAGTTCTTGCAAGAACGATGAAGATCAAACACTTTGAAACCGAATTGCTCTGAATAACTGCTTCCAACTTAAGCTCCAAAATCAGACCTCAATTCGCGCGAGAATTGAATACGAAACTTGATCCGACGATGATGATAAATGGAGGTTTATGCTCAAGATTCCATTGATTTCAATGAAAAATCAATGGATCCAATGATGAGGAGCTATGAGTGAAGGTGTTGCGGTGAGAATCATGATACCAAGCTATTGAATTAACTTGAATCTTTAATTTTTAAATTCACAACCGGACTTTGATTTATCCAAAGGAAAGGTTTAAAGAAAGGACCTTTTGCGCGATGTAACAACAACGCTAAGAGATTCGGGGACCGGGGGTTGGTTATGCATATGGTAGGTATTTCACATCCTAAACATTTATAGTACTCTACATGAACCTTTTGTTTATTTGTATGCTAAGTTGCTAAGTGTTTGCTATGGATTAGGATTGGGTAAAAGGTGTAGGTTAAGAACTAAGGATATATACACTAAGTTTACTCGCAAAGACATCACGTCTTCTGCCTACGTATCCTAACTAGGATAGAATCAGAGCAATCATAGTTCACCTCACTAGGTATGAAGAACACTTGATTATGATCAAGGTTCAAAAGGGAACAAACATTACAATGCTTGTGTAGAGTTTAAGGAAACTCTCTAAATCTAAGTTGAACACTCAAGAAAGGGGAGTAAGAAATCATTTCCATGATTCTTACATAGAGTTAACAAACTCTATCCTAAGTTCTAATTGAAAGAGCACTCCTAACAAGGGGTAGGCTTCTTAGACTTTAAGCAAAGTCTAATGGACAGGTTCTAACTTAACTAAGTGTATGGATGACTTAACAAAGTCAAGGGAGGAAGATGAGCTATCTATGACCCAAAGGTCAACAGAGAGACTTTCCTTTGGAAGGATAGAAGGGGAGGCAACTTGGATGAGAACCAAAGAGTTCCATCACTTGGGGAAAATAAACTTAACAAAGCATAAACATTAAACAGGATGAATAAGAAACATGGTTACGACCAAGCATATACAAACATGTTACAATAAGCAAGTACGTCAAATAGGAGGAATGGTTACAACCAAATCATGCAAGCGTATTACAATAGGCAAGCAAAGATGAGTTCTTACAAGACTCAATGAAGGATGAAGACTCATGCATATCTTGACAAAGATGAAGGTAACGACCAATGAAAATAAGTCAAATTCATGGGGATATTACATGGTGATCAAATGAATCAAACATAATGCTCACAAGCAACAAGTAATTGTAATTACATACACACAGTTGACAAACATAGAACTCACGTCACAACAACCAACTTAAGAAAAAATAGGACAAAAGTTGAAATGATTTAGGAGGGTAAAAAACCCTAAAAGAAACATGAACGTTTTCGATGCAAAATTGTTTTCAAAAAGAGGTTTTTTGGAATATTCATATACCATGTGAAAATATGCACAAATATGAAGCTAGTGCAAAAAGAACCACTCAAAAATAACAAAAAATGAGGAAGTTATGATTTTTAGAAGTTAATGACAATTAAATAAGAAAACAAAAGAATTTAGTGATAAAAAGAGAGGGAGGCGCCTAGTGGGTGTTGAACCCACCACCCTTTGAATACCAATTCAAAATTATGCCAATTGGGCCAAGGCGCACATTTGTAATTTGGAAGGAAAAAAATACAGAAAATAAAGAAAACAAGGCAAAGTGAAAAACAAAAAGGGTTGATCTCCACTGTGGATCGAACCCAGGATCTAGAGGTGAAAGGCGCATGAAAGAGTGAAGGTCTAACCACTGGGGTGGCGATACATCCATGTATTTTGCCACCCCTAAAATTTAAATACTTAACAAAGCATAAGAACTATGGGCAAGGTAAAACATGGGAAGCAAACAAAACATACAAAACGACAACACGATAACTTCAACAATACTCCACCAAATTGAACAAAGTTTAGGTCTATCTCACATGAAATTTCATAAGGATCACAATGGTAATGTTAATTTTTCAAGATAATGCATCAAAATTGAAACACGATAGCAGTTGTCATGTGAAGTTCTAGAAATGCATTTTAAAAACCAAGGATCAAACCAAATGCCTTTAAACTCATGTAAGGGCTCAAGCAACTTTAAAATATGTTAATTAATGATTCTAGATGACAAGGCCAAACAGAAACAGCTTCAAACAAGGACTGATGTGCAAGTGGTAATGTGAAGCTTGAAACGCATAAGAGTATCTACAACTCATGACAGCAAGATTTGATGATATGTAAAGGTATGCACAAATCATAAATACATAAACCAATGATTTTTGATGCAAAAGTCATGTCAAAACAAGTCCAATCAAAAAATGACATGCAAGTTGCACAAATTGCCTTGAAAATGCATTATGATGGTCCTAGCTCAAAATAGAAGAGATCAAGATTAAATGAAGGTGTGCAAATCTTATAAACATGTTATCCAATGATCCTAGATGCCTAGATCAATCAAAATCAGTTCCAAACCAAAATGGCATGTAAGTTGCAATTATAGGTCAAAATGCTTGATATGCAAAATGCTGGCTACATCTCATGACAGTAGGTTTTAAAGTGATGTAATGGTATGCACAAGCCATAAATATGTTGTTCATGGAATTTGGATGAAAAAAACATGCAAAGATGACTCTAAACAGAAATTGACATATGGATTGTCATGGTTTGTACAAGAATGCTTAAAATGTTGTTGGCAAATGGAAACAATCATAATGCAGCCTAAACACTTATCATACACCACATGATTCATGCACATAAAATCAAAGTTTCAAACATGATGCAAGAACTTGACATAATTGGTGACACATGAATTGGAATGTGAAGCCGAAACTGACAGCAAGACATGTAGCAGGAAAAAGTAAAATTCAAACAGGTCACACATATACAACTCTGTCATGCCTCTAAAAACAACCAACTTAAGGAAATGCATCAGTTCAAGCAATATGGTTCATCTTAACAGCTTTAGCAATAAGTGCTCATGGCTAGCAATTAACAAATTGGCCCAACATGTAGAACTCACATACAACAACAGCAGGTAGTGTAAGCTTGACAAGTTAAAAAGGAATCAAGGCATCATGGTAGCACAAACTTGACAAAGTTAAAAGAATCAAGGCATCATGGCAATTTCAAATGAAACTAGGCATATGGCAGCAAGCATGAAAAAGTATGTCTGGAACAAATCATTCAAGTCAGTCCTAATGCCTAATGCATACACCAGTTTGCAAGTTATCAAAGGTATCATGACAATTGGTTCAATAGAAAGCACAAGGCACAAAGATACAAGTGAACAAAATTGAGCAATTGGGCTGGCTGGCAAGTTCAAGGCAGATTCATATCAAAGGTTACAATCAAAATTGACACGGTTGGTAATGTGAGGATATGTGAACAGAACATGATTACAATCAAAGCCTATCCTAGTGCCTAAGTGATGATAGTGGTGATGCAAGAAATGAAGCCATGCCATGATTCAAAAGGTATCAGTTTTCATGTTATCAATCAATATGCAACAAGGTAAATGGCAGGCAACAACATTTAATGACATATGAACATATCAAGCTGAGACAGTCATATCACATGAACCAAATGAGAAACACTAACTGATGCAAGAACATAGTGCCAAGCACAAATCATGATTTCAAGGCAACAAGGCTTTTATGTTAACAAACACCAAACAAAACACAAAGTAATATGAGGACACCTTAACATATCATATGGCAAATATCAAACTTAAAATACATGTCAAGACAGTTGCAACCATCAAGATATCAAAAAAATAAGTTTTGGTCCTCATCATTCCAATGAGTCATCCCAACAACCTTGGCAAGTTTAATGAACCAGAACCACTCACAAGCAAGCTCAAAATACATTACAGACCAAGTTTCAACACACACATGCTCTCAAAGATGGTAGATAAAAAAAAGACTTGTTGGTGGAAAAGATGCATATGGGCTGAAAATGCAAAAACATGATCTGCTGCAGAACCAAACCAAACTAGCTTTCCACAATGCAAACATCACATAAACATTTACAAGAGGGTTTCTAAACCAAAAATTAACTAATCATGATCATCATATGAAAGTGGTAATGCTACAACAGTAGGTTGATATTTACAAACAAAACCAATATAAGGCAGCATTAAGGCATGACAAAGCAACTAAACTCACAAGTTCACACATGACACACAAGGTCACTTGAAAGACCTCAAGGCTTAACACAGCCACATAACATATTGCATAAGGATTATGAGAACAAAATGCATTATTGGGTAGGCAGATACAAAAAACTGGCAGATTGCACATAAGCCACATTTGCATTTAAATACCAAATCATGCCAATCATCTTCATGACAGAAAAAAAAGGATAGTAACCACTAACCTCTTGTAGACCTTCAAGCAAGCTTGTTGCAATATGGAATACCTTGAAAACACTCCAACTGTTGTCCAACCAATACTTTGATGAAAACAACTTTTCTTGCACTTGAAGAAACTTGTGACAAATCTCAAAATAAATGAGGACGAGGTTGTTTTATGTTATGGACAGTTGATACATCATATATCAAAGGTGTATGGAGGGTTAGGATGATGAAAACATGTCTGGACAGAGATTTGCTTGATTTTGTGTGTGAGGTCAAACTTGCTTGGTTTAAAAGTTGACTTTTGGGAGAATGGAGTTTTTGAGTGGTTTAAGAGTATGAACACCTTCCACACACCATTTGTGGATTGCGTTGAGGGTTTGTGGTGGTTTTGGTTAAGTGAAAATGATTTTGGGAAGCCAACTGCTCAAGGCAGATTTTGATGAAATTTGGAATTTTGAAAATGAAGCAAACAAGAAAGGAGTGAAAGCTGTGGTTTTCTCTTGGTTCTAAGAGTGCTCTGGTGTGTTGAGTAACATAGAGGGAGCCTCTATTTATAGGAAAAATGAAGGGTGAGGACAGATTTGTAACATGGCACTTTTGGAGGGAGTTTGAAAAGGTAACCCTTTGCTTGAGGTTTGTTGCAGCTGTAAGTTGAAATCTTTGGCTCAAGCTGATGCCATTCTCAAGTGGTATGGATGACATAATGGTGATTGGAGTGGCTAGGCAATAGGGGGCTGTTTGTTGCAAGTGTGCCAAAAAGTTTCTCTTTCTTCCATTATATGATTAAAATACTCCCACTTGCCTCCAAGTTGCAAAACTTGCTAAACCTCCTTATTTTCTGCATTCCTTCTCTTCAATTCCTCTAAATATCAGATAGAAATAAAATCGAAGGGCTGAGAATAGCTCAGGTGGTCAAAGGATGAGTTTGTGAAAAATTGAAAGTGTGGGACTCAAGTGTTAGAACCTCATCTTGTTAAATTCATAACTCTCAGCTCATAAGGGCTATGGAGGAGTTCTAGTACATTTTGTAAAGCCCTCATGTAGATATACAACTTTCATGTTTTCACGAGTTTCAGATTCCCAAAGGAACTTGGCCAAAAAACCTCTCAAAGTTGCTGAAAAACAAGCCTAAAAGTGAAATAACTTAGAATTTTTCTAAGTTACTTTTCCCTCTTGTAATGAATTTGGTCATAACTCCAAATCTATGCATTTTCTGATCATGGACCACTGTGGGACTTTTGTAGGAATTATCAAGAGCTTTCCAATGAGCTTTGAACCAACTCAATTGGATGTGTGGTTAAGGAGTTATGGTGTTGCCCCTTTCAAAACCCTAATTCCCGACTTTTGTGATTACTCCTCAATCCTTGATCCAATGGTCATGAAATTTCATGGGTAGGTGCAATACGTCATTAGGAACATTTTTGATTCATATCTTGAGGTCAAATTCCTTATGAGTGAAGAGTTGACTTTTCGGTCAACCGAACGATCGATCGGTGACTACCGAGTCGACTGTTGATGCTCCGGGTCTTTTGAGGTCTTGAAACTTCTTGAGTAGACTTTACCAAGCCATATGAACTTTATAGACCATGATCCCACCATTGTAACACCTTTTAAATCAAAGTCAAACCACAGTTGACTTTTCCTAATCGAAAACCCTAATCGGGTATCCTGAAATGCACTGCTTGATTCCTGGGTGACAACCTCAAATTGGATTCATACTTGATCCAATGGAATATGTTTGATGATGTGGAGACTTATCTTAAGGAGAACCAATCCAATACGTTGACTGATTAACCCTCGAAGCCTCGATTTTGGCTGTACGGAACCCTGATTCCTGTACCTTAACAAAGACAAGCTTGAAGCAGGTTAAGGTTATATGATCAAATGAATATGATCCTAAGATGATGATGAAGATTTAAGGGGTCAAATTTTGGGGTATGAAAGAGGGTTTGGGGAAAATGGAGAAGTTGAGAGAATTGGGAGAGAATTGAACGCAACTCTGAATGTGAATTTGGAATTATGAGTGACCAACCCCTTGGGGCTTGGAGTGAATTGCTTATATACATGATAGGCTTGGATTCAAAGTGAGGTATGGAGTTAGGTTTGGAAAATATGGAATGGAGTTAGGTATGGAAACTGAAATAACCAACTTGAGAAGGTTCTAGATCCTTCTTGAATGCAAAATGGAACTTTCCAAATGATCAAAATTGAACCCCAAGGCAGCTCCCTTTGGAAATTCTCGTCTAGGGCACAAAGTACACATGTTAATCGGTTAACAGTATGTGTAAACCGGTTAACATTGTTAAAACTTGAAAAAAAAAAGCCTGATTTCCCTCATGTTAATCGGTTAACAGTATGTGTTAACCTGTTAACACCTTCAAAATTTGAATTTGTCGCCTTTTGGAGGGAAACCTGTCCGTTTGCATGTTTTTCTACCGTTGGGGAGCTCTGTTCATCTTCTAACATTTGTGTAGCCTTTTCTTGGTAAGCACACCTCTTGATCCGTGCACACATGTCAATGCAATGTTAGAACACAGATTGGTGTTTCTTATATCTCTATGTTTTGATGATAACTCTTATGGAATTTTGTATTAAGAAAATATATACTCTAAATTTGTTCAAGTATTATTGTTTCAGGTATTAAATTGAATACTCTTAAAGAAGCAAAATACATAAGTATAAGCAACTACGCAAGGCTCTGAAGCATCAGATGCAAGACAATCAGAAGACTCTGAAGCGCTGCCAGAAGAATCTGAAGCAGAAGCTGCAGAATGATCTGAAGCGTTTCTGAAAGAATTGTATAAAGAGTTGAAAACTTTGATCTAATCAGACTCTGAAGGTCATTTCACTGCAAGAACAGAGGCTCTGATATTCAGACTCTAATCAAATAATATACACGCTCAAGCATATACTGCTACATACTCTGATGAAGACTCTGATCAAGATTGAGACTCTGATATATCAAGTTCTGATCATCTATTAAAGCTCTGATCATCTCAAACATTTAGCTCTGATCATCTCAAGCATTTCATTCCTTTTAAGCTTGTTACAAGTTCTGAAGTGCAGATTATGAAGACTTCATCCTGAAGGAAGCTTGTTGAAGAAGTTGTAAACTTGATTGGACGTGGTGCTACTTCCAAAGTAACCAACGACTATTTTGTCCAATGAAGAGACGTGGTGCAAATCCCAAAGCTTCTACAACCATACTTTTCCTGCAGAAAGCATGTCTCTGCCCATACCTTTTGGTGATGAAAAGTCTTATATTTAAAATATAATACTGAGCTGCACATTATTCAAGGCACTTTGAAAAAGCTATAAAAGGAGAACTTCTACAACATTTAGAAGTTGCTCAATCAGAAAGAAATATTTGATACACATGCTTGAAGCATCAAAGTGAAAATCTCTCAAAGCTCTTATACATTTGATCTTTCATAAAACTGTATAGTTTTATTTGTACTTAATCTTAAGTGTAAATATCACGGTTGTGATACAGCTTATTAGAAGCATTTATACACTTGTTTAGTTTACATTAATTTGTAAGAAGTTCCTTGAGAAGACCAAGGTGTGGTCAGTAGTTCTTGAGAAGACTAAGACAGTTATTCTTAGTGCTTGCTATTGTAATCGGTTGATTAATAGTGGATTAAGTCCTTGTGGAGAAAGGCAAATCATCTTTGATAAGGTGGACTGGAGTAGTTGAGTTCAACGAACCAGGATAGAAATCTTGAGTTGTTTTTATTGCCATATTATATAAAACTCTTATTCACCCCCCCCCCCCCCTTCTAAGTGTTTTTCTCTCCTTCATGCAATGCCTATGCTAATGCTAAAATGAATGAAATGAAGCACAAGCTAGGTAAGGAGAAAAGGTTAGGCAAATTTTAGGGTGCAACAGCTGCCCCTATTCAAACGGTTTGGACCTGACTGGGTGAGAAGCGAACGACCCTCAAACAATCACGGTAAAAGACGGTTGAATACCAAAAAAACCCGGAAATTTTCCAACCGCGAAAATAAACTGTCAATCCAATTGGTAAAACTCTACGGAGACAGAAATGATAGTTGCACGGCAACAGACTAACGGACCATGCATCTGTGTAACACCACAGGCATCGAACCCGAAGGCCGGATCAATAACGATTGATAAGGATTTCTGACATCATTGTCAGGCATCTGCTTATGTAAAGAGAAACGTCGAATCCAAGGCTGAATCAATAACTATTTTGATAACATCTGCTAACTAAAGCAGGAAATCACTAAATGAAAAGCGAGCATCGAACCAGAAGACCGGATCAACCGAAATTGATAACAATTTAATCTGCTAACGCGCAAGCATCCGCTAAATAAAAGCGAGCATCGAACCAGAGGGCCGGATCAACCGAAGTTGATAACAATCAAATCTGTTCAGCTTCTGAAATTTGTGTAGCCTTTTCTTGGTAAGCACACCTCTTGATCCCTGCACACATGTCAATGCAATGCCTATGCTAATGCTAAAATGAATGCAATGAAACACAAGCTAGGTAAGGAGAAAAGGTTAGGCAATTTTTGGGGTGCAACAACTATGATTTAAAACTTGATTGCATTCCAATTAAGTGTTACAGTGCTAGTGCGATAAGTCTTACTAAGAGTCCGATACTACACTCACGGACTCAATACATTGAGATCTGACACGATTTTCTAAGAGATCATGTAGAGAAAGAAGATGTTATTTTTGAGCACGTTGATACTAAAAGGAAGCTTGCTGACATTTTTATAAAACAATTATCATCAGAATCCTTCCACAATATTTATAGGGATTTGGGAATTTTAGACTCTTCATGCCTTAAATAGAATGAGCATTTGGTTTTAGTTTCATTTTCTATATATATTTTGATTGCACAAACACTATTTTGTAGCAAATTGTAGCTTCTACCAAACTACAATGGTATGTATCTATAACCCTTGTATATTTTTATGTATTTGTGCTAGAGTTATGCATTAGTTTACTTATTTCCCTCATATCTCACTCATTCATCTCTAGCTTATGTCTCTAATTGTTCTTATTTGTGTTTAAGTCTTTTAAATATGTGGTGCTAATTATGTAAATTAGAACCTTTAATTACTTCTTCATGCATTATTTATGATTGTTAATGCATACCGTGATTTACAAGTTTAATCACTTTATTGTTAGTTGTTGAATGTTGGTGTTGTCATACCCCAAATTTGTCCTACTTGTATATAATTTTCATCTGTACATCCATCCCCTAACATTTAGTCAGAAAATCTAAAAGGTATGTTGCTTATGCTCATGGTCCAAACTCAGGATGTTATAGGGTTGAGATTGAATTGAAGTTCGTTTGAGGTTTATTTGTATGAATGTGTGGGCTCAGTAAGGGTTGAAAATCAGTCAGGTCTGACCAAATCTTGGTCAGAGGAGTTTTATTTCAAGATCAAGGTCAGGGTGCATTGATTCAAGTGGTGGTGCCTGAGGTCTCAGTTAGGGTTTATGTGCCATTTCAGGTCATCTGTGTGTTGATCAAATTATTAGGTTGTGATAGGTCAGATGCTTCATAGATGGATTTGTTTGTTGATATTTAAGTGGCTAGGTGAAAATGGATTCATTGATTCAAGGTTTTAGTTTATTCTAAGTTCATGGTTAATTTGAGATTCGTTCTGATGCAGTAGTCCAATCCATTCAGGGTTCAAAGATTAGTTTGTGGCTTCTCGAGGGCTAGTTCATCTTCTCTAATCCAATCATATTCATTTCCACTTAAAGCCAACAACCAGTTGTTGATTTTTATCCATTTTTCTAAATCCATTTAGCCATTCCTAACCCATTTCTAAAGCCAAGTCCATTTCAACCATAATCCAACAAAAACAAGGCCATGATACAAATTTGCAAAACAAAAATATTGAAAGCCCATTACACAAAAATTGGAAAAAAGCCCACACAAAAAAAGGGACATTTCAAAGAATGAAATTACCAAATTCCATTGTACATAAGCCCATATTTCATCCCACACCAAGTCCATTAAAAAAACTAAAAAAAGAAAGAGAGGAAAGACCATGCTACAGATAGCACTGCGCAAAAACAACCATCAGTAGCTTCTCCAAAAGACAAATTTTTCATGATTCACTACACAACACAAATTCTAAAAATTGATAAACCACTTGATTCAAAATTTACACTACACATCCTTGCCTAACACCAAAATACATGAACCACACTTACCTTCATGAGCAGCAATACAAACCATACATTCTGTACACAACAACCAACCCCTGCATAAGTCACTGCAAAAGTTTAACACATATTGCAAACAAATCCCGAAATACCCTGTGTAGAAAGCCAAAAATGTACGCGATAATGTTGCCAAACCTCACGCACCCCTGGTTGACAAAGCCTCACAGTCAGCCAACAACACTTTTTTCAAGCAACAAATTTCAAATAAGAACACGTAACAATCGTGACAAGACCAATACTTCACTTTCAAATCTTTAAAACGACATCGTTTATAGGGCTTCTCATGGATACGCAACCACACAATAAACCACAACAACTGTAAGCTTCTTCAACCCTACAAAATACGCAAGAACGTGTGCCAAATCATACCAGCTGTAACAATCACACAAACAACGCTCATGAGCAATACGCACAAAATCAGTATTGCAACGCACCAAAGTCAACGTGTATGAACCTTTCAAAACGACAAGGCAAATTCCAAATGCAATTTCTTTCACTCACCCTTGTAGAATCAAGATTCAAAAGCTTCTATTGTTTTGATGAAGACAACTCATATCAGCTTGGCTCGCAAGATACTTACACTATATACCTGTGGGGGTATATGTACTGTGAAGCTGCTTACACTATATACCCGTGGGGGTATATATACTGAGGATAAAATCTGAAGCATCTCTATTTTGAACTCTTCACAAAAAGCAAGAGGTGCAAGCATATCATCAAGAATACATTATCAAGATCAAGACAAAGTCATTTATCAATATTGGATCAAGGCTACGCATCATCAATGAAATATTGTCATGCAAATCAAGCTTCATGTGCAAATGATCATCTACTTCTTCAAGACTTGGACACAAGACTTTGGTATATCAAAACTCACTCTTTTAATTGATATACAAGTGTTTAAATAGTTCATCATATCAACATATTGCATATGCATGTTTTTAAAATTAATTGGAACTGGTATAACACTTTAAACTTAAGTATTTTTCTGAGTTTTCATAGTGTTAACCGATTAACCTATATGGTTAACCAGTTAACAGTCTCAAAATTTCATTTTTCTCAGTTAACGTTACAGTGTTAACCGATTAACCTATATGGTTAACCGATTAACACTGAACGAATTTTGAAAAATTGTTTCTTTTCAAATTCAAATCTTGTGTAATTGTTATACCTTTTCAATATTCATTTCATACACTTTTATACCTTTTTAAAATGGTGTTTTGACTCTTATAAATTCTGAACATTTCAAAATACAAAACAACCTCCAATAATTTTCAAAATAATCACTCAATCAAATTCACTAAATTTCAAATATTTTCAAATATTTCAAAAGTGTTCATACTGTTCATATCATTTCACATTCAGATTTTTGAACACTTGTATTGATATTGAAAAGTGAATTTTGATCTAAAGGAGAAGATAAATCATTGAATTGATATTATTGTATTACTCTCAAATTAAAGAATTACAGAATTGTTTCCATTGTGACTTGTGATCCAAGAATGTTGAACACAAGGGTTAGTGCTTGCAAGAAGATTGTTCTTGCACACTAGTTGTTGAATAGTTGTTAGATAGTAGGCCTCACCGGTTGATGGTGTGATAGGTTGTACATTCTAAAACTATAGTGAAAAATCTCTTTCGTGTGGAAAGGGGAGTGGAGTACCTTTGGATTGTGAAGGGAACCACTATAAATCTCTGTGTCCTTTTACCTTCTGCTATTTACTGCTTTCATCATCAAGAATCTCTAAAAACCAGAAAAAGTTTTTGAATACCTAATTCACCCCCCTCTTAGGCATACTCTGAACTTACAATTGGCATCAGAGCAGGTTAAGGTAACCTGTTCCTAGCGATTCAGTATGGCTTCCGCTAGCACCAACCCGGTTTTCAAAGACGGTGGAAGTAGTGACAAACCACCACTGTTTTCTGGAGAATATTTTGATTTTTGGAAAATAAGAATGAAGGCACATCTTGAAGACCAAGGAGAAGGTATATGGGAAGAAATCGAAGAAGGACCACACAATCCAGTAAATGTGGTCAATGGTGTTGGAACCGCAAAGTTGAAAAGCACGTATGACGAAGACGATAAGAAAAAGATCCTTAATGAGAAGAAAGCAATCAACATACTCCAAAGCGCTCTCAGTATGGACAAATTCTTCTGTGTATCACAGTGTAAATTGGCAAAGAAGATTTGGGACACCTTGGTGGAAACACATGAAGGAACCACAGAAGTAAAAAGATCAAGGCTCAACATATTGAGTCAAGAATATGAGATGTTCCGTATGCAGCCCGGTGAATCTATTGTTGCCTTAAAAAAGAGATTCGTTCATCTAACAAATCACTTGATTGCTCTCGGGAAGACCTTCACCACTGATGATCTCAATCTAAAAGTCCTAAGATCCTTGACAAGGGAATGGCAACCGAAAGTAACCACTATTTCGGAAAAGAAGAGTCTTTCAACGATGACATCCGCGTCCTTATTTGGCAAACTTCAAGAGCACGAATTGGAACTTGGAAGGCTTGAGAAGCACGAAAGTCAAAAAAAGAAGTCCAAAGGAATTGCCTTGAAGATTGACACAAAGTATGACAAAGACGACGAGACTTCCGAAGACGAAAATTTCATGCTTCTTGTAAAGAAGCTTGGTAAGTTTTTTTAACACAAATAAAAGTTCCTCTTTTCCTAAAAAGAATAGACATTTCAGGAAAAAGGATGCTTCCATATCAAATCAAGAAGTCACATGTTACGACTGTGGGAAGTAAGGTCACATAAAGTCGGATTGCCCGAAACTTGCAAAGAAAGGAGGATTCAAAGGCAAGAAGGATTTCAAGAATAAAAAGGCTTATGTTGCTTTGGACGATAATGAGATAAGTTCATCATCGGAATCGAAAGGCGATGAATGTGCAAATATGGCTCTTATGGCGTCACATTACTCCGATGAAGAAATTAATGAGGTTAGTAGCAATTTTTCAATTTATGACAATGATGCAGAAGAAGTCATAGATGAACTTCTAAAAGAGTGCAAGACTTTGTATAAAAGCATCTCATCCCAAAAGAAAAGAATTTAATCTTTAGAAGAACAAAATATTGCTTTTGAAAAATACGTTGAAAATGAAAAACAAAAATTGATGGATGAAAAACAAAGTCTTGTATGCAAAAATTGTGAATCCTTATCTTTTCAAATTGTTCAACTTAAAAGAGTTTTAGAAAGATACGAAAAAGGTCAAATTGGCTTGGAGGAAATTATTAGGCACCAAAGATATCCTAATGATAAAAGTGGATTAGGATATTCTAAGTTTTCAAAACCAAGCACAAATGAAACCATTTTTGTGAAAGCAAGTGAACAAGTTGTTAAAGAAAAGGCAAACACTTCTAAAACTATGCATCAAAGTCATAAAAAGAAAAGAATTATGAAGAAAAAGAATTATGTTCCTAGATATAGAAGTCATTTTCAACCTACTTGTTTTTATTGTGGAATTAAAGGCCATACACCTAATGCTTGCTATGTGCGCAACATTGGTGTTGCTAAAGGGCATTATGTGTGAGTTGAAAAGGGTACTAACTATCAAGGACCCAAAGAAATTTGGGTACCTAACAATACTTGATGTTGTTTTGTAGGTATGCTTGAAGACAACTTCTAATCAATGGTATCTTGATAGCGGTTGTTCAAAGCATATGACGGGAGACATCAACAAATTTTCAAGTCTATCATTAAAGGCCAAAGGATACGTCACTTACGGTGATGATAATAAAGGAAATATTCTTGGAGTAGGAACCGTTGGTGCACCTCCAAATACAATCATCGAAGACGTCCTTTATGTGGAAGGCCTTAAACACAACCTTCTTAGCATAATTCAATTGTGTGACAAAGGGTTCCGAATCAACTTCACAAAGGATGAATGTTTGATAGAACATGAAGTCACCCATGACATCTTGCTAAAAGGTAAAAGATTTTATAATATTTTTATGATCTCTTTTGATGACTCATCCTTGAAGGTAAAATGTTTAATGGCGAACAACAACGAGGCGTGGCTATGGCATAAAAGGTTTGCTCACACTCACATGAAGCATTTAAACAAGTTGATAAAGCATGACCTAGTTGTTGGTCTTTCGAAGATAAAGTTCATCAAGGATAAGTTATGCGATGCTTGCCAAAAAGGGAAACAGACCAAGACAACTTTCAAATCCAAGCAAATGGTTTCTACATCAAGGCCACTTCAATTGTTGCATATGGATCTTTTTGGTCCATCAAAAACGAAAAGCTTCAGAGGTAGCATTTATGCTTTAGTTATTGTTGATGATTTCTCTCGATACACATGGACATTGTTTTTAGTGCAGAAAAATGATGCTTTCAAAGCATTCAAGAAGTATGCAAAGCAAATTCAAAACGAAAAGTCACTCACCATAGCCTCCATAAGAAGCGGCCATGGTGGAGAATTCCAAAATTCAGATTTTGAAGATTTTTGCGAAGAGCATGGAATTTCTCACAACTTTTCCGCACCAAGGACTCCCCAATAAAACGGTGTCGTAGAACGGAACAATAGGTCACTAGTGGAGCTTGCAAGAATAATGCTTAGCGACTCAAATCTTCCTAAATATTTTTGGGCGGATGCGGTTAGCACGGCGTGCTTCGTAAGCAACCGTGTCAATATTCAACCAATCCTCAAGAAGACTCCGTATGAGCTGTTCAAGGGTAGGAAACCAAACATATCATTTTTCCACATATTCAGATGCAAATGTTTTTTTCTCAACAACAATAAGGACAATCTCGGTAAGTTTGATGAGAAGTCCGACGAAGGTATATTCCTTGGTTACTCTCTTTCTAGTAGAGCTTTTAGAATTTTTAATAAAAGAACTCTTACTATTGAAGAATCCATTCATGTTTCTTTTGATGAGACTAACCCCTCGAAAGAGGATAATATTATTGTGGATGATGATGATGATATAGTAGATTCTTCACAACAACAAAAAGAGACTTCAAAGGATCAAGTAATACCACAAGATGATGTCACTCAAATCATTGAAGAACATCAAGATCTTCCGAAGGAATGGAGAACTCATAGAGATTACCCGATAGATAAAGTTATTGGTGATATTAGCCAAGGCGTTGCAACTCGACTAAATCTTAAGGATGCTTGTCTCAACATGGCTTTTGTGTCTCAAATTGAACCAACCAAGATTGATGAAGCCTTAGGCGACGACCAATGGATTGTAGCGATGTAAGAAGAACTCAACCAATTCAAAAGGAATCAAGTTTGGAATCTTGTACCAAGACCAGACCACAAGCACATCATATTAACAAGATGGGCGTTCAAGAACAAACTTGACGAGAATGGAATCATAGTTCATAATAAAGCAAGATTGGTCGCACAAGGCTACAACCAGGAGGAAGGAATTGATTTTGATGAAACGTTCGCTCCGGTAGCAAGGTTAGAAGCAATTAGATTATTACTTGTTTATGCGTGTTCTATGAATTTTCAACTTTTCCAAATGGACGTCAAAAGCGCATTTTTGAACGGATACATCAACGAAGAAGTCTATGCCAAACAACCCCTGGGCTTTGAAGACTTCAAGCACCCTTCACATGTATAAAAATTGAAGAAGGCTCTCTATGGTCTAAAGCAAGCACCAAGGGCATGGTATGATCGTCTCAGCACCTTCCTATGTGATAAAGGTTTTGAAAAAGGAAAGGTAGACAAGACTTTATTCATTAAAAATATAAAGGGTAATACCTTACTTGTTCAAGTCTATGTGGACGACATCATCTTCGGATCAACAAACAAAGATCTATGTGAAGAATTTGCTTCAGTGATGCAAGGCGAGTTTGAAATGTCTATGATGGGAAAGATGAACTATTTTCTTGGACTACAGATCAAGCAAACAAAAGATGACATCTTCATCAACCAATCCATGTATTGCAAGGAATTGTTGAAAAGATTCGATATGGATAGTTGCAAGGTGATGTCCACTCCTATGGGATCCAGAACGTGCGTTGATCAAGATGAATCTAGTACTTCAATTGATATCACAAAGTATCGAGGTATGATCGGTTCATTACTATATTTGACGGCAAGCCGTCCTGACATTATGTTTAGCGTTTGTTTGTGTGCACGCTTTCAAGCAAATCCGAAGGAATCAAATTTCACCGCCGTAAAGAGGATTATGAAGTATCTCAAAGGAACAACGAACGTCGGATTATGGTATCCAAAAGGTAGTACTTGTTCTTTAATTGGTTATTCTGACGCTGATTATGCAGGATGTAAGACCGATAGAAAAAGCACAAGTGGTATGTGTCACATTCTCGGGAATACACTAGTGTCATAGGCATGTAAGAAGCAAGCATGTGTTGCACTTAGCACGACCAAAGCGGAATATATTGCAGCAGGAAGTTGTTGTGCACAAATTCTGTGGCTTAAGCAACAACTCCTCGATTATGGTGTAGATCTCGGTTTCATTCCTCTTCGATGTGATAACACAAGTGCCATCAATATCACAAAGAACCCGGTCATGCATTCAAGGACAAAGCACATAGACATCCGGCATCACTTCCTTCGAGATCACGTACTTAATGGAGATGTAGATGTTACTTTCGTCGATACACACAATCAACTCGCCGACATCTTCACCAAGCCATTGGCGAAAGAACCATTCTTCAAAATTCGACGAGAACTTGGAATTCTCGATGAAGGTGACATCTGACCTTTTCTCTTATTAATGTATGCATAATATATGTTTTCCAATCTGTTTACTTTCTGTTTTTAAGCATTTTTCTGAAAAGTCACGTGTGTTAACCGATTAACCTATAGGGTTAACCGATTAACACTGTTAATTTGTCAACAAAAAAAAACAGAAACAAAATTTTTTTTTGTTAAATGTGTTTTAAGTGTTTGTGATTTTTGTTGTGATTTCTTGTTGTTATCTTTTATTATCCCTCTTCCTTTTTGCTAATGACAAAGGGGGAGAAGGATTGTGCAAACAAATCCTGAAATACCCTGTGTAGAAAGCCAAAAATGTACGTGATAATGTTGCCAAACCTCACACACCCCTGGTTGACAAAGCCTCACAGTCAGCCAACAACACTTTTTTCAAGCAACAAATTTCAAATAAGAACACGCAACAATCGTGACAAGACCAATACTTCACTTTCAAATCTTTAAAACGATATTGTTTATAGGGCTTCTCATGGATACGCAACCACACAATAAACCACAACAACTGTAAGCTTCTTCAACCCTACAAAATACGCAAGAACGTGTGCCAAATCATACCAGCTGTAACAATCACACAAACGACGCTCATGAGCAACACGCACAAAATCAATATTGCAACGTACCAAAGTCAACGTGTATGAACCTTTCAAAACGACAAGACAACTTCCAAATGCCATTTCTTTCACTCACCCTTGTAGAATCAAGATTCAAAAGCTTCTATTGTTTTGATGAAGACAACTCATATCAGCTTGGCTCGCAAGATACTTACACTATATACCCGTGGGGGTATATGTACTGTGAAGCTGCTTACACTATATACCCGTGGGGGTATATATACTGAGGATAAAATCTGAAGCATCTCTATTCTGAACTCTGTTAGACCACATATTGGTTCTTAATAATATCTCTATGTTTTGATGATAACTATTATGAAATTTTGTATTAAAGAATTATATACTCTAAAATTTGCTTGAGAATGTTTGCTGCAGATGTTAAGGTAAATATCACTCCATAAGCAAATTAGATCTGAACTTAAGAAATATGCAAGGCTCTGAAGCGTCAGAAGCATCTCTTAGAAGATTCTGTACGCTGCCTCCAGAAGATTCTGAGCGCTGCCTCCAGAAGAATCTGAAGCAAAAGCTATAGAAGAATCTGAAGCAGAAGCTGCAGAAGAATCTGAAGCAAGCCAGAAGCATCTGAAGCAATGAAGAATTCTGTATGAAGAGTTTTCAAGCACAGTTACTTCAGAAGACTCTGATAGTACTAACGCTGCTAGTACTGAGGATCTGACCCAAAACTCTGTTGAACATCAGAAGGCTCTGACCAATTTAGACTCTGATGATTCTTGCTGAAAATTGTTGAAGAAGAATTCAAAGATTATATCCGTTGGAATATCCAAACGACTATTTCCTTATTTATGCTAGACACAAGAACACAGACAAAAAGGATTTCTCTGTGCATTCTTCTTCTAGGAAAGGTCACATTATGTGAAGACAAAAAGGCTCAGACCTTTTGGTACACTATTCTCAACGTGAAAAGCTCTTGGATAACTGTGCCTATAAAAGCAAGTCTCCACTCATCTTCTTCAGTTGACGAAAACACTCAAAAAGAATACTAAAAAAACTCTCATACAATTCATACATTCTTGCTAGAATTATTTTCATTGTTCTTAATCTTAAGTGAAAAAATCAAAGTTGTGATAAAGCTTTATTAGAAGCATTTTAACACTTGTGTTTATTATTACATTTGATTGTAAGAGAACCTTAAGAAGATCCAGTTAGGATCAGTAGTTCTTGAGAAGACTTTGAACACTTGTTCTTAGTGCTTACTATTGTAATCAGTTGATTAAATAGTGGATTAAGTCCTTGTTTGAGAAAGGCAAATCACTCTAGATAGGGTGGACTGGAGTAGTTGAGTTCAACGAACCAGGATAAAAATCCTTGAGTTTTTATTTCTAAGTTTTATCTTCATACTTATTCAACCCCCCTTCTAAGTATTTTCTCACCTTTAGTTGGCATCAGAGCTCCGGTTCTGTGTGTGCTACCACTTCACAGTGACAGAAAAGATCCAGTGAGAAAAACTTTGATATATATATATATATATATATATATATATATATATATATATATATATATATATATATATATATATATATATATATATATATATATATATATATATATATATTTGGTTGTTATTATGGCTGATGTTTCAACATCCAACAAATATGAAGAAAGAGACAGAATCAGTACAAAACCCCCTATGTTTGATGGGGAGAAATTTGATTATTGGAAAGACAGGATTGAAAGTTTTTTCCTTGGTTATGATGTTGATTTATGGGATTTGGTCATAGATGGATATGTTTATCCCATTGATGGGAATGGCAAGAAAGTAGATAGAAGATCTATGACAGAAGCCCAAAAGAAGGAATTTAGAAATCACCACAAGGCTAGAACAATATTGTTAAATGCAATATCTCACACTGAGTATGAAAAGATCACAAATAGAGAAACTGCATTTGACATGTTTGAGTCCTTGAAAATGACTCATGAAGGAAACCTTCAAGTGAAAGAGACCAAGGCTCTGGCGTTAATACAGAAGTATGAAGCGTTCAAGATGGAAGAATCTGAGTCTATAGAAACTATGTTCTCTAGATTCCAGATTCTTACAGCAGGTCTAAAAGTTCTGGACAAGGGCTACTCAACTGCTGATCATGTGAAGAAGATCATCAGAAGCTTGCCTATCAGATGGAGACCTATTGTCACTGCTCTGAAGCTTGCCAAGGATCTGAACAAGATCACTCTGGAGGAGCTAATCAGCTCTCTAAGGAGTCATGAAATTGAACTTGAGGAAGATGAGCCTCAAAAGAAAGGTAAGTCTATTGCCTTAAAATCTAACAAATTTGTAAAAGCTTTGCAGGTGCTAGAGAAAAGCTCTAAAGAATCTTCTTCTGAAGAAGAAGATGAACTATCTTTGATGTCCAGAAGAATCAACAGACTCTAGAAGCACAAGCAAAGGAAGTTCAAGAACTTCAAAAGACTAGATCAACGCAAGGAGTCCTCTGGACCAAAAAGATCTGGAAACAAGGAAGTTGTCTGCTTTGAATGCAAAGAACCTGGCCATTACAAGAGTGAATGTCCAAAGCTTCTTAAAGAAAAGCCAAAAAGGAAGTTTGACAAAAAGAAGAAGGTTCTAATGGCAACTTGGGATGACTCTGATGAATCTGGATCCTCATCAGAATCTGAAGATGAATGCGCCAACATGGCTCTGATGGCTGGCATAGAAGATTAGAATGAAGAATCATCTGGATCTGAGTCTGATTCTGAATCTGACTCAGAAGAGGTACTTTCTGATCTCACTAGGGAAGAGCTTATTAAAGTCTTATCTGAAGTCCTGAAAAATTATAATCAGATTAAGCTCAAGTGCAATCTTGGCTCTGAGAATAATCTGTTAAAATCAGAAATTGCTGAGCTAAAGGAAAACAATTTAAAAATGAAAGCTGATTTTGAAATAGCTCAACAAAACTCTGAATCTGAAAGTAAGTCTAAATGCAAAAACATTTTAGAAGAATATGACTTTAGCTTTCAGAAATTTCTTGCTAAAAGCATAGAAAGAAGCAAAATGGCTTATATGATCTATGGGGTTAGCAGAAATAACAGGAAAGGAATTGGATATGAATCCTCTTCTGGAAAGGATTTAAATCCAATGCCTGTTGATAAACTTGTTATCAAGAAAACTCCCTTGTACTCTCATTTCAAGTTTGGTCATCTGAATGACATTAAACACACAAGTTATGATAAGAACATTCCTGTGTTTAAGCCAAAAGTAAGCCAGAACAATACTGTTGTAAAAAGACAGAAGTTCATACCAACTTTCAAGGAAACTAACCAAAAAGGACCCAAAAAGATCTGGGTACCTAAGGATAAGATTATCCCTGTTGCAGATGTTTTTAGCAGAAAAGTCAAGACGCCAGTCATGGTACCTGGACTCTGGCTGCTCACGTCACATGACGGGAGAAAGGTTTATGTTCCAAAGCCTGGAACTTAAATCTGGAGGAGAAGTGAAGTTTGGAGGGAATCAGAAGGGCAAGATCATTGGCTCTAGTACTATTGGTAATGGTAACCTTCCCTCTATATCTAATGTTCTTCTTGTAGAAGGATTAAAGCATAATCTATTGTCCATAAGTCAATTAAGTGACAATGGTTATGATATAATCTTTAATCAACAATGTTGTAAAGCTGTTAGTCAGAAGGATGGCTCAATCCTATTCAATGGAAAGAGGAAGAACAACATTTACAAAATAAATCTTTCAGAACTTAAAGTTTAAAATGTTAAATGCCTCTTGTCTGTTAATGATGAGCAATGGGTCTGGCACAGAAGATTGGGGCATATTAATATGAGACGTATATCTCAGATTAATAAACTCAATCTGGTCAGAGGACTTCCTAAGTTGAAGTTCAACTCAGATGCTCTTTGTGAAGCATGTCAAAAGGGAAAATTTTCAAAATCTTCCTTTAAATCTAAAAATGTTGTTTCAACCTCAAGACCATTAGAATTACTTCACATTGATCTGTTTGGACCAGTAACAACTGCATCCATCAGAGGTAAGAAGTATGGATTAGTCATTGTTGATAACTACAGCAGATGGACATGGGTAAAGTTCCTAAAACACAAGGATGAGTCACATTCTGTGTTCTTTGACTTCTGCAAACAAGTCCAGAATGAAAAAGATTTCAATATTATAAAAGTCAGAAGTGATCATGGTGGTGAATTTGAAAACAAATATTTTGAAAAATATTTTAATAAAAATGGCATTGCTCATGATTTTTCCTGTCCTAGAACTCCGCAACAGAATGGGGTTGTAGAGAGGAAAAATAGAACTTTGCAAGAAATGGCCAGAACCATGATCAATGAGACTAATCTGGCAAAGCACTTTTGGGCATAAGCAATCAACACAGCCTGTTACATTCAGAACAGAGTGTCTGTAAGACCTCTTCTGGAAAAGACTCCCTATGAATTGTGGAGGAACAGAAAGCCCAACATTTCATATTTCCATCCTTTTGGATGTATTTTCTATATGTTGAATACTAAAGAGAATCTGAACAAGTTTGATTCTAAAGCACAGAAGTGTTTCATGCTTGGGTATTCTGAACGCTCTAAAGGCTACAGAGTATACAATACTGAAACACAAATTGTGGAAGAATCTATTCATGTTAGATTTGATGATAAGCTTGGCATTGAAAAGCCAAAGCAGTTTGAAAGTTCTGCAGATAGAGAAGTAATTCTCACAGACTCTGAAAACTCAAAGGCAGACAAAGCTCAAGTGAAGGAACCAGAAGCAACGCCAGATGCAATTCCTTTGACTTCTCAGATGAACAACTTAAACATTTATGAAGAATCAACTGTTAGAGGATCATCTTCCAGAATTAAAGCTTCTCATCCAGAGAATGTGATCATTGGAAAGAAGGATGACCCTATCAGAACAAGATCCTTCCTCAGATCATCTGAAGCATCATTATTTGGATTGGTGTCAGTAATTGAACCAACCTCTGTGGATGAAGCTCTGCAAGACAATGACTGGATTATTGCCATGCAAGAAGAGCTAAATCAATTCACAAGAAATGATGTGTGGGATTTAGTTCCAAGACCAAAAGGATTCAACATAACTGGAACTAAATGGGTCTTCAGAAACAAGCTTAATGAGAAAAGAGAAGTTGAAAGAAATAAGGCAAGGCTAGTTGCTCAAGGTTACAGCCATCAAGAAGGAATTGATTATACAGAGACTTATGCTCCTGTTGCAAGGTTAGAGTCTATTCGTTTACTCATTTCTTTTGCTGCACAATATAACATCACTCTATATCAGATGGATGTTAAAAGTGCCTTTCTAAATGGTATTATAGAAGAAGAAGTTTATGTCCACCAACCTCCTGGTTTTGAGAGTGAAAAATTTCCAGAACATGTTTTCAAACTAAAGAAATCTCTGTATGGTTTAAAACAACCTCCTAGAGCTTGGTATGAAAGATTAAGCAATTTTCTTCTGGAGAAACGACACTCTTTTGTAAAACATTTAAGAAAGATCTTCTAATTTGTCAAATATATGTGGATGATATTATATTTGGATCTACCAATGTTATGTTGGGAAAGGAGTTTGCTCAATGTATGCAGGCAGAATTTGAAATGAGCATGATGGGAGAATTGAGATTCTTTCTGGGAATTCAAGTCAACCAAACTCCAGAGTGCACTTACATTCATCAGACCAAATATGTTAAAGAACTTCTGAAGAAATTTAACATGACTGATAGTAAGATGGCAAAGACTCTCATGCATCCAACTAGTACACTAGGCAAGGAAGAGGTAAGTAAGAAAGTAGATCAGAAACTCTACAGAGGTATGATAGGATCTCTTCTCTACTTAATTGCTTCTAGACATGACATTTTGTTCAGTGTATGCTTGTGCGCAAGATTCCAATCAGATCCTAGAGAATCACACTTAACAGCTGTTAAGAGGATTCTGAGGTATCTGAAAGGTACTTCTAATGTGGGTTTGTGTTACAGAAAATCTGATGATTTCAAATTAGTTGGTTTCTGTGATGCTGATTACGCTGGAGACAGAGTAGAAAGAAAAAGTACTTCTGGAAGTTGTCAATTTCTAGGAAGAAATCTAATCTCTTGGTACAGCAAGAAGCAACCCACAATTGCACTATCAACTACAGAGGCAGAATATATTGTTGCTGCTGAATGTAGCACGCAAATTCTATGGATGAAAAGTCAGCTAGAAGACTATCAGATATTTGAAAGTAACATTTCTATATTTTGTGACAATACTTCTGCTATATGTTTGTCTAAAAACCCCATTTTACACTCTAAGGCAAAACACATAGAAATTAAACATCATTTCATCAGAGACTATGTTCAGAAGGGAATTATAAACTTAGCCTTTGTTGATACAGATCATCAATGGGCAGATATTTTCACAAAACCCCTTGCTGAAGATAGGTTCAAATTTATTCAGAAAAATATTGGTATGGATTTTTGTCCAAAATAATATTTATCAGAAGCAAATTTTTCAGATGTAAAATGTTTATAACTCTGAAGTATTTCATCTGCTATTTATTTGATTTATTTTTATTTGTGTGTATCTGAACTAACCAATCTTAGAGGATCTGAACGTTGGCTAACGTTTCATTTCTCAAAAGAATTCAGAAGCACATGCAAGCAAACACGTGTCACTCTGAATCTGAAAAGATGGTGTGTACACTACTGAAGAGACGTTTGAGGTATGGTTTGAATAGTGAAAATCTTAATTTTCTCCCCAATTTGTCAGAATCAATTAATGCTTGAAATGATTTTTATTCTCTTTCATTAATTGTCATTAAATGCTATGTGTAAACGTGCTTTGTATGTCTGTTTGAGTGCCTTAAGTGTTTTCTATAACTACCACATCTCACACCAATTTCACACTTTTCACATCACAAGAAAGTTTATGCATTTCTGTCTTCTATTCTCTCTTCACAAAAACCCTAAACCCTCGTCCAAATCATCTTCATCATCTTCAATGGCAACCTCATCTTCTACAGCAGCTCAGTTTCAATCAACCATGGCTGCAGTTACTTCTGCAAATATGAGTGTGACTCCATTCACTGTACCTAAAAGGACTTTGTTAACTCCTGTTGACAAACTTGAAGTTCTCTGTGAATCAATGGTGGAATTTGATTCGTTAGCTGAAAATGGATTTGAATTTCGTTCAATAATTGATGCTCAAGGCTGGGTCAAATACTTTGACAGATTATTTGGACCAGTTTACCCTCATCTGGTGAAAGAATTCTGGATACATGCATCTGTTTATCCAAAATTCATCTTGTCTTCTATTCTGTGTAAGGAGATTATAATTACTGAAGATCTAATCAGGAAACTCATAGGGTGTGAGGAGACTGATGGAGCATGTCATCTGCCAGCTGGGCGTGTGGACATGGAGGAAGTTTATGAGGAAGTCATCACTTCTGGACAAGCCTCTAACAAATTTAAAGATCTGAAGCTTGACTACAAAATCTGGGCAAAGATTTTTCTGGGATTATGTGAACAATGAACAGCTCTACTTCATGTACTGTTTAAGTCAGAGCACTAAGGTAGATCTTCCTTACATTCTATTTATGCATTTATGGAACCATATCAATGCTTCAAAAGAATCTGTAAAGGATAAGGGTCAGAAGATCAGAACATGGATCCCCTTTGGAAGGTTGATTTCAGACATTCTGACAGAGAATAGGCTGGTGACTGCTCTGTATGAAGCTTGAGTCAAGGAAGAACTTGAATCCATTGTTGGAAAACCTCTGAACACAAAGAGTCTTCAGAGACTAAAAATTGTAGAAGAACTCACATCTGCACCCAAGAAGCTGAATATGTGTGAAATCAGCCAGAAGCGAATTCCAGTTGAAAACTTTCCACTGTTTGGTGCTAAAGAACCAAGGGATATAATTGTGAGATATATTGATTCATGCAAAGCAGATGGGACTCCCATTCCTGCAGACATTCTGAAAAGAGAAAGAGAACCAATGCCTGATGTATACAATGAGAACACAAGGAAAAGAGGTCAATCAGAGGCAGAAGAAGTTGCTGCTCAGAAGAAGCCAAAAGTTGCTGACAAGCCACAGAAGCAGATCAAAAGAAAAGCTTCTGGAGAAGTTCCTTCTGTTCCCACAAAGCGTATCAAAATTAAAGGTACTAAAACATATGTATCTTCTTTTTCTAAAATTGTTATGAATGACTCAACATTTAGTTCTATTCCTAAACCACCTCCTACTCAAAAACAATCTATTCCTGCTCCATCCCAAAAATCTGAACCATCAAAAATTCCTTCCCCACAAAAATCATCTGATCCTATTTCCACTAATTCACTAAAAACTTCTGTTACTCCACCATCAGAACCAACAACCACAACAACACCAAAAAACAAAATTCATGCACCTATAATAAAACCAACAGAACAATCTGCTCCACAACAACAACCAGAAAAACAATCAGACACATCTAATCCAGTTGCATCTGATCTTATTGCATCTGAACAAGTTATTTCTGAACCACCTACATCTGAACCACTTGCATCTGAACCTCCTTCAAAACCTTCTGAGAATCAATCAGAACCAACCAACCCTCCTGAAACAATTATACATGAGACAGGGTTCGAAACGTTACACCTCTCAAAACTGTTTTTGAAGTGTACTCTACGTCCTGTACTCCAACCACATCCTCAAACTCATCTGAATCTGATATCCACCCAGATATTCTGTCACCTCCCTCTCTCAGAACTTTTGTAGTTAACCAACCAGAACCACCTATTTCTTCTGAAATTCTCATTCCCAATCCCATTCCAAAACCTAAGCCAAGGAGATCTGAATTTGTATCCTTCGCTTCTTTTAAACCACTCCCCTCTGATCCACTTTCTTATGTTTTGAAAGTTAAAAATTTCTATGACAGAATTGAACCATCTGACTCTATCACCCCTTTTAAACCTAAGCTTTCCATCATTCTACCATTTGTTCTTCAAACCTATATAAAAGAACTGCCAGAGATGATTCTATCAGAACCCCTCTTGTTTGATAAATCTGCTTTCATTCCTTACACTTCCACCTCATTTGATGTTGTTTCCTATCCATCAAATGCAAAACCATCTCTGTTGAATGCCTTAATCAGATCCAAAACTGTCATTTCATCTGATTCTCCATCCATACCCTTCTACCCTCGCCCTCTGATCACCATCCCAAAATTCACCATTCCACCTTCACCTCAACCCAAGCCACTCACATTGGAAACCCTTCTAAAACCCAAACCTAGGTTGAATGTTGATCATTTATTTACAAGTTTTATGAAAGAAATAGAGATGCATTTAGGCTCTGTATAGAGGAAGTGCTTATCAACAATGGATGCAAATGAATCTGATGCTATTTGGAATAGCTTCATCAACAGATTCAATACTGTAGCATCAAATATGAAGAATGTATGTTCTGATGATGCGAAGCTCAGATTTGCTAAGACTGCTAGAAGTTTAATCTGGTCTGTTAAAAGATCTGCACCATTGCTTCTTAAAGATGCTCCTTCATCCTCTGCAGTATGTGATACAGAAGTGAATGATGAATCTGCATCTGAAGAAAACCCTCTGGCTATGACTCTTGTGGAACATCCTTCTGGATCTGTAGCTCCTGACTCTGCAGCTCCTATGGAAATTAACTTTGTTCCTACTTCTGAATCTGTCCCACCTTCTTCATCTGAGATCAAGAAAGAAAATCCAGATCTTGAAGATAAGATTGCAGTTCTGGAAGCTGGTCAATCAGAGATTAAGTCATGGATGGCCAAGCAAGATAAGAAGTCTGAAGACATGGCTCAGTGGATGTCCAAACAAGATCAGAAGAATGAAACCATGGCTAAGTGGATGTCAAAACAAGAACAGTCCTCCTCTGAGATCACTGATCTGTTGAAGATGATTTTGTCCAAACAAACTTAGTTTATTTTTTCATCTGATGTTTGCACATGTATTTGAACCTTATCTGATGTTTTGTATCTTTTGATCTATATGAATGAATGACTAAGTGTTTTTCTCTACATGATTTATCTTTTCTGTATTTTCTTTTATTTGTCTTTTAAAAGTTTTTACTTTTTGATTATGACAAAAAAGTGGGAGAAAATAGATCTGACTGTTTAAATAAACTCTACCTAAATGAGACTTCAGACATATCAATTTTATCTAACGTAAACTCTTAGTGTTTCAGAACATTTGATAAATCTGACATATTCTTTAAAAGAAACTCTGAGACTCCCAGATCATATTTAACTTATCAGACTCTGACTCTGAAACATACAAGATCTAATGTTTAGAACATTCAAGCTCTAATTCTGAAAAGAATACTCAAGACAAAAAGGGAAGTTTCCATTCCTTATTAAATATTCAATTCAGGGGGAGATTCATCATCTCAGGGGGAGTTATAATTATTTTCTTTTCTATTTGAACAAAATTTCTAATGTTTTTGTCATCATGAAAAAGGGGGAGATTGTTAGAACACAAATTGGTTCTTAATAATATCTCTATGTTTTGATGATAACCATTATGAAATTTTGTATTAAAGAATTATATACTCTAAAATTTGCTTGAGAATGTTTGTTGCAGATGTTAAAGTAAATATCACTCCAGAAGCAAATTAGATCTGAACTTAAGAAATATGCAAGGCTCTGAAGCGTCAGAAGCATCTCTTAGAAGATTCTATACGCTGCCTCCAGAAGATTCTGAGCGCTGCCTCCAGAAGAATCTGAAGCAAAAGCTGCAGAAGAATCTGAAGCAAAAGCTGCAGAAGAATTTGAAGCAAAAGCTGCAGAAGAATCTGAAGCAAAAGCTGCAGAAGAATCTGAAGCAATCCAGAAGCATCTGAAGCAATGAAGAATTCTGTATGAAGAGTTTTCAAGCACAGTTACTTCAGAAGACTCTGATAGTACTAACGCTGCCAGTACTGAGGATCTGACCCAAAACTCTGATGAACATCAGAAGGCTCTGACCAATTTAGACTCTGATGATTCTTGCTAAAAACTGTTGAAGAAGAATTCAAAGATTATATCCGTTGGAATATCCAAACGACTCTTTCCTTATTTATGCTAGACACAAGAACACAGACAAAAAGGATTTCTCTGTGCATTCTTCTTCTAGGAAAGGTCACATTATGTGAAGACAAAAAGGCTCAGACCTTTTGGTACACTATTCTCAACATGAAAAGCTCTTGGATAACTGTGCATATAAAAGCAAGTCGCCACTCATCTTCTTCAGTTGACGAAAACACTCGAAAAGAATACTAAAAAAACTCTCTTACAATTCATACATTCTTGCTAGAATTATTTTCATTGTTCTTAATCTTAAGTGAAAAAATCACAGTTGTGATAAAGCTTTATTAGAAGCATTTTAACACTTGTGTTTATTATTACATTTGATTGTAAGAGAACCTTAAGAAGATCCAGTTAGGATCAGTAGTTCTTGAGAAGACTTTGAACAGTTGTTCTTAGTGCTTACTATTGTAATCAGTTGATTAAATAGTGGATTAAGTCCTTGTTTGAGAAAGGTAAATCACTCTAGATAGGGTGGACTGGAGTAGTTGAGTTCAACGAACCAGGATAAAAATCCTTGAGTTTTTATTTCTAAGTTTTATCTTCATACTTATTCAACCCCCCTTCTAAGTATTTTCTCACCTTCAAACTCTTCACAAAAAGCAAGAGGTGCAAGCATATCATCAAGAATACATTATCAAGATCAAGACAAAGTCATTTATCAATATTGGATCAAGGCTACGCATCATCAATGGAATATTGTCATGCAAATCAAGCTTCATGTGCAAATGATCATCTACGTCTTCAAGACTTGGACATAAGACTTTGGTATATCAAAACTCACTCTTTTAATTGATATACAAGTGTTCAAATAGTTCATCATATCAACAAATTGCATATGCATATTTTTAAAATTAATTGGAACTGATATAACACTTTAAACTTAAGTATTTTTCTTAGTTTTCACAGTGTTAACCAATTAACCTATATGGTTAACCGGTTAACGGTCTCAAAATTTCATTTTTCTCAGTTAACGTTACAGTGTTAACCGATTAACCTATATGGTTAACCGATTAACACTGAACGAATTTTGAAAAATTATTTCTTTTCAAATTCAAATCTTGTGTAATTGTTATACCTTTTCAATATTCATTTCATACACTTTTATACCTTTTTTAAATGGTGTTTTGACTCTTATAAATTCTGAACATTTCAAAATACAAAACAACCTCCAATAATTTTCAAAATAATCACTCAATCAAATTCACTAAATTTCAAATATTTTCAAATATTTCAAAAGTGCTCATATTGTTCATATCATTTCACATTCAGATTTTTGAACACCTGTATTGATATTGAAAAGTGAGTTTTGATCTAAAGGAGAAGATCAATCATTGTATTGATATTATTGTATTACTCTCAAATCAAAGAATTACATAATTGTTCCCATTGTGACTTGTGATCCAGGATTGTTGGACACAAGGGTTAGTGCTTGCAAGAGGATTGTTCTTGCATACTAGTTGTTGAATAGTTGTTAGATAGTAGGCCTTACCGGTTGATGGTGTGATAGGTTGTACATTCTAAAACTATAGTGAAAAATCTTTTTCGTGAGGAAAGGGGAGTGGAGTACCTTCGGATTGTGAAGGGAACCACTATAAATCTCTGTATCCTTTTACCTTTTGCTATTTACTGCTTTCATCATCAAGAATCTCTAAAAACCGGAAAAAGTTTCTGAATACCTAATTCACCCCCCCTCTTAGGCATACTCTGAACTTACAACCCTCAGCTATAATTAAACATGAAACTTCTTCACTGAGGGGGCTTTGCTCTTCAGCCATTCCCAAATCCTCTTCATCTCACATTCCTCTATTCAACCTTTCACCCTTAAACCCACCTTCAATCCACAACAAAAAAACGGAATCAGAAGAGATTTAGGGAAGAAGAAGATTGAAACGAAATCCAATCGAAATTGAACTGAATCATAACAAGAAAGAGAGATTCAAACTTGGATCTGGGAATCGAAAAAAAATGTTCAGAGGCGAAGCACTCTTTGCAAAGAAGGTTGGAATCATTGTTCTTCCTTTGACTTTGTGTTCGATTTTCCTTTGGAACGAACGACTATTTTGCACCGATGATGTTTTGATTTGGATCCATTTTCATTCTATTTTAGAGGAAATTAATAACATTGTTATTCTGTTGATCTTTGCATTACCTTTCATTCATGAAGTCCTTTTTGTTTTTTTTTATAAAAAAATGATTAAGGTTATGTTAAAGGTGAACTGAACGGATGATGACCTTCTTCTGACCTGTTTGGTGAAGGGCTTGAGGCCCGTTTGTATTTCTTCTTGTCACTCTTCTTGCTTTCAACCGATTTTTGTTTTTTTTGTGTGGTATTGATGATGGGCTTAGGCCCGTATGATTTATATTACCACACCCTTTCATTCTTTAATTATTATTACACCCCCTGTTCAGCTTTTTTTAAGAATTAATTTTTTCCTTATAATTTTATCCATAATTTTGCTAATATTTTATTGAGGATCTTGTTAATTGTTTGTTAATAATCTTTATCAATTTCTTGTAATTAGTTTGTTACTACCTTTGATCAAATTATTTTCTCAAACTTGTTAATCTTTTTGTTTAGACCTTATGTCTTGATTTATCTTCGCTTTTCATTTCTACTTTGTTTTTCTTCTTTCATTTTCTTTTCAATTCTTGGTCCATGAAGTCTTTTTATTCATGAGTGTTGATTTATTGAGGTTGTTAACCTTTACTATTTCAAATCTGTAGTGAATGAACATTGAGATCATTTTCTATACTTTGAGATCGTGATAGGCTACCCTCGATTAATCAACACAAGTTTGTGATTAAGACGAGATTGTCACCCTTTTCTTTTCGTGTGACATGATTTCTTTGGAGAATGATTCTCAATATCATTTCTCCATCGTGTTTTAGTACGAATATCAACTTGTACAACCTCCTATAGTATGATCTTTGTCATAGATTATGCTATGACGGTTTAGCATTACAATCGACCCGATTCATTCGATAACGATTAACCACTAACTTTAATTTCAGTCAGTATATTTTTCATTTATGTTTCCGTCAATATATTTTAATGTTATTATTATTGTTCATATACTATTGTTAATATTATCTTGATTATTGATATTCATTTTATCATATTCATCTTCATCATATCTTGTTCACATTATTCAAAACACACTAAAAATGTTGAAACCCTAAAAGCCTAAATTGGTCGACTGTGGTTACTTTTCCGAGCAAGAGAACTTAGACTTTGTATAGAAACCCTAGCATGGATATTTTTGTCTGGATCTCGCTCGTGACTTAGTTTAGGACACCTCACACACACAGCTTCCTCTTGGACTACCTGACAATGAACCCTTTTATTCCGTGCAATCTCGCGTAACTTATATGTACCCCACTCCCCATTCCGATGTACGTATTCGATTTTCTTTGAGTGTGGTTTGTTTACTAGGAGCTCCCCTAGGGACTAGCATTGACTAAACCATTTTCAAACTAATTCTTGATTCGTCGTCGAGCCATTTCCAAACACCCTTGTAAGTCGATTGCTCGTTATCATTCGCCACCAACCTAATGCACACACTCACACATTTCGTCGTGGTTTCATTATTAGGAGCACCCCTAGGGACTAGTATCGATTCTCACCTCTTTCACGAACCCTTGATCTAACGTCAAGTGGTATTTTATTCAAACTCATAAGTCGAACCCCTTTGCCTCGCTATAAATTTCTTTTTAACCAAGCAGATTCAACTCTTTTTCAAACGCTTTCTCAAACAAATAAAGAAAGAAGAAGATTCTTGGAGTCTATCATTCCTTGGATCTTAGAATGAATATCTCTTGAGGCGCACGCTTTTGGTTGTTATTCATTCAACCTTTCGTCTTAAAATACTTAATTCTTATCTAAACATTTTCTTAATCAAATCACGAAAGAAAGAGATTCTTGGAATCTAGCATTCCTTGGATCTTTGAATGAATGGCTCTCGAGGCATGCCTCTTGGGTTGTTGTTCATTCATACCTTTCGAATTCAAAATGCTCAACCTTTCTCAAAACATTTCAATCAACTCCCAAAAGAACTAAGTTCTTAGAATCTCGCATTCCTTGGAATCTAGAGTGACAGCTCCCAAAGCATGCCCCTTGGGTTGTTTGTCATTCAATCTTTCATTTCCAAACCAAACTTCAACAAATTCAACCCCTCTTTTTGTGGTCGTCTTAATGAACTACAGACGCTATGATTCTTCATTCATGTGAATGTAAGATACGTAGGCATAAGATTATGATGATCTTGACGAGCTACCTTTTTCTTTTTCCCCGTTTGCGTCAACCTTCTATCCATCTTCCGTTTTCCGCTACCCTTTCTCGTAGTCGAACTAAGAAAGCTCTGATTTCTCATTCTCGTCTGAATGAGTATACGTAGGCACAAGGGTCTCAATCCTTGTCGAACACCCTATCCTGAAACCACCCATTTCCCCTTAGCATCATTTCCTATTATCTTACCGTTTCGCATTTATCATTGAGAAGAAAACAAGCAAGCTTAGATAACACTCATCATAAATCAAACTAAGAGGTTCCCGTTGAGTACAACGGACGTGAGAGGTGCTAATAAATTCCCCTTACATAACCGACTCCTGAACCTAGAATTTGGTTGTGACGACCATGTTCTTATCTACATTAAAGGTTTTCTCGATATTTTCATTTCCCTCTTTTGGGATAAATAAAGCTCGGTGGCGACTCTGTCAACCCGCATTTCCGCGCCTTTCGCGCGAGGGTCGTATTTTGATTTTTCAAGGTGCGACAGGTGTTACGTGTGTATTTGTGTTGTGTTTCTTGTGACATGTTTATATTTGTTGAATATGAGATCATTGTTGTTATATATGCTTCTTAGTTGTTTAGCTCTTACATTCATTGGAACTATCAGTTAGCTCTTATTTGCATAGTGTTGCTTGTAACATGTTTATCTTTGTGTTTTGGCTAAGTGTGATTCAAAGTAAAATCTCAAAGTATTTTTGAAATTTTGAGATTTTATAAGATTGATTCAAATTATTCAGTTTTAGATTAACTTTTTGATCTTGATCAAACTGGACAGAAGTGGAATGTAGTCATTTAATTCAAATCAAATTTTGCACTTGATCCAAATCATTTTCCTAGTGAGAGATTATGTTTGATTTGATTCGAGTCAAACTTTGTACATGAATCGAATTAGTCTGTTTTTCAAAATTTTCATTGTCAGGTTTGTGGCATTTGATTCGAATCAACTTTTACACATGATTCGAATCATGTGGCATTTGATTCGATTCACCTCTTGCCTGATTCGAATCAGCTGGTAGTTTTTCAAAAATCTGTTAATCCTTTTATTCCACTACACTTGCTCATTTGATTCAAATCATAGATTATTCTTGATTCGAATCTAACTTACTTTTTCAACCATATTTTTGTACTTAATGTCAAGCACATATAACAGTTTTTAAAAATATGTTATTCTTTTTACTTGTGTATTTTATCTTCTGCTAATATTTCCTGCTTCATCATACTTCTTAAAATTGACCAACATCAAAATCAACCTTTTTTATTAAAAGTTTTAAAAATCAAATAACAGAGTTTACCCCCCCCCCCCCCCCTCCCCTGTCGTATTTAAAGTCACTTGGTTGACAATATTCTCAAAGCTTGTGTTGTTGTTGTGGTATGTTTTGTTTAAAACATGAACATATTCATTGCTTTCTATGCAGAGCTTTATGGGGCTATGCACACAATTGGAATACTTTTTTTTAAAATGTATCTCTATTCAGTTAAAAACATATTCTAATTGATTATTATCACTTTCAAGAATCATGATCTTGTTTCTTGGAGGTTATGAAATAAGTGGTTGGGTTGTGTTAAACTAACTAAGAATATGTGTTTAATTATATTCCATACTTTTAGAGAAAGACAATTGTTGTAAAGACAAGATTTCTTTCCTTAGTCTCCAAATTATGGGTTTCTTTAATGTAATTCTATGTTGAAATTAATTCAATTATAATTAATCACATATACATGCTTTATATATTACTAGCGTCCAAACGGGCACTTCCGTGCCCGTTTTGTCCGCTTTTTTTAAATGAACACGGGCGTCTAAATTTTAAACAGATATTTTTTATTAACTTTGATTTAAATTTAAATTATTTGTGTAATAAACTTTGTGATGTGTAATAAACTTTCTAATCAACTAACCTTTCAAAAAGCATCTTGTAACCTTGGCTTTTCCATAGAACTGTAACCTTAGCTCGTTTTAAAGACGTGATTGCATTTTCATTATGTTGTTGTCACTTCAAAATCATTGTTCACTAATTCATACTTTGTATATTCACTGTTCTGGCCTGGGCCCAGCCTCACGGTCCAGCCCAATAACGCACAAGGCCCAAAGAGGGTAATAGCTTGATCGGGCACACTCCCCATTAGGACGGGCGAGACACGCTCTCCGCCAAGCGGAGCGGCACGTCTCGAAGCGTCCTCGGCGCCCCCTGTTGGCCGAACGGAGGGTCCTCCACGGACGACACTCCCCGTGCCATCGGGCAAGAACCCTTAGTTCCCCAACGTCCTCGCGTGCTCCCCTGTCGGGCAGGACTCGCTCCCCTGTTGGGCAGGACTACGTGTCATTCACACGTTCTCCACGTGCTCCCCTCTGCGGGGACACGTCATCAACCAACTGCCCACCTCCGAAAGAGCAGGTCAAACCCACTTTTCGGAGATCAAGGAGCAGTTGGACTAGGGCGAAGACCACGTCCTGGTCTTCACTACGCCACGTAAGCCCTAGCAGTCACCTGGGTTGGGCCTGGCAATCCAGCCCAACGCAAGTGACCGTTGGCCCAACGCTGGGGTCTCTCTATAAATACCCTCTTCCTCAAGAGGGTCAAGTAATTCACTTCTTACCCCATTTCTGTACTTTGCTCTCACTCTGCCCAATTCCTTACTTTGGCATCGGAGTGTCTTGCAGGTACACCCCCATTTTTCTCCTCACCACCGGTGAACAGGCAGCAGTCCAACAACGTGTGGCCAGCCCGTGATCCCCTTCTGATCTGGTCAGATCAGTGGCGCCGTCTGTGGGAACAGAAACTTCCTCGTTACTCTGAGCAGAAAACCAAAGTTTCACCAACACTCCACGGTCATGGCTAGCCCACACCACGACGACACCTCGCACGAATTTGTGCTCAACGTTGCCACCAACGGAAGCAAGCAGAAGGAAACATCGCGTCCGGCGGAGATCGACGAGAGAGACGGCCAAACTGCCTCACCGTCCCCCGCAGAGCGGCTGCACCAGGCCGACCGCTGGCCCCCGAGCCCGACAGCATTCCAACCCGTTCCTATCCCAGCGGGAGCAGACCCAACGGTGGCTGCCCTCTTTGCGGCCATCAACCAGACGAACCAGCTGCTGTTCCAGCAGAACGCACGGATTGGAGCGTTGGAGCGGGTAGGCCCTCCGAGGTCCCCCCCGCGGGAAGACCAGAACGGAGGCTCGAGGAGTCCCTCACCTCGACCCAGAAATCACTGATCGCGGCTGGAGAGACACCGAACGCAGGTGGTGCAAGAACGCACCAGGTCCCCATCAAGACAAGTTCGCGAGAGGCGCCAGAACACTGCAGCGATCCCGGCCAGGGATCCTCGCGGCGAAACCCCGGGCAGGAGGTCGAGAACCCGAAGCCAGGTGCCTATTCTAAACGGCTCGTCTCCTCATCAGTCACTTGCTCCTAGCGACGAGGACGATTATCGCACTCCGCTGCCCCGGGAAATCATGGCTGCCCCCATCCCCCACGGGATGGAGAAGCCCCCGACACTATCGACGTACGACGGCACATCCGACCCAGACGATCACTTGGAGGACATCGAAGCCATGCTCGACTACCGAAACGTCCGAGGAGCTATCAAGTGCAGGCTATTCCCGACGACCCTGAGGAAAGGCGCCATGACGTGGTACAAAAGTTTGGAGCCCGAATCAGTCACGTCGTGGAGAGTCCTGAAGGACCTGTTCTCCAAACACTTTACAGCGTCCCGGCGGCATCCGAAGACGGAAGCCGTCCTCAGGGCGATAATCCAAGGCCCCGACGAACCTCTCCGAAAGTACATCGAAAGATTCACCCGGGAAGCAGTGCAAGTAACAACGTCAGACGAGATGAAGCGCTACCTAATGGAGCAGGGTCTACGCTACGACTCCAAGTTCTATGAAGCCGTAGGCATACACCGACCAACCTCCCTCCAGGATTTCCTCGACAGAGCCGCACATTATATCCGATTCGAAGAAACACAAGCGGCCAACTCCGCTCGAGACACCCGAGACAGGGAGGCCCCTCGCGGGCACCAAGATGACGGAGCCTCGAGCCATCGACGGGGAGGGGATCGTCGTCGCGAAGATCTCCCCCACGAGCCCCGCGAACAACGCGACCCTGCAGGTCGATTCACGGAGTACACGGCCTTGGTTGCTTCCCGCGAGCGCATACTGGCCGAATGCGCCAAAACCGAATTCGTCTAGGGAGGTATCCATTTTCCGCGACCGACACCCCCCAAACCCAACGTGGACAAATCGAAATACTGCCGATTCCACAGGAGCCACGGGCACGTGACCGAAGACTGCATCCATCTCAAGGACGCGATCGAAGTTCTGATCAAAGACGGTCACCTAAAGAGATACACCCGGGGGGCGAACCCCCGAGGCAAGAGGCCCCCGAGGCCAAGAAAATCGAGGAACTCCCCTATCTAGAGGACGACAGTAGACTCCAGGTCGCACTTTATGTTAGCCGTCTCGAGGATTGGTTTGCGGACAGAGAATTCGGCCTTCCCGAAGGACCCGACCTAGTCAGCGAGCCAATCCGACCAACCAGCCGATGGGAATACTTCGCCAGAGCCATGGTCATCTCAGGTGGAACCACGAGGAGCCTGTCCGTAGGATCAGTGAAAAGATAGTTCGACGAGCTTATCACGAGCAACTCCGGAAGAATGAGCACGCTTGAAAGATTTCGAGGTCGATCCAATCCGATCACATTTTACCTCGAGGAACTCCCCGGGGGATCCCCCAACTCCAACATTCCCCTGCTCATACGAGCACGGATGGCGAACTTTGACGTCAGACGCATCCTCGTCGACGGGGGCAGCTCGGTTGACATCATGTACACGCACCTGTTCACAACCCTCCAACTCGACGAATCCAACCTTTTCCCCTACGTAGGCTCTAACCTTCAAGGGTTCAACGGGACGACGATGAGACCTTGGGGGTACGTGGAGCTGAAAGTCACCTTCGGAGAAGAAGAAACGGCCAGGGAGATCAGCATCCGTTTCTTAGTCATCGAGTGCCTGTCCCTCTACAACTGTATCCTGGGCAGAACAACGATAGCAGAACTCACCGCGGTACCTTCCACCGTCCACCTGAAAATGAAATACTACACAAAACGGGGGGCCGTGGTGACCCTTAACGGAGACATCGAGGCCACCCGGAGGTGTTTTGAGGCCGCGCTGAAAGGTTTAGACTCCATCGCTCCAACAACCAAGAGGACAACTCCAATCATAGCGCCAAAAAGCGAACCAAAGAAGCTAGTCGGATCCGTGGACCTCGACAGTCGCTTCACCGAGGAGCGCGATCCCGAAATAAAGACCAGTGAGGCCAACAGGCAGCCCACCCACCCGGCACGCCCCATCCCGGATGGAGAATTCGAAATCATCACACTCGGGGAAGACACGAGCAGAACCGTGAAGATCGACGCCAGACTCCCAGACCTCGCGAAAAGACAGCTGCAAGTCTGCCTCTGCGAGAACGCCGACCTCTTCGCCTGGAGCACCGCAGAAATGCCCGGACTCGACCCCGAGGTCGCCTGCCACCAGTTGTCCATCAGCCCAACCGCGAAGGCCGTTGTTCAACGTAGGCGTAGACAGTCCCCCGAAAAATTGGCAGCAGCCGAGAAAGCTGTAAAAGACCTCCTAGAGGCAAATTTTATTTCGGAAGCCCGGTATTCAACCTGGCTGTCCAATGTTGTACTCGTTAAAAAGAATAATGGAAAATGGAGCATGTGTGTTGACTATACTGATCTCAATCGGGCATGTCCTAAGGACGCCTACCCCCTCCCCAACATCGACAAGCTCGTCGACAACTCCGCGGGCTTCAGGCTCTTGTCCTTCATGGACGCATACTCGGGGTACAACCAGATTCCGATGGCCGAACACGATAAACAGAGCACGGCCTTCATGACGGCGTCGGGCAACTATTACTACAACGTAATTCCCTTCGGCCTAAAGAACGCCGAAGCCATATACCAACGGATGATGAACAGTGTCTTCCAGGACGAAACCGGCGACATGCTCGAAGTGTACATGGACGACATGATCGTCAAATCCTGCACAGAAGACGACCACATGGCCCACCTCAGGAAGGTCTTCGAGACTGCAAGGACATGTCGAATGCGCTTCAACCCAGAGAAATGCACCTTCGGTGTCCGCGCCAGCAAGTTCCTCGGCTACTACTTGACCGAACGGGGGATCGAGGCCAATCCGGACAAATGCCACGCCTTCTTAGAAATCACCACGCTCACCACGAAGAAGTCCATCCAATCCCTCAATGGCGTGCTCGCCTCACTTTCCCGGTTCATTGCCAAGTCCGCCCAGCACGCCCTCCCCTTCTTCAAACTGTTCAAGAAGGAAATCACGTTCGAATGGACAGAAGAATGCGAGCAAGCCCTCCGCCACCTCAAACGCGTCTTGTCCGAACCACCGGTGCTGACACATCCCGTGATGGGCGAAACCCTATACCTATATCTGGATGTGGCTAACGAAGCCGTCAGCGCCGTCCTCGTCAGCAAAGCCGGGGAGGGCCAAAAACCCATCTACTTTACAAGCAAAGCCCTCCACGGCCCCGAAGTCCGATACCAGCTGATCGAGAAAGTCGCCCTAGCCCTCATCACCGCAGTGCGATGGCTCCGACATTACTTTCTCACACACACCATCGTGCTTCGCACCGATCATCCCATCCGCCAGCTCCTCGACCATCCCGACATGGCCGGACGCATGCTGAAATGGTCATTAGAACTATCTGAGTTCGACATCACCTACGAGGGACGGCACGCCATCAAAGCTCAAGCCCTGGCAGACTTCGTCGCCGAGATGACCCCGTCACCCGATCCCACCACCAGGAGCCACATTTGGACCATTTTCGTGAACGGCTCCTCCAACTCCACGGGAAGCGGCGCCGGCATCGTCCTCGACAACGACGAGGGCACCCTCATCGAAGTCTCCCTCACGCTGGCCTTCCCGACGACTAATAACCAAGCCGAATACGAAGCGTTTCTGGCCGGACTCCGCTTGGCATCAGACCTCGGGGCCAAAGACATCCGAATCTACACAGATTCCCAACTAGTCGCTTTGCAAGTACGAGGAGAATATCAAGCGAAGAACGACAACCTCGCCGAGTACTTAGCACTTATCACCGAAAAACTGCAAGGTTTCGACTCAGCGGAGATTCAACACGTCCCGCGCGAGCAGAACACCCGCACCGACATCCTCTCCAAGTTGGCAAGCACCAAAAAGCGAAGAGGCCACAAGTCGGTCATCCAAGAAGTCTTGTCGCAACCGAGCACCAGAGCGACCATTGCCCTTCTCGACATCAACACCATCGGGGATACTGACTGCTGGATGACCCCACTCCACACCTACCTCAGCACCGGCCACCTTCCGGCCGACCCTAAAGAAGCTAGCACAACCAGACGACGAGCCTGCTCGTACGTCCTCCTCGAAGGAAGGCTGTATCGCTGGGGCTTCGCGATCCCACTCCTCAAATGCATAGATAACTCCCAGAGCGCAGCCGTCCTAGAGGAAATCCACGAGGGCATCAACGCGCAACACCTCGGAGGAAAATCCCTAGCGCGAAAGGCTCTACGAGCAGGCTACTACTGGCCCTCGATGCAATCGGACGCGAAGGAACACGTCAAACGATGTGACAGATGCCAAAGACACGGGGACATGCACCTCGCCCCTCCAACCGAACTCACATCCCTCTCCTCCCCGTGGCCGTTCGCCTGGTGGGGGCTGGACATCCTCGGGCCCTTCACCCTAGGGTCCTATCAGAACAAGTACCTCATTGTGGGCGTAGACTACTTCACCAAATGGATCGAAGCCGAAGCTCTGGCCAAAATCACGGCCCACAACATCCTCGCAAGATTCGGGTCCCACTCGCCATCGTCACCGACAACGGCACACAATTCACAGACAAAAACTTCCGCGACTTCGTCACCAAGCTCGGAACCAAACACCACTTCACCTCGGTCGAGCACCCTCAGACAAACGGCCAGGCAGAATCCGCGAACAGGGTCATCCTCAGGGGACTCAAACGACGACTCAGTGATGCAAAGCGAGCATGGGCCGAGGAGCTCCACAGCGTCCTCTGGGCATACCGCACCACTCCCCACTCAACCACGGGGGAAACCCCATTTCGCCTCACGTATGGAACCGAAGCCGTGATACCGGTCGAAATACGCAAACCATCCAGACGAACGGAAGCTCCCCTGGACACCGGCGACAACGACGACGCCCTGCGTGAAGAGCTCGACCTCGTCGAGGAAATTCGCTCAGGAGCAGCCCTCCGAGAAGCCCGGCTGAAACAGCAAGTAGCACTTCGCCACAACAACAAAGTCCTAAAACGCGACTTTCAAAACGGCGACTTAGTTCTGCGCAGAAACCAGAAAGACTCACACGAGGGCAAATTGGCTGCGAATTGGGAAGGCCCCTACCGTGTCCGCGACAAGACGGAGCACGGGGCCTATTACCTCGAAAACCTGCACGGGGAACAACTAGCTCGACCATGGAACGCCGCGAAACTTAAGCGGTACTACAGTTAAAACACTGCCCGCGACGACCCATCGTCACGACCACTGGGGGCGACATGGTACCACCGCACTCCCTCGCGTCCACTAACGACTAGAGAAAAGCAAGCCCTGCCTCTTGTGTGCGCGGGTAGAAGGCCTTGCTCGGTGGGGAACACCTCGACCGAGATTTCCCACCGCCGTACCAAAACCAGCAAGACGCCCAGCTCGCGATGGGACGTCCACGCCACGGTTGTGAAAGTCCGCAATTTGGACAGCTTAGCGGCAGAGCAACCCTCCTCGTTCAGGACCAGGGCCGTTGTGAAAGTCCGCATCATCGCGGCCAAATCCTCCGCCAGGATGCGTCGACGAGACTCCCGATCGGCTTCACGGACAACCTTCACTTCCCCAGCAGAGACGGTAGGAGACCGGGCCCCGTGAAAATAGCTCGGATGTTGATGGCACGGCGAAACGACATAGCCCTCCTCGGCCGAGCCAGTCATCAGGTCAATCAAGCCGCTGGGCTCCTCGGATCTCGGCCTCTTCGCAGCTCCCTGAGACGTAGGAGACTGGCTCTCCTGGGGAGAAGAAGATGAACTCTGGCTCCCCGGCGTCACGACCTCCTGCCCGACCAACTGACTCACCCGCGTCTTCGGGACCGCGGCGGCCCTTGAGGCGCGCAACTTCTTCACCCGCTCCTCGACGGAAGACATATTCGCTGCAAAAACAAACAGAAAAAGTCAGCAACAGACAAAACATACGATCACGAGAAAGAAGAAACATCCCTACCTAGATATTCCAGAGCGTCTGCCCCCGTGGCACAACCGAGCAGGGTCCTCGTATTAATCATCCTTTTCTTCGTCTGCACGTTCCCCTGCGCGTCGAGGATGTACCGACCATCGGGCGTTACCAGTTTCGACGGAGGAAGATCTCGCACAAAGGCCACTATTTTCATATAGGCGGTCATGTCCCTCTCATCGAGAGTCCCAGCCCGCACGATATACCGATCAGTACCACGGTTGAAGTGCTCCGAGGTCCACAATAAATGTACCTTGGGGAGCCACGCAAGGAACCGCTGGTCGTATACCATTCGCTCTCCCTTGGTAAAAAGAGTATCCGAGCCTTCCTGGGTGATCGGTTTCACGAGGAAGAACCAACCCTTGAAATCTGGGACAGAGTCGCTGTACGTCTTGAAGAGCTTGGTCGGCTGCTTAAACGAGACACATCCCTGACGGTCGTTCACCGACTGGCGTTGCAGGTGGAAGATGCGAAAAAACAAGGGCATCGTGGCCTCCACCTCGAGATAATGGTACACCACCTCGAATGTGCGGATAAAGGCCAGAGCGTTAGGATGCAGCTGGGACGGGGCCAAATGTAACCAGTCGAAAAGGCCCAAGTGGAAAGCGGAGAACAGCAATCTGAGTCGGGCCTCTTTAAAGTAGAACTCGTGCATGGGAAACATCCGCCGTCCATATCTCGAGTAGATGCGATGATGCTCCTTCGGGCGATACACCTGCCAGTATTGCGGCTCCCCTTCCGCCGTATCCTCCACGGTAGCGTAGACATCGGACACGTCGAGCACGAAGCAAGAGGGGGTGGACAACGGCTCTTCGTCCACCCACTCTTCGACGGGGAGGACCCGCTCGTCGAAATCCGGGACCTCGGGATCATTGTCTTAGACCATCGTCCCCGGTATCAAGGCCGACATGTACACCTGAAAAGCAGAGGACAATGGTGAATTCGATAGCCAAGATCAAATCCACCCTTCCACCGCAGGTCAAGTGAAAGGGCGACAACGACGGGAGAACGACGAGCGCGCGGGCGGTCCCCGAGGGACGCTCCCCGCCGCTCCTCCACGGGGCGTTCAAAGGCTAACCTACCACCCCTCCCCGGGGTACTCATCAGGAAAAGGCACGCGTCCCCGGGGTATTCATCGGAGAAAGCACCCGTCCCCAGGGCATTCATCGGAACAACCAAACCTCCCTGGGGCATTCATCCAAACTAACCCAAAAAACCACCAGACACGGCGGAACGCGCGTCTCTCCTCGGGGCATTCATCGCGCCCTGACCATAGACCCTAATTAAACGGCGGAAATAAAAGGAGAAAAGAGAGAAACTCACTTGTGACGGCGGCGAACGGGATGAAGAACTAACGGCGCGGTGGCGATTCACAACGACGGCGGACGGAAAAGAATCACAGAGTTTCACAGGTAAGACAGCAAGATGAAAAGTAAAAAAATGAGCGGGGACCCCCACATTTATAACCCGGCGCGGAACTCAAAGCGACACTAGGCTTTTGAGTGTCCTAGGGTAGCCGCCCTACTACCCACTCGGCGTGCGACACGTGGCGCAACCTGACGGTCGCGCCCCTTCATATGCCTTCGACCCGCTCTCCCGACGACAAGAAGGCCTCCGCGCGTGCCCGCATCCCACCGGACACAGGATCGACGGGCCACCCGCCTCGCCACCTCTTTTCCCGAAGTAACGACCTTAAGTCCTCGCTCTTCCGCCACAGAGCTTCGACTCGGGGGGCTCCTGTTCTGGCCTGGGCCCAGCCTCGCGGTCCAGCCCAATAACGCACAAGGCCCAAAGAGGGTAATAGCTTGACCGGGCACACTCCCCATTAGGACGGGCGGGACACGCTCTCCGCCAAGCGGAGCGGCACGTCTCGAAGCGTCCTCGGCGCCCCCTGTTGGCCGAACGGAGGGCCCTCCACGGACGACACTCCCCGTGCCATCGGGCAAGAACCCTTGGTTCCCCAACGTCCTCGCGTGCTCCCCTGTCGGGCAGGACTCGCTCCCCTGTCGGGCAGGACTACGTGTCCTTCACACGTTCTCCACGTGCTCCCCTCCGCGGGGACACGTCATCAACCAACTGCCCACCTCCGAAAGAGCAGGTCAAACCCACTTTCCGGAGATCAAGGAGCAGTTGGACTAGGGCGAAGACCACGTCCTGGTCTTCACTACGCCATGTAAGCCCTAGCAGTCACCTGGGTTGGGCCTGGCAATCCAGCCCAACGCAAGTGACCGTTGGCCCAGCGCTGGGGTCTCTCTATAAATACCCTCTTCCTCAAGAGGGTCAGGTAATTCACTTCTTACCCCATTTCTGTACTTTGCTCTCACTCTGCCCAATTCCTTACTTTGGCATCGGAGTGTCTTGCAGGTACACCCCCCTTTTTCTCCTCACCACCGGTGAACAGGCAGCAGTCCAACAGCGTGTGGCCAGCCCGTGATCCCCTTCTGATCAGGTCAGATCATTCACCTTACCATATTCATTAGTAAACTGACAAACTGTTAATGATACCTCTGCTACCATGAAATTAAATACACATAGAAGCAAATTTCAAAAGTAACCTTAAGACTTAAACTATCCATTCATTTATGGTCTGTTTGGTTCAAATGAGGGGGAGGGGAGGGGAGGGATTTTAATGAAGGGGAGGGGAGGGGATGGGAGGTGAAGGATTTTTTTAATCAGATAAGTGTTTGGTTCAAAAGAGGGGAGGGGAGGAGAAGGGAGAGATTTTAATTAAAAATGTGTTTGGTTCAGAAGGGGAGGGGATGGGTTTTATTAATAATTTACATTTTTATCCTTATGATCTTATATAAGTCATATGATATTAAAATTTGAAAAATTCATGCGTATTTTTGTTGGTAATAAAAATTCTAATATTTACTGATTAAAAAAGTATTTATTTGTCACATAAAGTTAAAAAATTGAGTACAATTGATTCGACTTATAACTTTCCAACCTAAATTAAACTATATGTCAATAACATCGTTTAAATTGTGATGAATCATATAACAAAACAAATATATAAAATAACTTATAATTAAATATTAATGGTTCAAAATATTTAATAAAATGAATAAACAAAAATAAATAAAATGAATGGTTTACAATTTGATATAAAAGAAAATATATAGAATACATAACAAAATTAAAAGAAAAAAACGAATATAACTAAACATAAATTTTTTTAATAAAAAAAGACAATGATTATGATTTATCTTAAGTATAGAAATTATAAAATAATTTGAAGGTGGAGAACAATTATAATAAGTTGATGGAAACAATCGAGAAAAAGTAGTAACATGAAAAAAAAAACGAATAATTTTAAAATACTAAAATTAAACTGAGGATATTTTAGTAAATATAATAATTTTTAAATATCAAAACTCATATTCCCTCCCCTTCTCTACAAATCCCATCAATTCGGAGGGAACCAAAAAGTGTGTTTTGGAGGGATTATGCTCCCCTCCCCTCCCTTCCTAAGATTTGAACCAAACATATTTAATTAAAAATTTCTCCTCCCCTCCATCTACCCCGAACCAAACACACCCTTAAGGATACAAATCACATTCATTCGTCAACTATACACCAACACAGCAATGCAAAACAAAATTCATCTTTCTTTCTTTCTTTCTTAATTTTTAATTATTCATTTCCAAACCCTAAGGTTAATTTCCCCGTTTTTTTCTCCAATTTCACATGAGTTTTTTTGGATCTAGATGCTCTCTCAATTCCTCCTTATATAAGACTTTCCATTTCACTCACTTCCACCTTATATAAGACTTTCCATTTCACTCAAAATCCAAAAATATTTAAGTCCATTTTTATCTTCATCCTATGTTTAAACATTTAATTATAGTTTATTCTTTTTCTCTCATTCTTTATGATAAATCAATAATATTGTTACCATGAAATTGAAAAGACACAAAATCAAATTGAAAAAGGATTGTTGAGGCAATTTCTCTACAAAGACAATTTTCTCTCAAGTAGCGTTCATTGCCACAAAAATTTCACATTACAAAAAGAATAAGTCAATAAATTAAAAGTAATAAAAAACATAAGACATATTCAAAACTAAATTGTGCAAATATGTACAAATTTCAACATTAAAACAATCAATTAATATATTTTGACATTAGAAGAACGAAACTGATGATAGAAGTTGCAACCATAATATGAAAGAAAAAAAAAAGAAAAAAGAAAAGAGATGAGAGAAGAATTTATAGTTCCATAAACCTTGGTAACATGAGTGCTCTTTCTTATAAACTTTCATTTATAAAAAATCGTGTATTTGATCTAGAGAGAAAATTATTTATTGAATTTTTGTTTTGTTATATGAAGTTTATGTTCTTATGAAGTTATATTTTTCTCTCTTCGTTATAACTTTAAGATAGTTATTACATATCTCTGGTCTCTTTTCTACAATAACTTTTAGGTGGTTATTGTATGTGGAAGTTATTTAAATTAATGATTTGAATGGTAAAATATGAAATAAGTGAAGGGTAATTATGGAATAGAAAATAGGCCATACCAAAATTGTGTATTCCCTTTATATATAGTTATTGATAATATGTACTATAATAAAATAATGAGCATGTATATGACTACAAGATCTATGATATGTTAGTCTATGAGATATTGTTAAGGATTATAAGAATACCTATATAGCTTCAAGGAAAAAGCTTTCTATAGAATGATAATAGTAATTCTGAAACGCAAAAGTGTGTAGACAAACAACTAGCACTTCTTGCCTTGTGGATCTTGCTCAACCGATACTACTAATGTCTTAAACACTCTTTAGAAGAGAGAAATACTACTATAAATAACGCTTTTTATGACGAAACTTACACCTCGAGCAATAAACAACCGAGGGTATAGGTCCTGGGAGCGCTATTTTTTTATTTAAAAAATAATAATAATAATCAATCTTTTCCCTCAGTTTTTACAAAAACCGACATAAATAGTTATCCATGGTTTGGATATTATACCTCAATTTTTAAATAAATCGAGATAAAAAATTTTCTATTTTTTTTATTCCTTTTGGAACCAAAAAAATGTGATTTTATTTTTTATAGTTTTTACGTCAGACATGTTACCTTGATTTTTAGTAAAACCGATATAAATACTCTAAATTTTTTATTCTTTCAGAGTTAATGTTAAGTTTAGCTTATTCACTTTTTGAGCCCTAGCGACCGAAAGAACATCATTCTTCTCTAAGGAGGAAGGAAGCTCGAACCGACACTTTTCTTTACAAGAATCTCATCACATTTTTGGTACGTACTAGTTCTCCATTACTGTTATTGCTTTTGTTGTTTGTTGTTATTCTTGTTGTTGTCGTCCTCGTTGTTGTTGTTGTTATTATTTAGAGATTGTCCTATTATTTACTGTTTTGTAGGTTGTGTACTATTTTTATTTTATTTTTAGAAGTTATATATGATTATAGATTGTAGTTGGATGAAAGTCAATATATTAAGTAAAAAGTATGAGAATGAAGTGATATAATTTCTTGATTTCGCTGGAAAAAAACTTCCTAAAGTCAATGAGATTTTTTAGTGTCCTTGTAAAAAGTACTTTAATATGGAAAAAAAAACATCTAAGAGATGTCATATTCAATCATTTAGGTTGTGATGGAATTATTCAAAATTACACGAAATGGGTATGGCTTGGTGAAGTGACAAAAAAGTGACATATGTCACATACAATTGAAGATGACGAATTTATGAATGATACTCTAGAAGACTTGATTCGTGATGTTAGAGTAGATGTTTTCAAGAAAGATAATATGGTAGATACTTTCCAAAGAGATATAGAAGATTAATTGTATCTAGGATGTAAAAGTTTTACAAGAATTCCAGTTGTGTTAAAACTATTTAATCTTAAGGAAAGAGATGGATGGACGGATAAAAGTTTCGCTGAATCGCTTGAATTTTGAAAGAAATGCTTAACACTTTGTCGAAACGTAGTTATGAGGCTAAGAAGATATTGTTTCCAATGGGTTTGGACTATGTAAAAACGCATGTCGTAATGATTGTATCTTATATAGGAAAGAGTTTGAAAACTTGAAGGAGCGCCCAAGGTGTGGGGAGTCACACTACAAGTAGAAGGACATTGGTGTTAATGAAGGTGATAGTGTAACTAAAAAGAGTGTTCCTTCCAAGGTGATATGGTATATACCGATAATTACAAGGTTCAAGAGAATGTTTGCTAATGTTAATGATGAAAAGAATACTAGATGGCATATAGATGAAAGAGTGTGTGATGGAAAAATTTATTGTGTAGCTGATTCATTGCAATGGAAGAAAATTGATTCCTTGTTTCTAGATTTTACCCTTGAACCGAGGAACCTTAGGCTTGGACTTGCTACTAATGGAATTAACCCTTTTGGTAATTTGAGTACTAACCATATGTCATATCATGTTCTTCTCATAATTTATAATTTATATCCATGGTTGTGTATGAAACACAAGTATATGATGTTATCAATGATGATTTCGGTTCCAAGACAACTAGAGAACGACATAGATGTTTATTTAATATCATTGATTAAATATTTAAGACTTTTGTGGTAGGAAGGTGTTGATGTTTATTATTTATATACATGTGATAATTTTAAGTTGTGTGCCATGTTGTTTTGCACAATCAATGACTTTCTTGTATACGGTATTTTTTTTTCTAGGTACAACGTCAAAGAACATTAAGTGTGTCCTATATGTGAAGTTGATAAATGTCACCACCAATTGCAAAAAGGAAAAAGGCAGTTTATCTTAGGTATCAAAAATTTCTAATACATAATCATCCATATCGTAGATTGCAAAAGGATTTTAATGGAGAGAAGGAGTTTGATATCACTCCAAAGCCCTTGATCGGGAGGAAAGTTTATAAAAGATAACACATTAATGTTGTCTTTTGAAAGAAACAAAAAAAAACTCGTGGAGAAAAATATTTGGAATAAGAGGCCGGTGTTCTTTGATCTTCCATATTGGTCTAGTCTTGTTGTAAGACATTGTCTTGATGTGATGCATATGGAGAAAAATGTATGTGATAGTTTGATTGGAACACTTTTAAACATTAAAAGTAAGACAAAAGATACTAAAAAATTCTGCAAAGATATAGTTGTGATGTGTATACAACAAGAGTTATCCCCAAAAGAAATCAGAAATGATATTTTCTCCATGCATGTCATACTTTGCCTAAAAAAGAAAAAAGAAGCTTTTACAAATGTTTGCAGGGTATCAAAGTTTCCCAATGGTACTCGTCAAATGTGAAAAAACTTGTGTCAATGAATGAAATCAAGTTAGTTGGCTTAAAATCTCATGATTGACATGTCTTGATGCAACAACTTCTACCAATGGCTATTCGTGGCATTTTTCCAAAAAATATAAGGGTAACTATAACTAGATTGTGCTTATCCTTCAATATTATATGTAGTAAAGTTATTGATCTTGAAAATTTAGATGACTTGGAACATGAAGCTGCAATTATCTTATGCCAATTAGAGATGTTTTTCCCTCCATCATTCTTTGACATTATGATTTAGTTAGTTGTTCATCTAGTAAGAGAGGTTAGAATTTATGGTCAGGTTCATGTACAGTGGATGTATCTGGTAGAATGTTACATAAATATTTTTAAAGGGTATACAAAGAATCATCACCATTCGTAAGCTTCAACCATAGAAAGATACATCACAAAATAAGCTATTAAATTTTGTACAAGCTATTTGTTAGAAGCGAACTCTATAGGAATTCTTGAGTCTCGTCATGATGGATATTTTGATGGTAGAGGTTTTCAAGGTTTAAATGTTAAGATCTTTGACTGAGAAGTAATTCTTCAAGCACATTTGTATATATTGAATAACCTTAGTGAAATTCAACCTTACTTGACCGCTCACAAAAGTCTTATAAAGGAAAATTTCACCCGAACGAATGAAGATGGTTGTTGACAGAGCATAATAAAACTTTCATAAATTGGTTTAATAAAAATGTTTCTAAAGAGAGTAGCTCATCGCATACAATTAAATGGTTATCACGTATGTCTAAGTTTAATGTAATTACTTGGAGTGCATACGACATTACTAAATATTCATTCTATACAAAATCAAAGGATGATCATAACACCATGCAAAATAGTGGGGTTATGGTTGAGGCTAAATCCATGTACTTTTCTAGTTTCAAAGATAACAATCATGTACTCGCATCTAGAGCATACTTTGGGGTCATTGAGAAGATTTTAGAGATTGATTTTTTGCTTTTAAAGTGCCTTTATTTAAGTGCAAGTGGATTGACTGTAACACTGGTGTAGAAACTGATGAATTAGGATTCACACTAGTTGATCTTCGAAAGACAACATATAGGAATGAATCATTCATCATAATGCAATCCAAGCAAAACAATATTTTCATGTCATTGATCCTGCTAGCACTAGATGGTCAATTGTTCTTCAAGGAAAACATTTTAACTATGAAACCCCTTGTTTAGCAACACGTGTACGTCAATCATCTGAAGAAAATGATTTAGATGATGTGCATGTTATTCGCCGTGATCTTGAAGAGGGAATATGTGAAAACTAGTAAATAAATGTTTTATATTGCTTAGTAATTTATAATTAGTCATTTTACTTTTTTTTTTCTTATACTATAGATTTAAAGTTGTTGTTGATGATCTTAATTGATTTCAAATATTGTTCAAATTATATGTGCTTAACGACCATTGAATAATCACCAATTAGATTCAAATGACAACTCCATAATCATAGCCTTTAAATTAGATTTAATCGAATGGTTATAAATAAAAATGTTAATTTAACCACTAGATTATATTCAATTTAAAGGCTATGATGTGGAGTAAGTTAAAAAAACTCACTCTTCACATAAAATGATCCCCACTATATATATATATATATATATATATATATATATATATATATATATATATATATATATATATATATATATATATATATATATATATATATATATATATATATATATATATATATATATATATATATATATATATATATATATATATATATATATATAGTGGAGATTAGCTTACTCCAAAGAGTAAGTTTTTTTTAACTTCACATCATAACATTTAAATTAAACCTAATCTAGTGGTTAAATTACCATTTTTACTTATAACCATTCGACTAAATCTAATTTAAATGATATAATTATGAAGTAAGTTATAAAAACTTATTCTTACAGTAAGTGGATCATCACTTATATATATATATATATATATATATATATATATATATATATATATATATATATATATATATATATATATATATATATATATATATATATATATATATATATATATATATATATATATATATATATATATATATATATATATATATATATATATATATATATATATATATATATATATATTTTAATGCTTCTCTTGATTAATATGCTTTACATATACATATATTTCAATCAAAATAAGAAATTTTTATGTGCATGTTATTTTTATATTAAAGGCGAGTTTGATTAATCTATTACATGATTCATTCAGTAAAAAAATTTATAGTATAGGACAATTTTCAACATCTTCTAATGTTAGTAATTTCAATAATAATAATAATAATAATAATAATAATAATAATAATAATAATAATAATAATAATAATAATAATAATAATAATAATAATAATAATAATAATAATAATAATAATAATAATAATAATAATAATAATAATAATAATAATAATAATATATTATAGTAAAATTTAAAAGTTTAGAATTATAGGAATGATCAATCTTTCTATAAATTTTAAATTTTCATATTTTATGTGGGAGTTATATTCAAAATTGCTAAAAGTTCAATTGTTGAGAATTTTTGCAAGTATAAATATCATAAAAAATTAATGTCAAATTTGTCTCAAAATATTATATTTTTAATTTTTTTATCTTAAAATATTTATAAGTTAGAATATTAATATAATATGTTTTTTATTAACACAATTTTATTTATTGAATTTAATAAAAACAGTTGATAAATAATATTGATTTAGTTATTAAATAAAATTATTTTATAAAAAATCATACAAAAGTTTTAAACAAAAAAAACATTTATAAAAATTGCTCCCATTATTATAAAATCCTGGCTCCCTCACTATATATATATATATATATATATATATATATATATATATATATATATATATATATATATATATATATATATATATATATATATATATATATATATATATATATATATATATATATATATATATATATATATATATATATATATATATATATATATATATATATATATATATATTTCAATGCTTTTTGATTAAAAAATAATAATAAATTAAAATCCATGTTCTTTAATTAAATATAACTTTTTTGTTTGATCACGCAATTCATTGTGGGAACTGATTAGTAACGATTAGATTAACAAAATTGAATAAAATGATGCTATATCGGTTATTTGTTTGATATTATCAAGCTATAACGTTTTTAAGTACTCTAAAGTTGAAAATTTTCTTACTCGAAGCTGAAAGAGTTGTCATTTTAACTAATTGTTTTTGGTCTTCATATTTATAAGATTATGACTAAACACGAATTTGGCATATCATGATTTGTAGTCACAATGGCTATGAAAATTTTCCATAAACAAAAGCATCAAAAATTACAAAATCGAAGTGCATGATTTGGCAGGAAAGGTAATAACATGTCTTGTTCGTATGGGTACGCTTTTCCCTCCTCATATGAAACATAACACGATCTCAAACCATTTTGAGAATTCATCTAAGAAATTTACACGAGGAAGGTTGGTATTAGGTATAAGTCCCTTCATAGGCATGGTGGAGTTTTTGCTTGTCTTTAGCATAAAAGCGTTGTGGAAATTAAAAGCTTTTTGGTAACCGGATTTGAAAGCGTTTAGGTATTAGTATTTCACACAAAATATTAAAATTGAATATGGCTAACCGCGTTGGAAAACAACCTCCCAACTTTTGGGATGTTTGTGGATCGATTTGAATCGTTGTTGAAATAAAATATCATTTGATGCAAATATAAATATATTTACGATTCATTTCAGTTTAGAATAATTGATTAAAAAATTCAATTCAATCTGATTTTATTTTATTTTGTCTGATTTAAATCGATTTTATTGATATTTAAGTTACAAATTATTTCTTTTGTTAATATTATAAAATTAATAATAAGGGTTTAATTAAAATGCGCTGACACTGTAAAATAGTTTTACACTGTCATCTAATAAAAAATCAATAGTCTTTCAAGTCATTAATTTTTTTAAAACATATCAGTGTGATGTGGCGGAATTCATGGTCGTCATTGGTTGATAGTGTAAAAATAATTTACACTATTAGTGTATTACCCATTTTCTGTAATAATAAATAATAAGTTTGATATAATTGTCGCACCTCGAAAAATCATCAATCGAGAAAGGCGACCCTCGCGCGAAAGGCGCTGAATGCGGTTCGACAGAGTCACCATCGAACATTATTTATCCCAAAAAGATGGAAAAGGAAAATATCGAGAAAACCTTTAAGAGAAACACAAGAAAAATGGTCGTCGCAACCACGTTCTGGATTCGGAAGTCGGTTACGCAAGGGGAAGGTATTAGCAACCCTCACGTCCGTTATACTCAACGGGAACCTCTTAGTTTGATTTGCGATGGGCTTATTTGCTTGCTTGTTTTCTTCTCAATGATAAATACAAAACCGTACAATAAAAGGATAATGATGTTAGGGAAAATGGGTGGTTATAGGATAGGGTGCTCGCCAAGGATTGGGGCTCATGTACTTACGTATGCTCATTTGGGCGAGAATGAGAAATTAGAGCTTCGTAGTTCGACTACGGGAAAGGTTAGAGGGAAAACAGAAGATGGATAAGCGGTAGCTCGCCAAGATCATCGCAATCTTGTGCCTAAGTATCTTACATTTAGACAAGAATGAAGAATCAGAGCGTTCGTAGTTTGTGGAGAAAACCACGAAAAGAGAGTGGTTGAAGTGGTTTGAGTTTGGTTTGGAAACAAAAGATTGAATGACAAACAACCCAAGGGGCGTGCCTCGAGAGTTGTCACTCAAGAATCCAAAGAATGCGAGATTCCAAGAACTCAGTTCTTTTGGGAGTTGATTAGAAAGGGTTTCGAGAAAGATTGAACATTTTGAACTTGAAAGATTGAATGAACAACAATTCAAGGGGTGTGCCTCGAGAGCTATTCATTCGAAGATTTGAGGAATGCTAGACTCCAAGAATATCCTTCTTTTGTAAATTTGATTGCGAAAATGTTTAGATAAAGATTAGGTATTTTAAGAAGAAAGGATGAATGAACGACAATCCAAAGCGTGCGCCTCAAGAGCCATTCATTCGAAGATCCAAGGAATACTAGACTCCAAGAATCTTCTTCTTTCATTATTTGTTAAGAAAATAGTTTGAAAACGATAGAATTAGATTGGTTGCGAAGAGAGGTGGAATGCAAGGCAAAAGGCACTCGACTTACAAGATTGAATAAAATATCACTTGACATTGGCTCAAAGGTTTAATTGTATTAGCGTGCAAAGACGATGGTGGAAAAAAGGTTGATGAAAATGGAATCGGATCGATGACGAATCGAGGGTTTGATTACGAGAATCGATACTAGTCCCGAGGGGTGCTCCTTAATATTGAAACCACGATGAAATGTGAAAGTGTGCGTGATAGGTTGATGGCGAATGCGTACGAGCAATCGAGTTACGAGGGTGTTTCAAAATGGCTCGATGACGAATCAAGAATTAGTTTGAAAACGGTTTGGTCTATGCTAGCCCCTAAGGGTGCTCCTTGAAGATAAACCACAATCAAAGCAAATACGAATGCGTACATTGGAATGGGAGCGAGGTACATGTAAGTTACACGGGATTTCACGAAATAAAAGGATTCATTGTAAGGTAGCCCAAGAGGAAGTCGTGTGTGTGCGAAATATCGTAAACTAAGCCTTGAGCAAGTGTCGGACAAAAGCTCCTTTGTTAGGGTTTTTGAAAAAGTCTTAATCATGATGTTGAGGACCATTTTCCAAAGTAATCGTGCCACACGAATAGAAAAGATGACAGTCTCGTCTTACTCACAAGCTTTTGTTGATTAATCGAAGGTAACCTATCATGATCCCAAAGTATAGAAAATGATTTCGATGATCATTTTTTATAGATTTGAAATAATGAAGGTTAACAACCTCAATAAATCAACGTTTACAAATCTAAAGACTTCATCTATCTAAAATAGAATAAAAATATAATCGAGATAATAAAAATTGAAATTAAAAGAAACATTAGAATGAATTAATAAATGACAAAAGAATAAAAGGTTAAAATACTAAGAATTATTATTTTTGAAAGAAACTTTTAGATTAAATTAGGAAAAATTTTTTAAAAAAAATTTAAAAGAAAAAGAAAAAAATAAGTAATGGAAAGGGGGTGCGTAAGAATCAAAGGATGGTGTGGAAAGCAATAGATTCACGGGCTTTTCTAAGCCCAAACATCACAAGGCAAAAGTAGTAATACAAAAAACAAGACCCATACGGGCCCGAAGGCCCTCTATCCACAACAGGGCACTCAATCTTCACAACCACAAAGCATAAAATTTATTTTCTGAACCACCACAATAAATAACAAGGAAACACGACAAGAAACAAATAAAATTCATCATTATTTTATTTTTAAAAAAACACCAACAACATTTAAAACAAAATGTGTCATAAAGAAGGTTACCATGAAAAGACACGAAACAAAGAATGAAGGTCATGGAAACGACAACTTGCTCAGGAGCAGCTTCCTTCATTGCGTGAAAGAAAAATCAGAAAAGCAAGAAACGACTTTATTCCCAACCTTCTTTGCACGATTCACTCTGATCTTCACCTTCTCACAATTTCACTCGCTACTGCTTGGATTCAGGTTTGTGTTATTCTCTTATTCAATTTAAGATTCAGGTTCAAGTTTGGTTCACTCATTCACTTCTTCTTCTACCTTCTTGTTCTTTGTTCCGGTTTGATTTGTGTGATTTGGTTTTTAAATCGATTTGGTATTTGGGTTGTTGTGAATTCAAAGGGAGTGGGTATGGTTTAAGGAAGATTGGAGGGTGAGGTTTATATGAAAATGGAGCCAGGGTTGGTTATTATATTGGAAGAAGATGGGTTGTGGAAGGAGAGTTATGGGCGAAGCAGAGGGGAATTTTGCATCGTGGTTTTGGTTCCGTAAAAAAATTACTCATTGAGAAGGTTTGCAGTTGTTTTTATAGGAGAGCAGAGGACCGTATTGGGAGATAATTCTTGGTTGTGCATAGTGTGATGCGAAATGGTTTGCAGGTTGCTACTAGTGGCGTTTTGCGTTGCGTGACAAGGATTTTGTGTGATGTGTTGGTTTTGTCGTATGCAACGTTTGAGAAGTGGGGTCAATTGTTGAAAGTTGTCATAGTTTTGTGTATTTGCTATGTTGTAATGTACGAGGTGTACCATGTTGTGTAATGGTTCTTCACTGGTAATGACACTTGGTTGGCAATTGGTACAAGTTTGTTTGGAGTACATGGAGCAGGGCGGTGCATATACGTTGTGCTGCAAATCACATTTCGTGACTTACGCTTTGAAAAGTATGCAGGTGGGTTTGGGATGTGGTAGTTTATTTTGGCTTTTGTATGATTGCAGGTTGTGTAGTATAAGAATCATGGCTTAGAGTTTTGTGTAGGCACTTTGATGTGTAATGGTTGTTCATGGTTTGGGCTTTATGGCCTTTATTAATTTTTTTTGCAACTTTGGTATATGATGAAATGTAATGGATAATGAATGTGTTTTCTCTCTTTTGACAATTTCATAGGCCAATCTTTTTGTTCTTTTGTATAATTTTTTTTTTGCAATTGTTGGTTGGACTTTGTTGTAAGCTTGGACCCATTGACTTTTTGCACCTTCATATTGACTTGAATTTTTAGTTAACTTGGATCATGAACTCAAAGTTGTGAATTAGAACTTGAAAATACACTTGAAAATGAGATTGAAATTAAACTTGGAATTGGGCTTTGGATTCTTTTAGTTGTAGTGATCTTGAAATGGACATGAAACTTGAATCTTGAACAATGCTTGAAAACTTGACATGATCTTGAATCTTTGAAATTTGGTTGTGAAATGGAATTGAATTTGGAGTAGACTTTGTGATTTGAATTATGAAATTTGAATATGAAACTTGAAATCTCGAATGGAGCGAAATGGGAATTTGAGATTATTTCTTGCACTTAGACTTATGAAATGGTTCAACTTTGTTTAATCGTCCAAAATTCTTTAAATTAATTCCAAGAAAAACCATTTGAGACCATTCTTAAACATCTCTGAAATCAAGAAATGAACTGAAACTTTGATTCAAATCAAGAAACGAACTGAAACATTGATTCAAATCAAGAAACGTCTACAAATGAATCACTTGAAACCATATTGAATGAGTGACACTCCTCACTCGTACCAACAAAACATCCTTGAAACCAATTTTCAGCATCTTGAACTCTTTATTAAAATCATGCCAGAAACGTATTGAAACCTTGAATCAATAACATCATATCTTGATTCCATCTTGAAACAAAACTCTTGCCTGACTGACAGATGAGGTCAAAACTAGTGAACCTCAAGCAATACTGCCCACACACACCTGACCTGATATCTTCAAGTGAAAGTAACAACATATTTTTTTGGATTGTTGAATAACAATTAGTGGGCGGATATGCAGATGAAAGTAATATAAGTAGGACAAATTTGGGGTATGACAGATGTCCATATCTAATTGGCTTATACCGAGTAAGATGAATTGCCACGGCGTTCATTCTTTAAAGGTACAAGTCAGTTAGATATAAAGAAGACTCCGAATTTGTCCAAAAAGAAAAGGAAGTGTTTGGGAAGTGGAATATTGGATATTTTGAAAAGGTTGTTACCACCAAAAGGATGATAAAAAAGACAACCTGGCACCAAAAGGATGACATATCTATCACCAAAAGGATGATAGAGAACACACACACACACACACAACATCTGGAACCAAAAGGATGACAGTCCTATCACCAAAAGGATGATAGTTAACACATGCACACAACCCTGACACCAAAAGAATGACGAGTTTATCACCAAAAAAATGATAGTAAAAACACACACACAATTTCGACACTTAAGGATGACAGATCTATCACCAAAAGGATGATAGATAACATACACACAATCTCAACACCAAAAGGATGAGAGGTCTATTACCAAAAGGATAATAGAGAACACAAGCAGAATCTGGCGCCAAAAGGATGACATACATATCACCAAAAGGATGATAGTTAACACACCTCCGTCACCAAAAGGATGATGAATCTATCACCAAAAGAATGATAGAGAACACACGTAGAACCTGATACCAAAAGGATGATAGACCTATCATCAAAAGGATGATAGTTAACACACCTCCAACGCCAAAAGGATGACGGATCTATCACCAAAAGGATGATAGTTAACTCATACACACATATCTGACACCAAAAGGATGATAGTTAACTCATACACACATATCTGACACCAAAAGGATGACGGATCTATCACCAAAAGGATGATAGTACACACACAGCTTCGACACCAAAAGGATGCGGATCTATCACCAAAAGAATGATAGAGAACACACACGTAATCTGACACCCAAAGGATGACAGACCTATCACCAAAAGGATGTTAGTTAACACACCTCTAACACCAAAAAGATGACAGATCTATCACCAAAAGAATGATAGAGAACACACACGCAATCTGACACCAAAAGAATGACAGACCTATCACCAAAAGGATGTTAGTTAACACACCTCCAACACCAAAAAGATGACGGATCTATCACCAAAAGTATGATAGAGAACACACACACAATCCCGACACCAAAAGGAGGATGGATCTATCACCAAAAGGGTGATAGACAATACACAATATCTGGCACCAAAAGGATGATATTTAACACATCTTCGACACCAAAAGGATGACGGATCTATCACTAAAAGGATGATAGAGAACTCTCTCTCTCTCTCTCACACACACACACACACTCCCGACACCAAAAGGATGATGGGTCTATTACCAAAAGGATAATAGAGAACATACAATATCTGGCACCAAAAGGATGACAGACCCATCACTAAAAGGATGATAGTTAACACACCTCTGACACCAAAAGGATGACAGATCTATGTCCAAAAGGATGATAGAGAACACACACACACACACACACACACACTCGACACCAAAAGGATGACGGGTCTATTACAAAAAGGATAATAGAGAACACACATTATATGGAACCAAAAGGATGACAGACCTATCACCAAAAGGATGATAGTTAACACACCTCCGACACCAAAAGGATGACAGATCTATCACCAAAAGGATGATAGAGAACACACACACACACACACGCGCACACACACACAATCCCTACACCAAAAGGATGACAGGTCTATCACCAAAAGGATGATAGAGAACTTCTCAAGTTTGAGGGCCACCAACACCAAAAGGATGCAGGTCAGGTTGGATTGATTAGATTTGGCTACCACCAAAAGGATGATAGTAAGGCAATTGACAAAAGTTCAAGTTACTGGAGATATGATGAGTAAGGCTTATCTAAGGACATCCACAAAAGTTTGAAGCACATAACTCACTGAGGAATACCACCCTTGTCAATAAAAGGTTGAAAGGAACCAACCCACTAGGGAACGCCCAAGAAAAAGGTTGAATTTCGTCTGAGAATAACAACTATATCAAGAAAAGGTTGAAGGATACAATTCAATGAGGAACGCCCACTGACTTGCTTGGAGATCACAGCTCCATCAACAAAAGGTTAAAGTAACTTCATGAGGAATGCCCATGAACTTTGGAGAAGATGCCCCTGGCTAGGCTGAGTTTTGCTTTATATCTTGTCTTGGTAAACAAAAGGTTGATACAACTTCGTGGGAAACGCCCATAGATTTAAAGAATGTGCCCCTGGCTGGGCTGAAGGTTGCCTTTCTTGATCAACAAAAGGTTGATACAACTTTGTGGGGAACGCCCACGATCTTGAAGAAGATGCCCCTGACTGGGTTAAGGATCATCTTGGAAACACAGCTTGATCAACAAAAGGTTGATACAACTTCGTGGGGGACGCCCACGGTCTTGAAGAAGATGCCCCTGACTGGGTTGAAGATCGTCCTGGTCTCGAGATTGATCCTGAATCTTGACCTATGCATATATGAACACTTGATGTTGGTAATGATATTCCATATCGAATGCAAATGCTGATGCACAAAAATGCAAGTGCTGGGGGAAGTATGATTAGGTTTGGTATGCATATGATACAAGCAATGCTTATGATATTGAATGTGATGCGTATGATGCCTATGATTGCAGACAGGTGATTGGATATGCAGGTGCCAGCATGGTGTACTTTTGATAGTTGGCAATGCAGATTGGACTTTGGGTGGTGGGAGGGATTGATTTCTTTGACATTCATTTTGTTGAAGACGCCATGATTGAAGAAGACAAAGATGCTCTGGATGCCCCAAGTCTGATCACTTGTTAATTGTTGTGAATTCGCTTCAGAGAGGATCACGGCTCTGCTTGATGGTCAGGATGACAGAAAATTCAGAGAAGACCTACTTCTACAACTTGTCTCACCCCAGTCTGAACATGGTAATAGTCTGCCCCTGATTAACCAGCTCTGAAGTAATCTTATCTTTGGAAGCTGATCTTTAATGTGCTCTGAGATGACTTCCCCCTGATCTATGTTGAGGGATTTTCCTCTGATGAGGGTTGGAGGTAGTCTTTATTCGGGCCTACATCTCTAAAAGTTCAAGTTCCTCTTTGATTGCCCCTTGTTGGAGTGTCTTTAATGTCAAGAACTGATTTGCAATTAAAATTGCTCATTTACAAATGGTTATCTTAATTCAAAGTTTATGCGAGTTTTAAAAAAAGAGTTGTTTATTCGAGTGTCGTGATAGTGTGAGATGAATGGACCGTTAGTCTTGACGTTGTGATAATTTGATTGTGTGTGAAAGATATAGCAAGGAAAATGACATCAATGCTGACGATTAGCAAATACATGAGGAGTCAATTTACGCAATCTTGCAATAATATGCTTTCAGAATTAACCTCGCCTCAATTAGGTCTTTTGAGGATTGTAACGTGGTCTAGTTTACGGTTCGTGAAACAAAAGATATTAGGCTCAAAACTTGGTTTGTATCCACCCCTTCTTCACGATGATCTTCAGTCCTACATTCAGTTAATTATGCACATATTTATCTTCCAAAAGGGTTGATGGTGTAAGCGTGATGATTCAAGGTACGCTCAAAATGGTAGTCACCTTATTTTGTTTTGATGGATGTCAGTAACCCTTTGATTTTGATAATGGTGGCCACTGAGTATTATTTTGTTTTTGCTGAGGATTTGAGGACCTCTTTTGTCTTTCTTTTGATCCCTAACTTTTGCATGGACGAATTTCGCTTGTCGGATCCATTGGGGTTGCCTTGATTTTTTCCTAAGTCTCATTTGAGGTGCTCGACTTAGTAGGCTTTTGATTTTTTTTATTTTGTTTGAGGATTGTGACTGTCAAGTCATGGATCTTTGAAGAACAACCGTCATTTCTTTTGGACTTTGCTTTGTGATTCGAGTTCGTAGATGGATTAGCTGAACACTACCCTGCCCCAGGCTGAGTGTAGAGGTTTATAGATCCGAAGGAAACTGCTACTTCTAGGCTCGAAGTGGTTAACTAGGGATTAACTCCTTGTCTGTCGAGTGTTTAGGGATTTGAAACAATGCATGTACATCATCGAAGAGATTCTGTCTGAAAGCATACAGTTTGCAATTATGGGTATTTCGTTGTCATCATCCTCCCTCCAATTATTTCTAGACAATAGTTGATAAAAAGAGTGAAGTGGACAAAATGTGTCGGTGATTCGTGGTAAATGGAAGAAATGAGTGAATACGCCATAAAAAATTTAAAGCATGCATAATCACTACATTAATAAAAATCAAATACGAATGACAATGTTTAAAGTATACAGTACTTAAACAAATAAAGACAAAATACAAGAAATGAAAAAGATGAAATGGCATGATGACTGCCTTCTTTGGGGAAGTGAATTTGACTTGACTCGATTTGATTTGACTTGATGTTGGCATTAGCTTGGTGGCGGCATAAGATTATTGATGACGTTTGGAGTCTTCCCATTGAATGTGAGAGCATTCTTATCAATCAGGTCTTGGACTTTGTGTTTGAAGGCCATGCAGTCCTCGATTGTATGCTCTGGAGCACCCTTATGAAACTCACAGTGAGCGTTTGCATCATAGTCGGGAGGAATGACAGTTAGAGGAGCTAGGTCTCTCAGAGTGATGGCCCTTTTCTCCAGCAATTAAGCAAATATATTAACATAGGTCGTTGGCAGACGATCAAAGACTTTATTCGGCTTTCTTGGCCTATGTTGATTAGGATGACACTATTTTTGAGCAGCTCGCTGTTGTTGATGTTGAGGATTGATACCTTTGCTGATTGTAAGACTTTTACTAAGGAGCCTGTTGCTGAGGCATCGGAGCTTGAACACCTTGAACAGTTGGCTGATAAGGCATGAGAGCATATTGCATAGCAGCAACATACGGATACTAAAAACAAGGGACTTGATAAGGCATAGGAGCGGGAGCTTGTTGAGGAGCTTGCCTTTTTTTAATAGAGATGGCATTTGTTTCGCCCTCCTTCTTCTTGTATTTGTTGAAAGACTTATTAGTTCCAGCCTGGCTGCTAGAACCTCCTTGGATCTTTCCATTTTTCATACCTTCTTCAATTCTCTCACCGATGATCACCAAGTCAAAGAATCCAGCCGAAACACTACCACTCAACTTCTCGTAGTATTGGTCTTGTAAGGTACCCATGAAGATGTCGATCAGTTCACGGTCAACTAGAGGTGGATGCACTCTTGCAGCTAGCTCTCTCCATCACTGTGTGTACTCCTTGAAGGATTCACTGTTCTTTTGAGCCATACTCTAAAGTTGAGTACGATTCAGAGCAAGGTCGGCGTTGTATTTGTACTGCTTGACGAACGTATCAGCTAACTCAGACCAAGTGTGTACGCTGCTACACTTCAGCTGCATATACCACTCAATAGATGCTCTAGACAAGCTGTCTTGGAAGCAATGAATCATAATCTTTTCATCTCTGGCATAAGCAGCCATCTTGCGACACTACATCTTCAGATGGATATTAGGACAGTTGAGGCCTTTGTACTTTGAGAATTCTGGCGCTTTTAACTTGGGAGGAATGACAACATTCGACACCAAGCACAGTTCTAGAGCATTGAGAGAAGATGAGTTGTACCCTTCTATGACTCAGAGTTTTTCAACTAAATCACATCACATCTTGATGGCTTTAGAATCCGAAGCGGCAATAGGACTGGAAATAGGGATTGTAGCATAATAATTCTACACAACGTCATACTGGTCTAGAAGATTCTCTTTGGCATGAGGAATAGGGATCTGAATAATAGTAGGTTGGGCTTGTGGGATGGCTCCCACAGTAACTCCAGTTATGGGGATTGATTGAGAATTGGCTCCTTCAGTTGCGGGAATGAAGTTCATAGGGATTCCATAGTTGATGGGGTTGGGAACAGGAACTGAGAGCCTTAAGGTAGACCCTTGTACATGACCGTTATTATTGACGGCAGCGGCTTCACACAATTCTTCTTCCTTTTTGGCCGTGGTGAGGGCTTCAAGAATCTGGTCAATCTTTCTTTTGATAGAGTCCAACCCTCTCTGAAGGCAGCTTGCTCTTGCTAAATTTTCTCCATCATGCATCTAGTATTGGCTCGAGTGCGTATCGGTGTCGAGGAATCAACTTGATTTAACGGAGAAGAAGGAAGGAGAAATAAGATCCTACTGATGAGACAAAATGCAAGATGCACAACCGATGAAATGCAATGCAATGATGTGTATGCGAGATGCAATATAATGCAATAATATGTATGCGAGATGCAATGCAAGATGCAAGATCCAAGACCACATGATCACAGGTTCAGACAGTTCTGAGTTTGGGCAGAGTAACGGGTAGGTAACCACAGTTTATGATCAAATAAACCTTACAGGTAGACCCTATACGGGAAGATCTAGATTCTTTACCCGTAAACTCACTCATGGGATGGTTTCTATATTGATGGATAAGGTTCCCAGAATCACGGACATTAATCACATCAACGTCACACAACAGGCTAGTTGTATTACGACGATAATGACGACAAGGTCTCTCCTGAGCAGAGTCCTCATGTTAGGCATACAAGGAACGAGTCCTTAGAGATTAACACTACACGACCACCAATATAGAACTGGTGCTAAAAAGGGTTCCTAGAATCACAGACCCTTCATGAATCAAGTCGTGCAACAGGCTAATTGTGTTACAACAAGATTTACGAATAGGTATCCTCTAAGGGAGCTTTCATGCTAGGCACCCAAGGAGCGAGTCCTTGGAGACTAACACTATTCGACTACCAATTCTAAACTATGTGTTCTATTTACTTTTACCAAAGCTCTGGCGTAGAGCTTTACTCATGATGTCATCCCAAAATCCAACAGGCAAGGAAGATAAGAAGCAAATAAAAGAGAAAGCAATAAGAGAAGAAATACGAAAACGAGAAGAACACAAGCAAATGAAGATAACGCTCTTTGCAAACCCCTAAGTTAGGCTCTACTCTCTCTTGCATGAAGCAAATAGTCCCCAGCAGAGTCGCTAGCTATCACACCTCGAAAAATCATCAATCGAGAAATGCGGCCCTCGCGCGAAGGGCTCGGAAAGCGGTTTGACAGAGTCGCCACCGAACTTTATTTATCTCAAAAAGATGAGAAATGAAAATATCGAGAAAAACTTTAAGAGAAAGACAAGAATAAAGGTCGTCGCAACCACGTTCTGGGTTCAGGAGTCGGTTACGCAAGAGGAAGGTATTAGCACCCCTCACGTCCGTTGTACTCAACGAGAACCTCTTAGTTTGATTTGCAATGGGCATTATCTGCTTGCTTGTTTTCTTCTCAATAATAAATGCAAAACGGTACGATAAAAGGATAACGATGCTAGGGGAAAATGGGTGGTTATAGGATAGGGTGCTCGCCAAGGATTGGGGCCCTTGTGCCTACGTATGCTCATTCGAATGAGAATGAGAAATCAGAGCTTTGAAGTTCGACTACAAGAAAGGTTAGCGGGGAAACGGAAGATGGATAGGAGGTAGCTCCCCAAGATCATCGCAATCTTGTGCCTACATATCTTACATTCAGACGAGAATGAAGAATCAGAGTGTTCATAGTTCGTGGAGACGACCACGAAAAAGAGGGGTTGAATTGGTTTTATTTTGGTTTGGAAATGAAAGATTAAATGACAAAAAACCCAAGGGGCGTGCCTCGAGTGTGACTCAAGAATCCAAAGAATGCGAGATTTCAAGAACTCAGTTCTTTCAGGAGTTGATTAGAAAGGGTTTTGAGAAATATTAAACATTTTGAACTCGAAACATTGAATGAACAACAATCTAAGGGGTGTGCCTCGAGATTTATTCATTCGAAGATTCGAGGAATGCTATACTCCAAGAATATCCTTCTTTCATAAATTTGATTGCGAAAATGTTTAGATAATGATTAAGTATTTTAAGATGAAAGGGTGAATGAACGACAACCTAAAGCATGTGCCTCAAGAGCCATTTATTCGAAGATCCAAGAAATGCTAGACTCTAAGAATCTTCTTCTTTCGTTATTTGTTAAGAAAATAGTTTGAAAATGATAGAATCAGATTGGTTGCGAAAAGTGGTGGACCGCAAGGCAAAAGGCACTCAACTTACAAGTTTGAATAAAATACCACTTGACATTGGCTCAAGGGTTTAATTGTATTAGCGTGCAAAGACGATGGTGGAAAAAAGGTTGATGAAAATGGAACCATCTCGACGGTGAATTGTGGATTTGGTTGCGAGAATTAATACTAGTCCCTAGGGGTGCTCCTTAATATCAAAACCACGATGAAATATGAATGTGTGTGCGATAGGTTGATGGCGAATGCATACGAGCAATTGACTTATGAGGGTGTTTGAAAATGGCTCGATGACGAATCGAGAATTAGTTTAAAAATGGTTTAGTCTACGCTAGTCCCTAAGAGTGCTCCTAGAAGATAAACCACAATCAAAGCAAATATGAATGCGTACATCAGAATGGGAGCGGGGTACATGTAAGTTACATGCGATTGCACGAAATAAAAGGGTTCATTGTAAGGTAGCCCAAGAGGAAGCTGTGTGTGTGTATGTGTGTGTGTGTGTGTGTGTGTGTGTGTGTGTGTGTGTGTGTGTGTGTGTGTGTGTGTGTGTGTGTGTGTGTGTGTGTGTGTGTGTGTGTGTGTGTGTGTGTGTGTGTGTGTGTGTGTGTGTGTGTGTGTGTGTGTGTGAAATGTCCTAAACTAAGCTTTGAGCAAGTGTCAGACAAAAGCTCCTTTGTTAGAGTTTTTGATAAAGTCCAAGTTTTGTTGCTTGGGAAAGTAACCACAGTCCACTAATTTAAGCTTTTAGATTTCGATCGTTATTATTGTGTTTTTAAAGAGTATGAACAAGATATGAACAATATGAAGATGATATGAACAATATGAATACTATGACAAGATATATAACAACATAATCAAGATAATATTCACAATCGTATAATCAAGATAATATTAACAAGTATAAGAACAATGATAATATAATCAAGATATAATGACTGAAATGTAAAACAAGAGTATATTGACGGGAATTAAAGTTAGTTGTTAGTTGATTTTGAATTAACCGGGGTGAAATGTAACGCTAAACCGTCGTAGCTCGATCTATGATGAAGATCAAATTATAGAAGGTCGCGCAAGTTGATATTCGTGCTAAAAACACGATGGAGAAATGATATTGAGGACCATTTTCCAAAATAATCATGCCACACGAATAGAAAAGGTGACAGTCTCGTCTTAATCAAAAACTTTTGTCGATTAATCGAAGGTACCCTATATCAATCCCAAAGAATAGAAAATGATCTCAATAATAATTTTCTACATATTTGAAATAATGAAGGTTAACAACCTCAATAAATCAACGTTTAGAAATCTAAAGACTTCATCGATCCAAAATAGAATGAAAATATGATCGAGAGAAATAAAATGAAAATTAAAAGAAACATTAGAATGAATTAATTAAATGACAAAAGAACAAAAGGTTAAAATACTAAGAATTATTATTTTTAAAAGACACTTTTAGAATAAATTAGGAAAAACTCTTTAAAAAAAACAAATTTTTTTAAAAGAAAAAGAAAAAAAAGTAATGGAAAGGGGGTGCGTGAGAATTAAAGGATGGTGTGGAAAACAATATATTCACGTGGTTTTCTAAGCCCAAACATCACAAGGCAAAAGTAGTAATACAAAAAACAAGACACAAACGGGGTACGGGACCGAAGGCCCCCTATCCAACACAAGACACTCAATTTTCATAACCACAAAGCATAAAATTTACTTTTTGAACCACCACATTAAATAGCAAGGGAACACGGCTAGCAACAAATAAAATTCATCATCATTTTCTTTGGAAAAAATACCAGCAGCACTTAAAACAAAATATGTCATAAAGAAGGTCACCATGAAAAGACACAAAACAAAGAATGACAGCCATGGAAACGATAACTCGCTCAAGAGCAACTTCCTTCATCGCGTGAAACAAAAATCAGAAAAGCAAGAAACAGCTTCAGTTCCAACCTTATTTGCGCGATTCACCCTGATCTTCACCTTCTCACGAATTTGCTCGCTACTACTTGGATTCAGTTTTATGTTATTCTCTTATTCAATTTAAGATTCGTGTTCAAGTTTGGTTCACTCATTCGCTTATTCTTTTTCCTTCTTGTTCTCTGTTCCGGTTTCATTTGTGTGATTTGGATTTTGAATCGATTTGGCATTTGGGTTATTGTGGATTCAAAGGGAGTTGGTATGGTTTGAGGAAGATTGGAGGGTGAGGTTTATATGAAGATGGAGTTGAGTTTGGTTATTATATTGGAAGAATATGGGTCGTGGTAAGAGAGTTATGGGAGAAGCAGGAGGGAATTTTGCATCATGGTTTTGGTTCCGTAAAAAAAACCCTCATTGAGAAGGTTTGCAACTGTTTTTATAGGAGAGTAGAGGTGCGTCTTGGGAGATAATTTGTGGTTGTGCATAGTGTGATGCGAAACAGTTAGCAGGTTGCTGCTAGTGGCGTTTTGCATTGCGTGAAAAGGATTTTGTGTGATGCGTTGGTTTTGTCGTATGCATCGTTTGAGAAGTGGGGTCAGTTGTTGAAAAGTTGTCACAATTTTGTGTATTTGCTATGTTGTGATGTACGCGGTGATAATTGCATAGTAGCAGTAGTGGTTGCATGGGGATACTTCATGGTATGTTGAAAATAATTTTTTGTTTAACATTTTGATGATTGCTTGTGTGTGTACCATGTTGTGTATTGGTTCTTCGCAGGTAATGAAGCTTGGCTGGCAATTGGTACAAGTTGGTTTAGAGTACATGGAGCAGGGCGGTGCATATGCATTGTGCTGCAAATCATGTTTCGTGACTCACGCTTTGAAAAGTATGCATGTGGGTTTGGGATGTGGTGGTTTATTGTTGGCTTTTATACGATTGCAGGCTGTGTAGTATAGGAATCATGGCTTAGAGTTTTGTGTAGGCACTTTGATGTGTAATGGTTGTTCATGGTTTGGGCTTTATGGCCTTTATTATTTTTTTTCAACTTTGGTGTATGATGAATTGTAATGGATAATGAATGTGTTTTCTCTCTTTTGACAATTTCATGGGGCAATCTTTTTGTTCTTTTGTATTAAAAAAAATTGCAATTGTTGGTTGGACTTTATTGTAAGCTTGGATCCATTGACTTTTTGCACCTTCATATTGACTTGATTTTGTAGTTTACTTGGATCATGAACTCAAAGTTCTGAATTGGAACTTGGAAATAAACTTGAAAATGAGATTGGAATTAAACTTGGAATTGGACTTTGGATTCTTTTAGTTGTAGTGATCTTGAAATGGACATGAAACTTGAATCTTGAACAATGCTTAAAAATTTGACATGATCTTGAATCTTTGAAATTTGGTTGTGAAATGGAATTGAATTTGGAGTAGACCTTGTGATTTGAATTATGAAAATTGAATATGAAACTTGAAATCTCGAATAGAGTGAAATTGGAATTTGAGATTATTTCTTGCACTTGGACTTATCAAATGGTTCAACTTGGTTGAATTGTCCAAAATTCTTTAAATTAACTCCAAGCAAAACTATTTGAAACCATTCTTAAACTTCTCTGAAATTTTCTTTAAGAATCAATCTTGAAATGAACTAAAACTTTGATTCAAATCAAGAAACGTCTACAAATGAATCACTTGAAACCATATTGAATGAGCGACACTCTTGACTTGTACCAACAAAACATCCTTGTAACCAATTTTCAGCATCTTGAACTCTTTATTAAAATCATGCTAGAAACATATTGAAACCTTGAATGAATAACATCACATCCTGATTCCATCTTGAAACAAAACTCTTGTCTGACTGACAGATTAGGTCAAAACCAGTGAACCTCAATCAATACTGCCCACACACACTTGACCTAATATCTTCAAGTGAAAGTAACAACATATTTTTTTGGATTTTTGAATAACAATTATTGGGTGGATATGCAGATGGAAGTAATATAAGTAGGACAAATTTGGGGTATGAGAATAATATATAGTTTATATTATATTAAAAGTTAATATTACAAAATAAAATAAAATAAATGAAATTACAAAATATAAATGATCACTTATGGTTGAAACAAATGAAATAATAAAAATTAATAGATTAAATTAAATTAAAAAATATTAAAAATTAATATTATCTAATAATAAATTAACACAACATATATTAATAAAATAAATAAATAAAAATATATACATACAATTCAGTTCGATTTAAATCAATTTTTAAAAATCAATCATAAATTCGATCGGAAACATGAGGCTTTTATAAAATAAAATTTAAACATATTCGATAATTTTTATTTTTGTTTTATTTTTGATTTTTAGGATAAATTAATAATATTTATTTACATCGAGTTGAATTTGAACAGCTTTATCAAAAACTCCAAATTGTTAAGGCATAAATCTGTCTCCCTCTAACTTTTTGTATGATACGCGTTGGTTTGTGAAATTCCTCTCTCTTTCTTCATTATTACCTCGCCTTATTTAAGGTTTTTACCATTATCTTTTTACAAAAGGAGATGCACGGAAATGTTTTATCAACTATGTTATTGACAACTCAAAAGTTGTATTTTTATATCGTTTTTGTTTTTTAATTAATTTTTCTTACATTTTTTAAAAAATTTCATACATTGAATCAATCAGTATTTAAGAGTGCGTTTACAAGCTACATTTTTATTTATTGAAATTTTTCATAATAATAAAATATTTTTATATTGAAGATTCTATTAAAGTTATAGCATATAGGGCCGTCTTTTAGGATGTGCAAGGCGGCCTACAATACAATATCTCATATTTTTTGTTGATTAAGCTATGGTAAAAAGGTTCTTCATAGACATATTTTGTAACATCCCAATTTTCATTAATTAATTATTTATGTTAATTAATTTATTTATTGAAATTATTGGATGATTATTTAAAGTAATTAGTAGATATTTTGAGAGAAGAAATATATTAGAGAGAAATAGAAGGAAAAGATATATAAGGAAAAGTGGAAGGAAAAGGAAATGATAGTAACATAAGAGAAAGAGAAGAGAAAGAAAGAGAAAGAGGGAAAAAGAGAAGGAAAAGAAGGAAAAGCTTGGAAAGCTCAAGAACGGCTTCTAGCTTCCGATTAATCAAGGTAAGGGTGTGAAATCTTATTATTCTATCAATGTATATGATTATGTATGTGCTTGTTGAAGTTGTTTGGATTGTTGGAGAGTTTTGCTTATTTTCCATTTTAGGGCAGAAATGAGTTTAATCGATAGAAACCGATTTTTCGCGGATGAAACTCGAAATAAATTGCGTAGTTTATTCGGGTAATATTTAGCCGTGATTATTGGATTTCGTTTGATTGAATTTGGTTGAATTTGTGAGTTTCGACATTTTTGGGCAATTGGAGGTTAAGAATTTGGATGAAAATCGGAAGTCGTAGAATTTGCGCTTTATGATCCTAAATTGTTACTATATGATTGGTAATGATGAGTAGTTATTTAATCGGGAGAAAATAATTAAATCGTTCGGGTTTTTGGAGGTTTTGGGCACAAACCCGTAACCTTGTTTTTCCAAAATTTCAAGCGTTAACCGGTTAACACTTTGGGTTAACCGATTAACGGTATAAAAATGGCCTAAAAACTGAGTTTTTGGAGCCGTTAACCGGTTAACCATATCTACTAACCGATTAACGGAGTGTTAATGCGCCAGGATTTTGAAAATCTGGGTGTGTTAACCGGTTAACAGAAAGTGTTAACCGGTTAACACTGTAAGTGTGAGAAAAATATTTTATTTTTCAAAACTTTAAAAATTCATAACTTCTTCACCGTTTATCGGATTTTTTCGTTCTTTATATCAAACTGAAGCTAATAATATGTTTTATAACTTGGTAAAAAGAAATATTATTTTTAGCCGACTTTTAGCCGATTTTACCGATTAATCGAGATTAATTATTTTAAGTAGTGGGGCTTAAATAATTAGAGCGTTCGGTTGCCGTTTGGCATAATTGCTGTGAATGCATATGGATTGTATGTGATAATATGAGATAAATGATGAATACAATATGGAATATGCATTGTGAATGTATGATGATTATATGAGATTAGATGAGATGAAAATGCATGAAAATATTATGAATATGTATGCATTTCAAGAAGTGTATGGAGTCATTTGCATGTGAAGCATCATGATATACATTCTTGTGCTGATTGATTCCGCGTAGAATCTGCTAAACGATCGTGTGCCCGTGTGGGGTGTGAGAAATCGGATTGTGTGCCCGTGTGGGGTGTGAGCAATCCTGAAACATCGTGTGCCCATGTGGGGTATGAGCGATGGGTGAACATCGTAGGCCCGACGGGGAGTTACTTCGGTAACGAGCGATGGTTCCATTTGGTTCTTCAATTGAACTTGCTGAATGAGTCGGTACCGCATGTGCATCTCCATAGAGTCGTGAGTCGGTCTCTATGAGTTGCATTTATCATCATGAATTGTGAATGTATATTGTTTGTATGTGATTGTATGTGAAGAATGCATGAGAATATATTGTGAATATGTGTGCATTGTTTGATAAATATGGTGATGGTATTGAATTGTGAATGCATAATAATTGTATGCGATTGTATGTGAAGGATGCATGGGAATATATTGTGAATACATGTGCATTGCTTGGTAAATGTGATAATGATGTTGAAAATATGTATATGTGTAAGGCTCATACTCACTGGGGTAGAATAACAAGATGTTGTTCCTAGTGAGGTATGGTGACATGGTCGTATACACTGGGGTAGAATGACTAAGATATTGTTCCTAGTGGAATAATCATCGGGGTAGAATAACTGAGGTGTTGTTCCCGGTGGAGTATAAACGATGTACCCATAATCCCAAATAGGGTTTGGTGAGAATTGATGAGTTTTATATGAGTCACATGGCATAGATATCATTGTTATATGAAAGTATGCTTGTGTGTGAATTGTTGAATTGAGAACTTTGGATATATGCATGATAAATATGCTTGGTGTTATATATATATATATATATATATATATATATATATATATATATATATATATATATATATATATATATATATATATATATATATATATATATATATATATATATATATATATATATATATATATATATATATATATATATATATATATGTGTGTGTGTGTGTGTGTGTGTGTGTGTGTGTGTGTGTGTGTGTGTGTGTGTGTGTGTGTGTGTGTGTGTGTGTGTGTGTATGTGTGTGTGTGTGTGTGTGTGTGTGTGTACTTTGTGATGAATTATGGTGAAGAAACATGGATGTGTATGTTTGTGTACAATGATGTGAATTGGGAATATGTGCATTGTGATGTATATGAGTGGATTATGATAAAATGTGGTGAGATTGTAGTGTATGCATATTTTTATGTTAATGTACATATATGATCATATGCATTGTTATTATGATAATATTGCTCACCCTTCTACTGGAATGATGTCCTATATGACATCGTGCAGGTATCGAAAGTAGAGCTGCTTATAGTTGTGAAGTCGCTATTGGTGTAGCTGTTTAGTAATTTAATTATGTTGGGTCGAGTCATGCTCTGGTCATGTAACACTGGGATCGTTGGTTTATGTTTTAGAGATACTTTATATACTCTACGCAATGTTTTTGTATTCATTGGAATATTATGATGTTGGCCTTAGTGCCTAAGTAATGTTGATTTATGTGATGAACATGAATGTTTTGTTAAGAGAATTATGAATATAAATTGAATCCTCTGCTACATGCAAAGTGAAATCTTGAAAAGTATAATTATTTTTTTAAAGTGTTAATGAGCATGACAGATGGTTTTGATGTTGAAAGTTAAGTGTGACGCCCTTTTGTGAACGCATGATTATTTACTCTGATTATTCCTATATTTTCCGTGGGGTTTAGAAGGGTGTTACATATTTCACGATTATTTTACAACTAAATAGGGCCTTTTGAAAATATTCCACCACTCAACTGAAGCTAACTTCAACTTCTTACACATGGTCTCTCAAAAGTTTGAGGTGACTCTGATAGTATAACATGGATTCAACTCATATACATTTGCAAATTTTCGTTAACTACAACATGGTTGTTCCCTCGTGGAATTAGAGATAGGTGAAGCAACGAGGGACACGTTAGATCAAATATTTGATGCAGTGGATTGGACTGCTGAGATTGATTGAAAATACATATGTTGATACTTTTTATAGAAAAATATAATTGTCAGTGAAGACAATGAAAGTTTATGTATTATTTTTAATTAAGGTGGAGATTATTGGAATCGATTGAAAATACACATGTTGAAAAAGTCTCACATCACTTAGTTTTATAAATGAAAAGATAGTTCAAGGCTATATATAGGATACAAGTTTTTTGAAGTCCCACATCGTTTAGTTTTGTGAAAGAAGAGAGAGTCCAAGACTATATATAGAAATCAAGTTCTTCATTCCAAGATGCACTGGTCAAAAACACTTTAAGCTTGTATTTGATTTTCTTTATTCTCTTATGCTCTTGTATTAGAGTTTCTTGAGATGTAGTTAAATATTTATTTTGGAGAGTGTGCGTGTGTGTATGTTGGGGGAGTCTGGGTTAGTTGAAGGTATATTACGTGTTGTAGAAATTTTTACATACTGTTATTCTCTGGTTGTCAATTAACAACGATTGTGATTTTTTCTCCAATTTTGGAGTTTCCACGTTATGTTATTGTGTTGTGATTGTGTTTCTATTTTTTCTTCGTGTTCTACTTTATTTTTTCCTAACAACTGGTATAAGAGTTTTTGGTTTGACCCGGGGATAAGTGTTCTTAGCATGCCATGTGGTTGCACTTTTGTCTGATCTTCCATATCAGAAAAGACGAGAGTGTTGTGAAAGAGGTGCTGAGCTGCAGTCACAAATTTTACTGTGCAGTTAGGGCTAGAGAAATTTGATGGAAATTTTTTTTTGTGACTTGTGGAATGTTCTAGTCAAAGATGTGTTTATACAATCAAGTTTACACAAGGTGCAAGATTGTGTCGGTGGTTGAAGAGCTTCCTGCCAACAAGGAAGTTGCACCATAAATTTCCAACCTGGTTTTAGACATGTGAAAATTCTTGAAGTGGTTTAACTTCAAGTAAAGTATACTCTTCTTTAGGTGGAGTATGATAGTTTTTTAAAACTATGATTATCAGTGAAGACATTGTGAAATTCTTATAATGGTTTAACTTCAAGTGAAATTTATTCTTCATGATAAATTTTATGATTGTTAATGATGACAATGTGAAATTATTGAAGTGATTTATCTTCAAGTGAAATATATTCTTCATGAGAGAGTATGATAGTTTTTAAAATTATGATTGTCGGTGAAGACAATGTGAAAATTCTTAGAGTGGTGTAGCTTCAAGTGACTATACTTTTTATGGTGGAGTATGATTATTGGTGAAGACAATGAAAGTTGATGTATTATTTTAAATCAAGGTGGATATTATTGAGATTGGTTGAAAATATACATGTTGATACTCTTTATGGTAGAGTATGATTGTTGGTGAAGACAATGAAAGCTTATGTATTATTTTCAATCAAGATGGAGATTGTTGGGATTGGTTGAAAATGTACATGTTGAAGAAGTCCCATATCACTTAGTTTTGTGCATGAAGAGAGACTCCAATACTATATATAGGATACAAGTTCTTTGAAGTCTTAGATCACTTAGTTTTGGGAAGGAAAAAAGAGTCCAAGGCTATATATAGGATCAAAGTTCTTCATTCCAAGATGCATCAGTCAAAAGCATTTTAAGCTTGTATTTGACGTTCTTTATTCTCTTATACTCTTGTATTAGAGTATTGTGAGATGTAGTTATATATTTATTTTGGAGGGTGTGGGTGTACTTGGGGCCTAAATTAGTTGAGGGTATATTATGTGTTGTAACATTTTTCACATAGCGTTACTCTCTAGTTTTCTATTGACAATAGACATGTTTTTTTCTCTAATTTTGGAGTTTCCATGTTATGATCTTGTGTTGTGATTGTGTTCCTCTTTTTTCTATATGCTTTGTTTGTTTTTCCTAACATGGACTTTAGATGCCAAAAAGGGGGATTTATAAGGTTAACATTTCAAAGCACAAGTCAATGATTGAGCAAAAAGTAGTTTGAGAGTGAGAATGAATTGAATATCTAAAATAATGCGGTTCTTGTTTAATCACATCCAATGGTGAGAGATATGATGAAGAGTGTGATCATATGTCTATGACAGGAAAGAGGGTACACTTGTTGCATGTGCATTCTCCTTTAACACTTGTTATTGAGCATTCGTTGCAGGTCTCGCAGATGACCCAAAACTGTTGCCTCTTAAGCCTTCTTTCTAAGTCGTAGAACAAGGACTTTGTCGAGTTTGTATTTAATCTAACCTCTGGTAGAAAAAATCGTTGATGGAATGTTTATGTCTTTAGGAAAAGATTATTTAAATGTTTATCTCTTTATTAGTAATGCTTTGTATGTATATCTTAACATTTGTCCCTTCATCTACTAGTAATGATTCATTCATGTACTCGGGCATTTAAATGTTCTTAAACTGTTTGCGACGAGATCTTGATTGTCGGTAGTGTGATTCACGCTTCCCAACACCAAGGTTCACATGTTTCACCTTCCTTGGAGTATATATATGGAATTCTTGGGTTACAATGTTCCCTTTTCACCGTTTGTGAATCTTCAAAGCTAATCTCTACGTTTGCAACCTCCTTTATCTTTGTTAATCTCTTCCCATCATCCATTAATTAGGAAGCATTTACGCCACCTCTTTCTGGTAGAGCATACAATGTGTGGGTCATTTAGTTCGTCTTTTTTAAGATAACGTTTGAGCCTGAACTTTTTCTTATTTTCATACTTGCTTACGTTGTTAGGATTTCTAGAGATGAGAGTTGTAAGCTTTTAGTTTTTTTTGTTTCGTACTTTGTGAGTTCTCTCTCTCTCTCTCTCTCTCTCTCTCTATATATATATATATATATATATATATATATATATATATATATATATATATATATATATATATATATATATATATATATATATATATATATATATATATATATATATATATATATGACTTTGGTTAGGTTCAAAGTTTATATTTGTATTAACCTTGTTCTTTTTCTTATGACTATTTATTTCATGTGTTAACAACTTCTTTTGACATGGAAAACTCTCAACTCAGAGTTCAGAGGGTGACAAGGGAAAACTCTACAATGTGGGTGGATCAAGAGACATTAGACAATGTTTTTTCCTTTCTGGGTGAAGGTGGTCTATACCACGCCTTTATCTATGTTTTAGAGGTTATCATGATCCACCTCAGTAACATGGCTAGCCAGGTCATACCAGTCCTTGGAGTTTTTCAAACTCTCTAAATAAATATCAAACATCTTTGTAGTTTTCCTAAGGGAAATCATACCTTGACCCCAGGATGAACAAGCAGAAATTTGTTGGACTTTTATGTGGAATAAGAGCATCAGAGGTGGCACGCCTTTCTTGTATTTGTAACATTACTAAAAGACTTTTATATAAGCCCAACTCAACGAGTGCAGTTGCGAAGGAGAAATTACTATATGGTTTAGAACGTCCACTTCAAGTTCGTTAAAGGGGAGACAAAAACCTATCAAATAAAATAAAATTCATGGAGAAAATCACACGCCCACCATACTTATCCCTTTGGAGAATGTTGGTGAAAGTGCAATCACATTATCATATGGTATCACTTATTTGTTTTGACATTTTTACTAATTTAAGTGTAGTTGTTATAGTTTGTTTACGTATTTGTAATTTGATTATTATCTAATATTTGTGTTTTTGTACTTTATTTGCATTAGAGTTTCATTGTAATTGCTTCGGCTATTTATTAATTGTACCATTTAGACCCCCCATTATTCAATATAATTAGAGAGTTTGATTCCTGATAATGCTCCTTTTCAGCCTAGAAATTTGCTTCTTTGTCATTTCATCAGGCGTGACTTGAATCACAAGTTATAACACTTAAATATGGATCAAGTGTTAAGCATGATTAAAATCAAGAGCCTTGTGAAAATTGGAGTTTTCCCAAGGACAATTTGATTCAAATCACAAAATAAACCTAATTCAAATTTCAACCTCATGTGGCTCAAATCAAGGGTTAATCCTGATTCAAATCAGGTGTCTCCATGAAACCAAATTTATGATATGCTCATATTGACTCGAATCAAGCATATAACCTGATTTGAATCAAACAATCGTATGATTTGAATCATAATTTCTTCTTGAATTGAATCATAGCGTCACAAATCCAATTTTCCATATTAGATTTAAGCAATTGTTTCTTTGATGAAAGTAACAAGTGAGTGAAACTTGTTGGTGAAAACCCATTGAGGAAAAAATTCAAATTTGTCTTTTATTATTTAGTGTGTCTATTACTAGCCCCATTAATCTTTCACTTATTTTTGTTGCATCTAGTTCTTTGTGCAAGTTGTTGTTGTTTTAAGTGAATTAGAGAGAGTGAGTTGATTAATCTCGTGTGTACATTGTGATTAATTAAGCTCATGATATCAATCAAGATCCAAGACCCATTTACCCAAAAATTAGAGAGAACCTTGTGCGTGTTCTTCTTTCACCTACATCTAATTACTTGACTAACACCTTGTGAATTAGAGTGTTTGTGAGATATCCTGTCATTGTTCATCATATTCGTTCTTAGTCATTTTTCCATTATCATGTACCTTCATCTTTAATGATTGAATGTTGATGGAGACTAGTGGTACATTAGGGTATCTAATGTTTTTGTGTGAAGTTTGATGTTTGTAACAGGTGTATATACCATTTCTTGAATTCAATTTAGTTTTTATTGTTGTCTATCAAGGATAAAGTTTTAATATACTCCAAGGAAGACTCTGGCAAGATCAAGTATTAGTGGTTCGTAAGGTAGAGTTAGAAGTTGTCCATATTTGGTGGCATTGGAGAAAGATTGCTCCTAGACAAAGTTGAGAGTTGTCTAATGAACACTTAGCTAATGTCAATCACTCAAACAAGAAATAGGTGGGATCAGGGGGATTTCAATACACTAATACTTGGAGCAAGTTATTGTGGATAACAAGGTTATTGGATCAATATCTTTAGAGATCTTGTTTTTTAGAAGTTTGAGTGTCTGTATCAACAGAGGAAATTATTGTGTGATAGTTCGTTGTAATCAAAATGCTTGTATAAAACTTATCATAATAGTGGAATATCATGATTATTTTTCCAATGGTTAATTAACACCATTGAAGAGTGGAATAGGTAAAACGATGATGAATGTTGAACCACTATATATCTATGTGTATATTTTCTTCCCTTATCTCCTTTTAATTTTATAATATCCATTAATATTGCTATTGCGTTAGTGCATTATTGCATTGATTGTATGTCATATAGGTTATACCATGCTTATAGAGTTTTGATGTATAAGCTTAGGTCTGCGATGCATCAATCTTATTGAATTATCATAGACACAATTATGTCTTGAATGAACATCTATGTAAAGAATTTTTAAATAACTTTGTTTAAAGCGACTTTGGTTATCTTATGATTGACTTGCATTAGAAGCAATCAATTATTTAGTGATATTGTGTATCATTTCACTTGTTTAATTCATTGAGATGCTTCCAAGCTCTCCTAGTATTGTGTTTTGCTTCCATGCTTCTTAAAATCTCTGATTTCATTTATGAGACCTAAAGTGTTTTTGAAATTGTCTTAAAGGGAGAATTTCTATTCAACCCCATCTCCCTTCTAGACTTATTTATGTCCATGTTCTCACCCAACATTTGGGTCTTATATCTATATATTGGATGACTTGTCCCACGAAGAAACTTATATGAATAGGAAATTGGTATCCTTCTTTGAAGATTTAGGTTATGTTGATAACCCTACTCTGTTGGGGGCGATGTCGAGGAAACAAAAGAAATAATTTATATAGATAGACTTATTAGTTGAATTTGATTCATATGAGGATAGGAAATTCATCTTTGGTGAATAATAAGGGATATTTATTCTTTCTTTGATGTTGCTTAGATGGTTATTATTGCCTTGTCTTAATTCATTTATGGTTTGCACATAATATGAAGTGTTATAACATGATGCTTTAGATTAAGAAGACACATATGGGTGTTCCATTGCCTATAGCCTCTATTTCCCTACTCAGAACTATAGGAATCTTGAGTATGAGATACTGTGCATGTCTGGTTGTGGTTAACCTTCTATCTCGGTTCAAGTGGAAGTCTAGGATCCTTAGGATCAAGTTGTGGTAGAAAGTGTTATATGCTCATCAGTAGTTGTAACTTAAGGGAATCTTGTCATTAAGCCTGTTTTTGGGGTGTCTCATGAGGAAGGGTCGTTAATCTAAGATCAGATGCTTGAGCAAGATTTAGGAAGGCTTGTTCGTGTTGTTTGCCAACGCCAAACACAATTGCATTTTAACATTCACTTCTATCTCATCTTGGTCCGAGGAATACTGTGGAGTTTAGATGTTTTATTTCTAATAAGGATTACACATATTTTTAAATTAGGGGTGAGGTTATTCATAAAGAGGAATTGGCTTAACTGGCGTATCAAACTTGTTTCGTGTTAATTGTTTTAGTCTTTGGTGTTTTCGAAAGGATATATGTTTTCTTGTCTATTATGGTGTTGCTTTATTTCTTGATTTTGTTTCTCTAGGAATTTGGTGTCGTGCAAAGTTTCTCCCATAAGTTTTTTTGGAGGTCTTGGATGACGGTTCCAGGCCTAGAGTCGATACCCCTTTTGTGCCTCTAATTTTGAACTTAGTTCAATGTCGGCATAATGGTGAGTCACCTCGGTCTTTGTAATGGCTTAATACCAAGAGGGGCGTGAGTCTTAATTACCACTTTGTGGTATTTTTTTGTATCCTTATGAATTTTGGTGAAGAGTTTTGATTTCTTTGGTCATAAATTTGTGAAAATACGCTTGAGTCGTCCATTGTGGGGTTTTCATCACTTTACCCTATGACGTTTGCGACAACACCCCTAAATCATGTTTATCCTTTATGATCATAAGGAAGAGAATTTAGTGAAAGTTTATTCATTCATTTAAAAAAAAAGTGTTACATTTATAATTAATGGTGTGGTTTACACATCCAATAAAAGGGAAGTTTTACCTAGCAGTGTGATGAGTGTTTATTTTCCTTTGGCGTACTAGTGCGGCATGCCATGACCATCGTCGATCTTTATTTGGGATTGTGTGTTGCACCCCAAAATTTGCCCAACCTTTTTATCACTTGGTTTATGTTTCATTGCATAGCATAACATTGTTCTAACATAGTTCTAGCATTTGCATAGCATAGGATCCTTCATTTAACATGGGATCAAGTGTGATACATGTCAAGAGAAGCCTAACCAAAGGTATTAATCAAGCTTAAGAAGTTATCAGGGTCATCAGGCAGAGGGTTGAGTTCTGAGGAAGTTTGAATGCTTGTATGGGGCTCATCTCCTCACTTTGAGCTAGTTGAAGGTCAGCAATGGATTGTAAGGCCTTGATTAAGGAGAGGATGTGTGAGTAGGGCTCAGTGAAGTGCCTTGAAGGTCATGTTAGAGCTCAATCAAGTCATTTTATCAAGTGCAAGAGCCACAGTTGAAGTGGATGTCACTAGGGTTTCATATGGTTAATCCTAGGGCAAAATGAGCAATTGAAGAAGATCAAAGCCTACTTCTAGGTCATTGAGATCATGAAATAATAGGATGATTCATATGAGAGGTTGTTTCAAGATCAAGTTGAGAAGAATCAAGAGTGGCTGGAGTTGCTAAGTCAGGGTTCCTAGGGTAAAATCCCCTGTTTAGTGCCAAACTTCCAAGCCATGTAAGTCAAGATACAAGTCTCATATGACTTTGGCCTCCACATGAATGTTGTATAGGATGCTATTAGCTTTAATTTGAGTACTAGAAGTCCTCCATTGGATTTATAGAACTCAAGTTATGGTCCAGACAAGTTACAGGTTCTCCGATGCATCTGAAATTTATCTGTAAAAATCATCTGACTTCAAAGCTATTTTTGACCTAGAAGGATGTTTCACCTCAACTTTTGGCCAACATAAAAGTTGTTCCTCATGATCTTAGATTTCCAAATTGTATTAGAAGTCTTCCATCTGATTTGTAGAACTCAAGTTATGAGGTTTACAAGTTAGGGGTATTTTGGGAAAGTGAGATTATAGGCCATTTTCAATCATAGGTCAAAATCTCCAACTTGCACTTGTCAAATGGATTTTTTTTCAACATGGAACTTGTTCAAAATGTGGTTTTTAGGCTAAAATATAACTCATGGTGAATTGATTTGGCTCATATCAAAGATTGGTGTGAAGTGGTTTGAATAAAGAAGAAATTCAAAAGCATTTTTGGTGGGAAATTGAAATAAATGATTATGGGTCCAAAACAAGTCAAATAACCACTCATTTTAATCAGAAATCATATTTTAAAGACATTGGCAATTTTGGAATTTTCATTTGAATTGTGCTTCATGGCCTTTCATAAGATTTCTTCACATAAAAGTTACATTACACAATTCCTTCACAAAGGCAATTTAGAGATTCCTTTTGGGCTGAATTCATTCTAAATGGAATATGCAAGTCATCCAAAGCTTCCAATGCAAGCTATGAAGCCAATTTCATGCATTGCCATAATCAAATTTTTGAAGAAAAGTTGGATTTGGATTTTCAATTTTGGGCTTGGGCCTGAGCTCTAGAAGGTTCTAAACAATCCTATAAAGGTCTAGGAGCTCATCAGAAACAAGGTTGGTGATTGATGGGGGCTGAGAGAAAAGATCACCATTGGAGCTTGAAGAAGAAAATTGAAAGAGTGAATTTCTGTTTGAGGAAATTTCAAGCACAATTGAAGCATTAATCTTCTTCTAACATCATCACTCATTGGATCTGGAACGTTTTGGATCAAGAATCAAGCCAGAAACGCCTCCAATTGAAGCTTGAACTCAGGTTTTGACTTCTTGAAATTACACTCCATTTATGTGTTTTCAATGCATTAGAATCATGTGGTTAGGTTCACCTTAGGTTGTAGATGATTTCTGGGTAAAGAATTTGTTGATTAGTGACATTTTAGGATTAGCTCCGTTTTAGGTTGAGATGAAGAATTTTTTATTCGTGGATTTTTAGACTGTTTAAGTGGTATATTTGGATTCCTCTCGAAATTTCGTGCAAATTTGGTTCAAAAATCATAGCGTTTGGTGTATTATTGAGGGAGATACGGGTATTGGAAGTTTGCCGGAAATCCTCCGTCGTCGTCGTCCATGGTCGTTCGCACGCGGGAGTAGCTTCTGTTTGCAGAATGTTTGAAAGGTTGAAGAAGCAATCGTGGCCGTCCATTTCCGTTGAAGAAGAGACCAAGTCTTCACATCCAAGCGCGCAGAGCGCGCCACGTCGCATCCCTTGAAACGTCGTCGTTTTGCTTAGTGGAAATGCCTAGTGAAGTTCAGCGCTGTGACTACCCAGGGAACCCCAGTTCGAATCCCATCATGGTCTTTTTTTTTCTTTTAATTCTAAGAGAAGCTGATTGAATTAGTTTCGTTTGGGCCTTAGCGCTATGTACTATGCGCACCTCCCATTTTCCAGCCCAACTTGATTTTACTCGTGAATACTTGCTTCTACACACCCCCTGGGCGCATTATTATGAGATTGTTTTGGCTGAATTTTAATCTCAAATGGGCCTTGCGCCCTATGCTACTCCCACCCCCATTTTTCTGGGCCTAGGCGTGTAGCCTTAAATTTCCATGCTGAATACACCCTTGCATTGTTTTACTTTAATTTCTTTTCTTTGTTTTTTGCTTATTGCTTGTTAGAAAATAAATTATAAAAAATAGTAAATCTTGCAAATTAATTATGAAAAAAATTGTGAAGTTAGATATAGATGTTTAGAATTTTATCATGCTTTGCATTTTATTATTTCATGCATTTTACATTTTATTCCAGATTTTTCTTTTTTAGTGCATTTTGTAATAATGAAATAATGATGTTGATTTTGTTCATTTTCTTTCTCTCTCTTTTTTTTTGAGTTTGATGTTGAATTTTTGTATGCTATTTGTACATATGGTAATGTTAATATGAGATTTTTGTTGGTTTTTTTAGATGATTTTAAATATGGTTTTAGGATATTTGTTTAGGAGTATTCTTTAGTGAATTTCTTTGGTGCACCCTTGAGCTTTGGATTTGATTTAGGCACTTTGGGTTTAGATTTAACCTCTGATTTTTCTACCATAGAATGTTAACACATATAAGATGATTTAGGACTTTCTTTAGATTTTTTAGGTTTGATTTTCCCTTAGTTTCCTATTTTACCAAGTTAACCTTAGAATAGGTAGTTTTTAGGAGATAACACTTGTGGTTTCTTTAGCAATTCAAATAGGTGATGATATTTTTCCCTAGGATTAGTTCCATTTCAACATTCCTTTGCTTAATTAGGATCCTTCATTGTAGGTATAATAGGAATTCCCTGCCTTTCACATTGGAGTTTGAGTCTAGGCAAGCCCTCTAAAGAAAATGGATTTGGTTGAGTGTCTGTGGCAGGTTCCTGTGGAACTTACCTTACTTCTCATTTTCATTATCCTAAAATTCTCCCATTCTTTCCTATTTAGGAACCTTCTTGAGGTAGCACAGTCCCTCCCGTGGGGGGAATATGGCATACCTCTTGAAGGAGCTAAACCCTTAGGTTTCCCTAAAGATCTTTTTGTTGGTTGAGTGTCTGGGATAAGCTCCTGTGGAGTTTACCCTAGCTTCCCAACACCAAATTTCCTTCCTTAGAGTAGAAGCTTGCTTGATTGCTTGTTGGATGATTTCCTTCTCTTGAAGATGGTGGACTTGAAGAACAGTTACAGACTTTGGATCGGATTGCCGTCAGAAGATTGCTTTGCTGTGGAGATTGCTGGCTTGTTTTCCCTGTCTGTTTTCTTTTTGTTTAAGTGTATTGATGTGTATTGGTGTGACTTGATTGGTGTGTTGCATTTAGATTAGGTCATGTAGTTGAATAGGCCTAAGAGAATCTTAAGGGTTGAGTTTCTCCCCTTGCTTGTATTGCATTAGAGGTTGAGTTTCTCCCTCTGCTTGTATTTTTACTGTATGGCTTTGCTTGCTGGTATTCGGTAGAGCTTCGCTCCCTTGCCTGTGTGGTTTGTGGTTTGTTTGATTGCATTTACTTTCTTTTACTGTCTTTGCAGTTATTCATATCTGGCTTGAGGTTGAGATGAGCTTGTGGAGGCTTATGCCCCATACATATTTCCTCCCTCACTTGCATTGCATGCATCTTTACAGTAATTTCTGTACAGTCTTTCTGTTTACTATTTGATTTCCATTACCATGTTCCCCTAGGAACTCTGACTTCTCTTGTTCAAGAGAAGTTATGACAGACATTAGGATTCTAACCATGCATGATAACATTAGTTAGTTTCCTTTTAACCTCAACCGTAGGACGAATATTGCATGATAACTGTAGGATCGAGTCAGTTTCCCTGTAGAGAGTCTGTTTCTCTTCTCATCTCAAACAACAGTAAAAAACATAATAAAGGCAAGTTAGTACAAGTGCGTTACGATCCTTAAGCTACTTGGGAAATGATGTTTGAGCGGTCTCCTCTCAATCATCTAGAGTGTTTAGTATATGTCCTTTGGACGATATGCGACGCATTCGCTCCTAAGTCATAGTCTCTAGTGCTGTACAAACTACAGACAACTAAAAAACACTCCTCTCCGTAAAAAATAGAAAAAAAAGATCAAATCCTTTTTGTCCTCTTGGATCCTTAATCAGGAAAACCCTTTTTCAGAAAGAGAGTTCTGTTAACTTTCAGTTCTACCGCAAACGGTAATGCATAAGTCTCCAAGGATCAAGCTGCGAATACCAACTGCTGGAACCGTCTGTTAAGATAAAAAGACAGCTGAACAAACCTGTGTTCTCCGTAGCCCGAACTACGTTTGCTCTGATCTTTCATGCCGTATGAAAGTACGTAGGCACAAGATGCGATATCTTGGCGAGCAACCTTCCCCCTTAACCCGTAGTTAGGCGAACTACATTGACTCTAATTTCTCGTTCCAGACGGGAATACGTAGGCATAAAGTGCGATACTTTGCCGAGTCATTTTCTTTTCTTTTTAGACCAGACCTTTAGTGTAGATAGATGTAACAAACCCGTCAGATAAACACAACAAGCATGGATCCCATCGAGTACGATGGACGTGAGGGGTGCTAATACCTTCCCCTTGCGTAACCGACTCCCGAATCTAGACAATGGTTGCGATGACCTTGTCTTATACCTATTCGTCAGGTTTTTTCGATCGTTTCCTTTCCCGTTCTGAGGGATAAATAACGAAAGGTGGCGACTCTTCTGTTTTGTCGGCACCTTATTTTCGCAGTAGCGACATTGTGCAATGCATCTCTCAAGTTATAATTATTCACATCATACCTTTCGGGGTCTCTAGTCCATTCTTTTGGGGTTTGACTACCACTTCTTTTAACTTCTTGGTGAAGGAGGCCACATTTATTTCCACTGCCTTATAATTTTCTTATCCTTTCTATTAGCTTTGTGAGTCCTTTATGCACCTGACAGGTTGGCAGATATTATCATCATCTCGTCGTAAACATTGTGATGCTTAAATTTGAGGCGGATTAGGGAGGCCATCACATCCATCATTGTCGTGAAGTATCTACCCAGGATGGAGTTGAAGACACTCCTGCAAGGGATTACTAGGAATTACAGGTCAACCATCCTACTTCTCCCCCTTCTCCTAGGGTAACCATAAGCTCATTAAACCCTCAAGAGGCGAGTTACCATGTCACTAAATGCATGTAGGTCTAACCCCTCATACGACCACAACTTCTCCCTTCTTAACCTAAGCTTTTCAAAAAGCTCAGCATACATAATATTGAAAAATCTCCCCCATCAATAAATATCCTAGATACATCGAAATTGGTTATTATTATAGTTATCAACAAAGGGAAAAATCTCATTTGGGATTCCGCCTACCTTTTCGCTATCCTAGAATCTAAGGGTAAGCCTTTCCATCTTCTCGTCAAGAGATTTTACTTCCTCCTTCTAGATTTTCATTAACCAAATGATCTTCCTCTTCATAGTCCCATTGGCATGGTTTATTTCTCTTTTAAAGTCCTTATTAATAGAAACGATATAATGTTATTTCGTTTGCAATCTTTGTCTTCCTCGCCACTATTATCTTTCTTCCCATTGACTCTACTTACAACCTCAATAGTTTTCCTTATGGACGCCTTCTCCAAGAGAATATATCATTTATTCTTTGATGAATCATCTCGTCCCCCATAATCTTTCTTCTAGTCTTTGTCATCTCTTCGGCCTCCTTCTCGGATATACTTGGACAACCACCTTTTTTGATCAGTTCTTCAATTGCATCTTTCATGTGGATGCATTCATTAGTGTTATGGTCGTGACTTGTTTCCAAATCCCGACTTCTATGAACTCAATGTTTGCATATTCTAAGTATTTTCACTCTCAATGTGTGTAAAGCTATGTATGTAGAAAATCTAGACCAGGGTCTTCTCTCTTTGTCATCTATTTGACGATTACTATCTTTTGTTGAATCCCGACCATATATAGGGTTTCTTATTCCTTAGGTATTCTCTTCAACTAAGAGTTCTTCTTTATAGTTGATATATGACTGGACCTTATTCAACAAGTTACTTAAGTTGCAATTAATTTTAGCCCTAGTTTTTTTTCAAAATGAGCAATCTGACTTCAGTCCTTTTTGGAACATCCAACAATTTAATATGTCATTTTACCTCCTACTTCCACTTCTACCTTGGTGAATTGGTCAATGTAATCTCGGATATTCTCTTTATCCTTCTACATGATTTTGTTGAGCATAACCATAATGGTCATTTGTCATTTTTAAGAAGTGAACTAAGTTAGGAAAGAGTCGTAGAACTCCTTCAATGAATATGTATGTATATGCTTCCGCCTTAGAGGTTTTTAAACCAGGTCATGATATCTCCCTAAAGGATTAACTTAAAGAGCTTCACTTCATAACTCTTTAGGTGTTATAATAATCCAACATGTTGTTCACATGTTCAACGTGTTCGTCAGAATCCCCATTATGTCGTACATTTTTAGCTTTCCGGGGACAGACAATCTCTAGTGGAGTGTTACTGTAACTTCTCCCTCTAGAGTTGAGGGATAAAGTCTAATTCCCTCTACTTCAATTATGGTTCAATGGCCTCAAAAATGCTACGTACAAAGAGGTTGGGTCTACTAGATCTTACTAAGGTATTACTTTGTAGTTGTCATCCAAAGCCGCTTTGCACATAATGTTAACTCTCAGACGAGTGCGCTGTAGGTTCTCTTCAATTATAAGAATCATGTCCACTAAGGCTTAGGATTTTTTTTGGTTACCAAGTTATAGTCACTGTTTAATAGGCCAAAAACACTACTACAAAACGCACAAACAACAATGCCCAAGCCACCATGGCTCTTTCAAATACCGTGGTGACATCTCTTAACTCAGGCGCTAAATTTTTATTTTATTTTTTAATTATAAATTTTTAGGGTATAATAACGGTTGACATTATAACCGATATGGTACAATCAATCTTTCATGGGTTTGAACCTCAGCGCTCTCAAAAATTTTATTCATTTAAAGTTAAGGCGCTCCTTTCTTTTTTATTTATTTTTAAATAAATAATAAAAGGGATATCACTACGGTTATTATTAGTAACCGTTGTGATATAACTTACTATTATTTAAAATATAATTACGACTATTATGGCAAACCGTGACGAAAAGTGATATTTTTTAATATATAAACGAAAGTATTTGTTGCCCAGTTCATAATAGTTGTTTCTCTCTAAAGAAAACCCTAACACAACCATCTTCTCTCATGAATCTTAACCAATATTGTAACAAGTGAATGGCGAAAAGAAGCTTAAAGGATATCTGACGGGAGCAACGTCCAACGCAAACTCCTACGACAGCGAAGATATTATGTTCTCTTGCTCTCTTCTTTCTACTCTTCTTCTGGATGTTGTTGATGTTTAGAATTAATGGTTATTGTTTTAGGGTTTGGTTTTAGGATATTGTGGAAAATATTATGTTGATGTTTTAGGGTTAAGTTTGAAGTTTGTTGTGTTTCCTTGTAGATACATGGTGATGACGGTGGTAGCAAGCGTATAGTATGGTGATGGTACATATGGTTTTTGTTGCTATGGAAAAAAATGAGAAGTATGAAGTTATTGTATAAACTTCATCCACCTTATATTTTTTCTTCATAGCATCACAAACTAGATGAACTTAATATATCTTGATTTATTATAGTTCCACGATTATTTTCAATAAGAGGTGCATTATTGACTCAATGTATCTTGATTTGTTACAGTCTCACCTAGGGTTTTGCTTCAACTATAGCTGAATTTGTTTCGAATACTAACTATTTTATTTTATTTGAAATAACTGAAGCTGTATAGTAAAGATGATGCATGGTGATGATGATGGTGGTAGCAAGCGTATAGTATGAGTTGATAATGTACATATGTTTTGTGTAGCAATAGAGAAAAAATACAAGAAGTATGAAGTCATTGTGATATTGTATGTTGTAAGTGTTTTGTTGCTAAAATAATGTATGTTTTTTTATTGTGTTGCATGGATTTGTTGTGTTGTTGTATGTTGTTGTTGTTGACAAATGTTCTCAAAACAAGAACAAAACATTGCTAAGCCACAAGAAAGAGGCTTCCTGTGACTTAGCAATGTTTTGTTCTTTAAATTCTTATACAGTTTGATAGTAGATGAAGTTTAGTTTATTATATACTATGTATATTATTTGTTTCACTAACCTTTTAATGAAAATGCAATCATTTAAATTGACATAGAAACTTATAATCTTAAAATTAAGATGTATTTAAAAACCAACCTATATCAATCAATGTTTTCTAAATTGTATGCATCTCATTCTGCACATTTTATGTTCTTTAACACATAATATATGATTCAATGGTCTGTTTGCTTCAATACATCGATATCTATAATTCTACTTTACCTCGTCATCATCGCTTATCACCGTGATTGTTAAGATCATGATTGTTATGATGATAAGTCATCATAACAATTGCGATGATAAGCGACGATAATGAGGTAAACTATAATAAAAGATATTGATGCATTGAAGGAATCAGACCATTGAACTATATATGTGTTAAAGAACATAAAATGTGCATGATGAGACAAATGCAATTCGGAATAAAGTGGTGTGTTTAAGTTGTTTTTTAAGAATAGTTTATTTTTCATATTATACAGTTCTTTTCCAATTTTAATGGTTGTATTTCTTTAATGAGGTGTATGGTAAAACAAGCAATATACATTGGTATATAATAAACTATGGGCACGTTCCGCAACAGTTTTCTAGATTAATTGTAACACCCATTTTAATTATTTTTGGTTTCCGGGATTATTTTATTTGAGAATGTGCTTGAGGATTATTTTTGAAGGATCAAGAACTCATGATATTGGTATGCAGTGATAAAAATATGATATTTAATAGTAATGTGATATTATTATTAATTATTATCATTTTTATTACTAATATTAATTTTATGAGTAAAATTTTAATTTAATTGGATTTTTGGAATAAAAGTATTATGAGAAATATTATTATGAGTTAATTGAATTAAAAAGGATTTTGGAGGTATTGAGGGTAACATTGTCAATGTGGTGGGAATTAGAATTGGAAGAAGAGAAAGAACACACGGTGGAAAGAAGAACACGAGTGAGGAAGAGAAAGACACGGTTCAGTAAGCTTGAGGAAATCATCAAGGCGGTGAAATCGTGAAGCTTCATCATCATCAACCTGCATTTTGAGGTAAGGGGGAGAATTTAACGGTTAAATGGTATTTTACATGAATATTGGTAGAAGGGGAATCCCTAACCCCATGTATGTATAATTGGTATGTTGATGATGAATCGATGCTATTGCATGTTGTTTTTGCTGAGATTAAGTTGTTAGATTCTGTTGAATTCGTTTGCATGCGCTGAGAATATGGGGCTGAATGAATTTGGGGTTTTGAGTGGTCTCGGAGTTATGCCGGAAGTCGGTAGATTGAGCAGATGATGCGTTTTATCGGATAGAATCGGGAAATAGACCTGTAGTTCAGTTGTACTATGTTGTTGGTCATGGGTTTCGATTTAATCAGGCGAAATCGGTGAGGGAGGCGATTCTGCAATGCAGAATTTTTCTGTGTGCGCAGGTATTCGCTGGGCGAATGAGGGGGCGAGCCTTCGCCGAGAGAACAAGCCAGCGAGTGCTGGCAGAAGCTTCTGTTTGGCTTCGCCAAGCAAATGGCAGCGAGTGTTCGCTGCGGGGCTTCGCCGGGCGAATGCGCCAGCGAGGCCGACAGCAGGTTGTGTTTTTGCTGCTGATTTTGTGTGTTCCCTTGTGAACTTGAACCCTCGTTGGTATTGTGCGATGAAAGGCTTGCTGGAGAGCTGAGGCAAGCGTATGTTGGTGGTTGTAGGGCTGTTTAGCCGGCGGTTATTGCAAGTGGCCTAATTGGTGGAGTGCGCATTATGTATGAACCAAATATGGATGTGTACGCGAGATATGTGCACCGTATGCATGTTGTGTGTGAGATGTGAGGATCAGTATGATCATGGCGCCTTGAGTGCGTTTTGTTGGTGTGTTGTGGTGAGTGGATCCGTGAGGATCGATACACTTATTATGCGTTGCAATTGTGTGCTGTCATGTGATGTATTTGGGCCAGTAGGACCGACATGCCTTGTGTGCATGGTATGTGATAAGTTGTGTGGTGAATGGATCCGTGGGATCGATGCACTGTGTGTGCTTATTATGTATGTATTTTATGATGTGAGTGGATCTGTGGGATCGGTACGCCTTGGCCGTCGTGTATATGTATACATTGTGTGAGGGGTGGATCAATAGGATCGGTTTGCACTTGGTGTGCTAGATGTATGTTGTGTGTGAATATGGTTGTGTGCTCCCGTAGAGGAGGGTGATGGCCCAGTGACCATCGGTATTGTTGGTGTGCTCCCGGTGGGGAGGGTGATGGCCATGTGTCTATCGTGTTTATTGTGTGTGCTCCCGGTGGGGAGGGTGATGGCCAAGTGTCCATCGATGTTGATGAGGTTCTCCCGGTGGGGAGGGTGATGGTCAGGTGTCCATCGGTATTGTTGTGGTGCTCCCATTGTGGAGGGTTGATGGCCAGTTGCCCATCAGTGTGGTGTGCTCCCTGTGTGGAGGGTTGATGGCCAAGTGCCCATCATTGATATGTGCTCCTGTGTGGAGGGCTGATGGCCAGTTGCCCATCGTGAATTGTGAGTCGGTATCGTATGTTATAGTTGTGTGTGCGCATTTGTTGCGTGATTGTATATTGTGGTTGATGGTGGGACCGTGAGTCCGAATGATATGTATATGAAATAGTATTAATATGATTTCTGCCTTTTATTTCATGTACTATTATGCCATTATTATTTAATCGTGATTCTCACCCCTTTGTTGCTGTTGTGGTTTGTGCTTCTTCGGAAGTACAGACAATCCAGGTGTTTAGCTTGTTGGATTGTGGTGTCTCCATAGAACTGCTCTGATACGTAACACCAGGGCGTTTTGGGGAGTTTTATTGTTGATGTTGATATGTGTGCCCTTGTGGCGTATCTGACTTTTGTATATGTGTGGCAATGTGTGATGATGATATGTATTTTGGGCAGATAGCCAATGTTGTACATATGATGGATATGGATGATGTGTGTATATGATATTTTGGGTTATGACAGACCATATCTTTCCCGCTGCAATTTTATTTGAAAAATTCAGTTAAATTAACTTGGAAAAATGTTTTATGGAATTGTAGTGTGAATTGTGACATCCCGTTGTGGGAGATACTCTGATGTGTGCTTAATTAATTGCTTTATTTTATTTTGGGGAAACGGGGTGTTACATTAATCGTGATCTAATGTGATTTATTTGTTGCTGCTGGGTTTCGAACCCAGTACCGTATATATCAAAACGGTTGTTAAACATAACTGTTGTGATATACCGCACGCTTTCCAAAAATACAACAATGGTCCATAGATCGTGATTATAAGTAGTGCATTTACGACAACACTATACATAACAACACCTTGATATGCGTGATTATATATATTTTCCAACCGTTGTTAAATGAGTTTTGCGTAGTAGTGAAGCTCTTTGCATGGCTATGTTAGGTGGAAATTATGGAATATTCTGGAGCATCTCTTGTCCAGGTATTAACGGTTGCGATGGAGATTGTTGTGAAGGTTTGCCTTGGAAAAGTTCTTGTTGAGGTTGGAAAAACCAAAGGACTTGGAGTGGTTATTGGTTAACTCTTCAAAGAGAAATTACTAGTCTTAGATCACATTTTACTAGAGAAGGAATGAGCTTTGTTAGGTTCAGCGACTGCAAGACGTGATGTTGAGTGGAAGATCTAGTATGGAGTTAGTAAATAGATAACGTTAGGTGAAACAAATGAACTCAGTGACTTCATAGACTGTATGAAGTTAGTGGATATACCAACAATATGTAATAGATATACATGGTCAAATTGTGAAGAAAGTTCAAGAAGTATATTGGATAGATTTTTGTTACCTAAGGGGTTAGTAGATGAACGGAAGGTGGTAGGCCAGGAGATTAAAGATAAGTACATTTATACCATGCACCTAGATGGATTAAACCTATTTATTTGGATTGGGGACCAAATCCATTTAGAGTGAATAAATCATGGTTTGAACATAAGGATTTCATCAAGTTTGTGGAGGAGGTTTGAAAATCATTGGAATTGGAAGGAAGACAAGGTCATGTATTGAAAGAGAACTTTAAAATACTAAGATCAAGATTAAGATAGTGGAATAATGAAGTATTTGGATGGCTTTATTTAAAAGTGGATGAAGCGGTGAAAAAAATTGAATGATATAGATGAAATGATGATTAAAAAATTACTAATTAAGAAGTGATGAATTGGTAGAGAGAAAAAGAAAGCCTTAAATGCAATATGGAAAAACTTGCAATACAAGAAAAGACTACTTAGACAAAAATCAAGACACAAATGGATAAGAGAAGGAGATCTAAATCCAAGGTACTTTTATTCAATCGTGAAGAAGAAAAGAAGAAGAAATTTAATAGAATTAGTCATTGTACTTGGAAAAAGCATAATTGAATATGTAGATAGGGTGAAAAAAGGGAAGTGAAAAGAGTGTTTGAGGAAAGATTCCAAGAACCAAATAACCATATACTTGTCTTGGGAGGAATTTATGTCTTGAATATACCTATGGAGGAAAGGTTGGCATTATAAAAAGAGTTTAGACATGAGAAAATAAGAAGAATTATTAGGGAGAGTGAAAGAGAAAAGAGTCTAGGACCAGATGGTCTAAATTTTGACTTTCTACAGAAATGTTGAGCATATTGGAATGTGAGATAGAGAAATTTATTAAGGAATCCCATATGAATGCCAAATTGGCAAAGGCTACCACAACCTCATTCCTTGGACTAATACCAAAGAAAAAGAATTTCCAAGGTTTAGGAAAATATAGACCAAGTTGGTAGAATCTATGGAGTATAAAAGTAGTATTGGTGGGTTTTGAATTGGTAGTTGGCCTAAGATTAAACTATTGCAAAAGTATGTTGTATGGCATACATGTTAGGGAGTATTTTATGTAGGAAATCTCTCAAGTTTTATCTTGATGTTTGGATCCAATACCATTTAAGTTCTTAGTTATTCTAGTGGAATCTAATCTAAGAACATGTGTTACATGAAGGCCAATTATAGAAATATTGAGGAAGAAATTATCAACATGGAAAGGAATACTAGTATCTATTGGAGGTAGAGTGACACTTTTGAACTCCATATTGTCAAGTATTTCAATCTATTTCATGTTATTATTCAAAGAACCTTAGAAAATCATACAAGAAATAACTCAAATACAAAGCAAATTTCTATGGAATGGAAAAGAAGACAAGAAATGAATCACTTGAGTTAAGTTGAATAATATTTGTAAATAAAAAAGGAAGATGGACTCATAGCCAGGAACGTAGAAAATTTCAACATTTCTCTACTATGCAAATGGAAGTGGAGGATGTTATTTAAAGATAAGTCAATAGGAGGAACATACTCACATACATAGTTGGTAATTTAAAGGAGCTTTTAATGTTTGGAAATGAATCAAGAAGAATTAAGAAAACATAAGTGCGGTGGAATGATTTACAGTTAGTTGGCAAGAGTGAAACATTCGACGACGATTGGTTTGTAGAAAACATAAATTACATGAAAGGATAAGAAAGCAATGTATCATTTTGGAATAGTAAATGAACATGATATCAACCATTAAGATATGCATTTCCTACAATGTACCATCTGACAGATAAACAAGATTCTATAGTAAGCGAAATGGGAGGAAGGAGAGTATGAGCTTGGATGTGGGATTTGCAAATCAGTGAAAGTAGTGGAGATGAAGAGGTTGATGTGCATAATGAAGAACTAAAAGTAATTTTAAGAGATGTGGAGGAAAATCCAGAAGAAAGTGACAAGGGCATCTAATGTCTCAGTCTATGTCAGATCTATCGAGCAGCTGTTTGATAGGCTACTCGGTTCTGACCATGATAATGTGGGCTAAGAAGTAGTGTCGCACCCTTTTGGCCGCGTTGATGAGGGGCAGGGCGACTTTCTCGATCTGTTGGTATCTCACTTCGGGGCCGTGGAGGGCCTTGCTCGTGAAACAAATCGGCTTCTATCTGTCAGGAGCTTCCCAAATCAGTACGACACTAACGGCCTCGGTGGAGACGGCCAGGTACAGGTAGAGGGTTTTCCCGACATCCGGTCTTGTTAGGACTGGCGGTTCCGAAAGGACACACTTGAGATGGAGAAGGTTCTGCTTGCATTCGTCCGTCCATTCAAACGTGGCCTTTTTCCTTAATAGTCTAAAAAATGGGAGGGCGTGTTGCGCGGATTTGGCGACAAATCGGGATAGCGAGGCGAGCATCCCATTCAACGACTGGATAGACTTCTTTGTGCTCGGTGTTGCAAACTCAGAGAAAGTTCGACATTTGTCCGGGTTTGCCTCGATCCCTCGTTCGGTCAAGTAGAATCCGAGGAACTTCCCTGCCCGTACACCGAAGGTGCACTTCTCTGGGTTGAATCGCATCATGCACTTTCTTGCCGTTACGAAGACCTTCTTGAGGTGGATCGTGTGGTTGACCTTGGTGTGCGATTTGACGATCATGTCTTCCATGTAAACTTCGAGCATGTCGCCAATATCTCCCTGGAAGACTTTGTTCATCATCCGTTGATAGGTGGCGTCGGTGTTCTTCAGACCGAAGGGCATTACATTGTAGTAATAGTTGCCTGACTCGGTCATGAAGGTCGTGCTCTGTTTTTTTGGCCTCATCCATGAGGATCTAATTGTATCCCGAATACGCGTCCATGAAAGACAATAATTTAAAGCCCGCTGAGCTGTCAACGAGCTTGTCGATGTTGGGGAGGGGATAGGCGTCATTAGGACAGACCCAGTTGTGATACTGTTTCTCACCCTTCTGCTGTTTTATAATGCTCTATGAGGCATTGCAGATTAGATGGCTGGAGATATTTTGTGAAGCATGACTTCATTTCCCTTTTGGTCGGTCGGCTCTGATATGTAGCACCGGGTAGATAGGAGTTATTTCGATTCTTTTGCGATACATCTGTGCATGTATCTGCCGATGTTATGTTTTGTTAACATGTGGGATGATAATTGTATATGTGAATACATGTATTGGAGATATGAAATATTTAGATGTTTCCGCCTTGTTCTAAATATTTTCTCGTGGGCGCTGACCCGTTGTTGCATATCTGTAGAGCAGGTGTTGTATTGCATTGGAATTTTTATGATAATGTGACATACCCCTTTTGTGCTATGACTTACATGTACTCTGATAAAATTTTGACTTATGCCTAAATGATTAATTGAATTATTTTGGGGTAGGAATAAGGGGGGTGTTACAAGTGGTATCAGAGCCAGTGTTGAGTCAGTTGTGTTTGTCTTATTGTTTTGTTGGTTGAGCGGTTGTTTAACCTTGTTGCTGTTTTTGCGATTAAGAAGATTATGGCAGGTCGTAATGACAGTGCTATGGCTGCGGCATTGGAGGCGATGGCTAGAGCGGTGCAGGGTGCGCCGAATGTGAACGCAAATGATGAGTTTAGAAAGAATAAGCCACCGGTGTTCAAAGGAAGGTTTAATCCGGACGGTGCCCAGAATTGGTTGAAAGAGATCGAGAGGATCTTCAGAGTTATGAACTGTGCTGAGGGCAATAAGGTGAGGCTTGGATCTCACATGTTGCGGGAAGAAGCCGATGACTGGTGGATCGGCATGAGGCAAGTGCTTGAAGTAGATGACGAGGAAGTAACTTGGGATTTATTTCGTGCTGAATTCTTGAGGAAGTATTATCCTGAGAGTGTGAAAGGAAGGAAGGAAATGGAATTTCTTGAGTTGAAACAAGGCAATATGTCTGTGGTGGATTACACGGCTAAGTTTATGGAGTTAGTAAAATTTCATCCTCACTATGATGCGGTGACGGCAGAATTTTCTAAGTGTGTTAAGTATGAGAACGGCTTGCGTCCCGAGATCAAGCAAGCGGTGGGCTATCAGAGGATAAGGAGATTTTCGGACTTGACCGAATGTTGTCGAATTTTTGAAGAAGATCGCAAAGCTCGTTCTACTCACTACAAGAGTTTGAAAGAGGATAAAGAAAAGCGACAAGTAAGGAGTGAACCTTATGAGACGCCAGCTGATAAGGGCAAGCATAAGGGAAACTTTGTTAAGGGATCTGGAGGAGGGAGTTCTGGATCCATTAAATGCTACAAGTGTGGCGAGATGGGTCATAAGTCTTTTATGTGTGGAAAGCCCAAGATCAAATGCTCTAATTGTGGAGTTCTTGGACATGATGTTAAGGATTGTAGAATGGGTGCAGTGAAGTGCTACAGTTGTGGAGAAGTGGGTCACATCAGTGCGAAGTGTCCTAAACCGAAGCAAGCTTCAGTAAGTGGGAAAGTGTTTGCATTGGCAGGGTCAGACACTACCAATGCGGATCGTTTGATTTGAGGTATGTGCTTTAATTATGTTGCACCTTTAGTTGTTATGTTTGATATCGGAGCGACTCATTTGTTCATTTCTTTTGAGTACGCTTAGTGTTTGGTTTTGATTTTCCGTTGATGCGATGGTAATTGAGAGTGAAGACTTTAAGATGGTGACGTTGGACAACGTACGTGTTTGAGATTTGATCTCATTGGGGTAGAATGACTAGTATGTTATTCCTGATGAGGTATAAGTATCATGGTTGTATTCGCTAGGGTAGAATGGCTATGTGTCGTTCCTAGTGGAAAGAATCACCGGGGTAGAATGACCTAGATGTTGTTCCTGGTGAAGTACGAGTGGTGTACCCGTAATCTCCAATGGGAGTTGATGAGGGTGACAGTCTTTTATGAGCCACGTGGCATGGCTGTGATTGTGATAAGGAAGTATGCATGTGGACGATTGTGTGTAACTTGGGAATTCAGGAAAGGACGCAGAAATCGTGTCCGGTGTGTTTTGAATCAAGTGATATTTTCGAGGACGAAAATTTCTAAAGTGGGGGAGAGTTGTAACGCCCCGATTTCGATTTTCACTTTTATTGGGCCCCAATTTAATTAAATTGGGTGAATAATATTTGGATGTAGAATTTGTGTGGAAATATGTTATATTTACATATTATCATATTTTTAACCGGTATTGGGAGGTTTCGGAGGAAATAGTTTGGAAGGGTATTTTGGACATTTCCTATTTAATATTAAGTGAGATATTTGTGAGATATTGAATTAATAGATGTTTTGGAAAAATAATGGAAAAGATATTAAAGAGGAAATAGAAGGGAAAGAAAGGATAGTAAGAAGAAGAGAAAGAAAGGAGAAAGAAAGAAGAGGAAGAGAAAGAGAAGAGAAAGAGGAAAACCTAGAATCATCAAGAATCGATCAAAGCTTGCGATTAATCAGGTAAGGGTTAGAAGTTTTATCATCTTAATAATGTATAGCATCATATATGTATTAGTTTGGGCTTGTTGGTAGTTTTTCTACACTATCCATTTCTAGGGCAAAAGTTGGAATAATCGGTAGATTGAAGATTTAATCGGTTGAAACTGAGTAATAACGCCGTAGAATAGTCGGGTAACATGTATTGATGCTATTTGTACTGATTTAGATGTTTAAGAGATGGTTGATGATGGATTGGTGAAGGAGAGACAGAACAGAATGCTGTTCTGCGCAGGTTCGCTGGCTCTCGCCAGGCGAGCGAAGGCGAAGCTTCGCCAGGCGAAGCCCAGCGAATGCTGGCGAGTAATTATGTTTAAGTCCCAGTGGACTTCGCTGGTGAGTTCGCCAGGCGAAGGTGGATAGCGAAGGTTCGCCCAGCGAAGGTGCTGGCGAATGGTGGCGAATGAAGTCAGTAGCTACTGACTTGGGCTCGCTGGCGAGTTCGCCAGGCGAAGCCTAGCGAAGGTTCGCTGCGGGGGTTCGCCAGGCGAATAAAGGCGAACGTGACAGCATTTTTCTTGTGCTGTGTTGCTCATGTGGTGATTGTTTGGTTGATTCACATAGGTTAATACCTCTATGATATGAATAAGTATGTGATCTATTGTGATAACATGTGCTGTGGGTAGCCTTCGTGCGTAAATCCTCGATTGTGAATTGTGGCCGTTTGGGCAAATATGTGCATTGTTTAAATTGATTTAAAATGCATGATAATGAGGTGAATGACTAATGTGTCGTGTAATATACATTGCGATGTATGATGATTGTATGAAATTGAATGAGGTGAAGATGCATGAACATATTATGTGTATGTGTGTGCATTTCAAGAATTGTATAGAATACATTCTTGTGTTGTTGATTCCTAGGAGAATCTGATGAGTGATAGGACTCTTAGGAGAGCCTGAGGAGAGACATGACTCTTAGGAGAGCCTGAGGAGAGGTGTGATTCCTTGGAGAGTCTGCTGTATGACCTGATTCCTCGGAGAATCTGATGGATGGTGTGATTCCTCGGAGAATCTGCTGAATGAATTGATTCCTCGGAGAATCTGACGAGATATGTGATTCCTTGGAGAGTCTGCTGATTAACCTGATTCCTTGGAGAATCTGATGAACAGTGTGATTCCTCGGAGAATCTGACGAGTGGCGTGATTCCTCGGAGAATCTGATGAATGGTGTGATTCCTAGGAGAGTCTGATGAGTGTTGTGATTCCTAGGAGAATCTGACAAGTGATAGAATACCCATGAGGGGTGAGAGTAGATTGATCCTTAGGAGGATCTGACGATCGACTAGATCGATGTTGTGTTGCATTTACATAGAGTAGCGAGTTGTCCTCTATGATTTGCATTTGTCATCTGTATATGATGTATAGTGAAATAAACATGTTGTGTATGTTTATTGAATTAACGTGAAATGTATGTTTTGGCATAATGTAGATACTGGAGGATATATATATATAGATATATATATATATGTGGTTGCATGTTTATGAAAAGATATAAACATTGATGATGCATATTGAGTATGCTTGGTGTTATAGTTGTATATAGATATATTATATTGTACAAGGTGAGTTGTGGTGAGAATGCGTAGAATGCATAATTGTTGATATGAGATATTTATATATATGTCTTTATGCATTATTTATTATGATACTGTTTCTCACCCTTCTGCTGTTTTATAATGCTCTATGAGGCATTGCAGATTAGATGGCTGGAGATATTTTGTGAAGCATGACTTCATTTCCCTTTTGGTCGGTCGGCTCTGATATGTAGCACCGGGTAGATAGGAGTTATTTCGATTCTTTTGCGATACATCTGTGCATGTATCTGCCGATGTTATGTTTTGTTAACATGTGGGATGATAATTGTATATGTGAATACATGTATTGGAGATATGAAATATTTAGATGTTTCCGCCTTGTTCTAAATATTTTCTCGTGGGCGCTGACCCGTTGTTGCATATCTGTAGAGCAGGTGTTGTATTGCATTGGAATTTTTATGATAATGTGACATACCCCTTTTGTGCTATGACTTACATGTACTCTGATAAAATTTTGACTTATGCCTAAATGATTAATTGAATTATTTTGGGGTAGGAATAAGGGGGGTGTTACAGAGAACATATGGGTGTACATGATATCCACCGAGCTCCCCCCATCGACCAAGATACGGCGAACGTCAAAATTCTCCATCTGCACCCAGATCAGTAGAGGAATGGCGGTGTTGGGGGCTCCCTCAGGAAGCTCCTCGAGGTAGTAAGTGATCAGGTTAAACAGACCGTGGAACTTGTCGAGGGTGCTCATCTTGCTAGAGCTCTTGCTCATCAGCTCGTTGAATTTCCTTTTTACGGACCCGATGAAGAGTTTGTTTAGGGCCCCGTCAGAGATAACCATCGCGGGGGGGGGGGGGGGGGGGGGGGGGGGAGTATTCCCATGTGTTGATGGGGAGTATTGGCTCCTAGGGCAGCTTGAGCCTGGCAGGGAAGTTGTGTTCTCTTAGAGAGAAGAAGTCTTTGGGTCGGGTTAAGCTGAGGCTCCCTTGCAGTCCGGTGTAGTTGGCGGGAAGAGGCACGTCTTTAACCCTTTTGGCTTCGTGGGCCTCTTGTCGAGGGGCTTCTCCTCCCCTGGTAGACCTCTTCAAGTGCCCGTCCTTGATGAGTATCTCAATCTCATCCTTGAGATGGATGAAATCCTCTGTGACATGTTCGTGGCCACGGTGGAAGCGGCAGTACTTGGAATTGTCCATATTAGCTTTGGGAGGTGTCGGTTTAGGGAAACGAACACCTCCCTTTACGAACTCTGAATGAGTGCACTCGGCTAGGATGCGCTCGCGGGAAGCGATGAGGGTCGTGTACTCAGTGAATCGGCCTACGGGGCCCCTCTGCTATCGGGGTTCCCGAGCACGATCATCTCGTCGTCGATCTCCCCCGCGCCGGGGGGCTGGTGCTTCTTCTTCCCGAGTGCCACGGGCAGCTTCGCGGTTCCGAGAGTCTCGGGCAGAATTGGCAGCTTTGGTCTCCTTGAACCGAATGTATGCTTGGGCCTTTTCGAGGCGGCCTTGGAAGGTGGTTGGCCGGTGGATTGTCAAGGCCTCAGCGAACTTGGAGTCGTGGCGCAGCCCTTGCTTCATGTGGTATCACTTCATGTCGTCATAAGTAGTTACCTGGACTGCCTCCGTGGTGAATCTCTTAATATAATTCCTAAGAGATTCGTCCTTGGCTTGAATGATCGCGCCCATGGCTGCTTCCTTCTTAGGATGGCGTTGGGATATCGTGAAATGTTGCGAGAAGAGATCTTTCAGCATCCTCCACGAGGTGATGGATTCGGGCTCTAGACTCTTGTACCATGCCATGGCTCCCTTTCTTAGATTCGTCGGGAAGAGCCTGCATTTGATGGCTCCTCGGACGTTTCGGTAGTCGAGTATGGCTTCGATGTATTCTAGGTGGTCGTCTGGGTCCGTCGTGCAATCATAAGTGGAGAGGGCAGACAGCTTCTCCATCCCTTGGGGGATGGGGGTCTCCATGATGTCCCGCGACAAGGGAGTCCAGTGACTGTCCTCGTCACTTCTGACAGGGGAGCGTGAGTGAGAAGGGTTACATCGAGGTACCTGGCCACGACCATTCATCCTCTTACTCGGACCGTCAGGTCTGCTCTTCCTCGAAGCTGAGGAAACCCCTTTCCTTTTGGGGAGGTGACCTCTCATGCTTCTTAGAGGCCACGGTTTGGGGCCTCTCCAATTATGTTCGGTACCCTCGTTGACGGGAAGAGGGGCTTCGAGAATCCTCGCGTTGGGTTCTCTACAAGGGAGAGCGAGATTGGCGGTCTTGTTCTAGCATCTCGATACGCTCGTTCTACTGGAACAACATCATGTTGGTCTGGTTGATGGCTGCAAAGAGGGCAGTAATCGTCGAATCCCTCCTACTGGTGTGGGGACAGGCTGGAAAGCAGCTGGGCTCCTTGCTCGAGGAGCGGCGTTGTGTGTCGCGTCGTCAGATGAAGGAGAGACAGTCTGCCCATCCCTAATGTCACAGTCATGGTCGCTGACGGGCCCACCATGATCTTCATCATTGGTAAGTGGGTCGAAGGTGGAGTTGTAGATAGCATCTTCGTGGCGTGGGCTGGCCATGATCGCAGAAGTTGATGAAAGCTTTGGTTCTACTATTCGAAAGAACGAGGAAGCTTCAGTTTCCCGCAGATGGCGCCACTAATCTTACCTAATCAGAAAGGATCAATGACTTGCCACGCATCGTTGAATAGTTTCCACCGGAGGTAGTGAGAAGGAGGGGGTGTACCTACAAGGCACTCTGATGCTTAAGTAAGTAAAGGATCAGAGTGGGAGAGCAAATACAGAGAAGTAGGTGTAGAGAATAGAATACATGATCCTCTAGTAAAAGAGGGTATTTATAGAGAGACCCCGGCCCAAGGCCAATGGTTGCTTGCGTTTTGTCAGACTGTTAGGACCAACCTAAGTAACTGCTAGGGCTTACGTGGTGTAGTGAAGACCAGCACGTGGTCTTCGCCCTAGATCAAATGCCCCGTGATCTTCGGAAGGTAGGCTGACCAACTCTTTCGGAGGTAGGTAGTTGCCTGATGACGTGTCCCCACGTGGGGGGGCACGTGGGGAACATGGGAATACCAATAGAACACAATTTGAAAGACCCAAAGATCAAGCAACAAGAATCAACAATAGATCACATTGTGAAGGACGTATCAAGAACAACAATGGTGGATCAAGAAATTACCACTCCAATTCTAGGAATTCTTCAAATCAACTCTAGAAACCACACGTCAAAGCCTTGATCTACTAGAATTGATGATGAAAAAGTGAATGGATGAAGGTTTAGCTCAAAGGTTAGTAAGTTCTAATGATGAACTTACTAACTTTCAAAGGAAGAAAGAGCTTTGGTGAATTTGGTAATTGGAGAAAATTGAGAGTCAAGAAAGAATTTGACAAGGTGAATTTGGCTATCAAAAGCTTATGAAATGAGAGAAATAAGGCTTCTGTTTATAGGATTTAGGCTTGGAAAATTTGGTGGATTGGAGTTTGGTTTGGAATCAAAATTAGGCTTGGAATTTGAATTTGGAGGGAAATTAATGATCAAGTGGTGATTAGTAAAGGTGTATGGTGGGAATTAATTATGATGAGGTAGGGGAATTAAAATGAAGTGATATAGAATATTCTCATGTTGTAATATTTGAATTTGGTGCCAAAAATTCTGCAAAAGTTGAATTTGCCCAATTTTCACAAAATTCGTACAGGGTAATCGATTATTTAATACTAGTAATTGATTACCACAGGCAAAAATGGTGAAAATTTGCCTTTTTGATGTGTGGTCTTGGCTCTGGCTCGATTCTTTTACTTGTCAAAGAAGGCATGGAAATAAAGACATGAACCTTGGAGTCTCTTGAATAAAAGACAATCAAATCTTGGGAAACTCTTAATCAGATGATTTTGAAATGGTTGCAGATCAACTTCGACTTTGTTCAGATGAAATTCATTTGAGCTGAGGGACTGATATTTGATATCTTTGCTCCAAAACCTTCCTGAAGAAGTTAGTAAAGGAAAAACAAACATTTTATTTTATTTTAATCAATGGTTAGTAAACATAAATATAAACAAATATCAAACAAACAAGAAAATAAAGGGTGTCTGGTGATCTCTCAAGAACAAACCTACAAAGGATGAAAGAGAACCAAAGCTTGCAATCTTGTTTGTGGGATGAGATGCAAATGACATGTGGTATCTTAGGGGTAAAAATTAGGGTATTACAGCTGCCCTTATTTGAGTTTCTTCTATTCGGAGATATGAAGATTGACATCTTTGTCTCGACCATATAGACTTTCCTTAAATATAACAAATAAACCCAATTTTTTTACCGTAAGAGGCCACAAAATGGTATGATCATGCTGATTATATGGTATGCAAACACAAGACTTCTGTGGGGAGAAAATGTCACATGAGATAAACAAACGCTGGGGAGCAAAAGAAGAAAAGAGACTCCACAGGAGATAAACAAACGCTAGGAAAAGGAATGTCACCACAAGGAAAGATTACCGACTACCGGTTATTGGGTAGAAAAATAAAGGCAACAAGCTCGGGAGGAAGGATTACCTTTTACTGGTTACTGGATAATAACAAAGGATAACCAACCAAAAAGGGTGAGAAATATTACCTACTACCTGTCATTGGGTAGAAAATATAAGGGCAATATACTCAAAAGGTGAAGAAACATTACCAACTACCCGTCACTAGATAGAAAAATAAAGGTAATGAACTCACAAGGAATACCTGCTACCAGTCAATGGGTAGGGTATTACAAATGTCAACTACCTGTCACTGGGTAGGACAAACACACTCGACTACCTGTTACTGGGTAGGAGAAAAAGGTACATTATCAACTACCTGTCACTGGGCAGCTCAAATCATACAACAAACTTCTCAAATAAAGAGACAACCATTTGTTGGAGATGAAATATCAATAACTCTATCGGAGATCTTCAAAATAGATACGGGAAGGTTAAATCATACAACAGACTTCTCAAATAAAGAGACAACTATCTGTTGGGGATTTTACAACAAACTTCTCATCGGGAATTCTTCCACAGAGATTCCATTTGATGGAAAAGTTGGATGGATAAGGATCCATCATTTCACAATAAACTTTTCTACTGAGGATGAACTAGAGAAATGTCATTTATTGTGAAGATACAAATAAATTCTTGAAGGTTACACAAACTCCTCAAATAAAGAGGCTTCCACTTGTTATCGGGTAAGGTTTTCCTTGCTGGGGACACACAAGCTACTCAAATAAAGAGAACACTTCTTGTTGTCGCACAAGCAATTACCAAGAGAGTGTTATCAAAACACTGCTAGGGAAAATTCAAATCTTCATCTTCTGATGAGGATCAATAAACAGATTCCTATCGAGAAAAATAAATCCTCAAAAAGAGAGAAATAAATACCTTCTCATAATCTGGGTTTCACAGCCCAGGGAAATCCAAAATAACTGCTGCAAGAGACCAAAGTTCAATCCAGGAACAAACTAGAGAGAAGCAGTCAAATAAGACTCGATCCAATGAGGAAATAACTCAACTGGGGAATAATTCCATCCAGATAAAAGCTGGGGAGGATAGCTAAAACAAGCATCTTCCACGAGGCATAAACTCAGTGGGGAATTGGAAAGGATAAGCATTTTCTGCTTAGGGTCGACACTCTATTAGAGAGAGGACACACGCACTCCACGGGGAAAACAACACCGGAAAGCAAGGAAGCACCAACAAAAATGCAGGATGCACAATGCAACAAAAACATGCTATGCTCAACAAAATGAATGCGCATGTAATGCATATGGGTATGAGTATGCTGACAAAACAGATAAAAAGGATAAACATAAGGTGAACAAAACATCACAACACCACTGAAATGCTCGGATAATCTTAACAAGCTGGAGATATCACTAGAGATCCTGCTAGGGATTTAAATGAAGAAATTCTGCAAGAAATAAGAAAAAGCCATCAAATGAAAATAAATCCTACTACAAAGCTCAAATCTCACTGAGAAGATGGAGATATTGCTTGGGGAGAAAACCCAAAGATCAATCTTCAAACATCAATAATCCAACAAGAGGGAACAATAATATGAACTCCGCTTTGAGGGAAACTGTTGGAGAAAACACAGCAACACAAATCTTCCAACTCTGCCTGGGGATAAGAAAAATTCATATGAAATCTGTTTCAAAGGGATGAAGAGATCTGCTGCGAAATATAATGGATTCGCTGAAGGATTGTAATCATGTAAACAACTACATAACTCCACTATGGAATAACACAACTCTTCTGGGGATATCAGAAAAAGTTCTCTGAGGATTTATGCAACTCTGAGAGAAACATCCTGGACTTGCCAGGGAAAATAAGAAGTTAACATCTGTCATACCCCAAATTTTACCCTTAAATCAGTGATCATTTTTGCATTTCATCTTGTTCCGTATTTTACTTTAAGTAATCGCTAACCGGTTTACCCAGTTTGTTTGTTTTGCAGGTGTGTGGAAAAGGCTAGAAAGTATTACTGTGCGCCATTAATTCATGTCAGTGCAGACGTATCACAAGTCTGTGGCGATTACAGGGCCAATTCATTGTCAGAGGATCCCCAAGAAACTAGGGTCTCCTACCTCTCGAATTACAGGACAGTGGGTTGAGAAATGGTTGGAATTCTATGGCAGTGTGGATGTTGGATTTTCCTTGGTGCAGTCCATCTTTATTTGAGAATCAGATTATTTAGTCATCAGATGGATTTTGGCGGTGCTGTGGGATTTATGAACTATGTTGACGTGAGGTCGTTAAAATCAGACGGATCGGAATTCGAATGTATGCGAGAACTACTGGAAAAGAGATTATCTAATTGAGTTTAAGACCGTGTTCACTGTTTCATTACCGGTTATGAGTTAGAAGCACAGTTTGAGCTGATTCATGATTCGCATCGAATTCATAATGAATGTCAGTGGTTTCAAATAATTGCGAGCTTACAGAAATTTCATATTCGGATTGCGGAAAATTAAATTTATTTGGGAAAGTAATTTGATTTAAATTACTTAGAAAAATTGAATTTACATAGGGGAGTTCATATACATCATTTTCGAATCGGAAGTCTGAATTTTACTTTGTTTTGAGGAATTACAAGTTAAAATCCTAAGACAAAATTCTAAGTCATAATTCTTCAAGTTTCTTCGATCTTCAAGTCAACAACCTACATAAATAGAAAACGGTTAAAAATTGGATTAATTTTAATCGAAAGAGGTTTTTATTTTTTGGTCCCTCAGAGTACATTCATCATTGGGTCCGGGAGGGGTAACAAGTGAATGCCGTCAAAACCCCCCGTTTTTGTTTCCGACCTCGGCAAAAATCCGGTAATTTTTGTTCAAAGTTCTGAGAGAGAGAAAAAGAGATTTTAGAAAAAGTGATTTTGCAGCTAAACGGGTCCTTAATCCATATCCAAAATATCAGAAACCCCAAATTAAATTTGGACTTTATTATCAAGGACCATGGATCAATAAAAAGGAATTAGAAAATAATATCACAAAAAAATTCCAGCAAGGCCAAATCCGCGAATCCAGTATCATCAAAGTGGGAGCGAACCAAATCTCAGTTTCATCATCCAAAAATTAATTCCAAAATCATTTTCACAGCAAATCAAATCCGGAATCACCATGAATAATCCAGTAGTTCCAAAAATGGTAAACAAATTCCATCAATATTAAAATCCGAATAAATAACGGATCCGAGAAACGGATAAATCCAGCCACCATAAACAATTTTGAAAACAACATTATCATCATCAATAGATTAAAATTTCCAAAAAGTGTCCGACAGATTACTTCAGAAAAAGGAAAGGTTTTAACGACCCTTCAAAAGGTGTTTCAAAAACCAGTTTATTAGAAGAAGTGAGAATCAGATGAGAAAAGGGGATCATAACAGAAAAATCATCAACCATCACCAACGAAAATCATCACCGAAAAAAAAACATCAAAGAAATACCAAAATCTGAAACCATCATCCAACCAGACCGAAGCTTCTCATCATTGTCACGAAAACCACTGCGAAAAACCATCACTGTCTCAAGAGAAACCGTCCGCGAATCCAAAAAGGGGGATAGCCTCAGAAATGTTCATCATTGGCCAAATCCAAACCCCAAAAGCCAACCGCAAATCATAACAAATCATCCACACTCACGATTCATCAACGAATCCGTGAAGATTCGCCAACAAAACCGTAAGGACTAGAACCATTTGTAACCATTTTTGGTCTGTGTTCATGTTGTTTTTTTCCAGATAAAATAAGAAGAAGAGGAATAGAAGTGCATGCAAGGGAGAAAGAGAGGAGATTTCGCGGCTGGAGAAAGAAGAAAGGGGAGACAAGTCGTTGCATGCGAGAAGAAGAAGAGAAAAAAAACGCAGCAAGAAGCCCCCTGGGGGTCTGCCGCCGCGGCAACCAAAATAGGGTTTGAAACCCTAATTTTGGGGCTGCCTCCCCTTTATATTTTGGATGAACCGGGTCGGGTATGGAGGTAATGACCCAGCCGACCCAATTTTTATTTTATTTTATTATTTTTTCTATTTTCTTTTATTTTCGGTTTTTGTTTTATTTGTAATTGTTAATTAATGAATAAACTTACTAACATTAACAATATTAAAAATGATAAAAAAAAATTGATTTACAATTTAAATAATTAAAAAATGAATTTTAATTTTAAAGTATAAAAAAAAATTAATAAAAAATATTAATTTCAATTTGGACTTATTTCTTATAATATAAAAAATGCAAAAATATCAAATTATTGTTTTAAAATTAATTTTCTTCTTTTTCGTAAAAATTCACAAATATTTTCTTTTATTTAAAAATCAAAAAGAACTTTTCTATTTCTATTTCATTTAACTTTTTATTTAGAACTTTTAGAACTTAGTTCATTATTATAAAAATATGACTTTTTATTTAATTCAGGATTAACCGTTGTTAAGTTAAATTCTAACACCTCTTTTCAATTTAATTTAGAAATTCTAACTTTTTTTTCTAATTACATAAGAAAAATTCTTACGCAAAATCTCACAAAACACCATTAATCCCAATTTCTCCATTTAACCTTTTTTATCCAAAAAATTCTAACATTTTCCTAAATTACATAAAATTCTCAAATAATTAACTTAAAAACTAATTTAATTTCTAACACTTTACTTATTTCTAAATTCTATTTCTTTTATAAAAATCATAAAAATATTTAAATTTTAGCATTTACCCTTTTTTTCACTTAATTTAATTAATTTAATCCAAAATTCTCAAAAACAATTAAACCTTTAATTTCTAAGTTGCAATTCAAAACTCTCAAGCAATTTCATTTCTCAATTTAATCTCAATCTCACCATTTCAATTTATCTCACCCTTTCCTTAATCTGTTTCTAACATCATCTAATTTATCTTTAATTTCTAACCGTTTACTTTGCACAATACTTACATATTCATATTCGGTACCGATATTCATGTACCATTATCATTATCACTTTCAATTATCCATTTGCTTTATTTTTCCGTAATTCCCCTCCGAAGGAAAGGTTCACCATTTGACCGCCGTGTCAATATCCTTCACCCTCGCCCATCCTAACCTTAGGATCCGAGTCGCCGTACTCGTGCTTAGGCGTCCCGCCGTGGACACACTCATACCTTTTCCCAACCTTAAGACGTTGAGTCGCCGTACTCATGCTTAGGCGTCCCGCCATGGACATTCATCCCTTTATCCTAGCTTTAGGATTAGGAGTCGCCGCACTCCATGTAAGTTCTCGCCGTGGAATACTTACCTTACCCTTTTCAATGGTAAGTACAATGGAAAGGGATACATTGAAATACAATGACCACTATTCTCCATAACAACTTTAAATTTCAACTGTGCTTGAGAATTCAGTTGAGAATGATTGAAGTAAAGTTCTTGATAGGAAATGTTGCTTCAAGCGATCAAGACTGGCCAGATGCAGTTATTTGCCATAATCCTTAACTTTTGCGATTGCCCTCCAGGGTTTTCAATCTAGCGGGATAACTATTTCTATTTTTGTCTCTAATTTTTCCTGGACCGCCCTTTCGGGTTTTCAATCCACCGAGACACTTATTTTTTTTCGAAGCCGCCCTCTCGGGTTTTCAACTTAGCGAACTGTTCTTTTATTGTTTATGCAGAGTATTTCTTGACTGCATTGGTATTCACAAGACGAGTGAACTTTTCACCATCCATAGTTGTAAGAATTAACACACCTCCAGAGAAGGCTCTCTTAACAACATATGGGCCTTCATAATTAGGAGTCGACTTGCCCCTAGAATCAGTAGTAAAAGTCAAGATCTTTTTTAGCATGAGGTTACCTTCACTGAACACACGAGGCTGAACCTTCTTATCAATTACTTTCTTCATTCTCTATTGATACAATTGGCCATGACACAAAGTCGTCATTCTTTTCTCTTCAATTATATTCAACTGGTCGTATTTACTCTGACACCATTCAGCCTCAGACAATTCATCTTCCATCAAACTCTCATATAAGGGATTTTAACCTCTATCGGGAGCACTGCTTCCATGTCGTAAACAAGAGAGAAAGGGGTTTCCCCTGTTGAAGTGCGGATGGATGTACGATACCATGCAGAGCAAAAGGGAGCATATCATGCCAATCCTTGTATGTAACGACCATCTTCTGAATGATCTTCTTAATATTCTTATTAGTAGCTTCAACAGCCATTCATCTTGGATCTGTAAGGAGAAGAATTATGATGCTCAATCTTAAATTCATCACATAATTCCTTCATCATCTTGTTATTCAGATTTGACCCATTATTAGTGATAATCTTGCTCGGAACACCATACCAACAGATGATTTGGTTCTTGATAAACCGGATCACTACTTGCTTGGTCACATTGGCATATGATGTCGCTTCAACCCATTTGATAAAATAGTCAATACCCACCAATATGAAACGGTGTATGTTCGAAGCTTTAGGTTGAATCATTCCAATCATATCAATTTCCCACATGGAGAAAGGCCATGGAGAAAAGATAACATTGAGAGGAGTTGGAGGCACATGAATTTTGTCAGCATAAATTTGGCATTTATGACACTTATTCATATATTTACAGCAGTCAGATTCCATTGTCAGCCAATAGTAACATGCCCTTAACATCTTCTTAGCCATTGCATGTCCATTGAGATGGGTAACAAAGGATCCTTCATGAATTTCTTTCATCAACATGTCTGCTTCGTGTCTATCCACGCATCTGAGCAAGATCATGTCATAATTTCTTTTATACATCACACCATTATTCAAGAAGAAACTACCATCCAATCTTCTCAAAGTTTTCTTATCCTTCTTGGATGCCCCAAGTGGGTACTCTTGATTCTGAAGGAAACATTTAATATCATAATACCAAGGTTTATCATCAACAACCTCTTCAACTGCAAACATATGAGTTGGTCTATCAAGACACGTCACATCAATCTTTGACACATCATTTCAATGATTTACCATAATCATGGAGGATAAAGTCGCTAAAGCATCTGCCATTCAATTCTCTGCTCTTAGTATATGGTGAAACTCAACCTTATTGAAGAAAGTTGACAACCTTCTTGTATAATTACGATAAGGAATCAAATCAGGTTGACGTGTCTTCCACTCCCCTTTAATCTGATTAATCACCAGATCTGAATCTCCATATACATCAAGGATCTTAATTCTTAAATCAATAGCTTCTTCCAAGCCCCTAATTCATGTTTCATACTCAGCCGCATTATTTGTGCAAGCGAACACCAACCTTGCAGTGAAAGGAATATGAAATTCATGAGGAGTAACAATAATTTCTCCAATACCATTGCCATATTCATTAACAACTCCATCAAAAATCAAACCCCATAGGGATCCAGGCTCAGACCCTTCTTCTGGTAATGGTTCCTCACAATCTTTAACCTTTAGATACATCACATCCTCATTAGAAAAACCGGATAGGTTGATAATCATCAATTGGATGGTGTGCCAAATGATCAGCCAAGACACTTCCTTTTATCGCTTTTTGAGTTCGGTACTCGATATCATATTCTGACAACAACATTTTCCAATGAGCAATCCTCCCGGTTAAAAAAGGCTTTTCAAAGATATACTTGATTAGATTCATTTTAGATATCAACCAAGTTGTACAATTCAACATATATGGGCGGAGGCGCTTGGCAGCCCAAGCTAAAGCACAACATATCTTTTCAAGCATTGAGTACCGAGACTCACAACCGATGAACTTTTTGCTCAAATAATAAATAGAAAATTCTTTTCTTCCAGATTCATCTCGTTGACCCAGAACACAACCCATAGACTCTTCCAGAACGATCAAATACATGATCAAAGGTCTTCCTTCCACAGAAGGAGACAAACTAGGAGGTTCAAAAAAATACTCTTTAATTCTTTCAAAAGCTTTCTGACAATCTTCTGTCCATACACAACCCTAATCTTTGCGGAGAAGCTTGAAGATCGACGCACATGTATAAAATGCAGTGCATGTATAAGTTTTTGTGATTGGTGTAAAAGCCTAAAGGACTTTCTAAATTTAAATTGAACATTTCGTAATGGGCAAAAGTACCCTTGTACTCTAATATGTTGAGAAAAATAAATGTGAGTTGGAAGTATTGATAAACAAGTGTGGTAAAGTCCCATATTAATTTGAAAAATGGAGATTTAGTACTTTATAAATGAGAGAACCCACACACCTATCACCTTAAGGTTTTTGGTGAGTATGTGGTGTATCTCTCATAAGGTGTGTTGCTCATAAAAAATGCCCCAATGTAGATGCTCTCTCATGTTAAACCCAAATTGATGAGGTTTTGGGTGTGTGTGGTGTATCACTCACAAGGTATGTTGCTCATAAAGAAAGACCCCGATGTAGATGCTTCTTCATGTTTATCCTCAAATTGATGATCAAACAGTGGTTCCAAAGCCTAAATCGAGTGAAGGACAAACTCGCTTGTATCGAAAGTCCTCCCCTCATGTTGAAAAAATGTCAACGATGGTACAAATGTATGTGGATGAAAGAGTTTTCGCTTGAGGAAAAACATTGTTGATATACTCACATTTGAGGGAGAATGTTGAGAAAAACAAGTGTGAGTTGGAAGTGATGGGAAACAAGTGTGGGGATGTCTCACGTTGATTAGAAAAGTGAAGATTGAACATTTTATAAATAAGAGAACCTACAAACTTATCACCTTAAAATTTTAAGTGAGTATGTATTGTATCTCACACAAGGTGTGTTACTCATAAAAAAACACCCCAATGTAGATGCTCTTTCATATTAACCCCAAATTGATGACGCAGCATAATAAATATAACTTATAAAAAATTTAATTTATATTTAAATATATTTCTACAAATTTCTATAATAGTGAGTTGCACAATAATTTTAAAAATAAAAATCACATTTTAACTTGAAAACTATAAATTCAATTTTTAAGTTGAATAACTTTTTGAAAAACATAACCAATTTTATTCCAAAACAATCAAATATATCAAAACAAGTTCTACATATTTCGAATCTATTCTCCATGCATTTAAATATGAAACCAATCATATACTTAGCTTAAATAGAATCACTTATGTGTGTATAATAATTTTTACTTAAAAAATAAAATGCATCAAAATTATTCCAAAATTAACTATACAGCTTTTAAAATTGTTTTAGTCTCTTTGAAAATCAACCACAATACAGTCCAAATTCCAGTTTTGGTTCGCATTCTAGAAAAATACGGTTGAACTCTGTTATACTGATCCGTTGGTTTATCCATGGAAGCAATTTGATAAAATCAAAACAAATGATAATTAAATTGCTAATCCATATCACAATATCAACGTAATAAAGTTTTAGTCTAACTTTAAAGATTAGGTAGTAGCACACTTTACGTGTAGCAGAAAACTTTCTTACCACTCACAACACAAACACTGGCTTATAAATTTTAGTAATTTTAAATTTCCATTGGCCAAGTCATTGTCATTGAGTTAGCAGTGTGTTAACCACAACACAGCCAGAAAAAGACAGGTAGAGAGAGAAAACAGATTTCTCATTAGGGCTTCATAAAGATGGTTTTGCTCAAATTCTTAACGAATAACAACTACAATTTCACATTTTATTGATAATCTTAAAATTATACAAATCACTCTTTTTCTTTTTCTTCTGTGTATAAATATAAATCTCGTTACATCATAACCGCACAAAAAAATATTCAGTTTTTTTTTTCATTCTTCCAATTTTGTTGCGAAAATGGGAAGGGGAAGAGTGGAGTTGAAGAGAATTGAAAACAAAATCAACAGACAAGTTACCTTTGCTAAACGAAGGAACGGGCTTCTGAAAAAAGCTTATGAACTTTCCGTTCTTTGCGATGCTGAAGTTGCGCTTATCATCTTCTCCAATAGAGGAAAATTGTACGAGTTTTGCAGCAGTTCAAGGTATTCACCAAAATATGCAACAATTAAAACCTAAATGTTTTTTATTCTTTTTAAAGATCTTCAAATCACGTTCGTTTTAATAATATATATATATTATTATTTGTATTAGTTTGTGAAAACATTGAAAAAGTTGATTTTCAATTTTCACTGTTTGAGTTTTTTCCGTTTCTGTGAATGTCTCGGCGTTTATAGAAGTTTGAGTGTTTCTGCAATCTTATTGATGTTAGATCTGCAACTGGAAACACAATAAACCTAATAAATAAATAAATAAATATTCAATAAAATAAATATATCACTGTTGTATTGTATTCTATTGTATTAATCTATTAATCTATTTTTGTTTTTGGTTTGTTACTTTCTCTTTCTTTTCCCTCTTTTAGGTCTAAACCCAGCCTCTGAATTTACCATATTTTCGCTTCGCCAGCGTTTGAAACAGATCTGGTTCAAAAGCGTTTTCTAAAAGCGATTTTCGAGTCTCTAGTCAGGTCTCTTTTCCGTGTAAATTAAGTGTTGGGATAATCAATTTTTTCTTCCATTTTGAGTTTTACTAGCTACTTTGCTTTTCAGTTTCAAAATTCAAAGTCACTCAAACCATGTATATTAAAACCTACTTCTCTGAACCTAGGGTTTCTTCTTCAACTTTAACTTTTCAATTTTCAAAATATATATATATATATATATATATATATATATATATATATATATATATATATATATATATATATATATATATATATATATTCCCCTTTCTTGATCCACATTCAACACTCTTTTATGTGTCCAAGGAGCAAAATGGTGTTATCAATTTGCTTAATAATTTCTTCAATTCAGTGACATGTTTTTTTTATAGTTTTTTTCTTTTACTTTTAATCGTTCGTTTCATGAGGGTGACTTTATGTTAAACTAGAATTCAGTGGTTAATAACATGAATGACCTCTATCTTCTTTTCTGTCAATTCCTGTTTTTCAATCACTTCATGACTTGTTGTTCTCATATTTTTCCTTTGGATAAACCCTAATCCTTTTAGATCTGGTTGTACGAAAATTTCTGGTACATGTTTTTTCTCCTGGATTAAGAAGTGACACTATTCATAAATGGTTTAAATCTAACCATATACACAGAAATATCTCAATGGTTTTTAATTTTCCGCATAAGGCTGTAGCCTCTCGTCATGATTCATCAGGTAAAATATGTGTTGATTTTTTACATTTATGGGTCAATTTTGGATATACATGTGATGTCATAGTAAATTTCTTGAGACTCTGATTATTTTTGTTGAAAATCAAATGTTTTCACTGATGAATGTCTAATTTTGTGTCATTTAAAGTTGATTACAGCCCTAAAATATGATTTCTCATAAGATTATTTTACTGTTTATTTACTAATTTCCGTGATGGGTATGTGAATACAATTTTTTATGAATTTTTTCCTTCAGTTTTATTCTTTATCAAAACTTTTTATTAATTATTGGTCCAATCCAGTAATAAACTTTCTATATATAAAGGTTATTAATTGTTGATATAATTATGTTTTATTATAATTTTATCTACTATTTAAAATATTTTCTATATTTTCTATATTAGTTGTAACTATTTTATGCATAATGTAAAATGAAAATGATTGAACCAAAAATTCAATTTATATGGGTTTACCATCATTGCATACTAAATTAAGCTGTCAGTGCTCATTATTTTCTTCTATTTTTTCTCTTACAACTAGTATGTTAAGAGTGGGTATAATTTTTTGTAATACTAATATTAATAGATATTAAGAAATTATTTATATTGTTTTTTAATTATTATTTTTATTTCTATTCACTTTTGATTTTTCAAGAAAATATGTAAGTTATTTATATTAATATGTATTTAAAAATTATTTATATTTTTAGGATGTAAGTTTATGCTTATTTTTTTTATATGAAAATTATTTTTATTATAAATTGATATTTATGTGATATGTAATTTTTTTTACAAATTTATTTATTTTGCCAATGTGGGGGTGCAGCATGCTCAAAACGCTAGAGAGGTACCAGAAATGCAACTATGGTGCGCCTGAAGCTAATGTATCTGCACGGGAAGCATTGGTAATACTCTCAATAATCTCATATATCTTACATAACTATAATGCTAATTGTCCTTTTATCTGACTAATTTTGATCATTTTTTTTTCTTTTAATTTTCAATTAGTGTGCTTTATATAAATAAAATAGTAAAAAAATTTAAATTATGTTTATCTACTATCTTTTATCTTTTTTATATGTATTATTTTATAAGTTTTTGAATTCAAGAAGTGAACTTTAAAAATGATGTATTATTTGTGTGATCTAAATGCAACATCCATGAGTATAGGAGTTAAGCAGCCAACAGGAATATTTGAAGCTGAAGGCACGTTATGAAGCATTACAACGGTCTCAGAGGTAGTGATTATATATGCTCTATTTTTACTTTCAATCTCAAAGTTGTGTCATATAGGACAGAATGTAGTGTTTTAGAGTATTGATTTTGCCGTTTAAAAAGGGATAGCAGTGCATCTTGTTGTCGGTTTGTTTGCTATCTCTATAATTTTGATTATATATATGATCTCTAAGTATGGCTGATACAATACAAAGTACTATGAATAACAACGTTTTTAACTGATACCATGTTAGGAACCTTATGGGAGAAGACCTTGGCCCTCTAAGCAGCAAAGAGCTCGAATCGCTTGAAAGGCAGCTAGATTCATCCTTGAAGCAAATAAGATCAACAAGGGTAATCTCAACTTTCGAACTTTTGTCAATTACTATATGAAATTCCAGCGCAAAACATAATCATAAAGTCTGAACCAAATTGTAACGATACCAAAAACATAGGAAAATGATATCACTCAACCTAGCACTAAGCTTGGATGGAGAGCTTGGTTAAGCGCATGTGCATTTTCAGGTGGTGCATATGAGTTCTGATTAATGGTTGTCCTGCTGAATAAAGCAGTGATATTTGTTGGCCCTGTTCCTTTTTCTTCTAGTGGTCAAGGGACTAGACCTATATTGCCTAATGAACCGATCAGTATCTCCGGGCCTTTTCAGGGTTTTAAGGTGGATCCGTTAGATGTGGTAGCATCTCACCTATAATCTGCAGATGATATTTTTCTAATTTGGGAGGCAAGTGCTGGTAATCTGTGGGTCACCAGTCATTTCTAATATAGTTAGAGGTAGCTTCTAGTATGAAGATGAGCTTCTCTTAGAGTATACTTTTGAGTGAAAACCTTGATTCTTTCTTCCTTTCAGTGGTTTCATGGTTTCTCAATTGTATGTTGTGGTTGATGTCATACATAAACTTTAGACTTTTGGTTGGTGCTAGTCCAGGAAGTGCATGCCCACATGGAAACCATATTGCTGGAAGTTCTTCAAAAATAATTTGGGATTCTGACAAAACATGTTTGTTTGATAGATTCGGTTAATTCTTTGAAGTCTTTCTTGAAAGCAAAAGTTACTACTGACTTCAATTTATAATAGAGTATATATATGTTATCTTATTTTGTAACTTTGTTTCTTTTACAGACCCAATTCATGTTGGACCAGCTCTCTGATCTTCAACGCAAGGTATGAGAACAATTTCACCATCATTTGCCAGCATATGTTATCTACTTCCAGTGCATTATGCTTTTACTCACCTGTCATTGTTGCTTGTGTAGGAACATATGCTAAGCGAGGCTAACAGGTCTCTCAGACAAAGGGTACGCAAAAAAACACCTCATCAATCATGTAAAATTATATAACACATAACAAATATACATGACCAAAAACCTGATATTGTCTTGTTGAAAATCAGTAATTAAGTGTCTCTGTCTGTTTTTGTAGCAGCTGGAAGGGTATCAATTGAATCAACTTCAAATGAACGCATGTGTTGAAGAAATGGGCTATGGTCGGCATCCAAGTCAAAATCACGGTGATGGCCTCTTTCAACAATTGGAGTGTGAGCCAACATTACAAATTGGGTACGCACTTTTTCTTCACTCAATTTTGATCATGGATGATAATGTTAATCTTGGTCAGCATGATGTTGGTGTTTTTAGGCATTTGATATCTTAGAAAGCATTTTAGATGCAATTAGGCAATTGATATCTTAGAAAGGAGTAGTATTTTGGATGCAATTATGATTGACATTAGTGTTTGGGTGATATGTTAGTTAGAATGGCAACTGAATTTTAACTTACGTGTTTCAAAATATTACAATTTATAATAAATAAGTTCTTAAAGCTACATAAATGTTTAATATAATTCCTTTTTAAATAAAACATAAAAAGTATATTTTGTTCAACTTAAATTTGAGTGATAAGTGCCATTAATTTTATATATATACAAAAATTGATACTCATCATGTCAATTTAAATTGAAGTAAATTTTTTAGTTTAATTGTTTCTCATTGTCATTATAAAAAAAAAATATCATCATCTCATATACAGTACTTTTTAAAGACGAGGTTTTAGATAAATAGAAAGGTTGATAGATAGATATGGTGGATATAGATGTAAATTGGTATTATTTTAACATTGATTTGTTATATTTTGATATCATTAAAATTAAATGTTTCGATTTTAAGTCAAGTAATGAAATGATTTTCCTAAGCGCAGTTATCAGCACGATCCAGGATCAGTGGTCACAGCAGGCCCAAGCATGAGTAATTACATGGCAGGATGGTTACCATAGTGGGAAGCCCTTGGTTGGGTTTTCACTTTTCAGCATATGATCCACTCCAGCAGCAGATTTGTGGTTCCAGTTTTATTTGAAAATGGCCAGAAATATTAGTTTCCTTTGACATGTAATGTACACTACTACTAGTAAGTTTCTACTGTGTAGGAACAATGTATGCAGTTCTGTTCTATGTGTGAGCTTTCATAAAACTGCACTTGTTTCTTTCTGTCACTGTTTTCTTCACTTTCTGATTAGATAAATCTTAATAATAATAATTGTTTGTAACCTCTTATTGCCATGAATTATTATTGTTATTGTTATTCTGAGATATTAGATATCATTTTTTAGATGTTATCATGAATGAATAATATATCATGCCTTCTAATAATTACTTAGAGTAGTTTGGGTACTTTCCAGAACAATTGATATAATCTTAAAAGTATTTTTTATTACCGCATACACTATGGTGGGATGTTTTGTGTTACCTAAGTATTTTGGTTCTAAGCTTAAACTCTTTCGAGAACAATATGAAGAAGAAATTTACCGGAAAGCATGGAATCCAATCTGCAAAAGAAAGAATGTGTGTGGTTTTGGTTTTAGAGTTTTAAAATAAAAGCCTTCAATGAAGCTCTTTAGATTAAACAGAGATGGAGAATCTTTGAAAATCCAGATTCTCTTACTAGTCAAAAATTGGTCACAGGTCTAGTTTTCATATAGAAGAGCATTCACCATTCTCATCTGGTCATTAATAAAGGTGGTTATTAGAATATAGGAGATGAGTCTGAAATTAACATGTGGCAAGAATAAGATGGATGGCTTCCTAGTCAGAATTGTTTCAAAACTTGGTCCTGTAACCTAGGGCTGGAAATGAGTCGAGTCGAGTCGAACTCACCTCAGCTCGGCTCGACTCATTAAGAATTGTTTGAATTCGAGTTCGAGTTCGAGTTCGACACGAACTTTTTTTTAAGCTCAAACTCGACTCGTTATAAGTTCACGAACAGTTCGGTTCGACTCGTTAGGTTCATCTCATTAGGTTCAGCTCACATGGTTCACGAACTTAAAAACTATTTTTTTAAATATATATATATTTTAGCATATTTGACATTTTAAATAAATATATATTTTTTAAATAAAATATTAAAATAAAATAAAAGTTATCATATTAAAATTTAACTTTATCTTCGAAATCTACTAATTCAAAACCTACACAACTTTCAAGAGATACATTTGAGAGTCTAATTCAAAAACTACTAAATTGAAGATTAGATTTGTCTAAGATTTGAAGTAAATATTTAAACCTAATCTTAAAGACAGTATAATTCTTTTCATATGTAATCGAGTTGACTCATGAACCTAACGAGTCGAACTATGTATAGTTCAAGTTCAGCTCATTTAGTTAACGAACTTAATTTTTCGCTCATACTCAACTCATTTGGTTCATGAACCTAGTTCAACGATTTAATTGTCGAGTCGAATTCCGAACTATATTCGAGTTGGTTTGGTTCATTGCCAGCCCTACTGTAACCCCAAAAGTCCTAGGCTTAAAAAAGTAAGTGGTTTTGTTCAACAAGATTCAAAAACTTAAAAATCCTATATCCAATTGTTCACACATTCACTTGCTTTAGACAAAACTGGTTTTTATCATTAAAGGAAGGTAATCCCAGATATTTTATGATACAGAAACATTAATTGCCCTATTAATTTCTCTAGATGTTTCTAGATTATGAAACCCTAGTCATTCTTTTAAATAATGTGGTTGGCCTTAGAAGATTTGATTTGAATCTCCTTTGCAATCCAATTGGACAATATTAAAGAATATTAAAGAGATTTTGGGTATTACATTTCTCACCTTTAAGATGTTAGTTCAGACTGTTGAAAAGTCTTTGAACGCATTTAAAATGCAGATACTTCAACACTTTGTGATTGAGTCATTCCATGTTGCTCAAAAATATATTGGGAGATACGCCTTTGTAACCATATTAAGGTATAATTGGAGGTACATCTCTGTAAGAATCCTTAAATCAAAAATCAAAAAAATTTACGAAGATGCATATCCGAAATGTACATTGTAAGCTTAAACTAGAAACCAGTAACAAATGGATGAAGAAAGTTAAAGAAAAATATAAAATAATATCAAAATATGTCACAATACATAGATAATTGTAATATAAATATGTAACATGACATGGATAATCATAACATAGATACCTAACTAAATTCGGGGTTCCGCACAGTTGAAGTAGACAAATGTAACATGCCAATATATGTTTATTCTAGTGTGGTGTGTTTTTGTAAACAATATGATATGAGAGACCACATATTTATACAAATTTTTGTTCATTATGAACCTTAGAAACTCTATCATGTCTCAAAGAATTATTTAAATATGCATCTCCAAATCCATCTAGTTTGGTTTCCAAAATAAGGGCCTATACGGAGATGCATCTCTAAAATACCCCTTTGTTGAGTAGAAATGGGGCAAATCTAGAAGTACATATCTGAAAACGCTCTGGTTTCCATTCAGTTTCTGTTTTATGCAGGGATATATTTGTGAAGAGCTTGAAAAATAAGTTTTTGTAAAATTGCCAATTGTTATACGATTAATTTTGAATATACATCTTCGAGGGGTAATAAACTCAAAATTATTGTACCCCTCGGTTTTATGAGGTAATCGAGGTGAAAATATGGTATATTCATCGGTGAAATTAAAAAATTGAGGGGACATGTATTTTCGTCATTAGAATTTCAAAAAGACCCCCCCCCCCCTCTGTGATCGAACTCGTGACTTTTCACATACCTGTCATCTTTTTTAAAATCGAGAGGTAAAGTGTGCAGTTTTTATGACGTTCTTCGTTACCTCGTCTCTGTTGTCGAGATTAAATGTATTTCGCATCCGAGGTTAAATGTGTTTTTTCTAGTAGTGATTATATTCTGATCATATAGTGTTAAGAGTTTGCATTGTTGCATTTTTTATCTTAGAACTTTTAATCGATTGTTTTATGTTTTTGGGATATAAGTGTTGTTCCGGACTGACCCAATGGTTGGGCATGACCCAATCTGCTTCTGCTTCCAGAATGACCTAATTGCCTAAGTCCAACCTCGTTGGTGGAGAGTTTATCTTTCTGCCCCTCCAACAAGGAAAACTAACTTATTTACCCCTTGGTCACATTATTTCTCCCTGCAAATCTCTGCCCGTCACGCACGGTTCCACCATCCAGGAACAGGCAGGACACTTGTGCCCATAACTACGCCCCTACCCGCGCTAACGGTTAATTATGAACACGTCTGCCCGTCCCAATGGCTATTTCTGGCAGTTACCTATTCTTCGGAAAACGGTTATCTCGCCCCCGATATAGGGACCAATGGTCAAGCGCTGGAGGCATTATAAAAACCCTCTCACTTGAGAGGGCCAGGTATCCAATTTCTTACCTAGAAACACATATTTTGTACTTGCTCGCTCTCTTACTCGTTTTCTTACTTTAGCATCGGAGTGCCTTGTAGGTACACCCCCTCCTCCTCTTTCACACCCAGCATCACAGACGTTCGTCTTCAACCCATTTCAGATTCTGATCATTCAGTAAGATCGGTGGCGCCGTCTGTGAGAAACTTTCATCCCCGCCTTTTCTCCTCTCATAGATAGAAATACCAAATCACTTTTTCAACCTTCTGATCATGGCTGCCCAGGACAACCACTTTGATGCTCATAATTCTGCTTTCCTCCCCGTCAGCAAGACTGCTGAAGGGGCCTCCACATCTCATGTCGCCGACGCTCTCCAACTAAGAGATGGAGTCACAGCTTCTTCATCCCCTGTTCGCACAGATAACGGCGAAGTCCCGCTCGACCAGCAGCACTTGTCGGTCCCAGTTCCGCCCAACGCCGACCCCGCCATGACGGTCCTCCTCGAGGTTCTCAACATGACCAACCTCCTCATCCTCAACCAGAGTGAAACGGAGTTCCCCTCCCTGGCGCGAGAAGAGTCGTCGAACATGTTAGGACAGTGGTAAAGTGTCGGGTTTTTGTTATCGTCTCCACAGGGAATATAAGATTTTGCCGCCGTACGACAGTTGTTAAATTCGTAGTTTTATAGTAACAAAGGGTTTGGTTTTAAAAACAGTATCTTGCATAAAAAGTTATAAACAACGGTAAAAATTAGGGTTTGACGATTTAAAGAAAGATTGCCAAAGTTAGGTTTCAATGATCACTTTGCATGCATATGTTTAATCAACAAGATTTATAAACTCCATCTAGATAATAAACTCATTCACAACATCCTCTCAATGTGATTATCTCTAACTCACATTGTGGGTTTTACCGTTTTGATCCATTTTTGATCTCTCACACAATCTATCAAACTGATAACATTAAAGTTTAACATTTTAAGTGAACATCTTCATTTTTAACTATCTCTAGCTTAAAAACAAAGATGGATGAAAACCTAGGTTAAGAGTTGGAAAATATCTCTCAATCATAAACCAACACAAAGAGTTTTCAATAAAGCAAAGTTTTCATCATTCATTCATCATCCAAGAGTTTACAATACAAATGAAGATCAATACATTTACATACAAAGGTTGATGATCACCTACATCTAACCTTGACAACAAGAAGAACTTAGCCACTCATTCTCATGGTAGCTTGAACAAGAAGGAAATGGAGAAGATGAAGAACATCCACTTAGAAGAATCGATGAAGGATGTGATTCCACTTCTCCTTGATTGCACACAAAAAAGCAATATGAAGAAGAACTAATGTTTTTAGGGTTCTAGAGCTCTATTCTTATGTTACAAAAAGTCATTCATTTCAAGTACATGGTATGGGCTATATAAAGCAACCAATAAAGTAAAAAGGAAGTGTTGTCTGTGCACATTCGCCAGGAAAACCATGACCTTCGCCAGGCGAACCAAAAATAACTTGGCACTTCAAAGTGCCTCTGGCTAGCAAACTACCTTCTGAGGTATCGTGCATTCTCCAGGCGAACAATTCACTCGTCGGGCGAACATTCGCTGGCCTCACTCGCCAGGCGAACTTTGGGTGGTTTTGCTACTGGAATTTGCATGAGGAAAGCTACCACTTCTTCGCCAGCACCTTCGCTAAGCGAACGGTAGCGAAGCTTCGTTGGAACCTTCGTCTGGCGAACTTCCTATCTTTTAAGTCTGGGAGTTAATTCTGAATTACTCGCTCTAGCTCGCCAGCACTTGCCTGGCGAACATTCGCTGGCATTCGCTGAGCTTCGCCAGGCGAATGCTTTAGTTTGCAACTTTTCCAGACTGCTTTGTCTTGTCTCCCAAGGTGCTCTTATTAGTGTCAATCCTGTTGTTGCACCCCAAAATTTGCCCAACCTTTTCTAACCTAGGTTTATGTTTCAATTGCATTGTCATTTGCATTGTCATCGTGTACATAGTGTATTCATCTGCATCATAGCATTAACATTTAACAGGGGATTGAGGTTGAAATATAAGAGAATAGAGCCTAATCAGAGGATCCTACAAGTTAGTGAAGCTATCAAGATCACCAGTCAAAGATTTGAAGGCTCAAGGGGTTGTATTGATGGTATAGGGTTCATCTCCAAGTATGAGGAGTGTTGTGAAGGATCTCAGGGGTCTATAAGGTTTTGATTAAGTGTATGGGGTGAGGATAAAGCTTAATGAGTCTCTAGAAAGTCAAGGAAGAGCCCAAGCAAGCCATGGAATCAGGTGCAAGAGTCTTGAATGGAGTGTGTGCAATTAGGGTTTTGTCTGGATAACCCTAGGTCAAGGGAGATGTTTGGAAGGCCTCAAGGGATAGTCCTAGCTCATTCTAGCCTTAATATGATATGGTGAGGTATGTGTGGTGTTGTGCCAAAGAAAAATCAAAAGGAGTCAAGGAGAAGAGGAGTTTCTGAATTAGGGTTTCAGTGCAAAATCCCCTGATTTAGGTCAAACTTCCAAGCAATGTAATTCAAAATGCAAGCTTCATATGAACTTTTGGTCCACATGAGGCTTGTAGAGTATCTTCATAGCTTTAATTTGAGTGGTGGAAGTCATCAAGGTGATTTATAGAACTCAAGTTATAGCTCTTGCAAGTTACAGGTCATCTGAGGACACTGAAATTTGTCTATGAAAGTTGTCTGTCTTCCAAGCAACTTTTGACCCTCAAGGAAGTTTCAAATGAATTCTTGGAAAACATAAGAGTTGTTCCTTATGATCTCCCCTTTCCAAAAAGGTATGGTATGCCTTCATCTGATTTGTAGAACTCAACTTATAGCTTGTGCAAGTCAGGGGTATTTTGGGAAAGTGGAATTATAGGTCATTCTTAGCCTATGCCTAAAACTCATACAAGGAAGCTTCAAATGAAAAACTTCACAACATCAAAGTTGTTCCAAATAACATTTTGAGTCTAAAAAAGATGTCATGGAAGTTTGGAAATGCATAGAACTCATATTGACAAAAATTGGTGAAAATGGCCTAAAATGAAGACATAACTTGAAAAAGTTGAGATTGGAAATTGGTATGAGCAATCTACACATCCAAAACAGGGTATATGATATATCATTTTGAGTCTAAACAACATTCTAAAGACATTGGTTCAGCCACATTTTTGATTTAGGGCTTAAAAATGGGGTTACTTTGGAAATCACTTACTTGCATAATAAGGCACAAGTGTGAAACTTAAGAAAATGCAACATTCAAGGCAAGTAAGCATTCATGCACTCTCTAATTGTCATGTAAGGATAGATTCAAGTATGTTTGAGGGGGTGCAAGGTAGTTTGACATGAGATATCATATGAGATGGTAAGTTTCATTTTATCATGACATGAGAAATTCTAGAGATTCCTAGATCATTCCAGAAGGTTCTAGTCCTTTCAATCATCATCTATATAAAGAGTAGAGTGCATTTGAGGCCAAGGTTGGTGAATAGAGAGAGAGAAAAGTGAGAATTTTATAGTTTCTTCAAATTGCAAGTAAGAGTGAGTTTGTTCAATTCAGTTCATCACTCTTCTTCATTCATGATTCAAGGACCCTATTGAGTGCATACAAGTTGAGTGAGAGGTTTATCCATGGATGCTTGAAGAATTGAAGTTGAAATTGCAAGGATCCATACCAGATTGGCAGCTCTCACCACAAGCTCTCTACATGCAATTTGTTGCAAACAGAAGCAACAATATCACTTGAAGATCATTCTTGAAGGTTTGCAAGGCTTGGAAGGCACGAATTCTCATCTGTTTCATCAAAGATTGCAGGTATGCATATTGATCCTTACACCCTTAATTATGTCTTGTTAGTATGAATCTTTAGGTTAGAATTGTTAGGGTTGAGTAGATAATGATACCCAGAAAGTTTGAGAGCCATCCATGAGGTTTGAACCTAGGGCATTGAAACTTTAAAGATCAAGAATGGTTAGGTTAGTGAATATTAATCCAAGTCTGATAGCATGTTAGAACTAGGGCAACATGAGGAACACACTAGTACCAAGAAATCCAAGAATTAGCAAGGTGCATGACAGTGAAAATTTGTGAGCCATGGGGTTTCCAGCTATCGGGTTTATGGATAGGGTGAGTTTCAGTGCGAGATAATTGTATGAGTGTGTTCAGGGGAGAGAGTAGAACATTCTTGCCTTTTACATTTTTGAATTTGATTGAGAAACGAGTGAGAACGATGAGCTAGAAGTATCACGCATGAAACTCGTTTTAGGAGTAAACCCTAGCTAGAGGTTGAAGACAATCTCCCAGCCGTCCGATCACACCAAGACCTTTGACTCTGAAAGTACATCCAAGGGCCCAAATTCGAATTGGAAATTAAGAGGGAATCAGAAAGCAGCCAAAGTGCTGCGTTTCATTAAACTTGTTTAATGGGCTCAGCGCATATTCCTTTCCACACCCCCATCAGCAAGCCCAATGCATTTTACATTGTGATTCTTTACTTTTCACACCACTTGCCTTTTATTTTTCTTCTGATTTTTTTTCTCTTTTACTGAACATGAAATGGGCTTAGGCACAAACGTTATCAACACCCCCATCCAAGGCCCACCTGCATAATGAACTGCATTTTGTTTCTATTTACACCGTTGTTTTTCCATTTTTCTTTTAAATTTTCTTGGGATTTTCTGAGTGTGATGGGCTTACGAGCCCTGCTATTAGCACCACCCCAGTCTGAGCCCATGTGAATAATGAACTAACAATGTCTACTGATTGCACCTCCCTCCATTCTTTTAATTTTTAATTTCCTTTATTTCTTTTGCATATTAAAAAATTCATAATAAATTGAATATTAATGATTTTTGATTGCTTGTTTTTTCTACTATTTTGTATTTCTGTTAAGGAAAGTATGAATAAACAAAATTTGCATTTTATTTCCTTGTAATATTTTTAGTATGTTTTTCTTTTAAATAGCCTTTTTGGTGAATTTGGGTTAGTGCTTGATCTTGTTGATTTTAGTTTAGCTAGATCCTTTTATATTTTGGACCCATTCTTTTTAGGGTACTAAACTTAGGACGTTAGCTTCCTTATAGGATTTAATTCTTAATATTAGGATTAGTTTCTAGTTAGTTTGATTAGGTGAGATTTAGGGTGATAGAATTAGGGTTTAAGTGTGACATAGGCGTGATAAATCATTTCTTTTAGGAGTTTTAGATTGAATTTTGGGTATGGGACTATAGGGGTATTATGGGTAAGTATAATAGACCCTTGTGAATAATATTAGGGCTTGCAAGGATGCATGGGCTGAAGACCTAGTCTAGGAGTTTGTTCTCTTTTGTGAGGTTTGAGATCTTGGAGTATGATTGGTATTTATGGTACTTTCCTGAGGAAGGCACCATAGATGTCTCTCATCCTTTCTTCTCACCTCTTTCTTAAGTATCCAATGATGTCGGAGCCTTCATGTGAGTTTAGTTTCTCCTGAGGAGGAATATAAACCGATCACAGTTGTTGAGCCGCATGGGATATGATTCCTAAGTGGAAGCCCCCTAGTACTTTCCCGAGGAAGGCACTATGGGCCTGTTCACTTAGTTCCCTTAGTTCATCTAGGATTTCTTAAGTATCCAAGGATGTCGGAGCCTTCATGTGAGTTTAGTTTCTCCTGAGGAGGAATATAAACCGATCACAGTTGTTGAGCCGCATGGGATATGATTCCTAAGTGGAAGCCCCCTAGTACTTTCCCGAGGAAGGCACTATGGGCCTGTTCACTTAGTTCCCTTAGTTCATATAGGATTTCTCAAGTGTCCAATGATGTTGGAGCCTTCATGTGAGTTTAGTTTCTCCTGAGGAGGAATGTAAACCGTTCACAGTTGTCGAGCCGCATGGGATATGATTCCTGAGAAGGAGCCTCCTAGTACTTTCCCGAGGAAGGCACTATGAGTCTGCCTACTTAGCTCCCTTTCCTTGGTAAGCTTGTCTTGAAGCTTGAAGACTGGATTGATTTCTCTTGTGTAGGGTTTTGCTTAGGGTTTTGCTTAGAGATTTGATTAGGGTTTTGCATAGGGCTTTGCTCAGGGGTTTGATTAGGGTTTTGTTTAGGGGTCCTGCTCAGGGTTTTGGTTTAAGTTTTGGATAGGGGCTTGTCAGGCTGGTTCGCCTTCTCTTTGTGTTGTTTGACTCGTGTGGTGTTGTGCTGCATTAGACTTAGGGGTTCTTCTAGATATTTCTGAGGTAGGTGCATCTTAGAAGTAGGCTTTGTGTGCCTGAGAAGTTGAGGTGGTCCTCCTTCTGCTTGTTTGTTATTGAGTGGCTTTGCTTGCTGGTATTTGGTAGAGCTGAGCTCCCTTACCTCTGTGGTTTGTGGCCTTTGCGCCTTGTTTGTTTGGTTGTTGCATTCATGCATATTTCCAGTATTTCTTTACTTCGCAGTGGATTCCTGTTTGTTGTTTAGTCCTGTTGCCATGATCCCTTAGGAGCTCTAACTTCTCCGCTGCGGAGGGGTTATGATAGACATTAGGTGGGTCAACCAGGCATGATAACATTAGGTAGATTCCCCTTTTCAATCATAGTTTTAGGGTGTCTCTTTCCTTTCTCAAAACAACAGAAAAACACTTAATAAAGGATAAAACAAAAGTGAATTCATTTCTTCCGTAGTCGAACTACGTTTTCTCTGATCTTCCATGCCGTGTGGAAGTACGTAGGCACAGGATGCGATGTCCTGGCGAGCAACCTCCCCCCGTCTAGACGTAGGTAGTCGAGCTACGTTGACTTTAACTTTCCCATTGCACGAGGGAGTACGTAGGCCCAGAACAGCGTATGTTCTGTCGAGTCCTGTCCTTTTCTTTTCTTTTCAGACTGATCATTAGCGTAGATAGATAAACACACCCTTTTCCTTATAAACACCAAGCGTGGATCCCGTCGAGTACGACGGACGTGAGGGGTGCTAATACCTTCCCCTTGCGTAACTGACTCCCGAACCCAGGTTTTGGTTGCGATGACCATACCTTTTCCCGTTTTTGCGAGGTTTACTTCGAGCGTTTCCTTTCCCTCTGTTGGGATAAATAACGCACGGTGGCGACTCTTCTGTCAGCCGGCGCCGATTTTCGCAGTAGCGACAGCTGGCGACTCTGCTGGGGATACCTTGTAGCATCTAGGGACTTTTCCCATCCCTTATGCTGGGACCGTTTCCCATCCCCTACGCGAGTCAATCCTAGCGCTTGGGTGTTTATCTGTTGGGTGTTGTGCGTATGTGTTTTACCTTTCCGCACTTTACTTTCCCGCACCTTTACCTTTCCGCATTTACTTTCAGCACTATATTATTATGATTATTGTTGTGGGAGAGGGAGGTTACTATGAGTGAGAAGCCGGACCTGGGCTTGAGTATGCACCTAGACATAGTTGCGGAGAGTAGTAGACGAACCTGTCTGCTGAGCAGGCACAGTTCCCTACGAAATATGCGCTCAGACGAGGTTCTCTTCGAGGTGCTCCTTTCCGGTCCTGAGGATCTGAGGGGAGTCCAGACGTGAGGATTATCTACTCTGGGGACCGATCATTTGGAAGTTAGCTAAGTGAGGACTCTTCATGACATGATGATGCCACTCCTTCTGGGAATCGTATCGTCACTCATGAAAGTTTGTGACGCTGATGACCGCATAGGATGTCGTACCTTTGTCCGTGGATTAGGTTCATACGTGTGAGGGGGATTGGGTTATTGCAGGAAAACTGGCCTTCAGAAACCATGATTCAGCATTTATCAGATGGTTTTCTTGGTTCGTTAACAGGTGTGTTGTTTGGATCAGATGAGTCTCTTGTTTGAGGTTGATACTATTATCAGATGGTTTTCTCGTCAGATACAGAGGTTCAGATGGATTTCTTAACAGGGTATTGGTATTTTGGGTGTCAGATGATAGTTAGTGTCATGAAGTTCTGGTGACTGTGGTGGTTTTCTGTTCTTGACATCACAGAGATGTTCCTCTTCAGGCTACAGCATGACCCCTGTGTTCACTAATTGCATCATTTATCATATTGCATTATTGCATTACCATTTGCATCCAACTAACGTGTGTGTATTGCAGGTACATATTTTCCCTCCCAGTTCCGGTGTTCGTTTCCTAGCAAGACATGGAAGCCATGAAGAGAGTGTTACCCTACAAATTCCCGTCTCCAGATATCAGTCTGTTGTCAGAGTTAATTACTATTGCTAGGAAGAAGGTGATGGGAGATTTCAGGAAGACATATGGGAGGATCCTGACTTATGTTTACCAGCCCTCGGCTTATGAGATCAGCGGCATTTACACCCTGTTGCAGTTTTATGATGCGGAGCTCAGGTGTTTCGTATTTCCTGATTTTGTCTTGGCTCCTACCCTGGAGGAGTATTCTGCACTCTTGGATATACCGATTCGCGAGCAAATGCCTTTCTATCACACGGACACTAAGCCTGATCTGGCTGAGCTTTCTGCTATTCTGCACTTAGGAGAGTTTGAGCTGACAGGGAAGATGATCAGAAGGGGAGATGCGTGGGGATTTCCGTTAGAGGTTTTGGTGGAGAAGGCTCGGGAGTATGCCAAGAAGGGTGGTTGGGTTGTTTTTGACGCCATCCTTGCTGTGTGTGTTTATGGCATTGTATTGTTCCCAAACATTCCTGATTTTGTTGATGCAGATGCTTTCTATATTCTGGCTGCAAAGAACCCAATTCCTACCTTGCTGGGAGATATCCACCATTCCACTCACTACCAAAATGAAAAGCGGCGAGGAAGGAATGTTTCTTGCTGTGTACCTCAACTGTGTCGGTGGTTTACTAGTCATATGCCGAAGTCTGGGCCTTTCGTCACTTCTATCGATTCTTTAGGATGGCCTGAGCGCTTGATGGGGTTGACTTCTGAGAATGTGGTGTGGGTTAACGAGGAGGTGTTCGGAGTTGAGGTCATATACAGATGCGAAGGATTCCCTAATGTTCCTTTGATAGGAAGGAAAGGGTGTGTTAATTACAACCCTTCCTTATTAATCAGGCAGTTTGGGTATGCACCTCAGGAAGCGCCGAAGCCCGAGGAGATACAGGAATCTCTGTATCTCACTGGGGCAATAGAGGAAGAGATGTTGATCAAGCTTGAGAAAGCATGGAAGAACCTGCATAAGAGAGGGAAGCCTTCAGGTAGCAAAAGGGGTACTCGAGTTCTTGGTCCGTATGTGGAATGGATTCGTGAACGAGCTACGAAGTTCCTTATGCCTTATCCTGCAGTTCAGCCACTGTATCCTTCTCCGGTGGAGGAGCCCACCACTATAGACATGCAGGTATACAAGCAGCTGATGGCGGAGAAAGAAGAGTTAGCAAAGGCTAAAGAAGCTTTAGAGAAAGAAAATGCCCAACTTCGTCATGAAAAGATTGAAACAGGATATTTTTCCAAGCAACAGGCCAAAACTTTGAAACATCTATTGGAGTTGACTGAAACCAAGAAGCGTCTGGAGTTAGATGTAGACTCATTTAGCAGTGTATTGGCTACTAAGAAACAAGAGCTGGAAAAGGCCTACACGAAGTTAGCCAAGTTCAGAGAGCATTGGGACCTTACTATGGCCAAACGCAAAGAACGGGAAGAAGAGCTAAAGACACAGGTTGCTCAGTTGGGAGAACAGGTTAGGGTGAAGTCTGAAGAGCTTGAAGAAGAAGTATGCCGTCGATACGAGGCCGAACGCAAACTGATTGATGCCATGAAGAATCTGGAAGATTGTCAGTGCAGAGCAGACATCAAGAGGCCCAAACCTGAGGATGGTGCCCAGGATAAGGCTTGGGAAGATTTTGTCAGAGATATCCATGGAACGGTCATGAAAAGGGATCAGTTGATAGAAGGCTTGATTTATCGACCGGATCACACAGAGACGAAGAAGCTGTTCGAGGATTTCTGCGACCGTACCCGCACTTGATTTCTCTCTTGTATTCTATGTGTTGAGATCACCACCAGGCATGTTGGTTGGGATCCTCCTTTATCATATCAGTTGTATGGAACATAGTTGTGTAACATCTTGACAAGACTGTCATTCCAATAAATATATGAGGGTTTTTCTAAATATTGTCTTTATGGTTTCTCTCATCTTGCTACCATTGACACTGGAATTGGAGGGGAAATATCCCCAATGCACACATGCACGTTAGCATTTTTTGTATTCTGTCTGCATAAATCATATTGCATAGCATTTCTCTAGCTGGCCAGAGCACTTATCCTGCCTTTGTTTCTACCCAGAGGGTGATTCTCGGGGGATTGTTCGAGGCAAGTGTGGAGTGTTGAAGACGACCAAGGGGCTGAAGCAGATTTGAGCAGAATCAAGCAGGGTAGTCAGTTACAGGTAATTGGTAGCTATGTCTGAAGGCAATTTCTAGTCTCCTAACACCTTGACAGGGTTTACTATGACGTCCTACCCTCGGTATGATTCTATAGAAGGCTTCCCGCAAGCGAACAACGTTCCTGCAGACCAAGTTGTACAGCCTACTGTTGAGAACCGAGATCGACATGAGCAGTTTGTTGCCCGAAATGAACGTCCCCCTCCTGTTAACAATCAAGGTGCTGTTTTCCCTGAGAGGAACCCACGCAGATACATCCCGGTAGCCAGGACTGTAAACTCAAGAGCTCTTGAAGGTGATAGAAGGTTCCGAGGATTGGAAGAAAGAGTTAAAGCTTTGGAGGTCAAAGATGCTGTTAACCTGGATGCTGCAGACATGTGTTTGGTTCCTGACCTGGTGTTGCCTTATAAGTTCAAAGTTCTGGAATTCGAGAAGTACACGGGAGATAGCTGTCCGAAGCTGCATTTGATGATGTTCTGTCGAAGAATGACTTCGTTTGTGCGAAATGACAAATTGATGATCCATTGCTTTCAGTATAGTCTGACTGGGGCATCTTTGAGGTGGTATGTGCAGTTAGAGAGTAATCAGATTCGATCATGGGTGGATTTAGCCAGAGCTTTCCTGAAGCAGTACGCTTACAACTTGGATATGGCTCCTAGTCTCGTACATCTGCAAGAATTATCTCGGGCGGAGAATGAATCATTCAGAGGGTATTTGCAAAGATGGAAAGAATTGGCTGCTAGTGTTCAACCACCTCTTCAGGAAAGAGAAATGGTTGACCTCTTCTTGGGTACTCTAAAGGACCATTATTATGACAAATTGTTCGGTTGCACAAGCTTTGTGGGCCTGATGATAATGGGGGAGCTTGTTGAGAGAGGACTCAAGAGTGGAAAGCTTCGAGATGCTCCTTATATACCAGTTGATAAGAATGAATCAGTTGTCAGTTCTCAAGAAGAGTGGGAAGAAGGAAATGACGTCGTCTCAGAATCTCTAGCATCTCAGGATCGGTTTTCAGACACTTCTAGTCAACGGTCATCCTGTCGTCGATCGCGTCAGCACGCCCAACGAAGACCAAGGAAACCTGAAAGGCAGTTTACTCAGCTACCGGTGTCGTACGGTCAGTTGTTGCCAGATCTGGTCAGAAGTGGATTGATAGTGCCAAAAGAGACTAATCCAGTGATTCCACCATATCCCCCAAGTTTTGATGCCAGCGCCCGCTGTGAGTACCATGTTGGGGCACAGGGGCATTCAACGAATGATTGTAAGGTGCTTAGAAGCCAGGTTCAGGATCTGTTAGACTCTAACCGGATTTTCATCACGCCCCAGGGTTTTGTTCAGATTAACGATTCTCCGTCATCCAGTTGTGTGGGTTCGTCAGCTAATGTCATGGAAGGCTCCACGGGAAGTGTGTGTTCTGAAGAATGTCAAGCGGAAAGTTCAATCGAATATGGGAGAAGTTTCTAGAGGTTTCTGTGTCGGGTGTCGCATCCGTTTTCTCTGCCTAACCCGTTTAGCTTTTGTGCATTAGTATTTGCTGACCATCACCAGGATTGTTGGCTGGGGTTATTGTATTCGTACTCACTTGTGCTTACGTACTGCTTTTGTTGGTTGTACATGTGTGGGAGATGTTTGTCTGTGTGCTTATAGCTTGAGTTTCTCTTTGTCTTGTCATGAATATGTGTTTGCTTTCTGCAGTGCATTATCACTTAACAGGCACATCAGAACCGTGGGTCTTATTTCCTCATCGTCCAGTTTGTTGCAGGAATTCCTTCAGAGATATGGAACATAATCAGGTTAAATTGATTGAAGTCCGAAGCCAGCTGGGGCAGATGATGAGAGACATGCAAGAGATGCGTCTGGAGCAGAAGATCCTCAAGGAGGAAAATGGTCAGCTGAAGACCCAAATGAGCTTGATCATGGAAGTAGTCAAGGATGCGCTTAAGAAAGAGGATGACCAGCTATTTGAAGCCGCAGTGAAGAAGCTCGTGCCACCTGTGCCTGGGGAACCTAAGCACAATGTTCAAGACCTGATTGACTCGGAAGATATTGAATACACGCCAAGCGGTGTAGCTGTACGTATTGCTCCTATCCCAGTTGATGCTAAGATGATGGATGTTTCTAAAGCTGCAGTAGGTCAGAAACGTATCCTGGACTCCATGGTGTCAGAATCTCCATGCCCACAACTGTTGCCTATTCCTGGGGCAGATCTGAGAAAGAAAATGGCTAAGCATAAGGAGTGCCTTAATCAGTACGGTGAAAGTCAAGAAACCGATGTTGTATTTGCTATGAAGGAGGTTCAACAGTCAACCCGGTACCAGCGACGACAGCAACGATCTCAATAGTGGCAGAGGCAGCAGCATCCTAATCAGCGAAGAGCTCAAAATCAGAGGCCGGTGAGGGTATTTGATGCGCCTCCGATGCCATATGCCGAACTTCTTCAGGTGTTGCTACGATTATAGTTGGTTGAGAAGAGGAAGTTAGCCCCGCTGACAGGTACGCCTCCAGCAGGGTATGATATCAAGGAGCGCTGTGATTTCCATTCAGGAGCACCGGGGCACAGCATTGAAGATTGTCTGGCCTTCAAGCACAAGGTGCAGGACCTACTTGACAGTGCAGCTATCAACTTCGGGCAGGAATGGCCCAAAACCATCTGAATGAGGAGGAGGGGCTCTATAATTTGGTTGGGTTGCTGAGAGCAGATCAGGACAACTTCGAGTTGCCTCTAATAACTGGTTGTGAAGATGGCTGGTTCAGCAGCGGGACGGATGTGAAAGCCCGGTTCTCGGAAGCTGGCATTTTTCTTTGTTTCATCTTGTCATTTCTTTACGTTTGTAGTTTCTTTCCTGTTTAAATTGCAATCTTGTTTGTAAAACTTGTTGTTTGCATTCAATTGATGATAATGAAATAAATATGCATGTTTTGATTAAATCCAGTCGTGTTCACTAATTGTTTTTACAGATGTCCAATGCTTAGTTAAGAAGGATCTGAGGAGGATGACGAAAATGAACGACATGCAACTTCCGATATTGTATGCTTTTGAGATAAAACCTGCTGATGATGTACAGGCATTGTTTCAAATCCCTAAACACCGGTGATATAAGGAAGATAATCCCTTGTCAACCCCTTTGAGCCTAGTAGTAGGAGTTCTTTCTGAAAACGAAAAACCCTCCATCTTTAACCTGGGGCAGGGTAGGTGTTAGCTAATTTGGCCGAGCGTTCAAGTTGCAAAAGGAGTGTCCGTTCGAGGATCAATCACACCTTTAGAGGTCGTGCCTAAAAAAAACAAAAAAAAAAAAAAACAACCACAATGGTTAAATCAAGAGTGAGACAGTCACATCATTCTCCAATGAGTCAGGCAACCAGTGTCACACGACTTGTTCGGAAAAAGAGAGAGCAAAAAGAATCAGAAGCCCGCTAAGTCAAAACTTCAGAACAAATGACTTAGGCAAAAATGAGGGCATCCCGCTGGACTTAAAGAATCAAGAGAAACTCAAAAGGAGTCAGTCCAGGCAAAAGTTAGGGATAAGAAAAAGAGATGATGAAAGGATGACAAAAGAAAAATCCTCAAATCAAGTACGAGTCGTGTGACCTCAAGTGTCAAAGACGAAGAGTGAGTGGCTGTCACTCCAAAAACTCATGGTCCCTCGAATTATCACTCCTATCTTTCAGCCTCTGAGAGGTGAGCGCTAAGGTCGAATTAGCTGAACGTAGGATGGGAGAACATCAAGGAGAATGGGTGGGTTAAAATAAACTTTGAGCCTTTATCCTTTCCTTCAAAACTGTGAACCTGACCATGTTATAACCTTCAAAAGTCCTAATTGAAGCAGGTTGTTTCGAAAGCATACTTCGGTAAAGATTGCGTCGAAACTGACTCCTAAAAGGGTCCCTCTTACCATGTTGGTACTGATGTTGATATTCTTGATAAATGTTTTGTGCATTATATGCCATAAACTGTTTTTCCCTTTTCCCAGTGAACAGATTGGATGTCAAAGCTGTCATATGTGTTGCATTAATATGTCTTTTACGCAGAACAACTTGTTTTACTTGCGAGTAAGCGCTTGACAGCAGGAAAATTTTCTACAATGGAAGCTATGGTCAGGATAGAATGCAGAGCGCCCGAATGTTCCGAGAGCAGGGGCAAGCTATCATCCAGTGATTCCCAGTCAGGTTAGCCTTTCGAAGTCAGTTATCCTGGGGGCAGTCAAGTTGAGATTCGCTAAATATCTCGTAGTCAGGGGCACTATTCAGTATCAGATGATCAGGGGCAAAGTCATTGCAGTCAGGGAGCAGGCCATCTTAAGAGCGCAGAAGTTATTCTTTATTCAAGAAGCATTTGATGTGAAGTATTTCTCCGAAGTTCAGAATGCTGGGGCATTTCATATCAGACCATCAGGGAACATATTTTCAGATTTCCTTTTGAGGAGCATCACCACAGAGGTCCCGCAGGCTGGGGCATATCAGAAGCGAAGGGATTGTTCTTCTCCGTATCAGCAGAGTTATTCAGAGCTATTCGAGCAGATTCAGCCAATTTTCGAGTGCGAGGCGAATGTCGGGAAGTTGTGTTACTATCCTGTGACCTTTCAACCAGGAAAATATGTATTCAGACAGAATGTTTTCCAGCGTCAGTTGTACCTGACCCATCGCAGATAGCTTAAAAGCCTAAACCCATGTTGGCGATCACTGTGAGGCCTATCCGTGTTGGCGCATCAGTTTCCAAATCCGAGCTTCATCAGTACGCAGGAAGACTCCGTCTAATTTCTCCAGCAAAGTCCAATTTCTCATTGGCACGGGCAAGCTATCCCCAGAGAAGTCCAATCATACTTGGCACATCTGTTATTCCCCAACAGAGTTGTATTCCCCAGCATGGTGTTACTTCAACGAGGTGCTTGGTTGAGTTCCCAGTTTCCCCAGCGGAGTGGATTTCACTCTTCTAGCATTTATTTTGCTGGAGTGATTCTGTGATATCTGGTTTATCCCCAGCGGAGTTGGCTTCGTCTTCAGCATTTATTTTGCTGAAGTGGTGTTTTGTACCCGACTTTCTCCAGCAGCTCGAGCCTGCATTAGCATGTTGCATATCATCATACTTGCATCATACTTGCATTTCATTTTCAAAATGCGTAGCATTTCCATCCTGAATGGAGCATTACGCCATAGGAAGATTCAAACATATGCATATGCACGTGAAACATAGACCAGGTTTTCGATCAGCCTCATATGGCGCGTGAATTACTCTGTGATCAGTTTAGGGGCACTCATCCAGCAGCAGTGTTCAGGCATTTCAGCAGTTTATTTGTATTTCAGATCATGCAACAGTTATGCTTTGATCAATCGGTCATCTGGTATCGACACGCTTTTCTTCCCATCAATTCATATTGACGATGTGTTCCTGCAATAAGTGGGTTTCTCCGTCTATCGTTAGACGTCTTGGGTTCGAATATGGTTTTCTTTTCGTCTATCAGTAGACGATGTGAAGTTTCGGTTAATTTTCCAGTGGGGTTTCAAGATGGGGGTTCTCTAGCATATGGTTTTCTTTCCGTCTAGCAGTAGACGATGTGAAGTTTCGGTTAATTTTCCAGTGGGGTTTCAAGATGGGGTTTTTCTAGCAAGTGGTGTTCTTTCCGTCTATCAGTAGACGATGTGAAGTTGCAGGTGATTTTTCAGCGGGTTTTTATCGTCAGATCAAACGGATGGTGTGTTTTCCCCAGCGAGATTTCCGTCTATCTTTAGATGATGTGGGTATGGAGATTTTGGGTGTCTTCCCGTCTATCTTTAGACGATGTGAGTATGGATTTTAGGTGTCTTTCTGTCTATCTTTAGACGATGTGAGTATTGAATTTTTTCCTTCGGGATTATGGGTGGCTTCCCGTCTATCATTAGACGATGTGAGTATGGATTAAGGGTGTCTTTCCGTCTATCTTTAGACAATGTGAATATTGATGGTTTTCCTTCGGGAGGGGTGTCTTTCCGTCTATCTTTAGACGATGTGAGTATATTTCTCTTCCTGTCTATCAGTAGACGATGTGAGAGGATCAGGTGTTTTGTTGCAACCCTCGGGTTTGTTATATGGGGTATCACGCGGATAACTGGCGTTAAAATCAGGAGTTCTTTATCAGATGATTGATCAGTTTGTTGCCGTAATGACTGGACTCGGTTTTCTGGATTTCGTTCACCAAGAAGTAGTTTCGCAATTTATTTTTGCGGTTGGCAAATTTCCGGGTTCTTTTGTATTCAACCGTCTCGTACCTCGAATGTCTGAAGGCTGCGCGCTCTTCATCCAGTCGGGTCCAAGCCGCTTGAATAGGGGCAGCTGTTGCACCCCAAAATTTGCCCAACCTTTTCTAACCTATGTTTATGTTTCAATTGCATTGTCATTTGCATTGTCATCGTGTACATAGTGTATTCATCTGCATCATAGCATTAACATTTAACAGGGGATTGAGGTTGAAATATAAGAGAAGAGAGCCTAATCAGAGGATCCTACAAGTTAGTGAAGCTATCAAGATCACCAGTCAAAGATTTGAAGGCTCAAGGGGTTGTATTGATGGTATAGGGTTCATCTCCAAGTATGAGGAGTGTTGTGAAGGATCTCAGGGGTCTATAAGGTTTTGATTAAGTGTATGGGGTGCGGATAAAACTTAATAAGTCTCTAGAAAGTCAAGGAAGAGCCCAAGCAAGCCATGGAATCAGGTGCAAGAGTCTTGAATGGAGTGTGTACAATTAGGGTTTTGTCTGGATAACCCTAGGTCAAGGGAGATGTTTGGAAGGCCTCAAGGGCTAGTCCTAGCTCATTCTAGCCTTAATATGATGTGGTGAGGTATGTGTGGTGTTGTGCCAAAGAAAAATCAAAAGGAGTCAAGGAGAAGAGGAGTTTCTGAATTAGGGTTTCAGTGCAAAATCCCCTGATTTAGGTCAAACTTCCAAGCAATGTAATTCAAAATGCAAGCTTCATATGAACTTTTGGTCCACATGAGACTTGTAGAGTATCTTCATAGCTTTAATTTGAGTGGTGGAAGTCATCAAGGTGATTTATAGAACTCAAGTTATAGCTCTTGCAAGTTACAGGTCATCTGAGGACACTGAAATTTGTCTATGAAAGTTGTCTGTCTTCCAAGCAACTTTTTACCCTCAAGGAAGTTTCAAATGAATTCTTGGTAAACATAAGAGTTGTTCCTTATGATCTCCCCTTTCCAAAAAGGTATGGTATGCCTTCATCTGATTTGTAGAACTCAACTTATAGCTTGTGCAAGTCAGGGGTATTTTGGGAAAGTGGAATTATAGGTCATTCTTAGCCTATGCCTAAAACTCATACAAGGAAGCTTCAAATGAAAAACTTCACAACATCAAAGTTGTTCCAAATAACATTTTGAGTCTAAAAAAGATGTCATGGAAGTTTGGAAATGCATAGAACTCATATTGACAAAAATTGGTGAAAATGGCCTAAAATGAAGACATAACTTGAAAAAGTTGAGATTGGAAATTGGTATGAGCAATCTACACATCCAAAACAGGGTATATGATATATCATTTTGAGTCTAAACAACATTCTAAAGACATTGGTTCATCCACATTTTTGATTTAGGGCTTAAAAATGGGGTTACTTTGGAAATCACTTACTTGCATAATAAGGCACAAGTGTGAAACTTAAGAAAATGCAACATTCAAGGCAAGTAAGCATTCATGCACTCTCTAATTGTCATGTAAGGATAGATCAAGTATGTTTGAGGGGGTGCAAGGTAGTTTGACATGAGATATCATATGAGATGGTAAGTTTCATTTTATCATGACATGAGAAATTCTAGAGATTCCTAGATCATTCCAGAAGGTTCTAGTCCTTTCCATCATCATCTATATAAAGAGTAGAGTGCATTTGAGGCCAAGGTTGGTGAATAGAGAGAGAGAGAGAGAAAAGTGAGAATTTTATAGTTTCTTCAAATTGCAAGTAAGAGTGAGTTTGTTCAATTCAGTTCATCACTCTTCTTCATTCATGATTCAAGGACCCTATTGAGTGCATACAAGCTGAGTGAGAGGTTTATCCATGGATGCTTGAAGAATCGAAGTTGAAATTGCAAGGATCCATACCAGATTGGCAGCTCTCACCACAAGCTCTCTACATGCAATTTGTTGCAAACAGAAGCAACAATATCACTTGAAGATCATTCTTGAAGGTTTGCAAGGCTTGGAAGGCACGAATTCTCATCTGTTTCATCAAAGATTACAGGTATGCATATTGATCCTTACACCCTTAATTATGTCTTGTTAGTATGAATCTTTAGGTTAGAATTGTTAGGGTTGAGTAGATAATGATACCCAGAAAGTTTGAGAGCTATCCATGAGGTTTGAACCTAGGGCATTGAAACTTTAAAGATCAAGAATGGTTAGGTTAGTGAATATTAATCCAAGTCTGATAGCATGTTAGAACTAGGGCAACATGAGGAACACACTAGTACCAAGAAATCCAAGAATTAGCAAGGTGCATGACAGTGAAAATTTGTGAGCCATGGGGTTTCCAGCTATCGGGTTTATGGATAGGGTGAGTTTCAGTGTGAGATAATTGTATGAGTGTGTTCAGGGGAGAGAGTAGAACATTCTTGCCTTTTACATTTTTGAATTTGATTGAGAAACGAGTGAGAACGATGAGCTAGAAGTATCACGCATGAAACTCGTTTTAGGAGTAAACCCTAGCTGGAGGTTGAAGACAACCTCCCAGTCGTCCGATCACACCAAGACTTTTGACTCTGAAAGTACATCCAAGGGCCCAAATTCGAATTGGAAATTGAGAGGGAATCAAGAAGCAGACAAAGCGTTGCGTTTCATTAAACTTGTTTAATGGGCTCAGCGCATATTCCTTTCCACACCCCCATCAGCAAGCCCAATGCATTTTACACTGTGATTCTTTACTTTTCACACCACTTGCCTTTTATTTTTCTTCTGATTTTTTTTCTCTTTTACTGAACATGAAATGGGCTTAGGCGCAAACGTTATCAACACCCCCATCCAAGGCCCACCTGCATAATGAACTGCATTTTGTTTCTATTTACACCGTTGTTTTTCCATTTTTCTTTTAAATTTTCTTGGGATTTTCTGAGTGTGATGGGCTTACGAGCCCTGCTATTAGCACCACCCCAGTCTGAGCCCATGTGAATAATGAACTAACAATGTCTACTGATTGCACCTCCCTCCATTCTTTTAATTTTTAATTTCCTTTATTTCTTTTGCATATTAAAAAATTCATAATAAATTGAATATTAATGATTTTTGATTGCTTGTTTTTTCTACTATTTTGTATTTCTGTTAAGGAAAGTATGAATAAACAAAATTTGCATTTTATTTCCTTGTAATATTTTTAGTATGTTTTTCTTTTAAATAGCCTTTTTGGTGAATTTGGGTTAGTGCTTGATCTTGTTGATTTTAGTTTAGCTAGATCCTTTTATATTTTGGACCCATTCTTTTTAGGGTACTAAACTTAGGACGTTAGCTTCCTTATAGGATTTAATTCTTAATATTAGGATTAGTTTCTAGTTAGTTTGATTAGGTGAGATTTAGGGTGATAGAATTAGGGTTTAAGTGTGACATAGGCGTGATAAATCATTTCTTTTAGGAGTTTTAGATTGAATTTTGGGTATGGGACTATAGGGGTATTATGGGTAAGTATAATAGACCCTTGTGAATAATATTAGGGCTTGCAAGGATGCATGGGCTGAAGACCTAGTCTAGGAGTTTGTTCTCTTTTGTGAGGTTTGAGATCTTGGAGTATGATTGGTATTTATGGTACTTTCCTGAGGAAGGCACCATAGATGTCTCTCATCCTTTCTTCTCACCTCTTTCTTAAGTATCCAATGATGTCGGAGCCTTCATGTGAGTTTAGTTTCTCCTGAGGAGGAATATAAACCGATCACAGTTGTTGAGCCGCATGGGATATGATTCCTAAGTGGAAGCCCCCTAGTACTTTCTCGAGGAAGGCACTATGGGCCTGTTCACTTAGTTCCCTTAGTTCATCTAGGATTTCTTAAGTATCCAAGGATGTCGGAGCCTTCATGTGAGTTTAGTTTCTCCTGAGGAGGAATATAAACCGATCACAGTTGTTGAGCCGCATGGGATATGATTCCTAAGTGGAAGCCCCCTAGTACTTTCCCGAGGAAGGCACTATGGGCCTGTTCACTTAGTTCCCTTAGTTCATATAGGATTTCTCAAGTGTCCAATGATGTTGGAGCCTTCATGTGAGTTTAGTTTCTCCTGAGGAGGAATGTAAACCGTTCACAGTTGTCGAGCCGCATGGGATATGATTCCTGAGAAGGAGCCTCCTAGTACTTTCCCGAGGAAGGCACTATGAGTCTGCCTACTTAGCTCCCTTTCCTTGGTAAGCTTGTCTTGAAGCTTGAAGACTGGATTGATTTCTCTTGTGTAGGGTTTTGCTTAGAGATTTGATTAGGGTTTTGCATAGGGCTTTGCTCAGGGGTTTGATTAGGGTTTTGTTTAGGGGTCCTGCTCAGGGTTTTGGTTTATGTTTTGGATAGGGGCTTGTCAGGCTGGTTCGCCTTCTCTTTGTGTTGTTTGACTTGTGTGGTGTTATGCTGCATTAGACTTAGGGGTTCATCTAGATATTTCTGAGGTAGGTGCATCTTAGAAGTAGGCTTTGTGTGCCTGAGAAGTTGAGGTGGGTCTCCTTCTGCTTGTTTGTTATTGAGTGGCTTTGCTTGCTGGTATTTGGTAGAGCTGAGCTCCCTTACCTCTGTGGTTTGCGGCCTTTGCGCCTTGTTTGTTTGGTTGTTGCATTCATGCATATTTCCAGTATTTCTTTACTTCGCAGTGGATTCCTGTTTGCTGTTTAGTCCTGTTGCCATGATCCCTTAGGAGCTCTAACTTCTCTGCTGCGGAGGGGTTATGATAGACATTAGGTGGGTCAACCAGGCATGATAACATTAGGTAGATTCCCCTTTTCGATCATAGTTTTATGGTGTCTCTTTCCTTTCTCAAAACAACATAAAAACACTTGATAAAGGATAAAACAAAAGTGAATTCATTTCTTCCATAGTCAACTACGTTTGCTCTGATCTTCCATGCCGTGTGGAAGTACGTAGGCACAGGATGCGATGTCCTGGCGAGCAACCTCCGCCCGTCTAGACGTAGGTAGTCGAACTACGTTGACTCTGACTTTCCCATTGCACGAGGGAGTACGTAGGCCCAGAACAGCGTATGTTCTGTCGAGTCCTGTCCTTTTCTTTTCTTTTCAGACTGACCATTAGCGTAGATAGATAAACACACCCTTTTCCTTAAAAACACCAAGCGTGGATCCCGTCGAGTACGACGGACGTGAGGGGTGCTAATACCTTCCCCTTGCGTAATCGACTCCCGAACCCAGGTTTTGGTTGCGATGACCATACATTTTCCCGTTTTTGCGAGGTTTACTTCGAGCGTTTCCTTTCCCTCCGTTGGGATAAATAACGCACGGTGGCGACTCTTCTGTCAGCCGGCACCGATTTTCGCAGTAGCGACACCTGCACACTAACAGCAACATTACAAACACCATCCACTTGGATCACAACAAAATGAAACTAAACAAATTCGACTACTAAATCAAATACTATTAGATGAAAACGATTAAAAAGACTACTAAAAAGAAATCAAATATCTACTATAATTGGGATCTAACAGAACACCGCCAGAACCGGAGATCGTAGACGTCCTAAAACGTGACTGACGTTCTCCCAAGAACCATCAATCCCCGCAGCCCAAGAGGAGCCGAAGAGAACACGTGGTGGAGTCTCCACGCCCACCGCCCAAATCTAGAGGGCGAGCATAAACCCCGTCTCCGTGACGCGGCCACCACCCTATCTACGAACATAATGCATGTTCTCGTTCCTGGACCAACATCAGCAATGACGATGAGCCTCACGGCCCATTGTCCCATGAAATCACAGTCATGCGCCTCCCCAAAGGACTAGAGAAGCCCTTTTCTCTAGGCACGCACGATGGGACAACTGACCCTAACGAGCACATCAAAAACATCGATGCACTGCTCGAATATCGTGGCGTTTGGGGCGCCATCAAATGCAGGTTATTCCCGACCACACTCAGGAAATGGGCCATGACCTAGTACAAAGGGCTCCCGGAAGACTCCATCACCTCGTGGAGGCAACTGGGAAGCCTCTTTTCTAGACATTTTACGGCATCTCGCCGGCATCCGAAGACCGAAGCCTCCCTCGAGGCCATTATTCAAGGCAGGAACGAACCTCTGCAAGCCTAAATTGAGAGGTTCAATAAGGAGGTCTTCCAAGTCTCCACCACTGATGACATGAAGAGGTTCCTACTGGAACGCTGGATCCATCCCCACACAGACTTCACCAAAGCTATAGGTCTCCGACCCCCTGCCATACTGGACACTTTCCTCCTCAGAGCTCAGTCATACATTATGTACGAGGAGAAGGAAGCTGTCATCTCTGCCCGAGAGTCTAGGCACCGGGAAAATGCCCGGTCAAACAGGGCCGACGAGCCTTCGACTTCCCATCGAGGAGATAAAAGGTGGGAGGACCGTCCCCGAGAGACCCGGGACAACAAAGGGCCACCCGGCAGGTTCCACGATTACACACCCCTGGCAGTTTCAAGGGAAAAAATCCTCACTGAGTGTGCCAACTCAGAATTTTGCCAAGTCGAGATCCGGTTCCCAAAACAGATACCGGCCAAGCCCAACACAGAAAAATCCAAGTATTGTCGATTCCACAAGAGTCACGGCCATATCACAGAAGATTGCATCCACCTAAAGGATGCCATCGAGGTACTCATCAGGGACGGACACCTGAAACAGTTCGCCAAGCGAAAAGAAACCCCTCGATCAGACGCCCTGGAAGCCCATAAGGTCGAGGAAGAGATACCTGCCCCCTGGGGAAACCAGCCTCCAGGTCGCCATGAGCATCTCTTGACCTGAAGACTTCTGCATCCCCGAGGGGCTCGTCGCCCCTACATATTTTGCAGCGCAAAGCCCGTGGGAGACGTTCCCCTCCTCCATGGTCATTTCAGGGGAGGATTCAACAAAGTAATGGTAGGATCCGCCAGGAGGAAATTTGAGCACCTCATAAGCAGCAGTTCGAACCGAAACTCCACCCTTGACAATATCAGAGGAGAACCCGTCCCCATTTGCTTCTATCAAGAAGAGCTCCTCGGCGGAGCACCCAACACCAGCATCCCTCTGCTCGTCAGGGCTCAAATGGCGAACTTTGATGTTTGACAAATCCCCGTCGATCAAGGCAGCTCCGTCGACATCATATACTCTCAGATGTTCTCCACTCTTCAGTTGGACAAGTCACATTTGACGCCCTACGTGGGCTCTGAACTCCAAGGGTTCAATGGATCAGTAACAAAGCCTTAGGGGTATGTTGAGCTGATTGTTACCTTCGGGTCCATAGAAACGGCTAGATCTATCAAGGTTCAGTTCCTCATGATAGATTGTCCGTCCCTCTACCAATGCATCTTCGGTCGATCAACTCTAGCCGAGCTGGTGGTCGTGCCTTCAACGGTACACCTAAAGATGAAATACTACACGTCCAAAGGCCTCTTCGCAACTCTTCACGGGGATATAGAAGCCACGAGGAGATGTTTCGAAGCAGCGTCAAAAGGGTTGAACGTTATCGCCTCCAAACCGAATACTTCTGCCCAGTCACCTTTACCTAACAGCTCCAACGAAGCAAACACATTCCCTCGCATCGACTCCATCGACCTCGACAACCGCTTCTCCGAAGATGACCAGAAAAGGGAGATCCAGTCACCTTCTGACACCCACTCCTGTAGCAGCGAAGCCGCCCATCCTATGCGCCCCATTCCAGATGGAGAATTTGAGCTCGTCCCACTCGGCGATGATCCCAGGCGAGGAATGAAGATTGGAGCCAGTCTTCCAGAGCTAGCGAGGAAACAACTAAGAGCATGCCTCCAAGAGAATGCAGACCTGTTCGCGTGGAGCGCCGCGGAGATGCCCGGATTGGACCCTGAGGTGGCCTGTTACCACCTCACCATCGACCCTGGCGCTAGAGCCGTTGCCTAACGTAGACGACGGCAGTCCCCGAAGAAAACGGTGGCTGTCGAGCAAGCTATAAAGGACCTCTTAGAGGCAAATTTTGTATCACAGGCCAAGTACTCTACCTGGCTGTCAAATGTTGTACTCGTTAAAAAGAATAATGGAAAATGGTGCATGTATGCTGATTATACCGATCTTAACAAGGCATGCCCTAAAGACGCATACCCCCTCCTTAACATAGATAAACTAGTGGATAATTCTGCCAGTTTTAAATTTCTATCGTTCATGGAAGCCTATTCAGGCTACAACCAAATACCCATGGCTAAAAGCGATAAAAAGTACACGGTCTTCATGACCGAATCGGGCAACTATTACTACAACGTAATGCCTTTCGGCCTAAAGAATGTCGGCACTACCTACCAAAGAATGATGAACAAGTTTTTCCAAGGAGAGATTGGGGACATGCTCGAAGTATATATGAACGACATAATCGTGAATTTCCACGATGAAATCGATCACACAATCCATATAAGGAAGGTTTTCGAGCAGGCCAGGAGGTACAGGATGCGCTTCAACCCGGAGAAGTGCACGTTCAAGGTGCAAGTGGGCAAGTTCCTCGGGTTCTACCTAGCCGAACGAGGAATCGAAGCTAACCCCGACAAGAGCAGAACCTTCTCCGAGTTCCCCATGCCGAATTCAAAGAAGTCCATCCAGTCCCTCAATGGGATGCTCGCATTGCTTTCCCGCTTCGTTGCCAAATCTTCATAATATGCCCTCCCCTTCTTCCAACTCCTTCGCAAGGAGGCCACATTCGAATGGACAGAAGAATGCGACAAAGCTCTCCTCCATTTAAAGCAAGCTCTATCTGCACCTCCAGTCTTCTCCTGACCAGAAAATGGGGAAACCCTCTTTCTATACCTCGTTGGTGCAATCGAGGTTGTGAGCGCATCCCTCATCCGTGAAACCCATGAGGGACATAAGCCCATTTATTTCACAAGAAAGGCGCTGCAAGGGCCAGAGTTACGGTATTAACATATAGAAAGGATGCTCTCACCCTTATCAATGTTGCAAGGAGACTAAGACATTATTTCCTGGCCACACCATTGTGGTACGCAGGGACCAGCCCATAAAGCAACTACTGGGACACCCAGATATGGCCGGAAGGATGCTCAGATGGTCGTTAGAACTATCCGAATTCGACATCCGGTACGAGAGCAGAAAGGCCCTGAAGGCTTAAGTGCTAGCTGACTTCGTGGCAGAAATGACTTTACCCGTACAACCTAATGAAGATGCCCGCAGGTGGGTCATATTTGTCGACGGTGCCTACAGCTCGGCAGGTAGTGGAGCAGGCATTATCTTAGAGAACAAAAGGGGGATCCTCATCGAAGTTTCACTTACACTATCCTTCCCAACCTCCAATGACCAAGCTGAGTAGGAAGCCTTCTTGGTCGGCCTACGCCTTGTCGACGACTTAGGAGCAGATGAAGTTGTCATCTGCACTGATTCTTAGCTAGTGGCCCTCCAAGTTCGGGGAGAATACTAGGTCAAGAATGATAACCTGTCCGAGTACCTGGCTATGGTCAAAGAGAAAATGGTGAGATTTTCCTCCGTAGAAGTCAGACACGTTCCACGCGAGCACAATGTCCGAGCAGATATCCTGTCGAAACTGGCCAGCACTAAGAAGAAAGAGGGAAACAAATCCGTCATCCAGGATATACTCCCTAGACCCAGCATCGAGAAAGTGTCCTCAATACTCAATGTGCATGTCGCCGGTGAAGACCACTGCTGGACGACCCCGGTATACAAATACCTCACTAAGAACGAGCTACCATTTGATCCAGAGGAAGCCAACATTATAAGACGCAGGTCATGCTCCTACGTCCTGGTTGAAAATAAAATATACAGACGAGGATTCTCCATACCTCTCCTCAAGTGCGTCGAGGAAGAAATGGTCGCCCACGTCCTACACGAAATCTACGAAGGGATCAACGCCCAACACCTAGGTGGGAGGTCCCTTGCGAGGAAAGCTCTGCGAGCGAGGTACTACTGGCCGACCATGCAAAGAGATGCGAAAGAACATATGAAGAAATGCGAAAAATGCCAACGACACAGAGACATGCTTTTAGCGCCGCCCAACGAGCTCAAGGCAATGTCCTCCCCGTGGCCCTTCGCCTGGTGGGGCCTAGACATCCTGGGATCCTTCGTCGTAGGCTCCAACCAGAATAAATACTGGATAGTAGGTGTGGACTACTTCACCAAGTGGACAGAGACTGAAGCTCTGGCCAAGATAACAGTCCAAAACATACTTCGTTTCTACAAGAGAAACATCCTTTCCCAATTTAGCATTCCTCAAGTGATCGTAACAGACTACGGGACACAGTTCACAGACAGAAAATTCCAAGAATTCGTCGCCCATCTAGGCAACAAACAGAGTAATCTTATGAGGCCTCAAATGGAGACTGGATGAAACAAAGAAACAATGGGTCAAGGAGCTGCATAACGTGCTCTGGGCCTACCGTACTACCCCTCATTCATCCACCGGGGAGTCTCATTTTCGCCTAGCATATGGAACAGAGGCGGTAATCCCCATCGAAACTCACGTGCCGGTCAGACGAATGGAAGCACCCTTGGACAAGGAGACAAACAACGAAGCCATTAGGGAAGAACTTGACCTCGTCGAGGAGGTTCGGACAGGGGAAGCTTTCTGTGAAGCCTCGCTCAAACAGAAAATAACGATTTGGCACAACGCCAAGGTCATCAGATGAGAATTCCAGGTAGGTAGCCTCGTCCTAAGGAGGAATCACAAAGATTCCCGAGAAGGCAAGCTCGCCGTAAACTGGGAAGGACCCTACCGCGTTAGAGCGAAGATGGGGAACGGGGCCTACTACCTAGAGTACCTAACCGAAGAAGAATTAGCTCGACCATAGAATTCTGAAAAGCTGAAGCAATATTACAGCTAAGGCCCCCATTGTCGACGTGCCTAGACCAAGCGTCGAGCATGAAGAACGATTAAAGGTTGCAAGCCCAGGTACAGGCGATGCACCCCCGAAAAAAATCCAAGCAAGGGTCTAGCAAAAAATGCCTACCCATGCTCGACGGCAGTTCCTCGACTGAGCCCGCTGTCAACATGGTACCATGAAAGGCAGAACCTCTAACTCGCGATGGAAGGCTCATGCCGCGAACTCAGTCCACGACCGTAACCTGAGTTTTGCCCTGCCCGGAAACAACCCAAGACTTTTGATCAGTTCCCCGCACTGTCGAACACCTCCCGTCGAGTAGACCTGGAACATAAAGTACAATCGAATGTTTCTAACGACCAGGTTGGACGGAGTATAACACTTAAGAAATATCCAACATAACATATGACTAAGTGCTTCTAACAACCGCGTTGAATGGCATATAACACTTAGGAAATTTTCTGCAGAACATAAACATACAAACATAGATATGCTACATACGCACATATAATTTAAGCAACCACGAAGGGCCACAATTGTGCGTAATACAATTAAACGGGGGTCATGCCCCTCAAAATAAAATTACAACAGAAAATTACAAAAAATGGCACGCAGGCCAACGAATATAACTACTTCTCGGGTTAGATGTCCTCGTGTGGTTCCTGCCCCTGCTCTCCCTCACTGGCTTCGAAACGAAGGAACTCGAGGACGACTATCAGGCCATCCTTGACCGAGTAAGGGAACCCAATACCCTTTGTTGTCAGCTCGACCCCTGGGTTCACCACCTTTATCTGGCTGACCGCATTATGGAAGGCTTCCTCGCCAATAGCCACCAAGTCATCAGCAGCCTGGACGAACTGGGAAACCAACTCCGAGCAAGTCGTCAACTGCTTCGTCTCTTCAGACTCATCCTCGACAGGGGCAGCCACAACCTGCAGTTTCTGTACCAGGTTCTCAGAGGCTTTCAGCTTGGAGGCCACAACATCCCTCTTCTAGATCTCCTCCTCGCGGCTCTTGCGGACATCCCCAAGCTCCTTTTCCTTCTCTTCTGAAGCTCCTGGAGCTTCTTAACATTTTCTTCTAGGGTCGTCACTACGGCCTGGGATTTATTCAACTCCAGCTCCAATGGGGAGCTCTCCTTGGTGTATACCACAACCATCTCCAAGACCCTCATTAAGGCAGAGGCATCCTGGGAAAGGCTAGCCCGCTTGGCAATACAATCCATTTCCTCGAGTCTTAGGGACTCCGCCTGAGGAACGGATAAGGAGGCCCCATCGAAAAACCTCCTCTCGAGAAAGCAGGGTGGAAGCTCGTACTTACTCTTTCCAGACTCCCGGCTGAGGTTCACAACCTTGTTCGACCGAGGACCTTTGGGCCTGGAACTCACGAGCAGCGGAGATGTCTGGGTAGACGGAGGAGTAAAGGAGGAGGTCCCTAAGCCAGTTGTGGGAAGAACCGTCCGCTAGCCAAGGTGACTCTTGCCCAGGGTAGCACCACTTTTCATCTTCCCCAAGGTATGCTTCACCATCTGTTCTTGCGCCGAAGGCATTTTACCTGCAAAATAATAAACACATAAGCATAGAAAATAAATATTTCGAGCAGAATATAAGAAAAGGGACAGCTACCCAAGAGCTCCAGAGCCTCCTCGAGGGTACGACACTCGAGGAGCTCCTTTGTGTTAATGTATCGGGCTTCCACCTACAACCTGTCGTCTTCCTCGTACAAAGGTCGCCCTGCGCGAGTCACGCACTGGGCAGGGAGGAAGTTGTCCATGTAAGACACCAGCTTGGCATAGCTGGCCCTATCGTCTTCCGCAAGTTGGTGAGGGGCGACTATATACTCATCGGTTGGCCAGGTGAAATGAGCCCCACTCCAGCAGAAGGTAAAAGTAAAATGTCTTCGGGCAACTATCTTGCCCTCCTTATCTAACAAATCCTCCCCGTTCTCATTCGTAGAGACCTCCCAGACAAATGTCAAACCTGTGGCCGCCTCTGACACCGGCTCGATCACAAAAAACCTCTCCTTAAATGTCCGGATGGATTCAGAGAAAGGTTTGAATAGTTTCCTCCCTTGCTTCAAGGAAACCCAACCGAACCTCTTCCTTGACACATGTCGCTGAAGATGGAATATGGTGAAGAATAGCGGGAGGATGGCACTGATCTGGAGGTGCTTACATACCAACTTATATGCCTACATGAAGGCAAGAGAGTTCAGATGTAGTTGTGAAGGCGCCGGATCAAGATGGGCAAAGACAGCCCGCTGAAAATCGGTGAAGGGCAACCTTAACCTTATCTCCTTGAAGATGTATTTATACATGGGGAAGCGCTCCCCGTAAGCCGAGCATATGCGATCCCCTCTAGAAGGGAAATGCACCCTCCATTCTCCTTCCCTCCCCACCATCGTAAAGGCGTCCCTGGTATAAGAGGCAAAGATGGATGTGTGCTCCATAGGCTCAGCCACGGTCCATTCGTCCGCCAGCGATAATATTGTTGATGTCCCCACAAATCTCGGGCGACGAAGAACTGTCATCTATATTCATGCTCTTCGAGGAGCTGTCCTCGGATGAATCCCTGTAGCGATCTTCTCCTTCCCTGCGACATCCCGTTTACCTGAAAAGCAGAGGAAAATAGTGAATTTGATAGCCAAATCAAATCCACCCTTCCACTGCTAGTCAAGTGAAAGGGCGCACAAAGGGTCGAGGAAGAGCATCCCCGATCTAAGCCCTACTCAAATGGTGCAGCTACCAAGGCGAAGACATCCCCGACTGTTCTACCTAAGGTATCCGGGGATAGCCCCGGTAAGAAACCGCAGTGACCTCTCAGAGAAACCACGGTAAGATCAGTAACCTAACAACGACATGGCTGCAGACCACCTGAAATCTAAGAGGTGGTACCCTACCCCTCCTAAAGGGGGCCGACTACGCCACCAGCAGAAAATATATGGTCGCGTCGCTGTCTACCACCGACACCACCATCAAACACACCCTAACTAAGAGGTTCAATCCTAACCACATGCCATCTAAAGCGCTTAAACAAAGAAAAATAGAAAACAACCAATGGATAGAAGTACTTACGTGGTCGAGGAAGATGAACTAGAGGGAATGCAAGTGTGGTTGAGCCTCGTACGGTGATCGGATAAAAATAGACGGTGGTGAACGACGATTGCAGAAACGAGCACAATAGAAGAAGGAAGTAAAAGTTTTGAATGAACAGCCTCCTTCGCTATTTATAAGCAGGCTTCAGGCACGTGCGCGAGAACACGTTCATAGGACATCATCATGACCCTAGCCTAGCCATCATTACACATTTAATGTAGCACACGGCTTGAGGCACATGTGGCATCCCCACTCTTCAGATCCCATCAACCGTTGGGCTCCGCGGGTCTCAAGATCCCCGACCCCACGACCACGAGCAGATGGTCACCCAAACACTAGAAGACATACGACGACTCTGCCCGAAGAGCAGGACAACCTTAAGTCATCATTATCATGCTCGGTAGCAACGACTTAGGGGGCTACTGTTCTGGACTGGCCGAATGGCTGAGATGGCCCAATCTGCTTCTGCTCCCAGAATTGCCCAATTGCCTAAGTCCAACCTCATTGAGGGAGAGTTTATCTTTCTGCCCCTCCAACAGGGGAAGTTGACCTATTTACCTTTGGTCACAGTACTTCTCCCCGCCAATCTATGACCGTCACGCATGGTTCCAGCATCCAGGAACAGTCAAGATGCTTGTGTCCATAACTACGCCCCTGCCCGCGCCAACGACTAGTTATGGGCACGTCTGCCCGTCCCAACGGCTAATTCTGGAGGTTACTTATTCTTCGGGAAACAATTATATCGCCCCGAATATAGGAACCAATCGTCAAGCGTTGGGGGCATTATAAAAACCCTCTCGCTTGAGAGGGTCAAATATCCAATTTCTTACCTAGAAATATATATTTTGTACTTGCTCGCTCTTTTGCTCGTTTTCTTACTTTAACATCGGAGTGCCTTGCAGGTACACCCCCTCTTCCTCTTTCACACCCAGCATCACAAACGTTCGTCTTCGGCCCATTTCAAATTTTGATTGTTCGGTAAGATCAAGTGTAGTGTAAAATATTATAATTTTCTATTTTGAATTGTGTAGATAAATGTATTTAGATAACATTTTGACGTGTTTTTTATTGTCTAATTTTGGAAATTTTGGTATTCTATTTAATTCAATTTGTGGAAAATAAATGGTATGTTCATATTTTTATGATTTTTAATTTCTTATTTAGTTTTTTCTTGTATGGTTGTGGATTATGGAAGTTGACTTATTACAGCCAACATGCAAATGTGAAGGTTCAAGGTTGATTAATGTTTTACTTGTTGCACGATCATGGGAAAGAAGTGGCTTTTTATGAAATACAAAGAGGAGAAATGTTTTCGTAATAATAAGCCGGTCACATTTTCTTTTAAGTTTATTTATTTATTATCATTTGACTAATTTAAATATGCGGGTATTTTACATTTAAGAATTTTATTTGTCATCGAACTTCGTTAATTTAAAATCTTTTATTTCTGTTTGAATAAGTTTATATTAATATTTTCTCATTAATGTTTTGGATTAAAATTTGTGACCTAAGTAACAAAAATAAAGGCTTTTAATATATTCATGTTCATAATCATATGGATTTTTCTCTATAAGCAAAGAGAATATATTCTAAAAGAGCACAAGGGATGCTTAACCCGCACAAGAGAATTACAATAACCGACGAACGGTAAAATAAACAACAACAAAAACACTAACCAACTAAATAAAACAACGGGCTGTTTTGCCACACCAATGGATCAAAAACAATCTGACCACTAAAAATTACAAAAAACCACTCCCTAATCAAAAGTTTAATAACCCTTAACCTGTTCATCTCCTCCAATCTCCCTTATTAAAAAATAATAGTATTTCTAGAAGTCCATAAAACCCAATAAGTTGCTAGCCACAAACAAAAATGGAAATCCACTTTGAATTTGTTTGAGTATAAACTCTTGAAATGTAAATACTAGGATTCCAATGAACTCTGCTACACACAAAACTCAAGACCAAGCCATCCACTAAGAACCTTTAAAACCAAATACACGACATCACAATAATAAAGGAGATGGAATAAAGTTGTGTGGCATTAAAACAAAAAGGTTCGCTAGGCGAGTGAGTAGCGAGCATTCGCTAGGTGCTCGCTAGGCGAGCTGGGTCGCGAGCTATTCCAGTGGCCATTTTTCTATACTCGCTAGCAGGCTCTCTAGGCGAGTGGTGTAGTGAAGGATTCGCGAGGCGAAGTCCCAGCGAGGTGGTAGCGAACACTTCCAGTAGCTCAGAAGTGTGATTCGCGAGCAGGTTCGCTAGGCGAACGTGTAGCGAGCGTTCGCTAGGAGCTCGCGTAGTGAGCAAGGTAGCGAACGTAGCAGGATTTTGTTTCATTTGAGTTGTGTTCATCTAATGTTGATGATTGTGATTTGTTTGATGTACAGAGATAGTGCAAGGATGCTGGGTGTGTGTTGAGTGTTATAGGATTGTTTTGCCGATGCCTAATGTGATTAATTCGATTGATTGATTGTGTGATATATATATGTGCGATGTATGATGATGGATCAGTAGGATTGTGTGCACTTTATGTGCTTGATGATTGTGTGTTGTATGATGATGGATCAGTAGGATCGTGTGCACTTTATGTGGTTGATGATTGTGTGGTGTATGATGATGGATCAGTAGGATCGTGTGCACCTATTGTGCTTGATGTTGGTGTATGCATAGCATGATGCATGATGGGATCAGTAGGATTGTGTTGCTCCTGGAGGAGGGTTGATGGCCAAGTGTCCATCGGCGATTGCGGAGTTGAATCGTTGCTCGGATGGAGTGTATGCGATTCACCCGTAATCGTGGTAGGGATAGATCGTTGCTCGGATGGAGTGTATGCGATCTATCCTGAGATTTGATTATATGTGCTCAGGAGGAGCGTGGTAGGGATAGATCGTTGCTCGGATGGAGTGTATGCGATCTATCCTGAGTTTAAGTCGGTACCGCATGCATGTGTTGAGTTGCATTTGTGCATTATTGTATATTGTGATTGATGATTGGACAATAGGTCGTGTATGATGATTTGTGGGGTGATAATGTATTTATTTACTGCCTTTATTTCAGGTAAATATTTACCGTTATATTTCGATCGTGTTTTCTCACCCCTTTGCTGTTGTTGTGGTCTGTGCTTCTTCGGAAGTACAAATAATCCAGGTGTCTAGCTAGTTGGATAGCGGTGTGTTGATCGAGTCTAGGATGCTCTGATACGTAACACGGAGCTTTGGGAAGTTTATTGCCTATCTGATGATTTTGTTTATACTCCGTATTGTATCATGTTTTGATGATGTTTTGTATATTTTGGGCAGATGCCCGAACTTGATGTATGAGATGATGTGTATATATATATATATATATATATATATATATATATATATATATATATATATATATATATATATATATATATATATATATATATATATATATATATATATATATATATATATATATATATATATATATATATAGTGACAAATTTCTTTTCTGCTGCTTATTTTGAAAATCTCTTAATGAGATGTTTTGTGGAAATTTTTGTGAAAAGTAATATCCCACTTTTGGAAGAGAAACTCTGATAATTTAATTGATTTATTCGCATTTTATTTAATTTGGGAAGTGAGGTGTTACACTCACCAAGGATTGGGGCCCTTGTGCCTACGTATTCCCTCGTGCAATAGAAAAGTCAAAGCAATTGTAGTTTGTCGCTACTGCGAAAATCGGCGCCGGCTTGACAGGAGAGTCGCCACCGTGCGTTATTTATCCCTCAGAGCGGGAAAGGAAACGCTCGAAGTAAACCTCGCAAAGACGGGAAAAGGTATGGTCATCGCAACCATAGCCTGGATTCGGGAGTCGGTTACGCAAGGGGAAGGTATTAGCACCCCTCACGTCCATCGTACTCGATGGGATCCACGCTTGGTGTTTATAGGTAACAGGGTGTACTATCTATCTACGCTACTGGCTGGTCTGAAAAGAAAATAAAAGGACAGGACTCGACAGAACATATGGTGTTCTGGGCCTACGTATTCCCTCGTGCAATGGGAAAGTCAGAGTCAACGTAGTTCGACCTCCTACGACTAAACGGGGGAAAGGTTGCTCGCCAGGACATCGCGTCCTGTGCCTACGTACTTTCATCTGGAATGAAAGATCAGAGCAAACGTAGTTCGGCTAACTACGGGTAAACAGGGGCTCTCACACAGCAGCGAGAAAACAAACTGGTCTCTAAGGCTCGGGAACCTACAACTACGATCTGGTCTCAAATGCGCTCGGGCAAGAGAAAGGGATAACAATTAGTAGTTAGCGGGAAGGTCTCGATCGCACAGCCGCGAGAGAACAAAGGTTAGTTGTTAGTGTGCTCGCTAGGATATCGCATCCTATGCCTACATATCTTCGTCTGGAACGAAGAATCAGAGCAGCTGTAGTTCAGCTAACTACGGATCAAGCTACTCAAACGCTCCTACAGAAAGGAAAGGGAAACCCTAGAACTATACCTGGAAAGGGGAATCCACATACTGCTATCACACCTGGTTAACCATTCTAATGTCTATCATAACAACTCCGCAGCGGAGAAGTCAGAGCTCCTAAGGGATCATGGCAACAGGACTAAACCACAAACAAGAAACTGCAACGTAAAGGAATACTGAAAATATGCATGAATGCAACAACTAGACAAACAAGGCACAGAGGCAAGGGAGCTCCGCTCTACCAAATACCAACAAGCAAAGCCACGCAATAACAAACAAGCAGAAGGAGGACCACCTCAACTTCTCATGCACACAAAGTCTACTTCTAAGATGCACCTACTCAGAAACTATCTAGATGAACCTAAGTCTAATGCAACACAATACCACACAAGTCAAGCAATACAAAGAGACTTAACCCTGAGCAGGGCTTCTAACAAACCTGAAACAATCTCCTAATAACTCTCTAAACAAAACTCTATACAAAGCCCTAAGCACAGGTCTAAGCAACAAATCTAATCAAAACCCTAAGCAAGGATCTAAACAAACTCCTAGGCAAGGGGAATCAATCCCATTCTCCAAGCTTCAGAATAAGCTTACCAGAGAAAGGAAGCTAAGCAGACAAGCTCATGGTATCTTCCTCAGGAAAGTACCAGGAGGTTACTACTCAGGAGTCATATCCTATGCGGCTCGACAACTGTGATCAGTTTACATCCCCTCCTCAGGAGAGATTAAACTCACATGAAGGCTCCGGCGTCACTGGATATTTGGGAAAGAACCTATATGCACTAAGGGAACTAAGTGAAGGGACTCATAGGACTTTCCTCAGGAAAGTACTAGGAGGCTGACACTTAGGAATCGTATCCTACGTGGCTCAACAACTGTGATCAGTTTACATTCCTCCTCAGGAGGAATTAAACTCACAAGTTGGCTCCAACATCACTGGATACTTAGGAAGTCCTAGACAAACTACTGGAACTAAGTGAATAGACCCATAGGACCTTCCTCAGGAAAGTACCAGGGGGCTTCCACTTAGGAATCGTATCCCATGTGGCTCAACAACATGTGATCAGTTTACATTCCTCCTCAGGAGGGATTAAACTCACAAGTCGGCTCCAACATCATTGGATACTTACGAAAGAGGTGAGAAGAAAGAATGAAAGTCATTCATAGTGCCTTCCTCAGGAAAGTACCATAAACTCCCTTCGAACTTCAGGATCTCGAACCTCACAAACAGACAACAAGCTCCTAGACTAAGCCTCAAACTACTGCATCCTTGCAAGCTCCAACAGGACCTCCATCAGCTCCCACCTTCAGGAAGAATCCACAGGCCAACAAACTACAAGAGACTATCTCTGAAGTTCAACCACAGTTGAACTTCAAAGTCAGAAGTCATCAAGACTTCTCCTATCTTCAGGCTCAGACAAATCACAGCAGAACACCCTACAAAAATCTATCAAAAATCTACGGGGAAACCTACATGGCTCTAGGGTAACATACTAAAAAATCAGAACAAAGTTCAACACCAGATGAAAGAAATAAAATCAGCAACACAGATATATCCACAGACCAATTATTCAACATCAATAATAGTGAAAAAATGCAATTAAAATGAAAATGCATGATTGAGCTAATGTTTTTATACTATAAAATTCTACACTGACTTACGAGTCTACAGAAAAAAGAACGGAATTATTTGACTCAATCTACTATTTTTTATTAATTTTCTAATGATATGCATGCATTAAAAAATATTAAAAACATCAATTAAATGGAAAATATGCACAAAAATAACAAACAAAAAATAAAATGACCTTTTTTATTTTTATTTAATTTTCCTAACATTTTCATGAGATGGTAAAGAATTATTAAGAAAAACAATTATTTACATTTTTATGAATTATCTAATATGGAAATATAAAAGAAAAATCAACATAAAAGAAAATAAAATGGAGGGGGGTTTAAACAGCAACAGATTCTAGTTATTATCTACATTGGGCCTATGCTGGGGGGTGCCAATAGCAATTGGACGCAGGCCCATGACTTAATATCCAAAAAACAAAAAGAATTGAATTGAAACCAGAGGGGGGGTGTTGCATCAGCAAACTCCTAGTTGATATTATTACTGGGCTTACGCCCAGGGGGTGCAGGAAGCAAATTGGGCCTAAGGCCCAACTCCCATTCACTCAGACTCATATGCCAGGGGGGGGGAATTGAGCAATTTGGGTGTGTAGCGTCAGAAGTACGCTTGGGCCTAAGCCCAGTCCAACCCTAGTCCAATTACAGTTAACAAAACCTAAATCCCTTCACCAACCCTAATACTGTTCATCATCCTGAACCTGCGCCGCTCTGTTCTCTCGTCCCCCTCAATCTACTCTCTCTGCAACTCACTCAATCCAGCAAACCCTAAACGAAACCAGATCTCACCCAAACACCTCAATCCCTCACAAGAAATCATCGCTCAAGATCTTAAGCCTACAAACTCTAACACGCACATGCAAATAGAGGAGTTTAAGGAAGAAAGCTGTAAAAACCTGGAACGACGGATGTTAGTTGAGGTTCTTTGAAGAGGTGGATCGTTCGCTGAAGATCTTCGCGTGGAGGTGATTTCTGATGATGGATCCGTCGCTTGCTGAAGAATTTGACGAGGTTCCAAGAATCCTGAGTGGAGGAGTGTGCCTCTGGATATTGTTGAAGATCTTGAACGGACTTTGAAGGTTTGAACGCTTTCTGAAGAAATCTGGAGGTATTGCTTGAAGATTGTTGAATGTCTGAGCGTGCTGGAAAAAATTGATGGAGGATTGATATTATTCTGGAAAGATCTTGATGGACGATGAAGATCTGAGATGATTTCTGGAAAAAATTCGTATGAAGGTTTGAAGGTTTAGTGATTTCTGGAGAACTGTGGGATGAAGGTGATGAAGGTGGAAGGGAGGGGATCGGGGAAGAAGATGAAGATCTGAGGATTCTTGGTTGTTTGCAGATTCCGGCGAGTGAGACGGTGGCCGGAGTCTGTTGGCGGTGGCCGGCGGTGGGGGCTCACCGGACTTGCATGCCGGTCAGGGGAGTTCCGGTGAGGAGGTGAGGTGAGGCCAGGTGGCGCGCATGCGCAGAGAGAGAGGAAGTGTGTGGCCACGTGGGAGAGTCTGGGAGAACTCTGAATTGCTGTGGTGGCGTGATTCCTGTGGAACGCGTGGGTCCCTGCATGGCCAACACGTGGCGCCTTTATACCCTTGGAGTTTACTGGAACTTTCTAGATTGTTCTGACCTGCGCTGGACATTGGTGGATGAGCTCTGGACCCCTTTTTTTTGACTTCTGCATAATTCCTGGACAAAAAGCAAACTGGGCCTTGCCAAAAACGCCCCCTGGGCCCAATACGAAAAAAGAATAAAAACTGAATAAAAAACTGAATTGAAAACACTTAACTAAATTGGATTACTGTCTAATTAACACTAATAATCCTAATTAAATCTGAAAACAACAATTAGCCTAATTAACTCTAAAAACTCAATTAACCTATTTAATTCTGTATTATACTAGTTAACCCTAAAAAATCAATTAACCTCTAATTAACTCTAAAAAGACCAATTAATCCTAATTAACTCTAAAACACAATTAAGATTTAATTACTCTAAAATTCACTAATTCTCTATTAAAATCCTATTATCATTTAATATCTATTAAAATCCTAATATTAATAAAAGAAACTATATTATTTTCTATATTATCAAAAAAAACTATTAAACCTATTTAAAATCTATAGAAAAATTCTAAAAATGATTTAAAAGACAATTAAACCTATTTATCCTAATTTTATCATTCTATTTAATATGCTAAGAAAATTCACTAATATTCTAAAAATGATAAAAAAAATCTACAAATGATTAAAATCTATTAAAAATATTCTATGAACCTATTTAAATTCCAGAAAAATTCTATAAAGCCTGTTAAAATTCACAAAAGCCTATTAAACCCTAAAAATGCAGATGAATACAAATGACCGCCGTAAAAGAGCGCACGAGACCAGATCGAATCGAACGGAGATCCCCGGGTATCAGAATATCCCCAAAATCACTGAAAAATCACCGAGGAGCGCACAATCTCCCGAAAATGAAACCCTGGTAATCTGGACTGGGTCTGCCATATCTGATAGACAAAAATCAAGCTGTAAACTCTGATATCCCCTGCTTGTGCACAAAATCATACATCTGAGCTGTGAATATGAAATTAAACCATGAGTCAGATAGGAGAACCGGTTGGTCAAATTGTAGGGTGCAACAGCTGCCCCTATTCAAGCGACTTGGACCTGAAGGGTTTGAAGAGCGCTCAGCCTTCAATCATTCAGAGGCACGAGACGGTTGAATACAAATGAAACCCGAAAATTTGCCAACCGCGAGCATATACTGTCAACTGCTTGGGGAATAAAGTCCAGAAAACCGAGTCCAGTCATTGCGGCACCAAAATGATCAATCATCTGATAGAGAACTCCTGATTTGAATACCCGTTGCTTGTAATACCCCATATAACAAACCCGGATGGTTGCAACAACATACATGATTCTTTCACATTGCCTACTGATAGGCAGGAAGAGAAATATACTCACATCGCCCAAAGATGGACGGGAAGACACCCTGATTGAATACTCACTTCGTCTAATGATAGACGGGAAGACAACATTAATCAATGAATCAATCAATATTCTCATCGTCTAAGGATAGACGGAATCATCCTGATTGATGAAACAAAACAATTCACCTCGTCTAAGAGTAGACGGTATCATCCTGATTGATGAACAAATCATTATTCACATCGTCTAAGGGTAGACGGGATCGTCCTGATTGATGAACAACTCATTATTCTCATCGTCTAAGGGTAGACGGTATCATCCTGATTGATGAACAACTCATTATCCTCATCGTCTAAGGGTAGACGGGATCATCCTGATTGATGAACAAATCATTATTCACATCGTCTAAGAGTAGACGGCATCATCCTGATTGATGAACAAATCAATATTCACATCGTCTAAGAGTAGACGGAATCATCCTGATTGATGAACAAATCATTATTCACATCGTCTAAGAGTAGACGGCATCATCCTGATTGATGAACAAATCAATATTCACATCGTCTAAGAGTAGACGGAAAGACACCAGAATCTCCATACACACATCGTCTAAGGATAGACGGGATCAAATTCTTAATCTCCAAACTCACATCGTCTAAGAGTAGACGGCATTATCCTGATCAACATTCACATCGTCTAAGGATAGACGGAAACAAAGCCTGAACGCATACTCACATCGTCTAAGGATAGACGGAAAGACACCATTATCTCCATATTTACATCGTCTAAGGATAGACGGGAAGAAATACTCTCCAAATTCACATCGTCTACGGGTAGACGGCAGAAATACTCAATCTCCATACACACATCGTCTAAGGATAGACGGCAAGACACCATAACGCAATTCAACACCATCCCTTGAATTTCAGAATCCTTCTGTCTACGGGAATTGATGAAAAAGTCAATATCCTTGAAGGGGCCACATCGTCAGTATGGACCGACGGTAAGAAAAACCACCCTTTAAGGAACCATGTCGTCAATAAGAATCGACAATCACGAAAACTGAACATTCTTCGAAGAGCCTCGACATCAATAAGGATTGATGGTCAGAAAAGTACCTCTTGAAACGTCATCTCATCCAATGAACAGAAAGAGAACCAACATTCAAAATCATTTTGAAACCCCTCAACAACTAAGGATAGCCGGAGAAGACTCGCTGGGGAAACACCTCATCATATGCATGATCTGGCAATAAGAAACCCGCTGGACAGTAACCGAAACTTCACATCGTCTACTGATAGACGGAAAGAAAAGCTACTTATTAGAGAAGCTCTGTTTTGAACCTTATTGAAAATCAACCAACACCTCACATCGTCTACTGATAGACGGTAAGAAAAGCACATCCTGGGGAAACCCCTTCTTGAAGCCTTACTGTGATCACCTGCAACTTCACATCGTCTATGGATAGACGGAAAGAAAACCACACTCGTACTCAAGACGTCTAATGATAGACAGAGAAATCCACTCATTGGAGGAACACATCGTCAATATGAATTGACGGGAAGAAAAGTCTGTCGATATCAGATGACTGCTTGCTTAAAGCATAATTGTTGTCTGATTTGAGATACAAATAATCTGCTGAACTGTCTGAATACTGCTGCTGGATAAATGCCCCTGAACTGATCACAGAGTAATCCACGCGCCATATGAGGCTGATAGAAAATCTGACTTATGCTTTGTATGCACATGCAAATGCTTTAGTCTTTCTACAGCGTAATGCTCCATTCTGGATGGAAATGCTACGCATTTTGAAAATGTCATGCAGGTATGATGCAAATATGATGCATGCAATATGCTAGCAGGCTCGAGCTGCCGGAGAAGGCCGGGTACAGAAAACCACTTCAGCAAGATAAATGTTGAAGGCGAGGCCAACTTGCTGGGGATAACCCGGATATCACTGAATCGTCCTAGCAAAATAAATGCTGGGAGAGTGAAATCAACTCTGCTGGGGATATTGAGGACTTAACCGAACGCCTCAACGAAGTAATACCTTGCTGGGGAACATAATTCTACTGCTAAATATCAGATGTGCTGAGTATGATTGGACCCCTCTGGGGGATAGCTTATCCATGCCAATGACAAATTGGTCGTTGCTGGGGACAATGGAGGGAGTCCTCCTGCGCGTTGATGAAGCTCGGATCTGGCAATTGATGTGCCAACACGGATGGGCTTCACAGTAATCGCAAACATGGATGAGCTCTTAAGCTTATCTTATTGGGTCAGATACAACTGCCGCTGGGAAACATTCTTCCTGAATACACAGCCTTTTGGTGAAGAGTCAAGGGATAGTGACACAACTTCCCGTATTCATCTCGCTCTCGAAAATCGACTGTACCTGCTCGAATAACTCCAAATGACCCTGCTGATACGGAGGGGAATAATTCTTTCTCTTCTGATATGCCCCAGCCTACGGGATCTGTGGGGATAGTCCCTGAAAGAAAATCTGCAAATCTGTTGCCCCGATAGTCTGATATAACGTGCCTCAGCGTTCTGATCTTCTGAGATACTTCACCTTGAATGCTCCTCGCACAAACCTTTGCGCGCTTAAGGTGGTCTGCCCCTGACTGCAACTCCTTGATTATCTGATTCAGAGTAGCACCTCCTGACTACGGCGCATTCACCGAATCTCAACCTGATTGCCCCAGAATAACTGACTTCGAAAAGCTGACCTGACTGGGGATCACAATAAAAGCTTGCCCCTGCTCTCGGAATATTTGGGCGTTCTGCATTCTATCTTGACCATACTTTCCATTGTAGGAAGCTTTTCTGCTGTCAAACGCTCACTCGCAAGTAAAACAAGTTGTTCTGCATAAAAGATGTATTAATGCAACACATATGACAGCTTTGACATCCAATCTGTTCACTGGGAAAAGGAAAAACAGCTTATGGCATATAATGCACAAACCTTTGTCAACATCAGTATCAACGCGGTAAGAGGAACCTTTTTAGGAGTCAGAATCGACGCGACATTTACCGGAGTATGCTTTCGAAACAGCCTGCTTCAATTAGGACTTTTGAAGGTTGTAACGTGGTCAAGTTCACGGTTTTGAAAAAAAAGGATAGAGGCTCAAAGTTTATTTTTAACCCACCCATTCTCCTTGATGTTCTCCCATCCTACGTTCAGCTAATTTGACCTTAGCGCTCACCTCTCAGAGGCTGAAAAAAATAGGAATGATAGTTCGAGAAACTTTTGGATTTTGGAGTGACAGCCACTCACTTTTCGTCTTTGACACTTGTGGTCACACGACTTGTATTTTCATCGAGGATTTTTCTTTTGATCCTTTTCTTTTCATATCCCTAACTTTTGCCTGGACTGACTCCTTTTGAGTTTCTTTTGATTTTTCAGTCCAGCGGGATGCCCTCATTTTTGCCTAAGTCATTTGTTTTGAAATTTTCTTGACTTAGCGGGCTTTTGATTTTTTCATTCTTCTTTTGAACAAGTCGTGTGACACTGATTGTCTGACTCTTTGGGAAATGATGTGGCTGTCCCACTCCTGATTGAACCATTGTGGTCTTTTAGGCACGACCTCTAGGGGTGTGATTGATCCTCGAACGGACACTCCTTTTGCAATTTGGACGCTCGGTCAAATTAGCTAACACCTACCCTGCCCCAGGTTATGATTGAGGGTTTTTCGTTTTCAGAAAGAACTCCTACTACAAGGCTCAAAAGGGTTGACAAGGGATTATCTTCCTTATATCTCCGGTGTTTAGGGTTTTGAATCAATGCCTGTACATCATCAACAGGTTTTATTTCAAAAGCATACAATATCGGTAGTTGCATGTCGGTCATTTTCGTCATCCTCCCCAAATTCTTCTTAACCAAGCGGTGGACCTTTGTAAAAACAGTGAGTGAACACGACTGGATTCAATCAAAACATGCACATTTATTTCATTATCATCAATTGAAATGGAAACAACAAGTTTTACAAACAAGATTACAAATTCAAACAGGAAAGCAATTACAAATGCAAAGAAATGACAAGCTAAAACAGAGAAAATATGCTAGCTCCCGAGAACTGGGCTTTTGCATCTACCCTGCTGCTGAACCAGCTATCTTTATTAGAGGTAATTCGACGCTGTCCTGATCTGCTTTCAATGACTCAAACAAATTATAGAGCCCTTTCTCCTTCATTCAGATGATTTGGGGACCTCTCTGCCCGAAGCTGATTGCTGCACCGTCAAGCAAATCCTGCACTTTGTGCTTAAAAGCATGGCAACCTTCTATATCGTGACCCGGGGCTCCAGAATGAAACTCACAGTGCTTGCTTGCGTCATAACCAAACGGGGGAGTTCCCGTTATTGGTGCCAGAGTTCTTGTCTCTACCAGATTCAATCTCAACAATGTCTGCAACAACTCGGCATATGTTGAGGGAGGCTTCTCAAATACTCTTCTCGGCTTGCCACCCTGGAATCGTCGCTGAGCCTGCTGTGCCCCCTGCTGAGGCTGCTGCTGCTGGTATCGGGTTGATTCTTGAACACCCTTTGTATCAAATGCAACATTGGTTTCTTGACCTTCAATATACTGAACACTCTCCTTATGCTTAACCATTTTCTTTCTCAGATCTGCCCCAGGAATAGGCAACAGTTGTGGGCCTGGAGATTCTGACACCATGGAATCCAGGATACGCTTCTGACCCACTGCAGCTTTGGAAACATCTGTCATCTTAGCATCGACTGAGACAGGAGCAATATGCACAGCTACGCCGCCCGGCGTGAATTCAATATCGTGCGAGTCAATCAGGTCTTGAACATTGTGCTTAAAAGCATGACAACCCTCGATGTCATGTCCGAATCCCCCAGAATGAAATTCACATTGCTTACTGGCATCGTACCCTTGAGGAAACGCTTTCGTTGGTGGTGTCAACGTTCTCCTCTCAACCAGATTAAACCTCAATAAGATCTGCAAGAGCTCAGCATAGGTCATAGGCGGTGCCTCAAATATCCTCCTTGGCTTTCCTTCTTGGATCTTCCGCTGAGCCGGATGTATCTTCTGTTGCTGCTGCTCAGGTTCCACATGCACAGGTGGCACGAGCTTCTTCATTGCGGCTTCGAATAGCTGATCGTCTTCTTTCCTAAGCACATTCTTGACTACCTCCATGATCAAACTCATTTGGGTCTTCAGCTGACTGTTCTCCTCTTTGAGAATCTTCTGCTCTAGACGCATCTCTTGCATGTCTCTCATCATCTGCCCCAGCTGGCTTTGGACTTCGATCAATTCAACCTGATTCTGTTCCATATCTCTGAAGGAATTCCTGCAACAAACTGGATGATGAGGAAATAAGGCCCACAGTTCTGATATACCTGCTAAATGATAATGCAGCGCAGCAAACAAACACATATTCATAACGAGATAAAGAGAAACTCAAACTATAAGCACACAGATGAACATCTTCAACACATGTACAACCAACAAAATCAGCAGGTAAACACAAATGAGTCTGAATATAACGACCCCATCCAACAATCCTGGTGGTGATCGACAAATACTGATGCACAAAAGCTAAACGGGTTAGGCAGAGAAACAGATGCGACACCCGGCATAGAAACCTCTAGAAACTTCCCCCATATTCAACTGAACTCTCTGATTGACAATCTTCAGAGCACACACTTCCTGTGGAATCTTCCATGACATTAACAGACGAACCCCCGCAACTGGAAGATGGAAAATCATTAATCTGAACACAACCCTGAGGCGTGATGCAAATACGGCTAGAGTCTAATAGATCCTGAATCTGACTTCTAAGCACCTTACAATCATTGGTTGCATGCCCCTGTGCCCCAGCATGGTACTCACAACGGGCGCTGGCATCAAAACCTGGAGGATACGGTGGAATCACCGGCTTAGTCTCTTTCGGTACTATCAATCCACTTCTGACCAGATCGGGCAACAACTGACTGTACGACACTGGTAGCTGAGTAAACTGCCTTTCAGGTTTCCTTGGTCTTCGTGGAGCATGCTGACGCGATCGGCGATAGGATGATCGTTGACTTGAAGTGTCTGAAAACTGACCTTGAGATGCTAGAGATTCTGAGGTGGCATCATCTCCTTCCCACTCTTCTTGAGAACTGACAACTGACTCAATCTTATCAACACCTCGAAACTTTCCACTCCTGAGTCCTCGCTCAACAATCTCTCCCAGCCTCATCAGGCTCACAAAACTTGTGCAACTGAATAATTTGTCAAAATAATGGCCTTTCAGGGTACCCAAGAAGATGTCAACCAGTTCCCTTTCCGGAAGCGGTGGTCGAACACTAGCAGCTAATTCCTTCCATCTTCGCAAATACGCTCTGAATGATTCATTCTCCGCTTGAGACAATTCTTGCAGGTCTACGAGACTAGGAGTCAAATCCAGGTTGTAATCGTACTGCTTCATGAAAGCTCTGGCTAAATCTACCCATGATCGAATCTGGTTACTCTCTAATTGCACATACCATCTCAACGATGCCCCAGTCAGGCTATACTGAAAGCAATGGATCATCAATTTGTCATTTCGCACAAACGAAGTCATCCTTCGGCAGAACATCATCAAATGCAATTTTGGACAGCTATCTCCTGTGTATTTTTCAAATTCCGGCATTTTGAACTTGTACGGCATTACCAAGTCAGGAACCAAACACATGGCTACAGCATCCAGGTTAACGGCATCTTTCGCTTCCAAGGCTTTCATTTGCTCTTCCAACACTCGGAGTCTTCTACCATAGTCAAGAGTTCTTGGATCTACTAACCCGGTCATTGGAATATCTCTCCGGTAATTCATCGCAGGGAAAGCAACACATTGATTGTTAACAGGAGGATAACGTTCACTTCGGGCAATAAACTGCTCATGCTGATCTCGGTTCTCAACAGTTGGCTGTACAACTTGGTCTGCAGTAATATTGTTTGCTTGCGGGAAGCCTTCCATAAAATCATACTGATGGTTGGGCGCCATAGTAAACCCTGCCTGGGTGTCAGGAAACTGGAAATTGCCTTCAGACATAGCCACCAATTACCGGTAACTGATTATACTGCTTGATTCTGCTCAAATCTGCTTCAGCCCCTTGGTCGTCTTCAACACTCCACTCTTGCCTCAAATAGTTCCCCGAGAATCACTTTCTGGTGAAAACAAAGGCTGGATAAGTGCTCTGACCTGCTAAATGCTATGCAATATGATTTATGCAAACAGAAATACAAAAAATGCTAACGTGCATGTGTGCATTGGAGATATTTTCCCTCCAATTCCAGTGTCAGTGGTAGCAAGACGAGATAAACCATAAAGGCAATATTTGGAAAAACCCTCATATATTCATCAGAAATAACAGTCTTGTCAAGAAGTTACATAACTATGCTCCATACAGCTGATATGACAAAGAGGATCCCAGCCAACATGCCTGGTGGTGATCTTAACATACAGAATACAAGAGAAATCAAATACGGGTACGGTTGCGGAAGTCCTCGACCATCTTCTTTGTCTCTGCATGATCTGGTTGATAAATCAAACCTTCTATCAGTCGATCCCTCTTCCTGACCGTCCCCTGGATGTCTCTGACAAAGTCTTCCCAAGCCTTATCATTAGCACCATCCCCTGGTTTGGGTCTCTTGGCATCTGCTCTATGCTGGAAATCTTCCAAATTCTTCATGGCATCTGTCAACTTGCGCTCGGCCTCGTATCGGCGACAGGCTTCCTCTTCAAGCTCTTCATTCTTCACTTTGACCTGTTCTTCTAACTGAGCAATCTGTGCCTTCAGCCCTTCTTCTCGCTCCTTGCGCTTGGTCATAGTGAGATCCCAGTGCTCTCTGAATTTGGCTAGCTTGGTATAGGCCTTTTCCAGCTCTTGCTTCTTGGTGGCCAACACACTACTAACTGAATCTACATCTAACTCCAGACGCTTCTTGGTTTCAGACAATTCCAATAACGTAGCCTTCAGATGTTTCAGGGTTTCAGCCTGTTGCTTAGAAATATATCCTGTTTCAATATTTTCATGCCGAAGCTGGGCATTCTCCTGCTCTAAAGCCTCCTTAACCCTTGCTAGCTCTTCTTTCTCCGCCATCAACTGTTTGTAAACCTGAATGTCCACAGTGGTAGGCTCCTCTACCGGAGGAGGATGCAATGGCTGAACTGCTGGATACGGCATAAGGAACTTCACAGCTCGCTCACGAATCCATTCTACATATGGGCTAGGACCTCGAGTATCCCCCCTGTTACCTGAAAGCTTCCCTCTCTTGTGCAAGTTTTTCCAGGCTTTCTCAAGTTTAGTCAGCATTTCTTTCCCTATTGCCCCGGTGAGATACAGAGATTCCTGTATCTCCTCGGGCTTTGGCGCTCCTTGAGGTATGTACCCAAATTGCTTGATCAATAAGGAAGGGTTATAGTTGACACAACCTTTCCTTCCTATTAACGGAACATTCGGGAATCCTTCGCCTTTGAGTATGACTTCAGCTCCAAATACCTCTTTATTGGTCCATACCACGTTCTCAGCAGTTAATCCCATTAAGCGCTCGGGCCATCCTAGAGAATTGATAGACGTGACAAAAGGGCCCGACTTAGGCAAATGACTGATGAACCACCTGCATAGGAGAGGGACACAGCAAGACACATTCCTTCCTCGTCGCTTTTCATTCTGATAATGAGTTGAATGGTGGATATCTCCCAGCAAAGTAGGAACTGGGTTTCCCGCAGCCAAAATATAGAAGGCATCAGAATCAACAAAATCAGGAATGTTCGGGAATAACACGATGCCATACACACATACAGCAAGAATGACGTCAAAAACATCCCATTTACCCTTCTGGGCATACTCTCGAGCCTTATCCACTAAGACATCCAATGGAAATCCCCATACGTCTCCTCTTCTGATCATCTTCCCAGACAGCTCAGACTCTTTCAAGCACAGGATGGCAGAAAGCTCAGCCAGCTTAGGCTCAGCGTCCGTACGATAAAAAGGCATTTGCTCACGGATCGGTATATCCAGAAGTGCAGAGTACTCCTCCAGGGTAGGAGCCAAAACAAAGTCGGGAAATACAAAACACCTGAGCTCCGCGTCGTAAAACTGTAACAGAGTGTAGATGCCGCTGGTCTCGTAGACAGATGGCTGATAAACGTATGTCAGAATCCTCCCATATCTCTTTCTGAAGTCACCCATTCCCCTCTTCTTAGCAATAGCAATCAACTCTAACAATAGACTGATATTCGGCGACGGAAACTTATAGGGCAATACTCTCTTCAGGTTTTCCATGTCTTGCTAGGAACAAACACCAGAACTGGAAGGGAAAATATGTACCTGCAATACACACACGTTAGTTGAATGCAGATGGTAATGCAATGATGCAATATGATAAATAATGCAATCTGCGAACACAGGGGCTATGCTGTAGCCTGAAGAGGAATATCTCTGTGATCAAGAACAGAAAACCAACACGGTCATCAGAACCTCATGACATTAACTACCATCTGATACTCAAAATATCAATCCCCTGGTAAGAAAACCATCTGAACCTCTGTATCTGACGAAAATACCATCTGATAATAGCCTCAACCTCAGATAAGAAACCCATCTGACCCAGACAACACACCTGGAGATGAATCAAGAATACCATCTGATAAAGATAATGAATCATGGTTTCTGAAGGCCAGTTTTCCTGCAATAACCCAGTCCCTCTCACAGGTAGGATAAACCTAATCCACGGACAAAGGTACGGCATCCTATGCGGTTGTCAGCGTCACAGACTTTCATGAGTGACGATACGATTCCCAGAAGGAGTGGCATCATCAAATCATGAAGAGGCCTCACTTAGCTGACTTCCAAATGATCGGTCCCCAGAGTCGACAATCCTCACGTCTGGACTCCCCTCAGATCCTCAGGACCGGAAAGGAGCACCTCTGCAAGAATCTCGTCTGAGCGCAGATTTTCGTAGGGAACTGTGCCTGCTCAGCAGACAGGTTCGTCTACTACTTCTCCACAACTATATCTAGGTGTGTACTCAAGCCCAGGTCCGGCTTCTCACTCACAGTAACCTCCCTTCGCCCACAGCAATAATCATGATAATATAATGCTGGAAAATAAATGCGGAAAGGTAAAGGCACAGAAAAGTAAAGTGCAGAAAAGTAAAACACAATATGCACAACACCCAACCAATAAACATCCAAGCGCTAGGATTGACTCGCGTAGGGGATGGGAAACGGTCCCAGCATAAGGGATGGGAAAAGTCCCTAGATGCATATCCCCAGCAGAGTCGCCAGCTGTCGCTACTGCGAAAATCGGCGCCGGCTTGACAGGAGAGTCGCCACCGTGCGTTATTTATCCCTCAGAGCGGGAAAGGAAACGCTCGAAGTAAACCTCGCAAAGACGGGAAAAGGTATGGTCATCGCAACCATAGCCTGGATTCGGGAGTCGGTTACGCAAGGGGAAGGTATTAGCACCCCTCACGTCCATCGTACTCGATGGGATCCACGCTTGGTGTTTATAGGTAACAGGGTGTACTATCTATCTACGCTACTGGCTGGTCTGAAAAGAAAATAAAAGGACAGGACTCGACAGAACATATGGTGTTCTGGGCCTACGTATTCCCTCGTGCAATGGGAAAGTCAGAGTCAACGTAGTTCGACCTCCTACGACTAAACGGGGGAAAGGTTGCTCGCCAGGACATCGCGTCCTGTGCCTACGTACTTTCATCTGGAATGAAAGATCAGAGCAAACGTAGTTCGGCTAACTACGGGTAAACAGGGGCTCTCACACAGCAGCGAGAAAACAAACTGGTCTCTAAGGCTCGGGAACCTACAACTACGATCTGGTCTCAAATGCGCTCGGGCAAGAGAAAGGGATAACAATTAGTAGTTAGCGGGAAGGTCTCGATCGCACAGCCGCGAGAGAACAAAGGTTAGTTGTTAGTGTGCTCGCTAGGATATCGCATCCTATGCCTACATATCTTCGTCTGGAACGAAGAATCAGAGCAGCTGTAGTTCAGCTAACTACGGATCAAGCTACTCAAACGCTCCTACAGAAAGGAAAGGGAAACCCTAGAACTATACCTGGAAAGGGGAATCCACATACTGCTATCACACCTGGTTAACCATTCTAATGTCTATCATAACAACTCCGCAGCGGAGAAGTCAGAGCTCCTAAGGGATCATGGCAACAGGACTAAACCACAAACAAGAAACTGCAACGTAAAGGAATACTGAAAATATGCATGAATGCAACAACTAGACAAACAAGGCACAGAGGCAAGGGAGCTCCGCTCTACCAAATACCAACAAGCAAAGCCACGCAATAACAAACAAGCAGAAGGAGGACCACCTCAACTTCTCATGCACACAAAGTCTACTTCTAAGATGCACCTACTCAGAAACTATCTAGATGAACCTAAGTCTAATGCAACACAATACCACACAAGTCAAGCAATACAAAGAGACTTAACCCTGAGCAGGGCTTCTAACAAACCTGAAACAATCTCCTAATAACTCTCTAAACAAAACTCTATACAAAGCCCTAAGCACAGGTCTAAGCAACAAATCTAATCAAAACCCTAAGCAAGGATCTAAACAAACTCCTAGGCAAGGGGAATCAATCCCATTCTCCAAGCTTCAGAATAAGCTTACCAGAGAAAGGAAGCTAAGCAGACAAGCTCATGGTATCTTCCTCAGGAAAGTACCAGGAGGTTACTACTCAGGAGTCATATCCTATGCGGCTCGACAACTGTGATCAGTTTACATCCCCTCCTCAGGAGAGATTAAACTCACATGAAGGCTCCGGCGTCACTGGATATTTGGGAAAGAACCTATATGCACTAAGGGAACTAAGTGAAGGGACTCATAGGACTTTCCTCAGGAAAGTACTAGGAGGCTGACACTTAGGAATCGTATCCTACGTGGCTCAACAACTGTGATCAGTTTACATTCCTCCTCAGGAGGAATTAAACTCACAAGTTGGCTCCAACATCACTGGATACTTAGGAAGTCCTAGACAAACTACTGGAACTAAGTGAATAGACCCATAGGACCTTCCTCAGGAAAGTACCAGGGGGCTTCCACTTAGGAATCGTATCCCATGTGGCTCAACAACATGTGATCAGTTTACATTCCTCCTCAGGAGGGATTAAACTCACAAGTCGGCTCCAACATCATTGGATACTTACGAAAGAGGTGAGAAGAAAGAATGAAAGTCATTCATAGTGCCTTCCTCAGGAAAGTACCATAAACTCCCTTCGAACTTCAGGATCTCGAACCTCACAAACAGACAACAAGCTCCTAGACTAAGCCTCAAACTACTGCATCCTTGCAAGCTCCAACAGGACCTCCATCAGCTCCCACCTTCAGGAAGAATCCACAGGCCAACAAACTACAAGAGACTATCTCTGAAGTTCAACCACAGTTGAACTTCAAAGTCAGAAGTCATCAAGACTTCTCCTATCTTCAGGCTCAGACAAATCACAGCAGAACACCCTACAAAAATCTATCAAAAATCTACGGGGAAACCTACATGGCTCTAGGGTAACATACTAAAAAATCAGAACAAAGTTCAACACCAGATGAAAGAAATAAAATCAGCAACACAGAAATATCCACAGACCAATTATTCAACATCAATAATAGTGAAAAAATGCAATTAAAATGAAAATGCATGATTGAGCTAATGTTTTTATACTATAAAATTCTACACTGACTTACGAGTCTACAGAAAAAAGAACGGAATTATTTGACTCAATCTACTATTTTTTATTAATTTTCTAATGATATGCATGCATTAAAAAATATTAAAAACATCAATTAAATGGAAAATATGCACAAAAATAACAAACAAAAAATAAAATGACCTTTTTTATTTTTATTTAATTTTCCTAACATTTTCATGAGATGGTAAAGAATTATTAAGAAAAACAATTATTTACATTTTTATGAATTATCTAATATGGAAATATAAAAGAAAAATCAACATAAAAGAAAATAAAATGGAGGGGGGTTTAAACAGCAACAGATTCTAGTTATTATCTACATTGGGCCTATGCTGGGGGGTGCCAATAGCAATTGGACGCAGGCCCATGACTTAATATCCAAAAAACAAAAAGAATTGAATTGAAACCAGAGGGGGGGTGTTGCATCAGCAAACTCCTAGTTGATATTATTACTGGGCTTACGCCCAGGGGGTGCAGGAAGCAAATTGGGCCTAAGGCCCAACTCCCATTCACTCAGACTCATATGCCAGGGGGGGGAATTGAGCAATTTGGGTGTGTAGCGTCAGAAGTACGCTTGGGCCTAAGCCCAGTCCAACCCTAGTCCAATTACAGTTAACAAAACCTAAATCCCTTCACCAACCCTAATACTGTTCATCATCCTGAACCTGCGCCGCTCTGTTCTCTCGTCCCCCTCAATCTACTCTCTCTGCAACTCACTCAATCCAGCAAACCCTAAACGAAACCAGATCTCACCCAAACACCTCAATCCCTCACAAGAAATCATCGCTCAAGATCTTAAGCCTACAAACTCTAACACGCACATGCAAATAGAGGAGTTTAAGGAAGAAAGCTGTAAAAACCTGGAACGACGGATGTTAGTTGAGGTTCTTTGAAGAGGTGGATCGTTCGCTGAAGATCTTCGCGTGGAGGTGATTTCTGATGATGGATCCGTCGCTTGCTGAAGAATTTGACGAGGTTCCAAGAATCCTGAGTGGAGGAGTGTGCCTCTGGATATTGTTGAAGATCTTGAACGGACTTTGAAGGTTTGAACGCTTTCTGAAGAAATCTGGAGGTATTGCTTGAAGATTGTTGAATGTCTGAGCGTGCTGGAAAAAATTGATGGAGGATTGATATTATTCTGGAAAGATCTTGATGGACGATGAAGATCTGAGATGATTTCTGGAAAAAATTCGTATGAAGGTTTGAAGGTTTAGTGATTTCTGGAGAACTGTGGGATGAAGGTGATGAAGGTGGAAGGGAGGGGATCGGGGAAGAAGATGAAGATCTGAGGATTCTTGGTTGTTTGCAGATTCCGGCGAGTGAGACGGTGGCCGGAGTCTGTTGGCGGTGGCCGGCGGTGGGGGCTCACCGGACTTGCATGCCGGTCAGGGGAGTTCCGGTGAGGAGGTGAGGTGAGGCCAGGTGGCGCGCATGCGCAGAGAGAGAGGAAGTGTGTGGCCACGTGGGAGAGTCTGGGAGAACTCTGAATTGCTGTGGTGGCGTGATTCCTGTGGAACGCGTGGGTCCCTGCATGGCCAACACGTGGCGCCTTTATACCCTTGGAGTTTACTGGAACTTTCTAGATTGTTCTGACCTGCGCTGGACATTGGTGGATGAGCTCTGGACCCCTTTTTTTTGACTTCTGCATAATTCCTGGACAAAAAGCAAACTGGGCCTTGCCAAAAACGCCCCCTGGGCCCAATACGAAAAAAGAATAAAAACTGAATAAAAAACTGAATTGAAAACACTTAACTAAATTGGATTACTGTCTAATTAACACTAATAATCCTAATTAAATCTGAAAACAACAATTAGCCTAATTAACTCTAAAAACTCAATTAACCTATTTAATTCTGTATTATACTAGTTAACCCTAAAAAATCAATTAACCTCTAATTAACTCTAAAAAGACCAATTAATCCTAATTAACTCTAAAACACAATTAAGATTTAATTACTCTAAAATTCACTAATTCTCTATTAAAATCCTATTATCATTTAATATCTATTAAAATCCTAATATTAATAAAAGAAACTATATTATTTTCTATATTATCAAAAAAAACTATTAAACCTATTTAAAATCTATAGAAAAATTCTAAAAATGATTTAAAAGACAATTAAACCTATTTATCCTAATTTTATCATTCTATTTAATATGCTAAGAAAATTCACTAATATTCTAAAAATGATAAAAAAAATCTACAAATGATTAAAATCTATTAAAAATATTCTATGAACCTATTTAAATTCCAGAAAAATTCTATAAAGCCTGTTAAAATTCACAAAAGCCTATTAAACCCTAAAAATGCAGATGAATACAAATGACCGCCGTAAAAGAGCGCACGAGACCAGATCGAATCGAACGGAGATCCCCGGGTATCAGAATATCCCCAAAATCACTGAAAAATCACCGAGGAGCGCACAATCTCCCGAAAATGAAACCCTGGTAATCTGGACTGGGTCTGCCATATCTGATAGACAAAAATCAAGCTGTAAACTCTGATATCCCCTGCTTGTGCACAAAATCATACATCTGAGCTGTGAATATGAAATTAAACCATGAGTCAGATAGGAGAACCGGTTGGTCAAATTGTAGGGTGCAACATAGTTCATACTACGATTTGTGGGTTTGTATTTTTTATACACATCAATTACTTGGACATGAGAAAGATATCTCACACCCAATTAATTGAAAGAGAAGAGTGAAAGATTTCACTCCCTTCTTACGTCTTCTATTAAAGTATAGTTATATGTTTTAAGTGAACAGTTGTTTGAACACAAGAAAGAAATCTCGCATCCAAATAATTGAGGAGAAATTTCAAATATTCGAAACCCCTCCCTTTGTTTTAAAAAAAGTGTTTCGATTTTGATTTAAGAAAAATATTCGATGTACGATCAAGGTTTGAATTTGCATGATGACGATTGCAAAAGGCAACCGACTTATGAGGGGATAAACCATTTGATATTGGATCAAGAGTTTGTTTGGTTGATGGAGATTGCATAGGCAACCGACTTACAGGGTATTTAAAAAAGGCTCGAATGTCGAATTGAGAATTAGTTGAAACTAAGCTTTGGGTCTGTGAGGCATATCGTTTTTAGTTAAGGCATTTTTTTTGTATTTTTTGAGAAAATATTTTAGTTTTAAATGCAACAGAAAGTCTAACCTAATTATATGATCTAAGATTAGATTAACGAGAAACTAACCTAATGTTGTCATGTAAAAGTTGAATCCTAAGATATACTCTGATTCAATTTATCAGAGACAAAGTTGAATTGAGAACCTAAGGGAATATTACAAATCATACAAGCGGACAATCATTCTTATGCAATAAGTATTATAAATAATAATTAGGCAATGTATCATGCTCATAGCGAAAATTCATCACCACAAGACGTATCAACCCCTATTCTCACGCCTTAATAATAACTTGTAACTCTAGATCAGGAATTCAATCATGAATTTAAACTAAGAATTAATCATAAGCTTAAATTAAGAATAAATCTCAAATTTAATCACAAAGTTGACATCATAAATCGAATTACCAAATTAATTTATCAATAAAATCTAATTAACCTATCCTAATATTAAATCAATACCTACATTCAAAATTAAATTAAATTAAATTAAATTAATGAAAGAAAAAAAAACATAAAAGGTGAAGATAGGAAAATGGATGTGGGTTTTCTTTAAGAAAACAAGATCATGGGCTCAATATGAGGCCCACACAATTTGAGGCATGCCAAAAACATTATGTAGAAACAATCAAAAAAAGAAAGAAGAAAAAAAATGACAATGGGCCGGTCTAAAGCCCACCCGAGAAAGTTATGTGGGAGTATTAAAACTCAGCCAACATCTCACATTTCATTTTCTTCTCCAAGCTTCTCTCTCGCGTCTCTCCCTAGCACTTTGTTTCCTTGAAATCTTGCTGGCGATCAAAAGCTACGCCGCGCCATGGCTTTGGGCCGGCGACGGCAGAGGTTACACCATGTTTTCAACCATCACCCTATTGAACATTCAAGAGCTCTCCACATTTCTCATCTTGAATCGCTCCGAAACGCACCAATTCTCACAAAACCTCAAAAATTCACCTGAAAATCTCACGAATCCCTTTTCTATCATTCGAATTCCTGAATTGTTTCACAAAACCTAAGCTAAAGATTTATTTTGTTGCATCAAAAAGTTTCCCTAAATCACCCAAGGAAGCTCAAGTTGTGAGCGCGACATCTAGGACGAGGACATACTGAGAATTATCACAAATGCGTAGCTTAAACAAGAAATCGCAGAAAACGTACCAAAAAGGATCTGACGCGGTAGTTGTGACAACGTCGATGACTTCACAGGTAATTCTTCTATATTCTATTCCGCTCCTCTTCTTTATGTATCTGTTTACTGCTTGGACGTGATATCATGCGTGTAATTCGTATGATTGATAATGATGATGTGTTTGTATCCTCGTGTTTGTGAAATTCTCTACCTTCTACAATGCGTCTCCGTGTTCTGCTGGTGTGTCTAATTTTGTTCCATAATTGCTCGTGTATGTAGCTCACTGTTGTAACTGGTGTTGTTGTTGTCGTTATAAAACCGTCCCTGCCCCCTTCCACTGGTGTGTGTTTTTATATGCTCATGTAGGATCGAAACTTTAATGTCGAGAGTGAATACGCGAGATATCTTGTCTTGAGCTTTTAAGTTCTTGTTAATTCTTTTTTATTATGGTTTAAAAAGTTTCTATTCTCAATTGAACATGTATGTGGATTGTCTTGGAAAGTAGGGAACATATTTTTATTATGTTGGATTTTATTATGGGAATTGAATGCTTGCCTTAGACTCTGATTTTATTTGATGATGGTGATGATTTTCTTAGCAGATTCACAATACTAATGTTTTGTTCGGATATGAAAAAAAACAAAAGTTAGATGCTCCATGATTGAAGGATCCCATTTTTCCATACCAAAAGCAACATCAACTCTTCTAGATATGAACCGTCATTCTTAACTGCTAAACTGGATGAACTTGCTTGCAATATTGCAATCAACCCACTTATCAACACCAAAAGTCCATGAAGAGAAATCAAGCTTATTACAAGTCATCTTTTCAAGCCATTCATATCCATTATTTATAGCAAGTTTTCTTTTTGTAATTTGAACATATTGAAGTAGCACTTGTAATGGCTTATGGTATAATCTCATTTGGATATTTGAATGTGAAAAAGACTTTGTATCAACACAAAAATCTTTGCATTTTATTTTAAACAAACAATTCTCCTTGAATTAGTAACTTGAAATATGAATCTTGGTATACTTTTTTGAAGATTGGAACTTAACTTGAGCTTGTAAATCTCTAAAGTTTGAATCTTCATGATAACTTGAATACCTTGAATTAATTTGAGCTTCGCCTCTTTCACCTTGAGTTTTGTGAAGAACATAAACTTTGCACTTTGAATCTTGGATTTAAGACTTGATGAAAATCACATGACAATCTTCTTACTCTTGTAACTTGAATGGCTTGAATGATCTTAGACTCATCACTAGTACTTGTATTCTAAATGAACTTGAGATAGTGAATGAATGATATGCGATATATTTTAGAATTTGGATACTAGCATTTTAAGAAATCCACATGAATCTTCTTTTCAAACTTAGTATGCTTAGTTCCTTAATCACAATGAATCCACAACCTCATCCTTTGCACCATGAATTATACGTTGTACCTTAATCAAACAAAACCCTTGCTTTAACAAGTCTCTCTTCACTTGGTGGCCTTGACGAAGAAATAGCTTGAGAAGCTGAGAAAGACGAAACCCTAGTCCAAAGTATTCTCAGTTGAAATAATGATGAAAAACTAAACACACACCCTAGAACCTTGATCTTGAGGTATCTTAGAGAAGATTTCAATGTATCTTGATAGGGGAATGTACTCATGATGGTGTGCGCTCAAATCTTCCATGTCCTCAAGAACAATCGATCTTGATTTTCATGAGATATGGTCAAAAATCCATCCAAGATATCTTCAAAGCATTGACCCAAGAATGACCCAAGAATGAGAAAGAATTCTAAAAGTGGGACCTCGAATCAAATAGAAACTCTAGGACCACTTTGAGTTAGGGTCAATTGGTCATGCCCTGAAATACTTGACTGTGAGAATAAATACCATATACACTTGAAATTAATGCACCTGCACAAACTTGTTAATCATAATAAACACGCAAGATCCTATGACCTAATTCTCAGAAGATAATGGCCAAATGCCAAATGATCTTACAGAGAGAAAATTAAGAAAGATAGGACAAATTTGGAGTATGACAACAGACACACACTCACACACACTTTCTCTCTCTCTCTCTCTCTCTCTCTCACACACACACACACACTCTCTCTCTCTCTCTCTCTCTCTCTCTCTCTCTCATGCGCACGTGCGCGCGCGCACACACACACACACTCACACTTTATCCTACCATAGCCAAAACGCTCTAACATCATAACATCAAAACATGCAACAAACATACGACTATCAAACACAATAACAACCATTTCTTCCTTTCTTCAACAAATCATGCACACCAATGTCGTCATTCAGTTTACCAGGTCGTTCTCCAATAACCTTATCAATACAACTCAACAACATTGACATGGCCACAAACTCATTTAAGATAGCACGTTGATGCAAACTCAACATTATTTTGAATTACAAGAACTTATTATGGAGTCTGGTGATGGTAATGTTCCAGGGACCTCGCATAAAAACATCTAGGATGAATCTACAAAGACTAGTGCGAGGAAGGGTACTTATGAAGTGTGGAACCAGTGACATGTATGATCAAGCCAATCATCGTTGTTAGTGTAAAAAATATAACATATGTAATCATATTTAAATAAAATACTAATTTTTTATATATTAATTATTTTAATTTCAAAAAAAATATCACATTTGAGATGTCAGATGAATTAGCAATTTCTCCTGTATACAATACATTATCGTCAATTGAATTATTGATTACATAGTAAAAAAATTTATTTGAAATATGATTAATTAAAAAAAAAAAGTAAAATCTTGATTATTTAAGAACTTTTTGAAAAACTTCCATTATTTAAATAAAAAGTATCACCAACCACAACCAAAAATAGCAAAACTTTGACATAAAAGTAATAGTAAAGTTCAACTAGAAAAAGAAAAGTCTGTCAAAAAAAACAAAACAAAAAAACGAAAATGGAGCAATTATGACCAGAAATTAAAATACAAACTTCTCCAAAAACAAAGAAGATAAGAGCCAGGTCATGAGGTCCCATACCTATCTTTCTCAATCTTTAATATCAATGCTTTGCAGGTGCATTTATAATCACCCCCTCATCTCTCCAATATCTCACCATTTTCCAAATCAATTATCCAATCCTTACGTAACCCAGTTTTTCTCTAACCCAACCAACCAAACCCTTTGTTTTTTTTCCTAAAACGTCGTCGTCAAGCTTTTCAATTTTCAAAAAAAGTGAAACAAACAAAAGCTTGTAAATCCATTCTCATTTCTAGGTTATCCATTCCTCTTTCTTCGTATATTTTGTTATTATTGTCGTAATAATATTAAAATTTTAATTTTAGTTTTAATTTTAATTTTCTCTCAGATTATATATTTTCCGTTTTTCCCCTCTGATTTTCGGAAGAAAAAAAAAAAAAAGAACACTATGAGGGGGCATCAAGATCAACAATCGAAGATTATCTACGAATTGTCGTCTCTGGTTTTCAATCTTCTACAGTTTCCTCCGATGCCGTTATCTTATTCCGATCGAGCTCCGATCATGCCGGTGCCACCGTCGGTGTCGTCGTTGAGGCGTTCGATGGCGGCGAATCAGATTACGCCGGCGGGTTTCGTTTCGTTGCTTTTGGGAATTTCGACGGCTCTGATGTTGTGTGGTTCGGTTACTTTCGTGATTGGGTTTATGTTGCTGCCGTGGATTCTTGGGTTGGTTATGGTGTTTTATGTTGCTGGTATTGTTTCATCGCTTTCTGTTTTGGGACGTTCCCTTTTTTGGTTCGCTTCGCCGCGTAAGGATTATCCTGGTAAGAAACAAGAGCCTGTATTGCTTTCTTGATACGAATATTTACCTTTTGTATTTGAAAAAATATTGACATGTATGCGTATGGTTTGTGATTCAAGAATTTGTTCATTTGTTCATTTGTTCGTGTTTAACATTTTAGAGTAGTAGTGGATCACGCATCAATAATCCCTTGCAACACATTTGTTTCTGACTGGGTGATTGATATCCAATGATTTAAGTTGTACGAGATTCCGCTGTAGCGGGCCGGCCACAATGGGAAGAACCCGGTGCATAACACTATAGTGGCTGTGGCAAGTTAGTTTGTCTTTGATTCATAACCAAGGTTGAAGCTTTCAATTTGAAAATCTAACATCAATAGTCAAAGAAGTGTCCGAAATACTCTCTTATATATAGTAGTGTCGATGTCCTATGTTTTGATATTGTCGCTGTCGGAGTGTCCGTGTTGGAGTCCATGCTTCATAGGTCCTTATAAAACCTTGCCTCAAATAAGATATTGGCATAGTTTTCAACAAGTTTCAATAATAAGTTCTTCATTTCTGCTGTTCATTTTAAATGTCTGGCATATATCTTTGGTGGTTGCATCGTTCTGCTATGATGGATCATGTACCCGACACCATCACAATTTTTTTTTGGCTGTTGCAGAGTGGAAACTGTTATGTAGAGATAAATATGGTGTTGAGTAGTACGCACGATGCAGATTTTGTGCATGCTCATGCACCCAACAGAACAATGAAGATTACAGAACTGCTCATGTGCCCTATAGAACAATGAAGATTACAGAACTGTTCTTGCACCCTATAGAACAGTGAAGATTACAGAACTTCTCTTTACTAGAAGCAGGATTTCTTTATAAGTTACCATAATTTGTGGGTATGGCTTCTCTTTTAATATACAATAGTGATGTAAAATTCTAAAGCACTAAAAGTAGAGAAGTCATTTCTCCCTTTTGCTTCTTTCAATTGTTTTATATATCTATCTATTGTAACATCTGTAAATTATAGGTTTTAGAGTTCCTTGTCTTACATTTCCAAACATGTCATATATACAATGTATAGAGAAGGTAATGCATGATTTCCCTCAGAGAACACAGATTTCGGAGATATGGTTGTTGTAGATGAAGCATTTGAAATGATTTGATTAAAATATGAGATGTTATTGTTGTTATAACAGGTGCTGGTGCCACGTTTTATAGTGGGATCTAAGGACCAAAACAGTTTGTTCCAAAAATTTGTTATTTCTTGTTTAGAAAAACTTTCATCATTATATGCAATTTCTTAGGATTTTTTTTTATCAATCATGAATGTCACAAACTTCCAATATGAACCAACATTACATATTCTAGTGAAACTGGACTTAGATTTAGACGTTTATTCAAGGTTTTGGATATGAACTGTTCATAGAAAAAATTAGGTTTAATATCGTGTATGTTGATTTTGGAGTTCATTTTGATTTTTTAATTTAAATATGATCTCTTAAATATGAATATATTTTTTTGTCACTAATTAAACGACTAATATGGTATTTGAAGAGTTAAGGAACCCATGTGAATATATTTTTAGAGGTTAAAATTAACTTTGAACACAAAAAGAAAAGTATATTAAGTATAAAAGTTAATTATGAATGAAATTAATATCCAACGTAATTTATTTATTTATTTTTTAAATTTCAAATATAAAAATATATATTTTGTGCTCTTAAATTTTTCTATCCAAAAAGCCTTTCAAAATTTCTATCAAAACCAATCTGGGATTCGTTTCTCCTAATTGAAAGTTTTTGGAGGAGAGGAGTAACAATAAAATATATTTATGTTATATTGACAAATTATTTTATTTTTATTATAATTCTAAATTTTACTATTATATATTAATTTGTCATCTTATTAAAATTTCTTCAAAATTTTTAAATATATCTTCATTAATTTTATCACTCTGATTCAACTTTGTTTCTTTTATTTTATTTATTATTTTATTTGTAATAAATTAACCTTTTATAAATTATTGTGTTATACTACATATTGATATATAATTGTAGGATATGAGTTATATATTATCTAAAAAATTTAAAAATACACTTTCATCTCTCTTTTATTAAAATCTCTCCCTCCTCTCCGTAGAATTAAAAAAAGAGCAAAAATACAATTCATTTTACTAAAGAACAATATCTTTGTTATGCTTCATTAACTCTGTCCTTTATTCAAATAGTTTTTTCTTGGAAAAATTACCTGAAGCTTATGCTTTTTTGACTTCAATTGTAGATTTTATGTCAGTAATACCCTTACTTTTTTTTCTCTTTACTTTTGTTTGACAAGTTGATGTAAGTTTTTGATAAGATCTTTAATTTGAATAATGTCCTAAAAAAATAAGAATTTATTAGAAAACTCAAATTGAAACTTTTTTTAAGAAAACATAATATGAAATAGAAGAGAATCTATTCTCTTTCTCTATCGTTTTTTTAAAATCGTCCCGCCTGCAACTCCTGTAAACCAACGGATAAAGTAGATTTTATATTCGATTTAGGAGATTGATGACTTACGCATTCAATGACTTTGGCACTCGACATTCTAAAATATGGGTATTGTACTCTCGGGTCGTCGGGTGAATTTCATAATAGACGCTTGTTGGCATGCCAACCTTCTTTCTCAGGACCTATCTGAAAAGAAAATTTTGTACTTATTGGTTGTGAATATCTGAATAGGACAAATCACCCCGTAGATCTCTTTATTTGCTTCAAAACAAGTGGGTTCGCTCGAGGGCAATATGGATTCTCGATAAGGCTTATATACATAGGTAAATATTTGATATTTTAGTTAGAAAAACATTTCTCTTCTAACACAATTTGAGTCGGATCATTAAGATTGGTTTAGGCTGTAGCTAATCCTAAATTGTAGTTTGCCTGACTAGTGAGAGGCCACATTAAAACAATTAGTGGACCAGGCAAATCCTACCAGGACAAACTAATATCGAGGGAATATTAAAAATATGAAGACTTGGAATTTGTAAATACCATATTTAAGAGCAATACAATTTTATGAGAAAAACAAGTATGTGGATGAATTTAGGTGTCAAACAAGAGGGAATATTTTTTTCATTTGGATTTTTTTAAAAAATAAATATATATTTGTGAGAGACACGTCACATATTCACCTAAAACTGTAAGATGATAAGTGTGTGGGTGCTACTATTTATAAATACTCAAAACTTTACATTTTTAAATAATGTGGATACTTTTCTAGACTACTCATATTTGTTATTCTCAAAAAAACTTAACTTGATTAAGAAATTAGAGTATAAATTAGTGTTTGTTAGTGTCGTTGTTCTTGACAGAATTTTGATGCCTAAGAAATTGGAGTGTAAATTAGTGTTTGTTAGTGCTGTTGTTCTTGAGAGAATTTTGATGCCGGCTAAAGCTCATGTTAAAGATACAATACTGGGACTAGTAGATGGAAGAACATGTACCAAATTTAGAAATACAAAGCACTTCCAAAAGCCTTTTGATGCCCTTATTTCTCTCTTTCAAGACCCCTGGTATGTAGAAGTTTATATTAATTTCTAATTTAGATTCTCTTGCTAATTGAGTCTCTGAGTGTTACAATTGTGTCTTGTACTTGGTCATCTCTTGCATATTACAAAGTATTGGGTTTCGATTAAATGATGGTTGGAAGAGTACCTCTAAGCTTTGGTTTGGTCTGTGTGTGATGGTGATAGTTGCGTTATGTTTGATGTAGCAAGAATTACTGTGTCCATTATCAATCCTACAACATTTTGGATACTTTGGGTCCTCTTTTACACGACAATACTCAAGTTGAATCTATGTATAGCCAAGAAACTAAATGCTTTTAGTCTAGTCCTTGCTGCCACAGACAAATTGGTTTTGGGACTTTAGTAAAATTACTGGTGCAACCATCTTTGAAGTTTCAAGATATCTAGTATTTTGTGTTTTATTAGCTTTATATGGAGCTATGTTGGCTTACAAAATTGAGTTCCCATAATCATGTGAATTGGTATATGTGTGTTAAGGAAATTCTTCTAGATGATTAACCACTTTTAGATATTGAAGATGGCAATTTCAAATCTACTACTACCCAAAAAAATTTGCTGGCACAAAAAAGAAGAAAGTATGTTGGTTGTTTTGCATAGGAAGATACAAACTAATTGGCTTTCATTTTGCAAACACAAAAGTTAAAAGTTAAACAAATGGTAAATAAGAAGATACAAACTAATTGGCTTTATTTTGAAAGCACTAGAAATCAAGCACGCGATTCAACATCTTTTAAGTTGATCATGATGCAGACTTATAAACAATTTGATGAATCATAAGCGATTAAAGAAGCGAAGCTATCACACAAAAGTTAAAAGCTAAACAAATCGTAAATAAGAAGATACAAGCTAATTGGTTTCATCTGGCAAGCACTAGAAATCAAGCACATGATTCAACATCTTTAAAGTCCTATGGAGTATTATTGTTAGAACCCTACGAGAAACATTGCGCCTATGAGCGACTCCCTATAAGGTATTATTGATGAATCCTGCAGGGACCTTGTACCTATAGGAGACTTCTTATGAAGTATATGTTTGAACTCTACGAGAAATGTTACAACTACAAACGACTCCTTATGGGGTATATGCTAGAAGTATACGGGAAACCTTGCGCCTACAGACTCCTTACAGGGTATATGTTGGAACCCTACATAGAACCTTACACTTACGGGGTATTTCATACAAGGTATATGTTTGAATCCTACGGAGAAACCTTGCACCTATAACCCTCCGGGAAACCTCACCCATACGGGAGACTCTCTAATGTATTGAAGAAAAACATATTCAACCCTATCAAAGCACAAACGCATAAACAAATGCACGATCGAAGCAAATATTAGAATTAAAGGGAACAAAAGTATGACTCCACTTAAAAAGGCCGAAACATAAAATAGGTACAAAAAATAATCTACACAATGTTAAAATAAATAAAAAAAACACATAAAATAAGAGTCGTACTCGCCTTGGGCGACTTCAAACAAATCTTCATTTTGAACATTTGTATCGCTCTTTGTGGTCATCGCTGACTTGAAAGGCTAAGTAATCGCCTCCTTTAAGGGAACTATTTTTCAAAAGTCTCTATCTCCTTGTCCAGTCCCTTATCAACCTCATGGTTAGTCTTCTACCAACTAACCATCCACGATATTTTTGAAATAACCACGCCTACCTAAGTTGAATTCTAGATATAGAAGTAAACATGCCCCTACATTTTTTCAAATCACTTCTCTCATACGCGCCCTGTGCTTGGACGACAAGTGTAATGGTATTTACGATTTGGTGTAAAACGACATGAGCAATCCTACGTCGATCTCAAGTTGTACTCCCCGATTTTAGATTTAATAACTTCTTTCTTTCATGCGTCGTGCTTGAGGGGTTGTTATGGTATACTGAGAATTTGCATCCACGGGTTATTCTACCGTGCAAATTTTTAAGACCGACCTCTTCTGACAATCAACCGTTCACAGTAACTTTATAGTGTCACAGACTTTCAACCAAAACAACATAGGTGATGTACCTCATTTAAAAGCTTAACTCTCATTTCAAAAGGCTAGCTTGGCCCAACCAATCTTCCGCTCAAAGCACATTGTCCAATTGCCCCTCATGTTTAAGAAATGTATGCTTTTAGGCTCGTATTTAGAACGGAGAGAACACCCAATGAGTAGGTCGAGCTCTAAGCAGCTTTTGACAATACTAGAAGAGTCAACCCTAAAATAACAATGTGTAAATGTCATCGTCTTCCAATGAAAGCCTTTCGTCTGTACATGTCTTGTGCTTGGGGACTATGTACTAATATATCTAAAAAAACATAACCCCACCCAACTTTAGCTTTCTAAGTAAAAGTCTCGACAAGAATTTAGAGAATATCCTATAAAGAATGACAATCTCGGAGCAACTGAATTGTATATATCCGTTTTATTAGATGGTCCTAGAAAAACATTTCTCTCATACGCGACTCATGCTTGAGAGACTTATAAATATTTGATATTTTAGTCAGTCTCAAGAAATTATTTTGCTCCTAATAGGACTCGTGCTTGGAGAAGTGAGTACGTGTCTGATCTATTTTGGATGGGGTCATCGAGATAGGATGAGACCTGATTGAGACAACTAGTTAATTAGGTCGGTCAAAAACTAGTATGGAGGAAATATTCGAATATGAATATTCTAATACGTGGATAACACATTTATGGTTGATTGATAACTTTATGGTGCAAGATCTAACAATAAAGTTTGATTTCAATTATTATTAAAATGTCACACTAATCATAGACAACCACCTTAATGGTGTTTATTGGACTTTAAGCAATACTTAAGTTGAAAATAATAAAGAAGAAGATGGTCTTCGAGGATAAGTATATACACAATATACAAATTTGTTTGATATACGCTTATTTGAATTGAGTCACTAGTAAAGTTATCACTGGTGTACTTTTACGAGTACAATATCTAAACTAAATTAGGGGGTGGTAAAACAGGCTCGGCCTATTAGACATGTTCGTTTTGCCCATACTTTAGTGAAGAACGAGTCAAAGGTTTAGGCTCATACCCTATGATATGTCTGTTTTATCCCTGTTTTTCTTGCAAGCTTTTGCGAACGGCGCATTTATATAATTTTCTTACATTTTTAGATTTAAAAGAGGCAACGCTTGTAGGTTCGCCTTGCCCTACCCTAATTTTTTTTTAGAGTGGACCAAGATTTTAGGTCCGCACAATCTCGTTTATTTTTAATGGACTTTTGATAAACAAATCTGAACCGGACAGATATACATGTTTGACATATTAATCTAAAAAAACGAAATCCATCTTCACCCGATTTAAGTGTTTTTAAAATTGAAAAGCTTATTTAGATTTAGATTCACTTATTTAAACCATTTGATGATATAAATCTTAAGTTTTTAAATAATTAAATTTATAAAGAAAAAGTTACTACTTAAAATATTTTTATAGGTCCCGAAAGACATTGAACATTAAAAAAATTATATGAATTTCATTTTATCTTTTAGGTAATATATGAAGGAAAAAATGGAATGAATGTGCAATTTTGTAAAATTAACCTTGATAATTATTAGTCACAAACTCATAGTAGAACATAATAAATTACGAGTAATTAAAATTATAGAAAAAATAATTGTGAGTTGAAGATCAAGATCCGCATGAGAAAAACATAAGAAGAAAGCCACCAATCATCCTTAGTTACATATTGTAAAAGTACAACTCATAATTTAAACAATAAGATATAAAAATGAAAACACCAAGGATAGAAAAAAGCAATTCATAATGCCACATTGTTAGGGGATGATTATCCTGAGTAGATATGGACACCAATAGCAAGTAGAAAAATGGTAATGAGTCCAAAGAAGATGATGGTGTGGACCAAGATAGAGATACCACTTGTTTGCATGCTTCCAAAAGCAACCACTCTCCCCTTAGCAGGTAGCTGGAACAGAAGCCCTGGACTTAGTAGAACAAATAGCACCACTGATATAACCACCGGACCCCAATCAGCAGCCATGACTTTGCACTATTTGCTACCTCTCTTTTTCAACAAAATTGTAACTTAATTGCTACTACCTATTGTGTGACTCTTTGTAAGCTGGTTATATAGGAAGCTAAAAGGTGATTCTGATCTGTGTTTGAGGCAATTGATTGAGGGTAATAGAAGCAAGGAATGAATGACAGCTCAAAAAAGGAACATTAACGGAACAAAAGTAACAAAGAAAAGGTAGTTTGTGGCGATGAGGTTCCTTCAACACATTTAGATTCCAACAATTCAAACTGTTTTTCTTTTTTTTTGTTTACAAATTCAAATTTTGATTTTACTGGTCGCTTTTTTTATATTTTATTTTTATAACTTGATGGCTAATTATATTTCCAACAACAATGAAACAAGCATAATTATATATAGATTCAAGTGATACATTAGCAACATATCAAATAATTTAATAAAAATTAATATTATTAATTTTTATAAATAATTAAGTAAATATTTTATATTTCTATATTGATTAAACCTAGAGATGTGTAAAACTTGAAAAATTAGAAGAGCGTTCAATGTGATGCACACTCTCTTCTTTAGATTTGATTACAGTGTGAATATAGTGATATGCAATCTCTCATTTATATTTAATTACATAATAGTGGCAATTGAGAAATTGTAGTTTTTTTAGACGAGTGTGAATAATGGGTGCTTGAAAGAATTAAATAATGGGTGATTGAGCATACTCAAACATTTCAGGAAGGTGGTGGGTGGTTTAGAGTGTAAGAGAAAAGACAGATTTAGGGAAGGAGAATTTGAGCAAGATAACTCTTACCACTCATCAAGATTAAAAGGGAAAGAAATCAATGATCAATTTTATAATTTTCAACGAATTGGGGACTTTGCAGATGAATCTAAGAGAAATCATGTTCCTAAAGACACATAAAATGTAGAGAATAAGACATGCCCGATTCATGGGGAGAGTGACTCTAACTCATACCATATCCTTCTTATGGCAACAATAATAAATGATTAACTTAGAAGTAGAGATATGTGGTATTAAGACACATAATGTTTAATTCACATGGCAATTCATCAGAAATAATTAGTCAAATTTGATGATTCAAGAAAGATGGAGATGATATTTGTTAATAACAAAGTCATTCCATCAGATGGAATGTGTGACGTTTAGGTCAAAGGCAGACAGGGAAATCATACACACGTCATTGATATGTTATATGTTTCGAGCATGATGCGTAACTTATTAAGTATGGGTAAATTTCTTCAGATGAGATTTACCATGCATCTTGCCAATAATCATATGGAGGTCTTTGACGTTGAAACACCCCAAAATTTGCCCATCCCTTTTCTTATATCTTGACTTATGTTTCATATCATTTTGCATTGCCATTAGTGCATAACATTGGTTCTAGACAAGGGATCAAAGTATTTAGTTCAACACTTAAAGGAAGAGTTTCATCTTCAAAAGCTCAACCAAGGATTCATGCTCAACTTTGTGGAAATTTCAAGTCATAAGGTTCCCTCATCATCAAGACGAGTCTCACAACCACTTGAGTTAAGAATTCAAGCATGGATCACCTTCTCCTATCTTGTGAGTAATTGGACTAGGGTTTTGGTTCAAAAGGCATCTATAGCTAGTTCTTTGGGCAAAACATGACTCTAGAGCTCAATACACATCTTGAGGGTCCTCTACATGGATTATGTCTCATCACAAGCCAACACAAGAACTTGAATAAGTGGAAATGATCCTAGGATTTCATCTAGTCAACAAAAGTCAGCTGTGGTTCAATGGGGTCAAAATCTTGGATCTCAAGGTCAACCAAGGGTATATTACATGTTTTCAAGTGATTTCATGGTTTTGGAACAAGAAAAGTCAAGAGGAAACATAAAATCAAGAGATTGGTTGAATTAGAGTTTTAGTGAAATTTTTCTGTGTGAAAAACCCTAAATTCTAGCCATTTTGCAACTTCCATAACTTTCTCATCTTTGACCCAATGGAAGCAAACTTGTTATCAAACTAAAGAGGACATTATGAAATACAAATTTATGGAAGGAATCAAGTCCAAAAGATCCATAGTTTGAGAGATATGATGGGCTAAAGTTTAGAAAATGGAGATTTTGACATTCCAACACTTAGAAAATTTTCTAAGTATGGAAATTCAGCTTGGAGTACCTACTTTCAAGCCTATCTTACATGGTGATACAAGCTTCAAATGAATTTTCCTCTAACATTAAAGTTGTATAGAATTCTCCAAGCTTTCTTTTGAATACTAGAATTCCTTCATTGGATGTATATAACTCAAGTTATGATGTCTCCAAGTTAGAGTTTTAAAGATGTAAAATGGGACAAGTTTTAGGCAGATTTTTGGGACAAATTTCTGAGGCATTTTTCACCAAGTTCTTGACTCCAAATCACTTTTCTTTGAACATGAAAGTTGAAGATCATTCTTCTAGATTTCTAACCATAGCTAGAACTTGTCATTTTACTCATTGTAATTCAAGTTATGAAGCTTCAAAGGAGATGTTACAAAGTTGTCAAGATGCATTTGTTACTTAGAATTTTTCATAGTGTCTAGGCAGATTTTTGGACACAACTTTGGGACACTTTTCCACATGATTCCAAACACCATTTCAACTTTCCATTAACATGAAAGTTACTCCATTCATTCCCTACTTTTAATTGAGCCAAAAACCTCATCATTTGAAGCCATAACCATTGACTTATGATGATTTGAAATAGGCAATGTGAAGTTGCTTCAAGATAAATTTTGGCATGTTTCTTGGCATTCTTCTTGACTTGATCATGCACCCTTTTTTTCCTTGCCATTTCCTACACATCATGTGACAAGATTTTTTCCCAAAACACTACCTAAATAAGCTAGACATGTCATGTATCATTCATGCACCTTCCATTCAGCTTTTTGCCAAAATAAGTAAGTTGTAAAACTTGCTCACCAAGGATAATACCACCCTTCCACTTATTGTTTATTCTGACTCTCTCTTGCCACTCAAGGACAATCACAACACACCATGAATCATGCTAACCCGAGCCGCTCTCTCCCATTTCAAATTTTCACCAAAAATTAACCATGAGTTTTTACCATAGTTAAAGCTCTTTCAACCACAAGAACACCTCATATATATTCCAAAAACCCTAGCTAAGAGAGGCATATATTCATTTCACTCAGAAACAGAACCCTAAACACTCTCACTCAAAGATTTTTCTCCTTCGAGTCTCACTTTCCTAAGATGGTTTCTTCATTTTTTCATCACCATAATCACTCTTCAAGCTCAAAAGAAGGAAGAAGAAGGGTTTGGTGAAGTATTCAAGCAAGCTCAGAGATTACAGATCTCTAGTTTTAGTAACTTTCCTCTTCCTTTTTCTCTCATATTAGAGGCCATGATATGAGCATATTGGTACATCTGAAGCCCTATTGTGGGTATGCAATGTTTGCACATCATGTTGTCTTGATTTGGTTGATTTTCAGTTCGTGAGTTTGATTTTCGTGCTTTGATTTCTCTTTGATTTTGTGCTTGTTTGTGAAAATGAATGGTGGATTCGTGTTCAACATGAAATTCTACGTGGAGAGGTGGTCTTGTTTGGTGTTTCTGGGTAGTTTGTGGTTGCTTCGGTGACCAATACATCGGAGAAGACGACTGGAGCTAGGGCTCCGGCATCTGAAGGTAGAAGAAGGCTGACATGTCATTGACACCTTATTTTAAATTCAAATTATATTGTTTGGCTTGTTTGATTCTCTCCCATTGCTGACTCGGTGCCATGTCAATTAATGAGGTCAGTGTGGCTGGCTGAGTGTGCTAGGGCTTAGTCTGGGCTTTGACCTTTTACTTTCCACGCCCCTAGTCTTTTGGCCCAATACATGTTTGTTCTTGTTTTTAGTTCATTTTGCTTTTGCTTATGCACCCCCACGGTTTATTTCTTCTTCTTATTTTAATTTTTGTTCTATTTTCTTTTCCATTTTTTTAACACTTAAAACTTAATAAAAAATCCAAAAAATTTGTTTCTAGTCCATTGACATGTTGAAATATTTTTCCATATTTTTATTTTATTTTATATTTATTTTTACTATTTTATTTGAATTTATTTTGAAAAGTGCTTTTACATGTTTAACCTTGGCTAGGGTTTTAGTTCTTGGTGTTTTATGCTTATCTTTTTGCCTCAATTTCTTGACCATGTTTTGACATATCATTGATGAATGTTTAAATTTTATTTTTGTGCCTTGATGATCTTTTCTTGAATGATTCCTAATTGGTTTCGTTTGGCCATCGAGATGTGCTCGATTAGTTGTATACATGAGTTTGTTTGGTTCAATTTATGATGCATTTATGCAATTCCCTTTGAGATCTTTTGCACATTTGTTATTAATGAATTTAAATTTAGTTTGAGCTCCTAATTGTAATTTATTTGGTCTTGATCATATTTTTGGATGTTGCATCAAGTTAATGTTGTTTTGACCATGATTTTGTGCATATCTTGACCTAGTTTCTTGAAGTTGTTTCTTGATTGATACATTGGATGTTTGATGACTTTTGTATGCTTTGGTTGACATGTTTAAGGTTATGATCTTCATGTTTAGATTTTCTTCGTATGCTCACTTTGTCTCATTTGCTTCACATGATCATTTGTTTCTCTTATGGATAGCTTGAGAGATGTTTGCCTAACCTTTTGTGCTTGAACTTGAATTTGTTTCTTCTTGAGTTTGGTTGTTGATTTGGATATGAATATGATGTGTATCATTTGAACATGTTTCTGACCTTGATGATATGTGTAACACGGTGGGAGAACTGACTTTAAACAATGTTGCGGATAGCAAGAGTCGCCACCGACTTTTATTTTATCCATAAGGAAAGGTTATAAAAGAACAGGAAAGACCTTAGAGAATATTTTGGGTCCGGGGGGTAGGTTATGAAAAGGGAAGGTGTTAGCACCCTTTTCATCCATGGTTATCCATGGGCTCTTAGGTACTTAAGCTCACTTTTGAATTGTTTTGAAAGTGTAGTGTGTGAATAGCAAAAAATTTCAGAATAGTTTAATAATAATCCGTGTATGGATGTGAAAAAAACTTGTTTGAAAATTTTGTTGGAAATTTGTTTAAGTGTGAAAAAGTTTTGAAGTGAGCAAGCACCTAGGAGTAACCTACCCTAATGTTTAAAGGTCTTTCTTATTCTTTATTCTTTATTCTTTCCTTTAGTAAGACTATCCCTACTATAATGGAGTAGGTAGTCCTTACTTTGGATGTTAAGGGATATGTGAGGGACAATTTGACTTTGAAGGCCATTGTGGGATGTAATAAGCACATATAAGGGACCATCATCATTTTTCGAAAGGGACTCGATTCGTAAAGGCAACCATAAGGGACTTTGATGATTTTTCTATTTGAGGGACTTGCTTTATACACCCCACTTAACCATTATTCGTAGGCAACTTGAGGGATATCCTTAGGAAGTGAGACGGCGATTAAAATCGACTTACGTGTGTGACGTGTTTATTTTAATTATCTTTATTTAAAAGTGATCTAAATTTATTTTAATATTACATACATGTTGTTACACTCCCTAATTACTAACCATAATAATAATTAAATAATTAAACAACTTTACATCCAAGAAACAATTACAAAATAATAAGCAAAATAATTAAATAGCAAAGATAAATAAAATATAAATAAGCAATAATAAATAATAAAGGGGGTTAATTCTAAGTTTACTCGGCAAGACATCGCATCTTGTGCCTACGTATCCTTACGGGAGTGGAATCAGAGTAATCGTAGTTCCCCTCAATAGGGAGGTTAGAAACTTCTTGACTGTGGTCAAGGTCTCAAGGGGAATAAACGCATCTTAAGGACACGCTTACGTGGAGTGTAGAAACTCCAAATCTCTACGTTGAAATGTTAAGTTGTAATTAGGGTTAAATTAGGGATTCCACGGCGGGAAACCCTAAAATGAGCGCGGCGGCTCTTTGACCTAATGCTAAGGGTAAAATTGTAATTTTGCCTGCGGCGAGGCATTTGTGAAAATTAGGGTTTGTAGTTTGTAGTTTTGAGGATTTGAAATTGAATGTGTGAAGTTTTACGGACTATTGGCGCGGCGGCCAAACAGTTAGACCTAACCTTCGGATGTGTGCAATGTGACAGAAATAATAGTAAACGCGTGAGATAATTGAATCATGCAAACAGAGAGATAATGTCATAATTTAAACCATGCAAGCAGAAATTTAAAGGCAGAATTTAAAGAGCGATTGTTAAGTTCGCGAAGTTACATGAGAGGAGCAGATACAATATGATAATGAAATTTGAATTGAACAATAATAAAATAAAATAAATAACAGTTCTAGTTATTATTTTAAAAAAAGATTTTAGTTATTATTTTAAATTTATCTAAAAAAAAGTTTTTCTTAAAAATAATAGGTTTTCATATTAATTTGGAAAAGATGTTAATGTTATTTATTTTAAAAACAGATTTTTATATTATAACAAATTTTAATAAATTAATGATAACAATAATAATAATAATGGTAATAATAATGATAATAATGATAATAATAATAAATAATGATAATAATAATAATAATAATAATAATAATAATAATAATAATAATAATAATAATAATAATAATAAAGCAATAATGAATTTTAAATGTGCCAAATAACCCAACAATGTTGCTAACGCAGAAATGCGCTCATCGCAACCAGATCTAAATCGGACGAAACAAAATTTATCGCAAAGAAAAAGAAATTAAGCAAAAAATAGTATTATTGCTCACACAAAAATGCGATCATCGCAACCAGATCGAACTAACACAAATGTCACGCGTCATGCACACAAATGTGCAAACATCGTATCGACATAATTCGATCAAAAATCTTATATATATAAACTCTAACAATTTAAAAATTATATATATATAAACGTAACAGTAATAGATAAAGAAAAAGAAATAACGGTAATAGATGAAGAAAAAGAAATAACGGTAAAAGATGAAGAAAAAGAAACAACAGTAATAGATGAAGGAAAAGAAATAACGGTAAACGATGAAGAAAAAGAAACAATAGTAATGGATGAAGAAGAAAACTAAATAACGGCAAACGGCACTCACTCCTCTTAGGTTTTTTTCATTCTCTCCTTTTTTTCCAACAAGGCAACACATGTATATATAGGGAACAAATTAGGGTTAACACCAAATTGTCAATAATGTCCCTAAAGCCCATTTTAAAGCCCAAACTAAATAATTAGTTAAGAAAAAATAAAATTTAAATAATTTAAAATAATTAAAATAAACTTAAAATAAAAACTAATAATCCTATTGATTCCTAAAATAAAAAATATTATAAAAAGAACAAAATTTTTTTCAATATTTTTTATTTTATGATTTTTTGGATATTTTTATGAATAATTTAGAAAAAAGTGAAAAAAAATAATATTTTAAAAAATGATTTAATTAAAATACGAAAATAATAATTAAATAATAATAAAAAACTATTTTTGTTATTTTTTTTAATGAAAGATAGAAAAATTTAGAGTAAAAATAATAAAAAACAAAAAAAATGACAAAGGTGAGATTCGAACTCTCAACCTCTCACACTCATAACTCCTTACACATGTCCTCCTGCCAATTGTGCCATTTTTACTTTTTAGAAAAAAAATGCATGCCATATGATATTTACCTGCAAAAAGTCAAACGACTACACAAATTTGTTAGTAATTGATTAAATGCAATGAAATGCGACGACAAATCTTAGGGCAAAATTTGGGGTATTACAGTTATTATGATAATATTTCTCACCCAACCTCTCTTTGATGTTGGCAAAAAAAAAAAAAAATCATGAAGTTTGACTTTGGTTTGACCACAGTTGACCTCAGTTTGACCTTTTAACTGCATTGACTGCTTTTGACTTATCTGATCATCTGACTGAGCAAACTTTTGAGAAAAGTCTTGAAACTTGACATGGGGGTTATTATACACATATAAGATGTTATGAAGCTCACTTGAAGTCTTGGAAGTCCATTTAGCCTGATTAAAGTCAAAACCCTAGTTTTGGATGCACTGCTTAGGAGGTGCATTGTCTGAGGGAATTGTCAACTCTTCTGACCAATTGTGAATTTTGTGAACCTTGTGAACCTTCTTGGAACACAAAGTCTTGTATTGTGAGGGCAAATTTTGGGGTGCAACAGCTGCCCCTTTTCAATTTTCTGAAACCTGAGGGGTTAGATTGGTATATTTGTCAGTCGTAACCTGGAAGGTTGAAGGGGATTGAACACAAAAGCCCAAAAATTTGCACTCACCAGTGCATGGAGTGATATTGATGGTTGGTTGAACATGATTGAGTGGGCTTAAAGATGCCACTAGGGGAAAGTTCTTCAGTAGTATAATGAGAACTGTCAGGAGTCTGGAGTAATACTGATGTAACAGCATGTCTTCATGAGGATAGAGCAATCAATAATGATAACCCTAAAGCAGTCTTGAAGTGATAAATCTGACCTCAGGAGGATAGAGCAATCAATAGCTCTAAAGCAGTCTTGAAGTAATAATGGCTTCAGGAGGATAGAGCAATCAATAGCTCTAAAGCAGTCTTGAAATAATAATGTGATATGTCTTCAGGAGGATAGAGCAATCAATAGCTCTAAAGCAGTCTTGAAGTAATGATTTCAGGAGGATAGAGCAATGGATAGCTCTAAATCAGTCTTGAAATAATAATGTAATTTCAGGAGGATAGAGCAATGGATAACTCTAAAGCAGTCTTGAAATAATTAGATGGCTTCAGGAGGATAGAGCAATGAATAGCTCTAAAGCAGTCTTGAAGTAGTAATATGACCTCATGAGGATAGAGCAATGAATAGCTCTAAAGCAGTCTTGAAGTAATAGGATGATTTCAGGAGGATAGAGCAATCAGTAGCTCTAAAGCAGTCTTGAAGTCATGAGAGGCTATCAGGAGGATAAAATAACCCTGAGGTTACAATAAAGTAGTCCCAAAGTAATAAGAAGCTCATCAGGAGGATAAAGTAACCCTGAGGTTACAATAAAGCAGTCCCAAAGATCATAAGATTGTTTGTTGGATAATTAACCTGAAAACAAGGTAGCATTCTGTATAACAACATTAGTTTATGCTTTATGTATGCATGTATGACATGATGCACTTAGGTAATGTACTATAGGCATATATGTTATGGTATGATGTAAATGATGTATGTATGCTATGACACTGCTGGAAGTGTCTGGATATCCTTGTATAACAACTGCTGGCCAAGGAAAATAAATCCCGATTCGTTGTTGAAGAATATATAACCCTCCGTCTGCTGGGGATAACAAGGTATAGATAACCTCCCGTTGTTGGGGATAACAAGGTATAGATAACCTCCCGTTGTTGGGGATAGTAGGGTATAGATAACCTTCGTTTTCGTTTGATAGTAGGATAAGTATAACATCCCGTCTTCGTTCATCGTGCCCTTATTGGAAAGTAATTTCCCGTATATCCGTATGAGGATAAAAGAGATGGATATAAATTCCAGGGGAGATTAGACTTTGTGAAAATGGATTAGTCCTACTGATGGTTTGTAACTGTCTTGTAAAGATGAATCGGCGAAGCTTCGTTGAAATCCTTCCCTCGTTCGTCCTTAGTAAATTCTATTACTGCATTTTCATGCATTTCTGGTAAACATCAATCATATTAAAAGCATACATGCGTTTCTGGTAAACATCAATCATATTCAAAGGCATACATACATTCAAACACAACCAATGGACGTTTCGCTTATGTAAATAGGGTAAAAGTAAATCTGGATTCAAAAGATGGAATTTATTTATATCAAAAGTGACCCATACACGGGTAAGTTTGTACAAGGAGACATAAACCCTAGTAAGAGAATTTTGTCATAAAGTTTTACAAAAAGAATCAGCTATGTGGGAAATAATCCTATTGAGTTTCAATTCTACTATTGCCACTCAAGTATCTCATCTTCTTGCTGTTGAGACGGAAACGATTGGATTGAGCTTTATCTGTTTGAGCTTGAGTAAGTAGTACAACTGGTTGCAGTTTCATGAGTGATCCAAACGAGACATAGTCATACGCTTTAATCCCTAACTTTTGCCTGGATTGCCCTTTCAGGTTTTCAATCCACCGGGATACCCTTTTTTGCCCAAGCCGCCTTTTCAGGTTTTCGACTTGCCGGGTGTACATCTTTTTATATATATATCCCTAATTTTTGCCCAAACCCTTTTGGTTTGCCGGGATGCCCTTATTTTTGCCTAGGCCTGTCAACCTAGCGGGTCTCTTTTTATGCGTAGTATTTTTTAACTATGTCTGCGTTTACAGGTTGTGGGAAGTCTTCACCATTCATTGTAGTCAGTATCATGGCACCTCCTGAGAACACTGTCTTGACTACAAATGGTCCCTCATATGTTGGAGTCCACTTGCCCCTAGGATCACCCTGTGGTAATATGATACGCTTGATTACCAAGTTACCAGCCTGATATACCTTTGGCTTAACCTTCTTGTTAAAAGCTTTGATCATCCGTTTCTGGTACATCTGGCCATGACAAACTGCTGCTAACCTTTTCTCATCAATCAAATTTATCTGGTCAAGTTGAGTCTGAATCCACTCATCTTCATCCAAGCCTGCATCCTTCATAATTCTCAAGGAGGGGATCTGAACTTCAATAGGCAGAACTGCTTCCATACCATAGACTAAGGAGAATGGGGTTGCCCCTGTTGAAGTACGTATTGTAGTACGATAACCATGCAGAGCAAATGGTAACATCTCGTGCCAATCCTTGTAAGTAACAGTCATCTTCTGTACAATTTTCTTAATGTTCTTATTAGCAGCTTCAACTGCCCCATTCATCTTTGGAATCAACAAGGTAGTATGGGTCAACATATACTGTCTTAGTCGGCGAGCAGCCCATGCCAAAGCGCAGCAAGTTTTCTCGAGCAGTGAGTATCTTGTTTCACAGTCGGTAAACTTTTTGCTAAGGTAGTATATTGCCTGCTCTTTTCGACCAGACTCGTCATGTTGCCCCAATACACACCCCATTGAGTTGTCTAATACTGTTAAATACATAATCAAGGGTCTTCCATCAACTGGTGGCATTAAAATTGGAGGTTCTAGCAAATATCTCTTGATTTCATCAAAGGCAGTCTGGCACTCATCATTCCATTCCATCACCTGATCTTTCTTCAACAACTTGAAGATTGGCTCACAGATGGTAGTTAATTGGGAAATAAATCTTGCAATGTAGTTCAATCGTCCCAAGAAACCTCTAACCTCCTTCTCAGTACGGGGAGCTGGCGTCTCTCGTATAGCTTTCACTTTTGCAGGATCCACTTCAATACCTTTTCCACTGACAATGAAACCCAGGAGCTTTCCAGATCTAACTCCAAAAGTACACTTGTTTGGATTTAATCTCAACCTGTATTTCTTCAACCTCTCAAACAACTTGTGCAGATGATCAAGATGTTGTTCTTCATTCTGAGACCTGGCTATCATATCATCCACATATACCTCTATCTCATGATGAATCATATCATGAAACAAAGCCACCATAGCACGCTGATATGTTGCCCCTGCATTCTTCAAACCAAATGGCATTACCTTATAGCAAAAGGTGCCCCACTGTGTCACAAATGTAGTCTTCTCCATATCTTCAGGTGCCATCTTGATTTGATTGTAACCAGAGAAACCATCCATAAAAGAGAATACCGTATGCTGAGCAGTGTTGTCTACCAGAATATCAATATGAGGAAGTGGAAAATCATCTTTAGGGCTAGCCTTGTTCAGATCTCTGTAGTCTACACACATACGTACCTTACCATCTTTCTTAGGAACTGGTACCACATTTGCAACCCACTGAGGATAAGAAGTTACGGCCAAGAACCCTGCATTGAACTGTTTCATTACCTCTGCTTTGATCTTTTCTGACATTTCAGGACGCATACGACGAACCTTCTGCTTCTTTGGACGACAATCCTCTTTCACTGGCAAACGGTGAACCACAATGTCTGTATCCAACCCTGGCATATCTTCATAAGACCAAGCAAAGATCTCCACATAGTCACGTAGCATCTGAATCAACCTGCTCTTGACACTGTCCTCTAAATCAGCCCCTATTTTGACCTCTTTTCTGTTTTCTTCAGTTCCCAGATTCACAACTTCGACTGGCTCTTCATGTGGCTGTATAGCTTTCTCTTCTTGTTGTAACAACCTAGCAAGCTCTACAGGTATTTCACAATCGTCCTCGTTTCCGTCTTCAGTTTGATAGATCGGATTCTCGAAATTGTAATTGGCAATAGTAGAACTGTTATCAACTGGATCCAGAGTGGATGAGGATCTGCATTTTAGTGACGTGGGTGTGTGTAAGAACACATGGCTGATAAAGCAAAAATAAAAGAAAAAGAAAGACAAGGAACACAATATTTACGAAAACGAAACGTCCACTGATTTTATTGAATGAAGTATGCAGATGAAATGACAACCCGTAACAAGCACACCATTGTGCCCCGGGTAAGGCACATGGCTTGAAAGTTTTAATTGTTCCAGAAATTATAAATTTAAAAACATAACACAGTAATAGTATTTACTCCTGACTAAAGGAGATAGGGATAACATCTTCAGCTGTCCAATTATTGAGTCCAGCACCCACAGTAGGAAAAATCCATGCCTCCAAGTTGTGGTCTTCATCTTGATCTCCCACAGCATTGATAACCCCTTGATTGGTGATACGAACAGCACGGGCACGACGGACAGCCTTCTGGGACTCTGCAGTGAAACCCAAACCAAACTTGTCAGACTTGTATGGAATATCAGGAAGCTGACCCCAAATAGTACAACCACCTTCTTCCACCACAGCTTTTGCATCATTGAGGGAGGCCATTGCCATTGTTGGAGGGTTTCTGATGACCACAGGAACCTTCTTCACAGCAGGAGGAGTCACACAATCCTTAACAACCCAGGGAACCACTTCAAATGACTGACATGGAGTTTCAATGTATTCACCTTCTACTTCCAGATACTTGAAAGTGTTTACATGGCTGACAAAGTATTCTTCCTCTCCAAAGACAGTAACAACTTTTCCATTCACCGGATATCTCAACTTTTGATGTAATGTGGAGGTCACCGCACCTGCCCCATGGATCCAGGGACGACCAAGCAGACATGAGTACGAAGGACGAATATCCATCACATAGAATGTAGCAGTAAACACCTGAGAGCCAACCTTGATTGGAAGATCAATTTCCCCATGCACTACTCTTCTAGAACCATCAAAAGCCTTTACCACAATATTACTGGGCTTCAATACCGTATCTTCAGGACTCAGCTTGTTCAGGACTTCCTTAGGCAACACATTCAGAGAGGAACCATTGTCTATCAGCACATGAGACAGGGTAGTGCCCCTGCATTCAATTGAAATATGCAAGGCCCTGTTATGATCCCTCTTGGCAGGGGTCAAGTCAGCATCAGAAAATCCTAACCCGTTGTCATAGGTCAGGTGCGCAACACAATTCTCAAACTGGTCCACAGAAATTGCACTGGGTACATGAGCCATCTTTAGAAACTTGATCAATGACTTGGCATGAGCCTCAGAACATAATAACAGGGAGAGCATAGAAATCTTTGAGGGAGTATGCCCCAGCTGATCAACAATATCATAATCACTCTTGCGAATGATTTTCAATACTTCTTCCATCTGCTTAGAGAGGTCATCAGCAGCTGGCACATCAGTAGATACAGGCTCAATAACAGGACCCTTGCCCCGAGCATCAGTGGTGGAAGTAACAGCAGGAGTAACTGCACTCTTAGAAGCAACTGGAGGAGAGAAGACTCTTCCACTACGAGTGATCTTGCTAGATCCAGCAATATTATCAATGTCAACAGGCATATCAGGTAAAGGCTCCTGCTTGACACCATGGATGTAAACATCAGACCCATAGTGCCAAGGCACAGCTTTGTCAGATGTATAAGAAATAGGACCAGGAGTGGTAATGATCAGAGGAGCTACTCTGGCTTCAGCGACAACTTTCACAGGACCTTCAGCAGTAATCTTGATCGGGCCCTGATGAGTGATTTTAATGGGACCCTTTGAAGTGATTCTTAGTGGTACTTTGTCAACCATGTCAACCTCTTCAATCTTCTTACCCTGAGTCAGATGATCCACCATACTTTCTACAGATGTTGGTCTTCTTTCAAACACTATAGTATATTTATCCATGAGACGTTGAATCCCATCTCTCAAAATGAAGCAACTATCCGGCTTATAGGTACAATATAGACAATCTTCATGACAACCTGGAAAGATCCCAGCTTGTACTAACCTCTTTTTGATAACAGACAATGGTGTGCTCAACTCCATAACTGAATAGACATGCAGATCTTCATCAATATCTTCATCAATGGCGTTGACAATCTTCTCGTGATTTGGCATTGGAGCTGTAATCACATTTGGAGTACCTGGTGGATCAAACTCAATTTCTCCAGCATCAATCATATCCTGAATTTTGTTCTTCAAGACCCAGCAGTTATTAGTATCATGTCCTGGACAGTTTGAATGATATGCACATCGTGCATTGGGATTGTACTTGGGAGAGGTAACATTGGGATTCTGAGGAGCCTCCCTCAGGGTAATAAGTTCAGCCTTCAACAAGTGTTGCAATGCCTGAGCCATTGACATGTTGATCTTCGTGAACTGTCTTCTAGCCCTCTGTTGGTTGCCTTGAGGCTGCTCCGTTGTTGCAGGAGTTGGATTTGAAATATGAACTGCACTAACAGACTGATGCCTTCTGTTACGATCAGGCTGACCATACACAGCATTAGATTCTTTCTTCCCAGTGGGAGGCTTCTTTGCAGCACCTGATGAAGAAGTGCCCACTTGGATCTTACCACTCTTGATACCATTCTCTACTCGCTCTCCTGTCATGATCAACTCAGTGAAGCCAGATGATGAGCTTCCAATGAGATGACTGTAAAACGGACCATTCAGCGTACACATGAACATATCAACCAACTCCCTATCAGTCAAAGGGGGTTGAACTCTTCCAGCTAAGTCTCTCCACTTCTGAGCATACTCCTTAAAGCTTTCTTTGGCACCCATAGACATGCTCTGAAGCTGCATGCGAGTGGGGGCTAAGTCAGCATTGTATTGATACTGCTTGTAGAAAGCTTCAGCAAGGTCATTCCAATCTCTGATGTTGACACTCTCCAACTGATAATACCACTCTAGCTGAGCTCCAGATAAACTCTCTTGAAAGAAATGGATCCACAACTTTTTATCAGCAGTGTGGGGTTGCATTCTTCTGACATAAGACCTCAGATGCAATTTGGGACAAGAGACCCCATCATAGACAACAAATGTAGGAACTTTGAACCCAATGGGTATGACCACCCCAAATATCAAGCTCAAATCCTCAAAATCCAGCCCAGATGATTTCTGTAATTCCATAGCATCCATTCTATCCACCAGCATCTTGAATTTGTCTTCGTTAGGCTCATGGTAGTAGTTAGCCTCAGAATCAGAGTCCCCCATAGTGTTGTGGAGACTGCCTCTCTCCTGCTCAGATTCTTCAGATTCATAGTCTTCAACATGTTCCTTGGTCTTGACAGGACCTTTGAACCTTCTTCCCATGTTGAGCAACCCAGCAGACCTTCTAGCCTTCTTAGTCTTCTTGGCCAGCAGTGTCTTCAATTCATCCTGCCCCTTGGATAGGTTCAGGATCAGCTCTTGGAACTGTGCATTCTGTGCCTGGAGATCCTTAAATGATTGTTCAAGAGCCATTGCTGAAATAAACAGCGAGAAGATGAGAAACCTGTGCACCATTATAAACCTGTGATGCAATGATATGGGAATGCATATGCAATGTTTTCAAGGACCGCAGGATTTAAATTTGCTTAAACAAACAAGAAAGTAACTTTTTATTAGTAATAACTTGTTTTGCCTTTTAGGCTTACAAAAAATGAAAACGAAATAAGTACAAAAGATGGGGTTTTAAGTCTCCCATGGACGTTTCCTCTTTGTGTTGAGGTATGAGTTGAGGTTTCGTTCCTCATGAAGTAGCTTTGTTAGCTCTAGGATCCTTGCTTGGCTTGCTTTGTAATGAGCCTCGAAAGTATCCCTTTGCTCTTTCAGTTGGATCCATGATCTCTGCAAGTCTTCCATATCAGTAGGCATGTCTGGGTGAAGGATGGTATAAGCTGTGTCTCCTTCAGCAACAGGTTCCATGGTAACTGGTAGGATGGCAGGATATGGCATCATGAGTGTCTGAGCACGAAATCGTACCCATCTGAGATAAGCCTCCATAGGAATGGTGTACTTAGGCTCCAGTGTCTTGCTGTCAATCCTGTTTACCTTTCCCCAAGCTCGGATGAATCTCTGACGGTAACCCTGAAGATCGTTGTCGTAATCAAACACAATGCCCTGAATCAACATGTCATGTGGACCATCGCTCCGGGCGTAACCAAACTGTCGTAAAGCTAGAGATGGGTTGTAGGTGATGCCTCCTCTTATGCCTAGAAGTGGCACATCAGGAAACTCCCCACAACGGTCAATGATGGTGACATTCTCCATAGATCTGGAGCACCAATGGATGTCTGAGTGAGAAAGTGACATGATCCTCTTGGACCATCTGAACCCTTGCTCATTCTTCATTACTGAGCGAGGAAGGTGAGAAATAAACCACCTAGAAAGTAAAGGTATGCAGCACATCAAAGTTCCTCTTGCCCTTGTAGTACGGGTGTGAAGAGAATGTAGGATGTCTCCAAGTAAGGTAGGCACTGGATTGTGACTCAGGAATATGTTGATGGCATGAACGTCTATGAACTGATCAGGATTGGGGAACAACACTAAGCCATAAATCAATAAGGCTAAGATCTCCTCAAAAGCATCGTAGCTCATAGCCTTCAAGAACATTTGGGCTTTATCCACTAATACCTTGGCAAGAATACCTTTAACTCCACTTCTCGTCTCTAGAACAATGCCAGACTTCTTCAGATGTAGAGCTGCAGCAATAACTTCTGGTTTAAGCTCCTTCTCTAAGCCTGTGAATGGCTTCTGATCAAGAACAGGTATACCCAGAAGTTTAGAGAACTCCTCCATGGTTGGAACCAGCTGATAATCAGGAAATGTAAAGCAATGGTGCTTAGGGTCAAAGAACTGAAACAGCACACTCATCATGTCTTCACTGAACCCTGAAGTAACTAGATCCAATAAGTGACCATGTCTCTTGTTGAACTGGGAATGATCAGGCACTAGGGAAACCAACTCCTTGAGCTTAGCAGGTATCCCTACAAAGTTGATCCTGATGGTGTTTCTACGAGCAGAAGCCATGACCTGCAACAAAGAACAAAGATAAATCCTTTGGTCCTTGAAATGGTTAGGGAAAATGATATGCTTATGATGCATGATGATGTCATGATGTCATGCTCAATCACAAACATGTGGCACACACAAACAAGTCACACCATAGCCCTAGGTTTAAAGGCTTGCATGAGGTTCAAAGGCAAGTACCCTCCCCTGAAGTTAGATGGTTCATCCTGTCCTACAAAAGTAACCAGGTTCTAAGGGATCTCAATATCATTGATCCTTCACAAGGGTGGTTGTTCAGAAGGCAACTTACTTGCCAACCAAAACCCTCCAAGTTTAAGATCTCAATGAGCGTAGTATCGAGTGTCAACCAACTTCAGTCTGCACCAAAGCCGGTTACCTCACTACTTTCTAAAGGCCAAGATGAGTTAACTAGGGTTCTAAAAGTCAGTTAGTGCATTGACAACATATGGCAGCCTCAATATTATCCTCAACTTGACTTAAGGAATATAAGCACCAACCAAGAAGTCGCACTAACTATGGCCACCAGATCAACCGTATCGATATACGTCGTACAGTTTCCTTGGTCTATTGCCATTTACCTAAGGTACACTAGATCCGGGTTAGGACCTTTCACACATAAGAGCACCCCAACAATATAATAATAAAGCAAACAAGGCAAACAATTTAAAGTGATCTTAATTCCTAAGGGTACCCCTCTTAAATAAATCCCCAGCAGAGTCGCCAGTTCTGTAACACGGTGGGAGAACTGACTTTAAACAATGTTGCGGATAGCAAGAGTCGCCACCGACTTTTATTTTATCCATAAGGAAAGGTTATAAAAGAACAGGAAAGACCTTAGAGAATATTTTGGGTCCGGGGGGTAGGTTATGAAAAGGGAAGGTGTTAGCACCCTTTTCATCCATGGTTATCCATGGGCTCTTAGGTACTTAAGCTCACTTTTGAATTGTTTTGAAAGTGTAGTGTGTGAATAGCAAAAAATTTCAGAATAGTTTAATAATAATCCGTGTATGGATGTGAAAAAAACTTGTTTGAAAATTTTGTTGGAAATTTGTTTAAGTGTGAAAAAGTTTTGAAGTGAGCAAGCACCTAGGAGTAACCTACCCTAATGTTTAAAGGTCTTTCTTATTCTTTATTCTTTATTCTTTCCTTTAGTAAGACTATCCCTACTATAATGGAGTAGGTAGTCCTTACTTTGGATGTTAAGGGATATGTGAGGGACAATTTGACTTTGAAGGCCATTGTGGGATGTAATAAGCACATATAAGGGACCATCATCATTTTTCGAAAGGGACTCGATTCGTAAAGGCAACCATAAGGGACTTTGATGATTTTTCTATTTGAGGGACTTGCTTTATACACCCCACTTAACCATTATTCGTAGGCAACTTGAGGGATATCCTTAGGAAGTGAGACGGCGATTAAAATCGACTTACGTGTGTGACGTGTTTATTTTAATTATCTTTATTTAAAAGTGATCTAAATTTATTTTAATATTACATACATGTTGTTACACTCCCTAATTACTAACCATAATAATAATTAAATAATTAAACAACTTTACATCCAAGAAACAATTACAAAATAATAAGCAAAATAATTAAATAGCAAAGATAAATAAAATATAAATAAGCAATAATAAATAATAAAGGGGGTTAATTCTAAGTTTACTCGGCAAGACATCGCATCTTGTGCCTACGTATCCTTACGGGAGTGGAATCAGAGTAATCGTAGTTCCCCTCAATAGGGAGGTTAGAAACTTCTTGACTGTGGTCAAGGTCTCAAGGGGAATAAACGCATCTTAAGGACACGCTTACGTGGAGTGTAGAAACTCCAAATCTCTACGTTGAAATGTTAAGTTGTAATTAGGGTTAAATTAGGGATTCCACGGCGGGAAACCCTAAAATGAGTGCGGCAGCTCTTTGACCTAATGCTAAGGGTAAAATTGTAATTTTGCCTGCGGCGAGGCATTTGTGAAAATTAGGGTTTGTAGTTTGTAGTTTTGAGGATTTGAAATTGAATGTGTGAAGTTTTACGGACTATTGGCGCGGCGGCCAAACAGTTAGACCTAACCTTCGGATGTGTGCAATGTGACAGAAATAATAGTAAACGCGTGAGATAATTGAATCATGCAAACAGAGAGATAATGTCATAATTTAAACCATGCAAGCAGAAATTTAAAGGCAGAATTTAAAGAGCGATTGTTAAGTTCGCGAAGTTACATGAGAGGAGCAGATACAATATGATAATGAAATTTGAATTGAACAATAATAAAATAAAATAAATAACGGTTCTAGTTATTATTTTAAAAAAAGATTTTAGTTATTATTTTAAATTTATCTAAAAAAAAGTTTTTCTTAAAAATAATAGGTTTTCATATTAATTTGGAAAAGATGTTAATGTTATTTATTTTAAAAACAGATTTTTATATTATAACAAATTTTAATAAATTAATGATAACAATAATAATAATAATGGTAATAATAATGATAATAATGATAATAATAATAAATAATGATAATAATAATAATAATAATAATAATAATAATAATAAAGCAATAATGAATTTTAAATGTGCCAAATAACCCAACAATGTTGCTAACGCAGAAATGCGCTCATCGCAACCAGATCTAAATCGGACGAAACAAAATTTATCGCAAAGAAAAAGAAATTAAGCAAAAAATAGTATTATTGCTCACACAAAAATGCGATCATCGCAACCAGATCGAACTAACACAAATGTCACGCGTCATGCACACAAATGTGCAAACATCGTATCGACATAATTCGATCAAAAATCTTATATATATAAACTCTAACAATTTAAAAATTATATATATATATATATAAACGTAACAGTAATAGATAAAGAAAAAGAAATAACGGTAATAGATGAAGAAAAAGAAATAACGGTAAAAGATGAAGAAAAAGAAACAACAGTAATAGATGAAGGAAAAGAAATAACGGTAAACGATGAAGAAAAAGAAACAATAGTAATGGATGAAGAAGAAAACTAAATAACGGCAAACGGCACTCACTCCTCTTAGGTTTTTTTCATTCTCTCCTTTTTTTCCAACAAGGCAACACATGTATATATAGGGAACAAATTAGGGTTAACACCAAATTGTCAATAATGTCCCTAAAGCCCATTTTAAAGCCCAAACTAAATAATTAGTTAAGAAAAAATAAAATTTAAATAATTTAAAATAATTAAAATAAACTTAAAATAAAAACTAATAATCCTATTGATTCCTAAAATAAAAAATATTATAAAAAGAACAAAATTTTTTTCAATATTTTTTATTTTATGATTTTTTGGATATTTTTATGAATAATTTAGAAAAAAGTGAAAAAAAATAATATTTTAAAAAATGATTTAATTAAAATACGAAAATAATAATTAAATAATAATAAAAAACTATTTTTGTTATTTTTTTTAATGAAAGATAGAAAAATTTAGAGTAAAAATAATAAAAAACAAAAAAAATGACAAAGGTGAGATTCGAACTCTCAACCTCTCACACTCATAACTCCTTACACATGTCCTCCTACCAATTGTGCCATTTTTACTTTTTAGAAAAAAAATGCATGCCATATGATATTTACCTGCAAAAAGTCAAACGACTACACAAATTTGTTAGTAATTGATTAAATGCAATGAAATGCGACGACAAATCTTAGGGCAAAATTTGGGGTATTACAGTTATTATGATAATATTTCTCACCCAACCTCTCTTTGATGTTGGCAAAAAAAAAAAATCATGAAGTTTGACTTTGGTTTGACCACAGTTGACCTCAGTTTGACCTTTTAACTGCATTGACTGCTTTTGACTTATCTGATCATCTGACTGAGCAAACTTTTGAGAAAAGTCTTGAAACTTGACATGGGGGTTCTTATACACATATAAGATGTTATGAAGCTCACTTGAAGTCTTGGAAGTCCATTTAGCCTGATTAAAGTCAAAACCCTAGTTTTGGATGCACTGCTTAGGAGGTGCATTGTCTGAGGGAATTGTCAACTCTTCTGACCAATTGTGAATTTTGTGAACCTTGTGAACCTTCTTGGAACACAAAGTCTTGTATTGTGAGGGCAAATTTTGGGTTGCAACAATATGGTACTTGACCATTTGTGTTTTGCACCTTGTTTGAACATCTCCTTTCTTTTAAGAATGACTTTGATGTGTATGCTTGCTTCTTGATGCATGTTCTTAGATTCCATCCTTGTTGTTTCTCTTGTGTGTTCATGAATGAATTTTTAACTTGATATTCATGTTTATGTAGCTTCCCTAACTTGGTTTCATGCCCTAATCTCTCATGTCTACTCCTTTGAGCTATGTCTTGCATGCTTGTTTTGTATGGCAATTGATTGTGTATGAATGTGATGCATGACTTGACTCTTTGTGCTCTTTCTTTGACCATTGACATGATTTGAACATGATATGATGTTTCTAATTCCCTACCTTGTTTCTCATCTTATTTACTTCATTTACCTTTTCTTGATGATTGATAATACTTCATGTTGGACTTTAAGTCATTTGTGTGTGTATTGGTACTTTGTCTTGCTAGTTTGTTTTGACTTCCAATCTTTGAGTATGGTTTGATATGTGAACACAATCTTGTTATTTTGACATGATGTTGATGTTTATCTTGTGTGATTGAGATCAATGCTTGCTTATTTGATGCCTTGCCTTTTGAGTTCAGCTTTCATGATTGTTTACTTGGTGTTGCCTATTCTCCTTCATCTCTTATTCTTCTTTCTTCTCTTTCCTTTCTTGAGACTTGGTTAAGTCTTGATTTTGTTTTCATTTGTGATTGATTAGTATGGTGTTTACTTGTACTTGTTCACATGACCCTTAGAATTCCTTGTTCCACTTAATTTCTGATTAAGTTGGGAGTAGGAGAGACATTAGGTTTTCAATCCTTTGCATGATAACAATTAAGATAGTCCCTTCTTGACCTTAACTATAGGTCCATCATTTGTATGATAACATTAGGTATACTTCCTTTTTATCCTAATTGTAGAACCATTTTGTATGATAACATTAGGGTTTTCAGTTTCCCTTTAGTGTTCTTTTTGTGTCTTCTCTTCTCATCTCAAACAACTCTAAGACACTTAATAAAGAATGATGAACATTGTGTGCCACGAGCCTTAAGTATATGGAAAATGATGAGTGAGGGGTTTCTCCTCACTTGTCTAGAGTGTTTAGTGTATTCCCCTTGGGCGATATGCGACGCATTTGCTCCTACATCATAGTCTTTAGTGCAACGTGAATCTCAAACAAATTCAATTCACTTCACTAAAACTCTTAAACAAAATTCAAACCTTTTTATCGTTCGGGATTTGTTTCAGAATCATTTTCAGAAAAGAGTACGTTACTTTTCCGTTCTACCGCAAACAGGCATCGTCCCTAACTGCTGGAATGTGAACTTAGCGTCGCTCATAAAAAACACTTAACCAACTTGTGGTCTAGTTTACCCAAACTACGTTTGCTCTGATTTCTCATTCCAGATGAAGATACGTAGGCACAAGACGACGATGTCTTGGGGAGCAACCTTCCTCCCATCACCCATAGTTTTCCGAGCTACATTGACTCTGACTTTCCCATTGCACGAGGGAATACGTAGGCATAGGGTAGCGATGTCCTATCGAGTCTCTTTCTTTTTATTTGTTCTCGTTTCCGTTTAGCCGTAGTTTTTAGATAACACACCCTTTGATTAGACAACAAGCGTGGATCCCGTTGAGTACAACGAACATGAGGGGTGCTCATACCTTCCCCTTTCATAATCGACTCCCGAGCCCAAGATTTGGTTGCAACAACTTTGTCTTTTCCTATTCTTCAGGTTTTCTTTGATTGTTTTCTTTCCCTTCCTTTGGGATAAATAATGTTTGGTGGCGACTCTTCTGTTTGTTTCTGACGGTTGTTTTTCGCATGTTGCAACATACGCATATAAAAAACTATTTGACTCTTTCTCTCTCTCTCAAAAATAAAAAATAGAACCTTCCAAATCCATATTAATGCAACATATTCTCACTATCTTGCTACTAAGATGCTTGAAGATGATATGTGGCTTTAAAACCTTATGTATCTACATTTTAATTTTAAGAGTATTTGTATCTTAAAATCGAAGGAAGTGGTACATGGTTTGTCTAGAATCAGGATGTTTGTAGATGTGTAAAAAGTTGCTTGATAGACAAGAAATTAAGGAAATCATTTGTGTTTGAGATTCCAATGAGATCTCAAGGTAAATTTGATGTGATACATGATGATCTTTGTGATCTCTTTGACATAATTTCATTTGGAGAAATTATATACTTTACTTCCTTTATGGACGAGCTCAGTAGAATGACGTGGCTTTATTTCCTCAAAATCAAATATGAAGTGCTTTAAGTTTCAAGAGGTTGAAGGTGATGGCTGAAAAAACAAGTTTATAGGTAACTAAATATTCTTATAAGTGATTAAGGTGGCGAGTACACTTTAATATAATTTGAGTTATTTTGTAAAAATATGGGAACATAACTATCATGACTATCATGAACATAACCAAATTCATGCTAAAAGACAAGAAACATCAACATATCTTTTAGGGGTGAAGTTGTCACGACTTCTTGTAATATGGTCTAAAGGAATCTGACTAAGAGATTAGACATGGTCCTAAAGGCAATCTAGTTAGGTCACATTCCTTCTGCCAAGACTTTGTGGATGTTTAAATTATTTATATTTTAAACACACCCAATACCAAATAAGGAATAATATTTAAGATAATAATCAAGTAATGATTCTTGTAGGTTACCACATTGTAGGTTCCTACAAGTCATACTACCCGGCCACACAAGGGATTGTAGCAACCAGAGATGTTATAATCATTTAGCATGAATGATGGAATTTCATGATTCATGATATTGAATCATATTTGAGTGTGTCATTTGTATTCCATGATGACCAAAGTGAGTGTTATATACATGCAATAGGTGGTGCAGAAGTAGAGCAAACAAGAAGATTCTAAAGAATTACATTCCCAATTTAAAGTCTCCAAATATGATGTTATTCAAAATCAGATGATCTTCTTAGAAGGTTGTTGCACCCCAAAATTTGACCAACTGGGTCTCGTATCTGCTCGATGTTTCGACGCATAACCACATTCGCATCTGCATATCGCATACAGTGCATTTTTCATTTGTATTGATTTTATCGGGATCACGGCTCTCGTCTCGCGTCTCAGGTGTTTTTAATCAGTTTAGATAGATAGAATCGATTTTTGGGATATTTCGGTGCCCGTTTATTTTTACCGGTTATTTTGGTGCGCTCTCGCGGTGTTGTGTGTTGTTCGGTGCTTATTTTGTTTCTCTGGGGATTATTGTGGATTTTTCTGGATTTTATTGGCCATTTTTAGGGTTTAAATAGCTTTTAAATCATTTTTAGGATTTAATAGGATTTTTAATAGTTTTAATTCTTTTTAAATAGATTTAAATCATTTTTAGCATTTTATAGAATATTAGTAGGTTTTAATGGAATAAATAAATAGCAATTTCTTTTTAGAATATAATAGGGTTTAATAGAAACTAAATGTTTTTTAATTTTAGATATAAATAATATAGATTGATTTTTGAATATATTCTTTTAGATAGTATAGAATTTAATGGCATTTTTAATATAGAAATAAATAGATTTTTTCTTTTATTTTCTTTTATAGAATTTAAATAGATAATATAGGAAATTTACTAGGGATTTAATAAATTTTGAATTAGTGGGTCATTAGATTTTTCTGAGGTTTATTAGAGTATTAGGTTAATTCTTTTGTTAGGTTTAATTGAGATTTTATTATATATTGATTAGATTAATTTTCAGTTTAGTTAATTAGGTTTTAGTTAATTAGTGTTAATCAATCCATTAATCTTTTAACCCAGATTTAGTTTTGCAGTCCACATTTATTTTGTTCGTTGGGCCCCATTCAGCAAAAAGCCCAGTTCAGAGTGTGCATCCATTCATTCAATCAGTCCAGCTTCAGAATTTTTCCAGATTTGTCCAGAAGCTTCCAGAACGATGCAGAACATCTCAGTGCTATAAATGTCCAGCAGCCACGTGTAACAGAAGGAGAGGACCCATGTTTTTTCACCATCACGCAACACCTCACTTTCCACCTTCACTCTCTCAGTGCCACGCCACACACACGTGGCACCCATGCAACGCTTCCCTCCACTACCGTGACACGTGCCTCCACACCAGCCCTCCACTGGTCCTCGCCTGAAACACCCACCGGCCGGCATGCATGGCCGGCGGCCACCGCCATACCTCACCGGAAACCCCATTTTTACCCAGATTCCGTTCTGTTCCTCTCTTCTTCCCCGATCGAATCTCCATCACAATCATCCTCTCCCTTTCTGATCATCATCACCATTGGTGTTCTTACAATTTGTTCGTCGGATTCGCCATGTTTCAAGAACCCTCCAGTTGCATCAATATCCCTAGGAGCTTCGTCGTTCTCCTCATCATGTTCATGGTTCTTCCTACGTTTTCCAGAAAATGATTTCAACAAGACTTCAACAGAAGAACATTCATCAACAATAAGAACGTGCAGATCTCCAGAAATTATAAGGGAATCCTCGATCTCATCACCAGTGTTCACCTCCAGTATTCATCTTCTTCTAACCTTATCAGATTTCCAGCAACAAGCCCCAAGATCTTCATCGGTCTCATGGATGATTCGCCTCCAAATCTCCAACCTTCATCAACACTATCCAGATCTCCATTCAATTCACCAAGAGTCTTCAACCACTCTCAACGATCTCCAGAAATTCCTTCGAAGTGTCTCCAGAATTTAATAACACCTTCAAACGAATGTCCTTGATCTTCATCTGTTGGCGAAGCGTTCGATCAAATCATTCAGGAGGTTTGCGAAAATTTGCTTGTTCTGGATTGTTTTAGTGGTAGTGAAATGAGTTGGTTGAGTTTGAGAGGGAGAAATTGGTTGGGACGGAGGCGGTGAACGAGAATGAGACGAGGGTTTTGGGAAAGGTGGAAGCGGCGCTGGGGGGAGGAGACGATGAACAGTGAAAGGGGGGAATTGAGAGAAGGTTAGGGTTAGGGTTTGGTGTTTCTGAGTGAAAGTTAGGGTCGTGTTTGGGCTCAAAGGCCCATTAGTTTTTTTGTTGACACACACACCCTGATCGTGGCCCCCTTCCCCTTTCAGTTTTTTTTTGTGCTTTTTTGGCAGGATATGGGCTGGGCCCATTTGCTTTTCTGTTTTTTAGCAATACCCCTTGTAACAACTATACCCCCAGCCCCTTATTTTCTTTCTTTTTTTTAATTCTTTTAGAGTTTGTTATATTTGTTACCAAAAAAGAAAGTATTAAAATAGAAAAAGAAAGAATATAGAATATATGTTGAGAAAAGAAATATAAAAAAAAGCATATTAAAGAAATAGTTGAAAAAAAGACTAAAGAAAATATTGAGAAAATATTTGGGAAAAAGAAATTAAAAAGTATGTTGAAAAGAAATAGAATATTTGAAAAATATTGAAAAGAGAAAACAGTTGAGAAAAAGAATATATGGAAAAAAATATTAGTATATTTTTTTAATCTTTTAGGATATAGTTTTTCCATAGAATTTACTTGTTTCACTTTCAGAGATAGTTTTAGAAGTCCACTTGTTAGGGGACTTTTTCATTCGATTTTTCAGGATAGGATAGGATAATATTTCCTAGGAGATTTATATTTTCAGTAATTCAATCATTGTAACCCATTTTCAGAATGTTAATAAAACGAGATTTGAGCTGTGGTCCCGATAGTAGCCGAACTACAACTGCTCTGATTTCTCGTACCAGACGAGAATATGTAGGCATAGGATGCGATATCCTAGCGAGCATACTAACAACTGAATTTCTGCTCTCTCGCTGCTGTGCGATCGAGACTTTCCCGCTGACGATTAATTGTTACCCTTTTTCTCTCTTGCCCAAGTGCATTTGAGACCAAGCCATAGTTTTGCCCATAGGTTCCCGACCTTTGAAACCAGTTTGTTTTCTCACTGCCGTGTGAGAACTCCCTTGTTTAGCCGTAGTTAGCCTGAACTACGTAAAGCTCTGATCTTCCATGCAGTGTGGAAGTACGTAGGCACAAGACGCGAGGTCTTGGCGAGCCAATTTCCCTGTAGTCCCGAACTACGTTGACTCTGACTTTCTCTCTTGAGAATACGTAGGCATAGAGTGCGATACTCTATCGAGTCAATTCCCTTCCGTTTAGATTTAGCAGTCGTAGATAGATTGTTTTGCATCCTTTAGACAACCCAAGCAAGCGTGGATCCCATCGAGTACGATGGACGTGAGGGGTGCTAATACCTTCCCCTTGCGTAACCGACTCCCGAATCCAGGTTTTGGTTGCGATGACCTTGTCTTACCCTTTTTCGTCAGGTTTTTCCGATCGTTTCCTTTCCCTCCGTTGGGATAAATAACGCACGGTGGCGACTCTTCTGTCAGCCGGCGCCGATTTTCGCAGTAGCGACAGCTGGCGACTCTGCTGGGGACTGCGATAGTCCTTATGCATGTGGGATTCAACATCCCCTAAGAGAGAGTCAATCCTAGCGCTTGTTTGCTTGGCTATTGAGGCTTATTTATCGATATTATTTGTTGCTGTTGGGGTGTTACGGGTGTTCTATGATTGAGAGATAAGCCGGACCTGGGCTTGAGTATGCACCTAGATATAGTTGCGGAGAAGTAGTAGACGAACCTGTCTGCTGAGCAGGCACAGTTCCCTACGAAAATCTGCGCTCAGACGAGGTTCTCGTAGAGGTGCTCCTTTCCGGTCCTGAGGATCTGAGGGGAGTCCAGACGTGAGGATTGTCGACTCTGGGAACCGATCATTTGGAAGTTAGCTAAGTGAGGCCTCTTCAGGACTCGATGATGCCACTCCTTCTGGGAATCGTATCGTCAGTTCTGAAAGTCTGTGACGCTGACGACCGCATAGGATGTCGTACCTTATCAGATATAGGTCCATACCTGTGAGTGGGGGGTTTTTTTTGTGCAGGAAACTTGACTTCCAACCTACCCGTTATTCTGGTCTTCTCTTTAGAGCAACCGTACTCCGTCAGCAGTGCAGCAGTATTTAGATTGTGTGGGGGCTGTGATCCCGTATTTGTTGCATTGCATTGCATTTGCATAGGCATCTTCGCATCATATTGCATACCATTCGCCAGCCAGTCAGAGCTCTTATCCAGCCGTTATTTTGATTCTGAAGGTGAGTGTTGAAGACGACCAAGGGGTGGAAGTAGATTTGAGCAGAATCGAGCATCGAAGTCAGCTGAAGACCATTGGTAGCTATGTCAGAGAGCAGCTTCCAGTTTGTTGATACCTTGTCAGGTTTCACCGTGACGTCCAATCCTCTGTATGGATCTCCGCACGACGAAGACTTTCCGCAAGTAAACAACCTTACTGCAGCTCAGCTTGTGCCGCCATCTGTTGAAGACCAAGGTCTGCGTGAGCAGTTTGTTGTTCGAGGTGAACGTTCTCCTTCTGTTGATGTCTCAGACTACCAGGGTTTTGCCTTCCCCGTGCCAAAGCCCCGAAGAGAGGTCCCAACAGCAAAGAATGAAGACCCATTAGCTCCCGTGTATGCTGAAAGGTTTCGTGCATTAGATGAGAGATTCAAAGCCTTGAAAGGTAAAGACGCTGTTACTCCTAGTGCTGCAGATATGTGTCTGGTTCCTGGCCTAGTGTTACCTCCGAAGTTCAGAATGCCGAGGTTTGAAAGGTACAAAGGAGATAGTTGCCCGAAGCAACATTTGGTGATGTTCTGCCGAAGAATGACTTCATTTGTGCACAACGACAAGCTGATGATTCATTGCTTTCAAGATAGTCTGACTAGGGCACCTCTGAGTTGGTATATGCTGTTAGAGCGTGATCAGATCCGATCGTGGATGGACTTAGCCAATGCCTTTCTGAAGCAGTACGATTATAATCTTAACGAAGCTCCTACTCGCGTGCAACTGCAAGAATTGTCTCAAGGGAACAATGAATCTTTCAGAAAGTATGTTCAGAGATGGAGGGAATTTGCTGGTAGAGTGCAACCACCGCTCCTAGACTAAGAGCTGAAAGGCATGTTCGTAAACTCCTTGCAGAGCCCGTACTTCGAAAGAATGTTTGAAACCACACCAAATTTCTCTGAGTTGGTAAGGACGGGAGAGCGCATCGAGTATGGTGTAAAGACTGGAAGAATCCCGAATGTTTCAAGAGGTCAGGCCAGTGAAACTGAATCTCTCTATAGCTCTCAATCTGAAGATGAAACTATGATTAATGCGGTCCTGACAGATGTTGGATATCCTCAAGTCGAATCGGTGAAATCTGTTGGTTCTCCGTCTTCTCAGCGGTCAATATCTTCTGTGTCTCGTTATTCTGGACAGACAACTGTGCCTGGGGCACCCCATCGGGGACCTTATGTCGCTTCTCTTGCAAGTCCACGAGCCCGTGGCCGAGGTTATCAGAATCAGCGTCAGAACCAGAACCGACCTCGTAACAACTTGGAACGAAGGAACGCTCCTTTCCATCCAGTACCTGTGCCGTATAGCCAGATTCTTCCGCGCTTGATTCAGAATTCTTTGGTGGAACCAAAAGCTCTCAAGCCCGTTCCAGAACCTTACCCTCCAGGATACAATCCCCACGCTCAGTATGGTTATCATGGTGGATCTCCAGGGCATTCAACTGAAGATTGCAAAGCTTTCCAGGCGAAAGTGCAACAATTGATCGACAAAGGGTGCATTTCCTTTCCAGATGGAGTTTTGGTTGTGCATGACAACCCCTCAGTTGTCTGAGCTCGCAGATTCAGAAGGGTTATTTCCAAAAGCTAGTGATCCAGACAGGCAGACATCCTCAGCCTTGGCAGTCCTCGGACTTGTTATCATTTGCATTTGTAATTTCTTTTCTGTTAGTTACTACTTGCTGTTAAACATTGTATGTTTCGAATGGTGATAATAATAAAGTGACTATGCATTTTTTCTAAATTAATCATGTCGCTGTCGCTCATTTACTGCATTGCACTGACACTTGCATTTTATTCACTCCGCTTTATCACTGTGACTAGCCAAGTTAGGAGGGAGGATGATGAAAATAAATACTCATAACCAATGATCGTATTTCTTTCAGATAAAACCTTGCCGATGACGTATAAGGCATTGCTTCAAATCCCTAAACACTGGAGAGATAAGGAAGAGAATCCCTTGTTAACCACTTCGAGCCGAGAAGTAGGAATTTCTTTCGGACTTTTTAACCCTTACATCTTAACCCGGGGCAGGGTAGTTGTCAGTTAGCTTGATCGAGCGTTCAAGTCTTACAGAGGAGTGTTGTCTTTCGAGGACCAATATCAGTTTATACCTTTCCAGAGGTTAAACCTCACCAAGCAGGAGTGAGACGGTTACAAGCCTATCGGATGAATCCAGACAGCCAGTGTCGCACGACTTTGTTCCAAAAGAAAAAGTAAGAAAGCCCGCTAAGTAAAAAGAAAGAAAAAGCTAGGAAGCCAATACTTAGGCAAAAATTAGGGCATCCCGCTGGACTTCAAAAAGAAAAAAATCGAAAAGAACTCAAAATGAGTCAGTCCAGGCAAAAATTAGGGAATCAAAAGAATGAAAAAGAGGGATTAAAAAGAAAATTTTCCCCAGCAAGTCAAAGTCGTGTACACAGACGCCGAAAGCGAAGAAGGAGTAACTATCACTCTAGAAGAAAAGCTTTATGAGTTCCTTAACTGTAGGTCTTACCATTCAACATACTTCTTGAAGAGGCGAGCGCTTGTGCCAGGTTAACTGAACCTTAGGATCGGAGATCATCACGTAGAAGGGGTGGGTACAAATCAAAAATCTGAGCCAAATATCCTTTGTTTCACGAACCGTGAACCCGACCACGATACAACCCTTAAAAGACCTAATTGAGGTAGGGTTAGTCTGAAGCGCATGACAATAAGGTTGAGTAACCTGACTCCTTCTTGACTTGCTAGTCACATCTTTGTTGTATTTTTCACTGACCACGTAAGCACTACGTTTGAACTTTGGTTCATTCGTCACTCACAATCATATGCATGTAAATGAGTGACAACTCAAATTTTTTCAAAATCTGCATAACCACTGCATTAAGATTACCATTCGTAGACAGACAATTTTAATTGCAGGTTAGTAGTTGGCATGAAAGAAATTCCAGCAGGGAATCGTCAAGCAGGACTGAGTAATTCAGTAGTCTGAACCAGAATGGTGTATGTTGTGAAGCCCAATGAATCAGGGGCATTATCTTCCAGTAAGTTCAGAATCAGTCAGTCTGAGGACAAGTCCCGAAGCTTCAGTTGATCAGGGGCATTTTGTTTGAAAAGCAGTTAATCAGAAATGAGTTTTCTTGAGAACCAATCAGGGGCAGTTATACAGAATGCGGATATTTGAAAGCAGATACTTCCAGTGGATAATCAGATCGGGTTAAGTCGCTAGAACGCTCATTCAGGGGCAAGTCATCGCAGAGAATGTTGAAATCAACTGGGTTGTTAGGTGTTTAATTGGAGATTGAATTCTTTTGTCGTACAGATACCGGGGCAAATATTCTCGAAGTCTTCTCGTAGCAAGCTGTTCAGAGCAAGTACTCCCAAGAGCTAGATTGGGGCAAGTTGGATTGTATTGAAGCAAGTTGTTCAAACCAGTCTGTTTATCCCCAGCTAGAGTTGAGTATCGGGGAATCGTGTCAATACCCTTATCAAAAAACTGAACCTTTCAAATAAGAAGATCTTGTTGTCGTTGGATCATTATCCTACAGTCTAAACCTGTTATGTGTCAGTAACCAGTCGTTTCCAAAGTCCAGTTCTCGTCTGGCCCACCCGTCTGTAAGCATCAGTTCCCGCCTGGTGCAGTTTACCGTAAGCATCAGTTCCCGTCTGGTGCAGTTTATTGTAACCAGTTCTCGTCTGGTCACCGTTTCTTCAAGTGTTGTATCAGTTCTCGTCTGGTACATGTCGTCGCGTAACCAGTTCTCATCTGATCATCGTGTGTTTTAACCTATGTGTTATACCAGTTCTCATCTGGTGTACGTCAGCTTTCAGCCAGTTCTCGTCTGATCATCGTGTGTTTTAACCTATGTGTTATACCAGTTCTCATCTGGTGTACGTCAGCTTTCAGCCAGTTCTCGCCTGGTTGTCTATACCTCAGTCTGTTATCCAGTCAGCCCGTCTGATGTCCAAACCAAATCAATTCCCGTCTGATATCCAGAACCCGTAAGTCAGTTCTCGTTTGACAACCTAACATGTTTCGCTATCAGCTCTCGCCTGGTAGTCTACCTTTGAATGCTAGTTCTCGTCTAGTATTTCTTATATCTCCCACTGTGTACATAATCCGTGTTTACCATAAACCAGAAAAACAAAAAAACCTAAAGGTATCTGACACAGTATTTCCCAATGACCCGCATGTTGTCATGTTCCCCAATACGAAGCTCGACGGATGCCAGCGCTCCGAGTAACGTTTGAATTCCTTATGGAGGTTGTTAAATCAGAATTGCTACTCTTCAGCAGATGAAAGTTGCGTATTATCCCCGGAAGAATCGAGATTGTATTTTACCCCGTATCAGAGTAGGATCAGGAGTGTCCTCAGCAGATTAAGATTGATATCCTTGATAGTAGGGGCATTTCCAGCGGTGTGCCGCGCGCAATCAACCTCAGTTCAGGTCAATCCCCGCAGAGTACAATCAGTTGTCAATGGTTTGAAGGAAGCATCCCCAAGCAGAGTTGTTTTCTTTCCCCAGTAAAGTCACCGAAGCAGGATTCTTTCCCCAGCACCGGGTCACAAGTGCAGGATTCGTAGGAAATGATTCATATGCCGAAATATGCAGTAGCTGATGGGGCCAGACTGAAGTCTCCAGCGGAATTGAGATTCCCCACCAGAGTTGTATTCTCTCCTGAAGTGGGATGATTCCCCCTCCCCCAGTAGGGTGTTGGAACAGCTGATGTTGTATTCCTCTGCAGAGTTGTACTCTCCCCCGAAGTCAGATGATTCTTTCTTCCCCAGCGAAATTGAAATTCCTCATCAGAGTCGTACTCTCCAGTGAAGTAGAATGATTTCTCTCCCCGGCTGAGTCCGCAAAAAAGCCAAATCCTTGGAAGCAGTTGGGACCATGAGTTGGATGATTCCCTCCTCCCCCAGTAGAGTGTAGGAACAACCGATGCTGTATTTCCCCAGAGTCGCACTCTCTCCAGCGAAGCAGAATGATTTCTCCTTCCTCAGCCGAGCTTGCAGATGTCCAGGAGAGCCGAGACCTTGGAAGTTGATCAGACCATGGTCGGTTTAGTCCCCAGTGGAGTGTTGCAGCTGAAGTTGCCTCCCCACAGAGTTGTCATCACCAGAAGAGTAGCCGAGACGGCCACGCAGTTCACTCCCGCGATTGACATCGCTTTCCTTCAGCAGGTTCAGGTTCTCGTAGAGCTTCGTCCCCTGCAGAAATCAGCTGAAGTTGTTTTCCATGCAGCAGTCCGCGGAAGATCAGTTCCCCAGACAGAGCCTGATTGATATTGGCGTGTCCACGTTCTCCTCAGCAGGATGGTTCCTCTACCTGAGTAGTTCTTTTCTCCTTGACAGAAGGATTTCCTCCCCCCAGCATTTATTTTGCGGACGGGATCGCATCATTGTGCATGATTGCATAGCATTGCGCACGACTGCATAGCATTTAACACTGCATAGCATTTAACGTTGCATAACATTATGCATGATTGCACAGCATTTAGCATAAACGCATATCATTCCCACCGTGTGGGGCATGGCGCGGAAGCATACGCATCATAAGCATGATCTAGGTTACTATCATTCTTGTTTTTCAGGCGTTCCACCAAGAGACCAGTTGCTCAGGATGATTCCTGACATTCTCCCCAACAAGGTCGCTTTCTTAAGATGATTCTTAAAGACCCCGGTGTAATCCCCACAGTCGCTCGCTCAAGATGATTTTTGAGATCCCCAGCGAAGTCTTCAGTTCAAGACGATTCTTGAATTCCTCAGCAGAGTCGTTTGCTTAAGATGATTCTTAAGACCTCAGTACAGCTTCCCGAGTTGTTCGCCTAGTATGATGCTTGAGTTCCCCAGTAGCGTCCCCAGCAAGAGTTGCCCAGGAAGATTCCTGGAATACCCAGCAGGATAAAGTCTCCAGAAAGGTCAGCAATTCAGGATGATTCTTGAAGGTGCCCGACGGATTTGTTTGTTCAAGATGATTCTTGAAGTCCTTAGCAGCGTGATATGTCTGCTCCAACAGTGATGTCTAATCTGAAGATTGACTTCGTAAACGCCTGAGGACGGTATCAGAAGGTTCCTGTGAGTTCAGATTTCCTTGTTGATGAATCAACGTGTGGCTGAAGACAAGGTTCCAAAGCTTGTAGATATAGCAAAGTGATCCGTGTTGGCCTGAAGACCAAGTCAGTTATCCTGAGGTGATGATTGATTGCGATCAAGTGAATGATATTTCTTCTGACTAAAGTCGAAGATGTTTCTCCAGCTGAAGCGGAGTTTGCCTGAAGGCAAAGTGTTTGAATCCCCGTAGAGTCATGAATGGCTCTGGATACCATTTCTCTGACTGAAGTCACAGATTTCCCAAGCTGAAGCGAAGGTGCCTAAGGGAAAGGTTATCCCCAAGGTCATGAATGACCAAGGATTCATTTTTCGGACTGAAGGCCGAAGTATATCCCTGACTGAAGTCACGGATGCTCTATAGCAGAGGTGGAGTTGCCTGAAGGCAGACCCATGTATCCTTGAAGGCCAAGGACCATTTCTTCAGACTGAAGTCGAAGATACCTCCTGCAGAGTTGCCGACGGGCAAAGTTTACGTCCTTGAAGGTCAAGGATGTTTATCTTCAGGAGTACTTGAAGATTTTTTCTAGTTGAAGCTGGAAATGGCCAGGGGCCAGAGTTTCATATGTCTTTAATATTGAAGTTCTACGGTGGGTCAGTTGTGCAGCAGTATTCCGATGTTCGTTATGGTTCTGAGGGTGAACCCCAGATCAGAGTGTGCTCGGTTAAGTCTCTCATTCCCAGCGGAGTGGTTTCAAACACGCAAGTGTACCTTTCGTTCCATTTACCAAGGGTGAACCCCAGGTCAGAGTTGTTCGATGTCATATTTTCTCCAGCGGCGAGGTTGAATGTCTGTCCGGCGGCGAGGTTGGATGTTTGTTCGACGACGATGTTGAATGTGTCCGGCGGCGAGGTTGGATGTTGTTCGACGGCGAGGTTGAATGTTTGTTTCGACGGCGAGGTCAGACTTTGTAAATCCCCAGCAGAGATGATGTTTGTACGACGGCGATGTCGAGTGTCTCTAAGAGGATGTTTGTTTCCGACGGCGATGTCAGATTCATTTCTCCAGCGGCGATGCGGGGTATTTTGCCAGATTTAGTTCTCCAGCGGCGACGCGGGGTATTTTGGTTGATTGACGGCGATGTCAGATTTAGTTCTCCGGCGGCGATGTTGGATGCTTGTTTCCCCGAGTTATGGTTGTTCTTGACGGCGATGTCAGGTGATTTGGTGTTCCAGCGGCGATGTTGGGTGTTCCTCAGAATTTTGTCTGACGGTGATGTCAGGTGGTTTAGTCTTCCAGCGGCGATGTTGGGTGCTGTGGTTGTCTGAAGGCAATGTCAGAAGAAGTTAACGTGGATAACTGACGGCGATGTCAGATCAGTATTTCCCCAGCTAGTTGCCGTGCAGCTAGTATTGCAGTATTCAAAGATTTATTCTCCGCAGAGTATCGTGTGCTCGTGCAGTTGGCAAATTTTCGGGTTTACCGGTATTCAACCGTCTCGCACCTTGATTGGCTGAGAGCCGTTCGCTTCTCACCCAGTCAGGTTCAAGCCGTTTGAATAGGGGCAGCTGTTGCACCCCAAAATTTGACCAATTGGGTCTCGTATCTGCTCGATGTTTCAACGCATAACCACATTCGCATCTGCATATCGCATACAGTGCATTTTTCATTTGTATTGATTTTATCGGGATCACGGCTCTCGTCTCGCGTCTCAGGTGTTTTTAATCAGTTTAGATAGATAGAATCGATTTTTGGGATATTTCGGTGCCCGTTTATTTTTACCGGTTATTTTGGTGCGCTCTCGCGGTGTTGTGTGTCGTTCGGTGCTTATTTTGTTTCTCTGGGGATTATTGTGGATTTTTCTGGATTTTATTGGCCATTTTTAGGGTTTAAATAGCTTTTAAATCATTTTTAGGATTTAATAGGATTTTTAATAGTTTTAATTCTTTTTAAATAGATTTAAATCATTTTTAGCATTTTATAGAATATTAGTAGGTTTTAATGGAATAAATAAATAGCAATTTCTTTTTAGAATATAATAGGGTTTAATAGAAACTAAATGTTTTTTAATTTTAGATATAAATAATATAGATTGATTTTTGAATATATTCTTTTAGATAGTATAGAATTTAATGGCATTTTTAATATAGAAATAAATAGATTTTTTCTTTTATTTTCTTTTATAGAATTTAAATAGATAATATAGGAAATTAACTAGGGATTTAATAAATTTTGAATTAGTGGGTCATTAGATTTTTCTGAGGTTTATTAGAGTATTAGGTTAATTCTTTTGTTAGGTTTAATTGAGATTTTATTATATATTGATTAGATTAATTTTCAATTTAGTTAATTAGGTTTTAGTTAATTAGTGTTAATCAATCCATTAATCTTTTAACCCAGATTTAGTTTTGCAGTCCACATTTATTTTGTTCGTTGGGCCCCATTCAGCAAAAAGCCCAGTTCAGTGTGTGCATCCATTCATTCAATCAGTCCAGCTTCAGAATTTTTCCAGATTTGTCCAGAAGCTTCCAGAACGATGCAGAACATCTCAGTGCTATAAATGTCCAGCAGCCACGTGTAACAGAAGGAGAGGACCCACGTTTTTTCACCATCACGCAACACCTCACTTTCCACCTTCACTCTCTCAGTGCCACGCCACACACACGTGGCACCCATGCAACGCTTCCCTCCACTACCGTGACACGTGCCTCCACACCAGCCCTCCACTGGTCCTCGCCTGAAACACCCACCGGCCGGCATGCATGGTCGGCGGCCACCACCATACCTCACCGGAAACCCCATTTTTACCCAGATTCCGTTCTGTTCCTCTCTTCTTCCCCGATCGAATCTCCATCACAATCATCCTCTCCCTTTCTGATCATCATCACCATTGGTGTTCTTACAATTTGTTCGTCGGATTCGCCATGTTTCAAGAACCCTCCAGTTGCATCAATATCCCCTAGGAGCTTCGTCGTTCTCCTCATCATGTTCATGGTTCTTCCTACGTTTTCCAGAAAATGATTTCAACAAGACTTCAACAGAAGAACATTCATCAACAATAAGAACGTGCAGATCTCCAGAAATTACAAGGGAATCCTCGATCTCATCACCAGTGTTCACCTCCAGTATTCATCTTCTTCTAACCTTATCAGATTTCCAGCAACAAGCCCCAAGATCTTCATCGGTCTCATGGATGATTCGCCTCCAAATCTCCAACCTTCATCAACACTATCCAGATCTCCATTCAATTCACCAAGAGTCTTCAACCACTCTCAACGATCTCCAGAAATTCCTTCGAAGCGTCTCCAGAATTTAATAACACCTTCAAACGAATGTCCTTGATCTTCATCTGTTGGCGAAGCGTTCAATCAAATCATTCAGGAGGTTTGCGAAAATTTGCTTGTTCTGGATTGTTTTAGTGGTAGTGAAATGAGTTGGTTGAGTTTGAGAGGGAGAAATTGGTTGGGACGGAGGCGGTGAACGAGAATGAGACGAGGGTTTTGGGAAAGGTGGAAGCGGCGCTGGGGGGAGGAGACGATGAACAGTGAAAGGGGGGAATTGAGAGAAGGTTAGGGTTAGGGTTTGGTGTTTCTGAGTGAAAGTTAAGGTCGTGTTTGGGCTCAAAGGCCCATTAGTTTTTTTGTTGACACACACACCCTGATCGTGGCCCCCTTCCCCTTTCAGTTTTTTTTTGTGCTTTTTTGGCAGGATATGGGCTGGGCCCATTTGCTTTTCTGTTTTTTAGCAATACCCCTTGTAACAACTATACCCCCAACCCCTTATTTTCTTTCCTTTTTTTAATTCTTTTAGAGTTTGTTATATTTGTTACCAAAAAAGAAAGTATTAAAATAGAAAAAGAAAGAATATAGAATATATGTTGAGAAAAGAAATATAAAAAAAAGCATATTAAAGAAATAGTTGAAAAAAAGAATAAATAAAATATTGAGAAAATATTTGGGAAAAAGAAATTAAAAAGTATGTTGAAAAGAAATAGAATATTTGAAAAATATTGAAAAGAGAAAACAGTTGAGAAAAAGAATATATGGAAAAAAATATTAGTATATTTTTTTAATCTTTTAGGATATAGTTTTTCCACAGAATTTACTTGTTTCACTTTCAGAGATAGTTTTAGAAGTCCACTTGTTAGGGGACTTTTTCATTCGATTTTTCAGGATAGGATAGGATAGTATTTCCTAGGAGATTTATATTTTCAGTAATTCAATCATTGTAACCCATTTTCAGAATGTTAATAAAACGAGATTTGAGTTGTGGTCCCGATAGTAGCCGAACTACAGCTGCTCTGATTTTTCGTACCAGACGAGAATATGTAGGCATAGGATGCGATATCCTAGCGAGCACACTAACAACTGACTTTCTGCTCTCTCGCTGCTGTGCGATCGAGACTTTCCCGCTGACGATTAATTGTTACCCTTTTTCTCTCTTGCCCAAGTGCATTTGAGACCAAGCCATAGTTTTGCCCATAGGTTCCCGACCTTTGAAACCAGTTTGTTTTCTCACTGCCGTGTGAGAACTCCCTTGTTTAGCCGTAGTTAGCCTGAACTACGTAAAGCTCTGATCTTCCATGCAGTGTGGAAGTACGTAGGCACAAGACGCGAGGTCTTGGCGAGCCAATTTCCCTGTAGTCCCGAACTACGTTGACTCTGACTTTCTCTCTTGAGAATACGTAGGCATAGAGTGCGATACTCTATCGAGTCAATTCCCTTCCGTTTAGATTTAGCAGCCGTAGATAGATTGTTTTGCATCCTTTAGACAACCCAAGCAAGCGTGGATCCCATCGAGTACGATGGACGTGAGGGGTGCTAATACCTTCCCCTTGCGTAACCGACTCCCGAATCCAGGTTTTGGTTGCGATGACCTTGTCTTACCCTTTTTCGTCAGGTTTTTCCGATCGTTTCCTTTCCCTCCGTTGGGATAAATAATGCACGGTGGCGACTCTTCTGTCAGCCGGCGCCGATTTTCGCAGTAGCGACAAAGGTGACCTACTACACATAGCCTTATTTGTTTATTTTGAGTCACTCAACTATGAATAATCAACTACACCCTATGTGGCGATTACTGTTATGGTAGAAGAAATTAAGGTAATAAGGAATAATCAAACATAGAATCTAGTTTTCCTACAAGCACATAAGAGATCTAATGCAGTCAAATGAGTCTATAAAATGAATCATCTTTTATATAGTTCTATTATTAAACATAATACAAGGCTTGATGCAAAGGATTCTTACAAAAATCTTGGCCTTTACTTCACAAAGATCTTTTCATATGTAGCAAGAATTGAGCCAATTAAGCTTGTTATGGTTGTTGTTAACTTCTTACAATGGAATCTTGTTCAACTAGATGCCAATTATGTATTTCTTAATGGTTGCCTTGAGAAGGAAGTTTATGTTGAAGAACCTAAGAGATTCATTATAAAAGATGAAAAATATAAGTTCTTGAAGCTTAATAATACTTTCTAGGGCCTGCAAAAAGCTTAGAGATCCTAGAATAAGAGGATTGATGAGCATGTCCCAGCCTATAATGTAACTTGTCAAAGAGTGTGGTTATAATCTCTGTTGATTAAGAGAAAGATAGGAAAAGAGTAGTACTCAAAATTAAAGGTTCATTAAAAATCAATCTCAAAGCTCATAGAATGAGTAAAAATATTGAAACTAAATTTTACTTTCTTAGAGAGCAAAAGCAAAAGCAAAATTAACTTAACATGGTTCATAATAGAGGATGAGCTAGCAGATGTTCTAACCAAGATACTCAAGATTGAAAATTTTAAAGAGATTAGAAGCATGTCCAATGTAATAAGTATAGAAACATTGAATTAATAGGTAATGTTAAAGTGTAATTCGTCCAAAAGGTATTAGTTAAGGTATTTGTCATATAAGTAACTGAATCATAAAGTCGGTTGGGTTATTAGGTGCCTGTGAAAACACCCCTAGATGTCTTTGTTATTTGTGTTTTATTCTCATGTAATCTGAGAAGGGAAAAGACAGAAAGCGATAGAAAAATGACATAAAAGAGTTTGTATTCATAACTATGCTAATTTGTTACATTGAGAAAGTGATACAAACTGAGACATAAGTTTTTCAACTATAATACCTCTTCAGCTTGGTGATTTTCCATGTCCTCGGGATCCATTCTCCATTGAGGGATTCTAATATGTACGCTCCCCATCTGATACTAGCTTGAACCTGATACGGTCCTTCCTATTTTGCTAGTAGCTTCCTGTCTTGGGCATTTTTTGCTTCTGATGTCCACTCTTTGCAGCACCAAGTCACCCCTTGAAATTCTTGTGGTCGAAAATGGCAATTATACTTGGCAGTCATAGTCTTCTTGACAACGAAACTAGTGAGAGTTTCTATCATTTTATTTTTCTCTATTGGTAGGGGGTTAGCTATCCTTGAACTTAACTCTTCAATTTCTATTGGAATGACCGCTTACACACTGTATGTAAGTCGAAATGGAGTTTCACCCATTATAGTTTAAGGAGTTATATGTTAATACTATAGGGCGTGGGTAAGTTCTTATGCCTAATCACCCTTAGCTTCTTCCAGCTTCCTTTTTCAAGCCTCTGACTAGCACCCGATTGACAACCTCGGCTGGCCATTCGTTTGGGGATGTTCAACGGATGTGAAGTGTTATTTGATCTTCAACTTTTCCAATAATTTTTTTATTCATATTTTTATCTATGAATTGTGTCCCATTGTTTGTCACAATGTCCTGAGGGACCATGAACCAGGCTAATATGTTTTTCATAAAGAATTTCAAGACATTATCCACTGTGATGTTAGACAGTGCTTCGACTTCTATCCATTTGGTAAAATAATCTACTGCCATTATCAAGTATCTAAGTTGACCGAGTGTGGGGCTAAATGGGCCAAGAATATTTAATCCCCACTATAGGAATAACCAATGAGAAGTTAAGACATCCATCTTTGTGTAAGGGACATTGAAAACGTCATTATGTGTTTGGCACTGGTCACATTTTTTACATACTTCTGAGCATTCTGGGCTAGCATCGACCAAAAATAACCAACCCTCGGGATCTTTTTAGCTAGGTCTAAAACCTCCATATGTTGTTCGGCTATGCCTTTGTTCACTTCTAGGAAGGTGCATATGACTTCTTCCTTAGACATTTCATAAATGTTTTAGAGAGGCCTTTTTTATACAAATTCCCTTATACCAATGTATAGTCACTTGCTCTTCTTCTAATGAGAGTCACTTTAAATGGATCTGATGATAAAAGCCTTGCTCTATGTGCTCTCGGATCGGGGTCATCCAAGAAGGTGGGATAGTCTTGTCCACGACCACCACTCACTTCCCCGATGATTAAATGCTTTGAGCTTTCTTGATCTCTTGGATGAACAAGCGATTGATCCTGAAGTTTCTAGTGCTAGCCAACCAAGAAAACACATCAGCGCAAACATTTTCTTCCCGTAGGACATACAAAATTTTGTACTCCTTGAATTTATCTAGATTTCTAGTGGCTAGCTTTAAGTATCTCTATAACAACGGGTCTTTGGCTTAAGTTTCTCCCCTTTTCTAGGAGACAACCAACTGAGAGTTTGTTTGTAACTTGATGCACTCGATTCCTACCTTTTCATCTAGGGTCATTCCCGATATTACTGCTTCATACTCCGCTTAATTGTTGGTGGTCGGGAACTCGAACCTTAGGTAGACTTCTACAATGAACCCGTAATTACTTTCTAGAATGAAGTCCTCCTCACTTCCTCGGTTATTGGATGATCCGCCTATGAATACCACCTAGGTCCTACCTGGCTTGGATGGTGTTGGGGTCATTTCAACTAAGAAGTCGATGAATATTTTAGCCTTTAGTTCTATCCTCGCCTCGAAGGATACCTCAAACTTTGAAAGTTTTATCACCCATTTTGTTAATCTCCAGAGGAAATATGGTCAGTAAAGTATTTATTTGAGGGGTAAATATGTTTGAACCATAATTAAATGTGTGAGGAAATATCTCCGCAACTTATAGAATGTCATTACCAATGCTAGTGATGCTTTCTGGTCATTTGGTATTGTATCTTTACCCTTGCTAAGGCCTTGGATATAAAATAGATCGGGCTTTGACCTACGTCTGGCTCCTGGACTAGGGAGGCACTTATCGCCTCCTCTGCCACTTCTAGATAAAGGTATAAAACCTCCCTTAGACATGGTCTAGTGAGTACCAGGGGCATAACTAAGGCCTTTTTCAAAGATTCGAATGCCTCTTCGCAATCGGTCGTCCATTTGAAATTTGTCTTTTTTCTCAATAATTTGCAGAAGGGAAACACCTGTTAGAAGGACAACAAAATATATCTATTTAGATTCGTCAACATACCATTCGACTTCTAGACTTCCTTCTTTGATGTCGATATGTTCATCTGTATCACATCCTCACATTTGTCTGGGTTAACTTCTATTCCTCTCTCGGTCAGGTAGAACCCTAAGAACTTACCGACCCTTACTCCAAAAGTGCACTTCTCTGGGTTCAGCTTCATGTTGTACTGCTGGACCATTCTAAATACTATTGGTGGAAAAACGGGCCCGACCCGTTTGGCATGCCCGTTTTGCCCTCACTTTAGTGCGGGGCGAGCCAAAGGTTTAGGCCATCACCTTCTAATATGTTTGCCCTGCCCCACACTATTTTCTTTGCGGGATTTTATGGGCACGAGCATTTACATAGACTTTTGCATTTTTACGCTTAAAAGGTGCAGTGCCCGTGGACTTTCTGCCCCCGCCCTTAATTTTTTGCGGTGCAGACCTAAGTTTTAGGTCTGCATCCTCAATTATGGTTGTCCAGTTTGTGTGGGATTTTGCAGGGTGGGCCTAAATGGGGCGGGCATGCCCATTTTCCACCCCTACTAAATACCCACTAGATGTGCTAAGCATGGAGCTCCTCCTAATTGTACTTCATTATCATATCATCCTCGTACACCTCTAACATATCCCATATCTCTTCCAGGAAGATCTTATTCATCATCTCTGGTATGTTGCCCTAAAATTATTTTAACCAAAGATCATTACGTTATAATGATAAATGGAATGCATGGTTATGAATATTTTCTTTATCCGGCCAGGTCCATACATAGGTATCTGATTATGCCTGGAATATGCACCCATAAAGGATAATAATTAGTACTTGACTGAATTGTCCATGAGTCGGTGATGTTCGGGCAGGCTCTTTTGAGGTCAGTGTCATCAACACACATCCTCCACTTACCCGAGGCCTTCATTACTAGAACCACAGTGGATAATCACTTTGTGTATTTTTCCTCAGAGTTGAATCTAACAGCCCTTTCATTGTGCTTCTAGTAACCTCATCCATTTCTGGGGACTGCTTGTGACATGCTATAGTGGGGTCGGTGTTTGTCTGGACACATTCAAACAACATGGCTCTCACCTGGGAGGGAATTCTAGACCCTGTCTTGATCGATCTTCTAAGTTTGGCATCGATATGGATAGATTCAAACTCACAATCAGTGGTAGGTCTAGTTTCGCTTTCACGCACATGTAGGTCAAATTCAGTGGTAGTTTCCACGTCTTCCTCTCGTCCTTATTCCAACATGAGGATGGTATGGCGGACTAGATTCTTGATCCTCTTTGCCTCTTCAAGCTCTGCATTAACAACGAATGTTCTTCCTTTGTCATCGTGATACGTCACTTTCACATGAATAGTGGATGCAATTGCATCTAGTTTCACCAAGAAGGATCTCCATAAGATGCCTTTGCAATTACTCTTGTATTGTATCACAAAGAAGGTAAGTGTTACTCTTCCTCAGCGTATTACTTCATCTATCTTCAACGTCATATCTATTATTCCATTGGGACAAGTAGTTGAATCATTGAAGGCTAACAAATATTCTCCATAAAATGGGCTTAGATCTGTTTAGTGAAGCCCTATCATCTCTAACGCATCGTCAAAGAGAATATTACATGAACTTCCTTCATCTACTAAGAATCATATCACGTTTTGGTCAACAACAAGAGTTGAGATAATTGGAAAAAGCTTGAAATTAGTGATTTTGTCAAATTTATCATGAACCAAGAATCCCAACTCTGATTAATCTTCAACTTGTTGAACTCCAAGATCAATCCATATCAAAAGTAAATCTGGGAAATGATAAGCATTCGACGTTACGGTACTGTGGAATTCGTCGATTGACAATAATTGGTGGAAAGCTAGATCAAAAATTAGATCGTAATTTTTGGACATAATTGGCAATTCCATAGTCTCCATTTGGTCTATTTCGATTGCGATTTGAATTTCAGGTCAATAACGATATTTTATTGAAAATGTGCAGGAATCAGAAGTCGTTTCCCATATATGACGCAACTATTGCATCCAGGAACCAGAACTGGATGTGGTTCATTAATGTCGGATCTTAAAATGATAGCTTCAACCTCCAATAGTGTTGAAAAGAACTCTTGGTGCAGAAGAGGAAGGCGGTGTTGTTGCGGTGAGAATCGTGATGCCAAGCTATTGATTAACTTGAATCTTAATTCTTAAATTCACAACCGGACTTTAATTTATCCAAAGGAAAGGTTTAAAGAAAGAAAAACCTTTTTGCACTTGTTGCACCCTAAATTTTGACCCCTTAGATCCTCATCATCATTTTAGGATCATATTCATTTGATTAACTAACCTTAACCCATTTCAAGTTTATCTTTGTCAAGATGCAGATGAATCAGGGTTCCGTACCGTCAAAAATCGAGGCTTCGATGGTTTGATCAATCAATGTTTTGGATTTATTCAACTATAAACAAGATCGAGGATACTACATTGGGTCAAGTTTGAATCCAATTTGAGGTTGTCACCCAGGAATTGAGAACAGTGCAGTTCAGGATACCCGATTAGGGTTTTCGATCAGTAAAAGTCAACTGTAGTTTGACTTTTGATTTAAAAGGTGTTCCAATGGTGGGATCATGGTCCATTAAGTTCCTATGGATTATTAAAGTCTATCCAAATAGTTTCAAGGCCTCAGAATATCCGGAGCCCCAACAGTCGACTCGGTAGTCACCGATTGATCGTACGGTTGACCGAAAAGTCAACTCTTCAACTGTAAGGAATTTGACTTTAAGATGTGAATAAAAAATGTTGCTTATTTCATATTGCACCTTCCCATAAAACTTAATGACCATTGGATCAAGGGTTAGGAAGTAATTGCAAAAATCTGGAATTAGGGTTTTGAAAGGGGCAAGACCATAACTTCTCAACCACACATCCAATTGAGTTGGTTCAAAGCTCATTAGAAAGCTCTTGGCAAGTCCTACAAAAGTCCCAAAGTGGTCCATGATCAAAAAATGCATAGATTGGGAGTTATGACCAAATTCATTTCAAGAAGGGAAATAACTTAGAAAATTTCTAAGTTATTTGGCCTTTTAAGTATGTTTTTTCAGCAACTTGGAGGGGTTTTTCAACCTAGTTCCATCTAGAATTTGAAAATATCAAAAACATGAAAGTTGTAGAGCTACATTAGGGCTTTCTAAAATGTGGTAGAACTCCTCAATAGCATTTGTAAGCTGAAAGTTATGGATCATGGAAGTTGGGGCTGTCACACTTGAAGTCATCACTTCAACTCTTTCCAAAATTCAAAATTCATCAACTTGGGTCATGTTCTATTCTGATAATTTGAAGCCTAGATGAAGCAAAAACCAGAAGAAAGGAAGTATTGATGGGCTTTTGCAACTTGGAGCAAGTGGCCAATAAAATAATCATTTAAAAGACTATGAAAGAGAAACTTTTTGAAGGATTATGCAGCTGCAGTCCCCTACCCTTCTAGCTTCACTTCAGTCATCTCATCCCTCCCATCTCACTTGATATTTTGCTCAGCATTTTCCCAAGAATTGATGAGAAAATCTGCCACTTGATCTTGGCAAGATTTCATTCAAAATCTCCCTCTAAAATGTGGAAAAATCAAGGTTGCCCTCACCTTCATTTTCCCTATAAATAGAGACCTTTCTCTATGTTACAAAACACACCAGAGCTATCAAGAACACACAAGAAACTCATAGCTCTCTCATTCCTATCCTTGCTTGAAATTGCTTGAGTTCTCAAAAATCACAAAAATCACCATTTTCCACTTTTCATGCTAGTTATTTTTCCAAACATCAAAACACTTCAAAGACCATCTATACACCCTTAAAATGGCCATTTTAAATTATTCCCACCATTACTTTCATCAAAAAAACTCACCAATCTAAAAGTCAACCTTCATACCTTCATATTTTGACTTTTATGCACTTTGGAAGCCAAGTCTTTACTTAAGGCCTTTCCTACTACTTCAACACTCCTAACACCTCATATATATCTTGTTTCAACTGTCCAAAGTCTCAAAAACCAGTTGGGAAGTTCATAACTCAAACTGTCTTAAAGGATAATTTATTGCTTCAAGAGGAAGAAAACTCCAAATTTGTGCCAAGGAAGAAGATCTCTGGGTTTCTTTGCTTTCTAGCTTGCTCAAGAAGGTCTACAAGAGGTATGTAATGCTCAACCTCCTCATTATACATACATTGTCATGTTTTGCAATATTGAAGTTCTTGTTGTGAAGACTATGGTCATTCTGTCCCAAAATGGCTCTTTGTCAAGAGCTTGTGTTTTATTGCTATGATATTGCTTTTGTTAAAATTATATTGATTCATGAGTGATGTGTGATAATTTTCTGTCAATGATGAACTTTGTATGTGGTTTACAACTTGTTTTGAGAATCTTGTCTACAAGAGTAGTTTTGGAGGCTTTAGCATGAAATGTTTGTTGTGCTTGCCATAAATCTGTCAGCCTTGTTTATTTGTGATGTTTGAATTTCTTGTTAGTAGTTTCATAATGTTCCCCTGCCCCTAGGTCATGTATGAATCTAGGCTGGCTTTTGTTTCACACTTGTGATATTTGTTCATTTACTATACCAATATTCATGAATGTTGTGCTAGGATAGTATGCAACTGTTTGTGCTTGCAATGTTTCATCTCAAGTGTTTAAACTGTTGATTTGTTATGGTTTGGTCTTGTTTGTATCATTTGAAACTTGTTGAAGTTGTTAAAAGCATGAGGATTAGCTATAGGGCCTGCTGTGAGGTTATTTGTTTGTTTTGCTGTCAAATGTTTGAACCAACATATCAGTTCTTGTTGTGAGCAGCTTGTGTGTTATCCTTTGGTATGAAAGCATCATTTAACATATTTAGGGGTTGTGTGTGGTGTTTGTATGTTCAAACTGCCCCCGCTTTTTCAAAACAGCTGTCCACTCTCCACTTGCATTTTCAAGCTTTATGTTACCAACCACATGTTCTTTTCTGTTTCAACTTATTTCTGTCTGATCCATGTGCCTAGAATCATCATTCTGCATGTTTTAAGTTGATATGTGATGCCTAACTGTCTCAATTTGCCATAAACTTTCCTGCTGCAATAAATGAGCTTGTTTTTGCATTTCATGTCCATCAACATGTCAAATTCTGTTCTGTTTGAGATAGGCCTGAATTTTAAGTATGATCTCATCCATTTTTATGTTTGTGATGTGTGTGTGGTGATTATATGACCTATTTCCACCTGTTTTATCATTTCACTTTCAAAATGCATTTCCAACTTCCATTCAAGCCAAATATGCCCAGACCATACCAAATTCTGCCTTAATTACAATATGCCAAAACTTTGAATTGAAACTCATTCATTTTTATGTTTGTGACATATATGTACTATCTCATGACATAAGACCATTCACTTTTGGCTAAACCAGTTTGTACCCTCACTCTGCTGTCAAACAACTTGTTTCTCAAAATCACAACCACACACAACATGCCCTTTTGAGTTTGAAGCACTTTTTGGTTGGTGTATGAATTTGAATTCATCTGTTACCATGTTTGTGATATGTGTGTAATGCTTACATGACCTTGCTACCTGGTTTTGACCACTCAATTTCATAATGCCTCATCTCTTGCTGTCAAAAAGATTTTTTCATAAGCCATAGCTGCACACACCTACATTCTTTCTGTTTGTGTTGTTTTGAATTATTTCATGAGTTTAGGACCTTTAGATAACATGTCTAGGGATTGTATGTGTATGAACCAGACCCCATTTTTGAACCCCATGCCCATTTGTATCTCTTCTGCTTGACAACCTGCTTAACATGTGCTACACTTGCAACCTTCCAACCAGATTTTGTTGTATGCTTGCTATGTTCATTCTTAAGTTGTAACATCATTCATGGACATGTTTAAAACTTGTGTGTGGTATCTGTTTGGTCTCAACCTATTCCAATCATGTCTTGGTTTCAATTATGCATTTTCATGTGTAAATGAGCAGCTTGCATATCACTTTCATTTCTATTTGGTTTGTGATTAATCTTGAGGTGTGGGAACACTCATTAACTTGTTTCTGGTTGGTGTGTGAGGTTTGTTCAACATGTATGTGCTTAATTCTTGACATAGCTTTCAAGTTGCATTTTTTCAATTTCACTTGGCATATGGCATGACAGTTCTGTTTGGCTTTTAATCTTGGCACTTTGATTGTTATCATCTTGTTATTCGTTGCTTTTCAAATAGTTTGGTTGAGATGCCATGAGATTCCTTATTTTGTTTTGATCAAATGCAAGTTTCATCCATGTTTGGCCCTCTTGTTAAAATTCTGGACAGCAGTGCCATTTGTGTCTATGCTTACAACTCATATACCTCTTTTTGATCCAATGATGTTTTGAACCATATCCTTGCTAGAACTCATTCATGATCATGTTTGTAACTTGCTCATATCTTTCTTTAATCCTGATTGCATCTGTTGTGTTCCATGTTCATCAAAATGCAACTCAATTGATCTCATTTCATTTTCATTCACATTTTTTATTGGAGGCTTTATTTCACAAAATGGTTGTTACCATCATCAACCTTGTTTAAAAACAATCATGTTAGGCTTAAATTTTGTCAAATTTGGAGTTGTTTTGATCAAGTTTGAATCCCTCACGCCTTTGGTTTTGGTGGCTTGTTTTTGGCCCAGAATTTCAGTCTTAGTTTAGCCTTATCTATTTATGGGGGTGGCTAAATACTTGGATGTATAGCCACCCCAGTGGTAGAAACTTGCGCGCCTTATACCCCTTTACCTGCCTGACCTGAGTTCGATCCATGTGGATCAACTCTTTTGGTTATTTTATTTTCAATTGCCTTGTTTTTTTTTTCTATATTCCTTTCCATTCCTTGACATGCGCTTGTAAGTGGCTGAGTGGTTGGTCTGTTGGGTTTGTGAACCAAAGGGTGTGGGTTCAATCCCTTCCTATGCCCTTTTCTTTTTTATTTACTTGCTTTGCTCAATATTGTCACCAAACTTCAAAAATTCATAACTTCTCCATGCTTTGTTATTTTTAATCCGTTCTTTTTGCAAATTGTTCATTTTAATGTCTAATTTCATTTAATGGAATAAAATTTCAAATTTCTTGTATTTACAATGCCTTTTACCTACTTGTAAGTTGGTTCCCTTTAGGGTTATTACTTTGCGTCTTGATGAAATTCTTTTATACCATGCTCGGCTTGTCTTGTAAGATTTGTTGATATTTTCTTTCTTTGTATTTGTTAACATGTTAAGGCTTTGCTTCTCATTGGTTGTTACCATAAATTTGTGGTTCTCTTCCTAAATCTTGAACTTAACCGTTGTGAACATTCTATGCGTATTTTGATTGTCATCAATGCCTAAATGTTATTACATTTGAACTTATAACATGATCATCTTAAGTTGTGACTTATTTGTATGATTGTTATTTCCATATTTGTTAATATGGATCTCTTGGGTTGTTACCTTCATCTTTGTTAAGATATATGATCTTTGGTTGTAAGCATTTGTATCTACTTAATCCTTGCTTATTGTGATATGCATGCTTGCTTGGTTGTTACCATATTCCTTGTATTCATCTTGTTTATATGTTTATTGCTTTGTTAAGTATTTCTTCCCCAAGTGATGGAACTTTTTAGTTCTCATCCAAGTTTCCTCTCTCTCTCTCTCTCTCTCTCCTTCCAAAGGAAAAGTCTCTCCATTGACCCTTGTGTCATGGATAGTTCATTACTCGCTCCCTTGACTTTGTGAAGTCATCTTGAACCTTAGTATAAGCCATTAGACTTTGCCTTAAGTCTAAAAAACCCACCTTTACTAGGAGTGTTCCTTCAATTAGGACTTAGGATAGAGTTTGTAAACTCTATGTAAGAATCATAATAATGATTACTTACTCCCCTCTTGAGTATTACAATATAGATCTAGAGAGTTTTCTTAAACTCTATAAAAACATTATTATGTTTGTTCCCCTTTGAACCTTGATCATAATCAAGTGTTCTTCAACCCTAGTGAGGTGAACTACGATTGCTCTGATTCTATCCTAGTTAGGATACGTAGGCAGAGGACGCAATGTCTTTGCGAGCAAACTTAGAAACTATCTTTAGGTTTTAACCTACACCTTATACCCAATCCCAATCCATAGAAAACATTTAACAAATTTAGAGTGCAAGCAAACAAAAGGTTTCTGTAGAGTACTACAGATGTTTAGAATGTGAAACACCCACCCTATGCATAGCCAACCCCCGATCCCCGAATCTCTTAGCATTGTTGTTACATCGCAAAAAGGGTTTTTCTTTCTTTAGACATTTCCTTTGGATAAATTAAAGTCTGGTTGTGAATTTAAGAATTAAAGATTCAAGTTAATCAATAGCTTGGTATCACGATTCTCACTGCAACTGCGCTACATAACAATGAAGTTAAGAGATCTAAAGGTTCAGGGTTGGTTATGCATAGGGTAGGTATTTCACATCCTAAACATTTGTAGTACTCTACAGGAACCTCTTGTTAGTATTTGTGTTATGCTAAAGTTTCTTGCTAAAGGGAAAGTGCTAAGGGTAAAGATCTAAAGTATATACAAAGTATGCTCGCCAAGAAATCGCATCTCGTGCCTACGTATCTTGACGAGAATGGAATCAGAGCAACCGTAGTTCCCCTAACTAGGGGTGAGGAACTCTTGACTATGGTCAAGGTTCCAAAGGGAAAATAGTAAATGTATGCGGTGACACACCTGCATAGAGTGCGGCGACTCTAAACTAAGGTTAAGCTAGCAAAGAAGGGAATGTCCACCGCAGGATGACTAAATAGAGCACGGCGACTCCAATCCTAAGTTGCAAAGGTAAATAGGAATTTAGTTGTTAGTGAGCTCTCCAAGAAATTGCACCATGTGCCTACGTATTCTCAACGAGAAATCAGAGCGTTCGTAGGTCCCCTAACTAGGGGTAAGGAACTCTTGACTGTGGTCAAGGTTCCAAGGGGTGTAAGCATTCATAGGGAAGCACTTACATGGAGTGCGGCGACTCCTGAATCTACGTTGAGATGGTTATGGTAGAGAATGTCCACGACGAGACGCTAAACATGAGTACGACGACTCAGATCCTAAGGCTAGGATAAAGGGTAAAGGTAAAGGATATCACACATAACCCAACAATGTCATAACAATGTAAACATAAAGGTTCAAAACTTCATGGGGATAGTCAAAAGTTTTTAAAGGTGAACCGCTTAAATACCTACAAGCAAAGTTGAAATTCAAACTTAAATGCACAAGGAAGCTAACAATCCATGTTCATTTCATCTTCAAATAAAACTCAAAGAGGAATAAAGTCACAGTTTTGAAATGAAGGAATGAGAGATAGGAGGGTAAAAACCCTAAAATGAATTACAATTATCTCACAATATAAAGTATTTCTAAAAATGGGATTTTAGAATTCTTTAAACATTTTATGAAATTATGCAATAAAATAAGATTTATGCAAAAAGAATCATTTAAAAATGATTAAAAATGGTGAAGTTATACTACTTTGAAAAATAAATAAACAAGTGTTTAAAAAAAAAGTAAATGTCTCACCCAATGCTTGAACTCAAGACCTTGAGGTCATAGACCCAAAACAACACCAACTCAACCACTTCAAGCGTGTGGTATTTGGATGGAAAGAGAGGCTAAAATATTGAAAATATGAAAATTCATAAAAAGGAGCAAAAACTGCCCTCGCTAAGGGTCGAACACGGTATCATATGGTATGGCAAGTTCTTAAAGGCAAGGCAATAACCACTAGGGTGGCGATACATACATTGTATCAAGCCACCCCAATTGCATATATACCAACAAGGTGTAATATCTGGGCAATTCTCAAGGCAAAATCAAGGTGAAAAACATGAAAACGATTTCATCCTAACTTCTTCAAATCTTGATCAAATTTGATGAAATTAAAGTCAAACACACTTGATTTTTCATAAGGAACAAGATGGTGCTATTCATTTTTCAAAATAACAAACACAAAGGAAAACACGATGGCACATGCAAGATGAGGCTTTAACATGCATTTTGGAGTTTTCATGGTTCAAAACTGGTGAGTTAAGTTCCAACCAAAGTCTTCACACACTTGAAATGCAAAATTCATGATTATGCTTAGAGTGATGAGCTTAATCTCATAGTGTATCACAAGATGACCCTCCAGCTGCCAACTTAAGGAAGACTTGGCACTTGCAAAGTTAAGAAAAAAAAAGAGTAACTCAAAGCAAAGCAATGCTTAAAAAACAAGGTAGACACTGATCATGAATTCCACACACATTTTGCAAGGATGGAAATATTGATGGTATCTAGAGGACAAAATTCAAGGCCTTGACAGACAATCAAGTCTTGGTGTTTCAAATAATATGAATTGATGGATTACAACCATAGCAGCCCCATCAACAAGTTAAAATCAAAAATAAAAGTAAAACACACCAGAGTGTTTTGTTAACAGAAGTAGCACATATTCACATTGTAATGTGAACAAACTTCTTGCGAAACAAACACTGGTACCAGCACACACAAAAGCTGGACAGTCTTAACAAGATTCCAACATCAAAAGACAGTGATAGCCACTGTTATTACAGAGCCAAACATTAAAATTGCTACCAACTTGTTAAAATAAACTCAAACTAAAATGTAGCATGAGAAATAAATCTAACAGCCAACAATCATTAGCAAGACACATGTTGATCATCAGTACATGCTCCAACAGCATTGAACCATTTCAACAGAAGCAATCCAAAACAAGCATGCTGATAGTTATATGAGTTGACCAATTCAAAATGGTTCCTATAGAACCAAAGCATTCTATAACAATGTTGATGAACAGATAGCAGCCATTTCATGGTACTTTTAAAAAATTAAATCAAGTAATTTGAGATCTAACTTAAACAAGCAGATAAAACAAAATTCAAAACAGTCCTTAGAAATAAGCAAGTTTTTTTAGACAATGTCACCAGCCTATCAATTCAAGTGATTTGCTCCAAATGAGATGTTATAATTCCAACAGACACACATAGTTTCTAGTGACAGGTTCAAGCTCATCATGACAATGCACCAATATTCCAACAGTGTAGTACATAAAAACAACATATCCACAAACTGCCCTAATGACAACCACCATCTACAACTTGGTATGAGATCCAGGCTTTAGCAGCCAATACTATGAGTTCTAAATGTCCAAACTTAACCTTATCAACAAACTGTCTAAACTTACTACAAGATGGGACAAAGGTTAAATCCCTAGAACAAACAGACTGGTCAAAGTCATGTATGATAGGGCAGTTATTCCTTCAACAATAAGTTTAGTGTGGGTACTAAGTTGACAATAACAATAGAGACTCAAACAAAAGGGCTTGGTTTGGCAGCAACAAGGCACTCTTGTTTCAAACAAAAGCCTTGAATCAAAATCTTTACAAAGATCAAACATACATTCTCAAATCCAACAACACACTTAAAATAGCAAAGCTAGAAGTTTCTAACACAAAGTTTCAAGAGGTTGGGGAACAGAAACAAACACATAAACTGTCATCATAATGTAAACAATGTACTAATTCATCTATAGTTCAACAACATAGTCACAACTATTACCAAAGCAACACCTATGCAACTTATCCTAAATCAACACTGCTAAGGTCAAGTATCAATACACTCAAAAGATATTTTCCATATGGTCATAATCTTGCAACAGCCAACATAACAATGTTGCTCATTCACTAACAACATATCTATCATCCAATAATAAATCAATGTTTCAAATGCAAACTAATAAGCCAAACTCAATCATGTTTCAATGAAATTTATGCATATAGAAGAGAGAGTTTAAAGGCACCAACTTCTTGTAGACTCCTCACAGCAAGCTAGCAGCAAAAGCAAAATATCCCCTCCTCTTTTGAGCAAACCTTGAGCTTTCTTCCTTTTGAAGCAACAAGTGGTTTTTAAGGACAGTTTGTGAAAATGGATTTCCAGCTGGTGTTTGAGATTATGGACAACTAGAATATCATGAACATGAGGTGTCTTAAGTGTCAAAGTAGTGGAAATGGATCTTGGTAGTGATTTGGTCTATAATATGCATAAAAGTCAAACTTTAGTGGTGAGAAAGTTAAATTTTTGATTCAAGGTTTTTTTTATGAAACTAACTATTGGAATAGCTTCAAATGGTGATTTTAAGGGTGTGTATATGGTTTTTATGATGGTTTCATGGCTGGAAGTGATGTTGGTGTGAAAAATGCAAAGAGGCAATTTTGGTGGTTTTGTGAATTTTTTCACTTTCAAGAAAAGAGGGAAAGAGTGAGAGTTGTGTGTTCCTTGTGTTTTGGATAGCTCTGGTGTGTTGAATAGAGTGGGATGAAGTCCCTATTTATAAGCCATGAGAGTTGTTGGGGCAGATTTTGAGTTGTGATCTTGGAGGGGGATTTTTGGAAGAAAATTTGTCCAAGATTTGTGGCAGCTGTACCTTCAACTCCTTGGCTCAATGTGATGCATAAATCAAGGGGTATGAAGGATATGGAGGTGACTAAAATGAGGCTAGAGAGTAGGGAGGCTGCAGCTGTAAGACTTCCTCATGAAAAGTTTCTCTTTCCTCTTGATTTTTTGATTAAAATATTACCACTTGCCTTGCCAACTTGCAATGTCTACCAAATCCTCATTCCTTCTTCATTTCTAACCATCAAACCCTATCAATATCAGATTAAGACTCGATCAAATGGTTGAGAGTGATTCAAGTGGTTGGCAAGTAGATTTGTGATAAGTTTGAAATGGTGCACTCAAGTGTTGGGACCCCAACTTGCTGGATTCGAAACTCTCAGCTCACAAGGGATATGGAGGAGTTCTAGTACTTTTTGGAAATACCTCATGGATCTCTACAACTTTCATGTTTACTGAAGTTCCAAACTCCAAGTGGAACTAGGTCAAAAAAACCCCTCAAAGTTGGCTGAAAACATGTCTAAAATGGCCACTTATAATTTTTCAGTGTTTTCTCCCTCTTGTGATGATTTTGGCTATAACTCCAAATCTATGCATTTTTTGCCCATAGGTCAGTTTTACACTTTTGTAGGGCTTGCCAAGACCTTTCCAACAAACTTTGAACCACCTCATTTAGATGTGTGGTTAGGAAGTTACGGTCTTGCCCTTTTCAAAACCCTAATTCCCGACTTTTTCGATTTCTCCCCAACCCTTGATCCAATGGTCATGAAACTTCATGTATAGGTGTAATATGTTACAAGGAACATTTTTTCTTCACACTTTGAGGTCAAATTCCTTATGCTCAAAGAGTTGACTTTTCGGTCAAACGAACGATCGATCGACAACTACCGGATCGCCTGTTGACGTTTTGGATCTTTTGAGGCCTTGAAACTTCTTGAGTATACTTCACTAAGCCATATGAGCTTCATGGACCATGATCCCATTATTGGAACACCTTTTAAACCAAAAGTCAAACTACAATTCACTTTTCCTGATCAGAAACCCTAATCGGGTGTCCTGGTTTGCACTGTTCTTGATCTTTGGGTGACAACCTCAAATTGGACTCATACTTGACCCAATGTAGTATCTTTGATAATTTAGAGACTTGTTTCATGGAGAATCAATCCAAGGCATTGACTGATTAAACCATCGAAACCTCAATTCCTGACTGTACGAAACCCTGATCCATCTGTAACTTAACAAAGACAAACTTGAAATAGGTTAAGGTTAGATAAACAAATAAAGATGATCCTAGAATGATGATGAAGATCTAAGGGGTCAAAATTTGGGGTGCAACAGATGCCCCTATTTAAATATCTTCACCAGATGGCAATGAGAGATGATAATCCTCATAGAATCGTAGTGAAAGGTATTTAAATATAGCAAATCAGAAATTTTGTCCCTTAGATTGGATGGTATGCAAAAGGACAAATGCTAAAATGCAATGAAAACTAAATGATGCTTTATGATTCTTGGATGCAAGAAAAATGCAGACACACGAGCAAAAATAAAAGAACGGTAATACGACGAGTAATTACTCACAGGGGAAAGACAGCAACACCAGGGAAGTAACAGTCATCATCCATGAACGAAACTGGATGGAAAACAGTCACAACATTCAGCAGATCGATGAATGAGGTTAGGAGAAATCTGGGAAATATAACAGGGACACAGAAACAAACATCAGAGACATTCGGAAGAACATCGAATGAACTCTGAAACACACCCGAGATACTCGGAAAAACATCGAATAAACTCTGAGACATATCTAGAAAAGCGAATTGAAGACATATATTCTGAAGGTACATCTGAAACATTTTAGAGAAGCATTAAATGTACGGGAAAAGATTTGGAGACATATCTGGAAGAACATCAAATACGCAACAAAGAAGTTCTGGAAGAACATCAGAACAAAAATACATATTCGGAAAAACATCAGATAGATTCTGGAAAAACATCATAATCAAAGGAAATATCTGGAAAAACATCAGATAAGTTCTGGAAGAACATCAGAATAAAGACTCAATCTAGAAAACATCAGAGAGAGAAACATATCTGGAAAAACATCGGATAGATTTTGGAAAAAACATCAGAATCAAAGGGAGTATCTGGAAAAACATCAAATAAGTTCTGGAAGAACATCAGAACAAAGACTCAATCTGGAAAAACATCAGAGGGAGAAACGAATGACATCCAAGAATGGCATTGGATAAAAGGGATACCTGCCTTTCAATGATGGCTTTGAATGAAAGGTATAATCATAATAAATAGTATTGGATGTATACAAGAACAAACATATCTGGAAGAACAATCGAATAAGAAAAATGTCATATCTGGAAGAATGTCAGATAGACACGACAAAAACTGTTTGGGAGGTGCCAAGTGAGTTGGACTTTGACCACAAGATAAGAGTTTGTTAACAACACGACCTCGGGAGAAATGCAAATAAGGATGAAACACTCATGATATGCATATGTATATGAATTATACAGATGATAGATGATCAAAATGCAAATACAGGCGTCGACGACAAAGCTCGACTTCTTTTGGTGAGAAGACAAAACTAGAAGACCGATTCCTCAACACAGAGATCATTTTCATTCTACTTGGGGACTAAAGATGTTACCACTGAACACATCTCTACCACACTGGTAAACTGTATCAAGTTGACGATCCTTGTAGGAAGGATGAAGAGCTGTCTGGGGATTCTTCAAGTAAACTGCCCCATATTAGTTCTCTGTTGTAGATGAACTGATAATTGCTTCAGCTTGTCTGATGCTGAAGATGACTGATCCACTGTGTGCTTGGAAAGCTTGCCCTAGTCTAAGTCTTGAAATGTCTTCTGGATAAACCAAATCTCAGAAGGATTTGCCCTGAACAAATATTAAATTGATTCTTTGACAGGATGTGAAAAGAACTTTCCATTGATAGGATCACCTACCAAGTTTCTCAACTGTTTGAAAATTCCTTGAGAGGAAAGCCAGTTTGCAATCAAAAGTATTCATACAAACATGGTAATACAAAGTTCATGCAACTTTTGAAATCAAAATCATTTTTGAAAGATGCAAAATAAACGAGTCATTGGTCAGAACACAGTGGTTTGAGACACTTAAAAGTGAACGGTAAAGCAAAAAGGTATGATGCCGAAACAAATGATCCGCAAAGATCTTTTGGAGTCAATTTACGCAACCTTGCTGTAGTATGCTTTCAAATAACCTTGCTTCAGTTAGGTCTTCTGAGGGTTGTAACGTGGCCTAGTTCACGATTTAAGAAACAAAGGATAAAGGCTCAAAGTTTATTTGTGCCCACCCAATCTACGTGATGATCTTCAGTCTTATGCTCAGCTAACTCAGAATATATACTCAGGTTCCCAAAAGGTAGGAATTATACTGATGATAGTGATGATGATGGTTCAGAAGTCCAAGGACTCTTGAGACGAAAATCACTACTTCCTTATAACATTTGGTTGTTTTGACATTAAGGATTTTCAGGGTAAAGACTTAAAGATCTCCTCTTTTATTGTCCCTAATTTTTGCCTTAACTGTTTCTTTTAAAGCCTATAGTCAGCGGGATGCCCCAGTTTTGCCTAAGTCTCCTTCATAGGTTTTGACTTAGCGGGCTTTTCTTTTGACTGATTTTTTTTGAAAGAAAGAGAGTGATTGTCTGGCTTTAATGATTACGGTGACCCATCATCGACTTTTTGGCTTGAAAACATCTTCGACACTTGCTTGTTGTGTGCAAAGGAAAATAAATTGTGGTTGCAACCTTTATATGAAAGGTGTCTCGAATAAACATACAACCGAGTTAACTGACAACTACCCACCCCAAGGTTTAAGATTTAAGGTTTTTTTGTTTGTAAAGAAAGAAAACTCCTACTTCTAGGCTCGAAAGGGTTAACGAGGGATTATCTTCCTTATTACTCTAGTGTTTGGGGATTAAAACAATGTCTTACACCGTCAAAAAAGTTTGATTGAAAGCATAATGACAGCAGTTATGGGTATAACATTTTCATCATCCTCCATCAAATATTTGCATGTCAAAAGTTTGAACAAAAGGTGCATATTTTAAAAGATAAAGCATAAAGATGCAAATACTAGACAAAATGAATTGCATCAAAAGTTGCAATGCTCATTTCATTAACACAAAAGTACAAACATAATTTGAAGGCAAACAACAAGAAACATGGCCTAGTGACTAATCAGCAACAAGGATGAGTCGTCTTGTCTGAAACATTAGCGTTTAGAAAGACAACCTGCTGAAGTCAGTCTGAAGCTTTACGTTTGATGCACTGGCAAAGGATTGTTCTGGACATTCAGATGACTATCCTTAAAATCAAGGATTCCAGTTCTAATCAACTCACACACTCTGGCTTTCAGTGCATAACAATTCTCCAAGTCATGTCCTGGGGCACCCTCATGAAAAGCACAATGGAGATCAGCTCTAAATCCAACTGGAGGAGGATTAGGAGGAGGTTGCAAAGTCTTTGTAGTGATCAGCCCTTGTTGAACCAAGTCAAGATAAAGTTATGTGTATGTCATGGGAATAGGATCAAATTGATTCCTATTTTGATACTGGTTCTGTCCAACAGTTGGATGTTGAGGAATCTGAGCTGGTCGTGGAGCAGTGACAGCAGCAATAGTAGGAGTAACGGTAGCAATAGCGGGGTGATTATACCTTGGTTGGGGAAGAGGACTTCTCGCTTCAGCCATGACAACGTTGGTTTGATCTTCTTTCTTCTTATGGAAGGTCCCAAAGGATTTCTTCGCACCATTAGAAGATTCAGTAGCTTTGGACCTTACCATTTTCCAGTCCTTCTTCTAACCTTTGGCCAATAGTCACCAGATCTATAAAGCTTGAAGATACACTCCCAATCATCTTTTCCCAATAAAAGGGGACAGAGTATGCATGAGCATTCCATTTAGCTCCTTCTCTGCTAGAGGGGGTTCAACCTGGGAAGCCAACTCTCTCCATCGCTGAGCGTATTATTTAAATGACTCTCTCTCATTCTGATACATATTTTGAAGTTGACGGTGATCAGGAGCCATGCCCGGATTGTATTTGTACTGCCTCATAAAAGCATTGGCAAGATCCTGGAAGCAGTGGATGTTGTTATGCTCTAAGTTCATATACCATTTGAGAGAAGCACCACTCAAGCTGCCCTGAAAGCAGTAGATGAGCAGCTTCTGATTGTTGGTGTAAGTTTCCATCCTTCGGAAGTACATGACTAGATGGGCTCTTGGACATGAGTGACCCTTATATTTCACGAACTCAGGAGTCTTAAGCTTAGCAGGCATAACGAGGCCAGAAACTAAGCACATATTATCTGCATCAACGTTGAAGAAATCAGTACCATCGACGGCCTTGAGTCTCTTGTCTATGTTCTGAAACTGTTCACGGATAATCTCATGCTCAACAAAATCTTCATGGTCTTCCCCTTGAGCACTGGAAGCATTATAGTCAAAAAAATGAGTCTCAAAGGGAGCTCGGCCAGTCTGGGTAACAGTGTGGACCACAGGTTTGGGCTTAGTAAAGATGGGAGCTTGAAATACTTGTCTGACAGTCTGACCAATCATAGCAGTAGATGCAAGGGGTGGAGAGTAGTTGGGAGGTAAACCAAACTCTGGCCAAGTTGAAGGCGGTACTTGAACAGGAGGAGGATCAGCACTAGAAACTTCTTAAATGATGGTCCTCTGAGATGGCTCTTCTCTGGCAATCAGTACTTGAAGCATCTCGGTGAGCTTAGTCAGGCCTGATTTCAAATCATCAATCTCCATTCGGATTTCTGTGTTATATACTTCTTTCTCTGACATCTTGCGTCTTTAGTTGGCTCTAGTCCGATATTGGTGTCGAGGAATCAGTTTGACGACTCAAAGGCACACTGGAAGATGGGGACAGCTGAAGATGAGCGACCGGACAAGCAGAGGTATGCAATGAACCATGCAAAGATGCAAATGCAATGCAATGCTATGCAATAAGGGATGCAAAACACACATAACATGATCAAAGGTTCAAGATCACAATATAAGGTCTGGGTAAAGAACCAACCATAGGGCGTGTACTATGGGTAAAGCACCTGCACAGCGGGTTCTAACAAAGTTCCCAAAGTCATTGACCCATCTTTCAGATATTATTGACACACCAACTACTTGGAAATCAATAATATTCTCAAGAGAGTCTCGTTTGAGTGTGGTATCGTGTATCAACTACTTCGGGACTACTCCCTCATAGTCATCCCACTACATCCTAAAAGGTCAAGTGGGGATAAAAGGTAACTAAAAGTCCTCAGTGTCACAGGCTCCTAGGTTGAAAGTAGTAATGTTTTCACAAATACTCGTTCAACAAAACTACCCCAAAGAGGGCCTCCACTGAGCGGTGGTTTCTCAAGTCAGCTTGGTCGGGAATCAACTCCCTATAAGCCTTCTTGAATATACCACCTTCCTATCATAAGTACACTCAAGTCCGGGTATAGGACTTATGCTCACCACTCAAGGTAACAACCCTGCATACAGAAAAACCCAGACACAAACAGATATATGTACAAATATATATAAATATACAAGCAAGTAAACATATAGCAAACACAAATATAAACAAGGTGGGCTTAACCCTCTTAGGGGAGGTCCCCAGTGAAGTCTCCATTTCTGTTATGGTGAGAATCGTGATGCCAAGCTATTGATTAACTTGAATCTTAATTCTTAAATTCACAATCGGACTTTAATTTATCCAAAGGAAAGGTTTAAAGAAATAAAAACCTTTTTGCACTACATAACAACGAAGCTAAGAGATCTAAAGGTTTGGGGGTTGGTTATGCCTAGGGTAGGTATTTCACATCCTAAACATCTGTAGTACTCTACAGGAACCTCTTGTTAGTATTTGTGTTATGTTAAAGTTTCTTGCTAAAGGGAAAGTGCTAAGGGTAAAGATCTAAAGTATATACAAAGTACGCTCGCCAAGAAATCGCATCTCGTGCCTACGTATCCTAACGGGAAGGGAATCAGAGCAACCGTAGTTCCCCTAACTAGGGGTGAGGAACTCTTGATTGTGGTCAAGGTTCCAAAGGGAAAAGAGTAAATGTTTGCGGTGACACACCTACATAGAGTGTGGCGATTCTAAACTAAGGTTAAGCTAGAAAAGAAGGGAATGTCCACGGCGGGACAAATAAATAGAGCACGACAACTCCAATCCTAAGTTGCAAAGGTAAACAGGAAGTTAGTTGTTAGTGAGCTCGCCAAGAAATCGCATACCGTGCCTACGTATTCTCAACGAGAAATTAGAGCATTCGCAGTTCCCCTAACTAGGGGTGAGGAACTCTTGACTGTGGTCAAGGTTCCAAGGGGTGTAAGCATTCATAGAGAAGTACTTACATTCAATCATACTTCATCTTCTTTATTGGAATAAGATTCTTTGAAGCTTCTTACCGAGTCCGACTCTTTATTATTTGAAGAGGCTTTATTTTCTCTTCTTATTTTGAGTATTCCACTAGATAAGGCTTCTTCTTCTTCACATCCCCTTACAAATGAAGTTCCTTCATTCGATGTTAAATTCTCCAAAGACCGTTCAACCATTGAGACTGTTCTTTCAAAGTAAACTACATGATTTGTCTTATCAGAGTTCGATGAAGTTGATAAGGATTATCCAAGTTTTGAGCTTATGCTTTCATATTTAAGTGGTTGAACTAATTTGTTCAATCTCCCTACAATTTCTTCCTTCTTTGATTTTTACATAAAGTTAAAAACACTTTAATATCTTGATTTAGGGATTGGATCAGATTTCTGATTCTAATTCTGAACTTTTATTTATTTGTTAGTGAGAAACATTCTAATACTATTTCTAACATAGCTAAACTTAGAGAAGCATTTATGAATAAAACATTCATCTTCTTCTCCTTGTTTATTCGTTTGCTATTGTTCGATACTTTGAGAAACTTCATATATCATCTCAATAGTGTCCCATATTTCCTTGGCGCATTTGCAATTATAAACATAAAGAAATTGATTGTATCTTAAAGACATAACTAAGAAGTTTTTTGTTTTGAAATCAATTTCAAACTTTCTCTTTTCCTCTATGGTCCAAAGGAAATCAGGTTTATCTACTACATTTATATTTATGTGGTGAGTAGGGATAAATGGATAATTTATTATTGCTTCCCATAATTTAAAATCAAAACTTTGAATAAAGATTTTAAATATTGATTTCCTTAGTTCAAACCTATAACTATTAAATGACGGAAGAATGTTTATGAAAGATCTATTGTTATAAATAATGTTGGAAGTCATCCTCCTCCTGAGGCAATTAGTCTTTAAACAGGAGTTATGTTCTGATTCCACTTGTTGAACATGTGACTCCACACGCAAGAGAGAGGGGAGTGAACTGTGGGGGGTTTTAAAAATTAAAGTTCAAAACAAAATCATTTTTTAAATCATAGTTTAAAAATGATTTCAAAAAAACGTTTGAATATTGCAGTGGAAAAACAGAGTAAAGAAAATATGCAGAAAGTAAAAAGATAAGGGAAAAAATATGACACCAGGATTTATAGAGGTTTGATCTAAATGAAGTGACATACTCCTCTCTCCAAGAATTAATCTTGAGAGTATCCAATAATGCTTATTATCTCTTAGAAGGTTATGCTTGTGAACCCCCTTATATAAGGAAAAATGAAGTTTAGGTTTACTTGCAACCAAATAGTAGATAATGGAATTAAGCGAGTTATCTTCCATCCAAATATAAACAAAGCTCTGAGTGGTTAGTACCCAAGCCAAAATAAGATATTAAATGGACTTATCTCGAACTAATGCAGAGTTTTGAACTAACTATCCTCCAAACTGAACTTGGGTTTTACACAGGCTGACCACGAACCAAACTGAGATTCTACACCAGGTTGATCTCGAACCAAGTTGAAATTTTATACCATACTAATCTCAAGAACCGATAATAGTATTTTTCATTGGTTATCTTCAATAACCGAGAAAGAGATCTTTTCCGTAAGTAACTCGGCTCACGAACCAAATGAAGACTTAATATTAAACCCTATAACCAAAGCTTTTAATTTATTTAACTTTGAACCTAAACAAATGCTTGTGTAGGAATAACTATTTACCTTTTTTCTAGAACAAATTTCCTCACTTACACAAGGTAACTTTCTCAAATTTTGTCCTCACTTAATTTATGTAAGAGAAAGGGAAGAATATTCTTAGAGAGAGAGAGAGAGAGAGAGAGAGAGAGAGAGAGAGAGAGAGAGAGAGAGGAATGTGAGAAATGTCACATTGTTTGATGTGAAAAAGTCAGAGGAGAGGCCTCTATTTATAGGCCATAGATTTATACAAAAAAGGAAACAATCCATGGGTAAAATTAATAGTTCAAATGATTGGGTCCATATTCCAATCGATTTGATGACCTAAATAATCAATTATTTTTGCCCTTATTGGAAAGATTTGATAGATGGTCATTACCGCTCATTAATACATTAGCATAATTGATTATGGGCTAAATTTTCTCTTATCCAATCAAATGGGAATATGCTTTAATTGATTGGACAGTTCAAAATGCATGTCCTAATCATTCGAACAATTTCTAATTCATCTAGATAAGATCCCAAACCTTTTAAGGTTATTTTTATTTGAGAAATAGAGGCTTTAAAAAATATTTTTGTGAGTGTGTCATTTAACCATAATACTTTATGAAAATTCCCTTGTGTTCTTACAAAACACTGATCACTCAACATGATCATGCGAGCTTTCACACTTCCTCTCTTTCACTTTTTGAAGCTTCAAGTCTTTTTCCATATACATCAATCACAAAAGAACATTACTTGAATCTTCTTGTATATGAGTCTTGAGATATATTCAATTCATACACTATCACCATAAGATATCACAGTGATCATTAAACCCTAGTTCTTCGACTTTATTCGAAGGAAGAGATTAAACTAACTTGATTTGTCTTTATGACTAAAATCAAGTTACATCTCTATGAGTTAATATGTTACATCTTCATAAGTTGTCATCATCAAAACCATGATAGGCATGACTTTTTTAGCTTTGATCACTTCTTGATTAAACCTGTAAGCACATAGTTCCACGTTATATTCTATAGGTGCTACCCCAACACTCTCTCTAAAAATTTTATTTCTAGTCTTACCACACATATAACACAATATCCTTATATCTGGTTCACTTACTTTATTCTTGTGTTGATTCTAAAATTGTGTTGTACAACATCGTTGGTCTTACTGCAATCAAATAAAAAACATCTCCTTCAACTTGGTCGGTGCCATTGTGTCACATAAAATCCCTAAAGCCCTACTCCATTTCATCCACCAAACTTGAATTTTATGGGTTATGTCTCTTTATATTTCTCCATCATTTTATATTATGAACCGAAGATATTCAAACCTTATAACTTATGGGATGATATGGTCTCTAACTTTCACGTCTAAGTTACAACCGTTTCTCTTTTTCCTGAACTTACATTCCATACATTGTGTCTTACTTCTACTTAGGTGAAAGCCATGTGTAACACGGTGGGAGAACTGACTTTAAGCAATGTTGCGGATAGCAAGAGTCGCCACCGACTTTTATTTTATCCATAAGGAAAGGTTATAAAAGAACAGGAAAGACCTTAGAGAATATTTTGGGTCCGGGGGGTAGGTTATGAAAAGGGAAGGTATTAGCATCCTTTTCATCCATGGTTATCCATGGGCTCTTAGGTACTTAAGCTCACTTTTGAATTGTTTTGAAATTGTAGTGTGTGAATAGAAAATTTTCAGAATAGTTAATAAATAATCCATGTAAGGATGTGTTAAGAACTTGTTTGAAAACTTGTTGAAAATTTGTTTAAGTGCGAAACAGTTTTGAAGTGAGCAAGCACCTAGGAGTAACCTACCCTAATGTTTAAAGGTCTTTCTTATTCTTCATTCTTTCCTTTAGTAAGACTATCCCTACTATAATGGAGTAGGTAGTCCTTACTTTGGATGTTAAGGGATATGTGAGGGACAATTTGACTTTGAAGGCCATTGTGGGATGTAATAAGCACATATAAGGGACCATCATCATTTTTCGAAAGGGACTCGATTCGTAAAGGCAACCATAAGGGACTTTGATGATTTTTCTATTTGAGGGACTTGCTTTATACACCCCACTTGACCATTATTCGTAGGCAACTTGAGGGATATCCTTAGGAAGTGAGACGGCGATTAAAATTGACTTACGTGTGTGACGTGTTTATTTTAATTATCTTTATTTAAAAGTGGTCTAAATTTATTTTAATATTACATACATGTTGTTACACTCCCTAATTACTAACCATAATAATAATTAAATAATTAAACAACTTTACATCCAAGAAACAATTACAAAATAATAAGCAAAATAATTAAATAGCAAAGATAAATAAAATATAAATAAGCAATAATAAATAATAAAGGGGTTAATTCTAAGTTTACTCGGCAAGACATCGCATCTTGTGCCTACGTATCCTTACGGGAGTGGAATCAGAGTAATCGTAGTTCCCCTCAATAGGGAGGTTAGAAACTTCTTGATTGTGGTCAAGGTCTCAAGGGGAATAAACGCATCTTAAGGACACGCTTACGTGGAGTGTAGAAACTCCAAATCTCTACGTTGAAATGTTAAGTTGTAATTAGGGTTAAATTAGGGATTCCACGGCGGGAAACCCTAAAATGAGCGCGGCGGCTCTTTGACCTAATGCTAAGGGTAAAATTGTAATTTTGCCTGCGGCGAGGCATTTGTGAAAGTTAGGGTTTGTAGTTTGTAGTTTTGAGGATTTGAAATTGAATGTGTGAAGTTTTACGGACTATTGGCGCGGCGGCCAAACAGTTAGACCTAACCTTCGGATGTGTGCAATGTGACAGAAATAATAGTAAACGCGTGAGATAATTGAATCATGCAAACAGAGAGATAATGTCATAATTTAAACCATGCAAGCAGAAATTTAAAGGCAGAATTTAAAGAGCGATTGTTAAGTTCGCGAGGTTACATGAGAGGAGCAGATACAATATGATAATGAAATTTGAATTGAACAATAATAAAATAAAATAAATAACGGTTCTAGTTATTATTTTAAAAAAAAGATTTTAGTTATTATTTTAAATTTATCTAAAAAAAAGTTTTTCTTAAAAATAATAGGTTTTCATATTAATTTGGAAAAGATGTTAATGTTATTTATTTTAAAAAACAGATTTTTATATTATAACAAATTTTAATAAATTAATGATAACAATAATAATAATAATGGTAATAATAATGATAATAATGATAATAATAATAAATAATGATAATAATAATAATAATAATAATAATAATAATAATAATAATAATAATAAAGCAATAATGAATTTTAAATGTGCCAAATAACCCAACAATGTTGCTAACGCAGAAATGCGCTCATCGCAACCAGATCTAAATCGGACGAAACAAAATTTATCGCAAAGAAAAAGAAATTAAGCAAAAAATAGTATTATTGCTCACACAAAAATGCGATCATCGCAACCAGATCGAACTAACACAAATGTCACGCGTCATGCACACAAATGTGCAAACATCGTATCGACATAATTCGATCAAAAATCTTATATATATAAACTCTAACAATTTAAAAATTATATATATATAAACGTAACAGTAATAGATAAAGAAAAAGAAATAACGGTAATAGATGAAGAAAAAGAAATAACGGTAAAAGATGAAGAAAAAGAAACAACAGTAATAGATGAAGGAAAAGAAATAACGGTAAACGATGAAGAAAAAGAAACAATAGTAATGGATGAAGAAGAAAACTAAATAACGGCAAACGGCACTCACTCCTCTTAGGTTTTTTTCATTCTCCCCCTTTTTCAACAAGGCAACACATGTATATATAGGGAACAAATTAGGGTTAACACCAAATTGTCAATAATGTCCCTAAAGCCCATTTTAAAGCCCAAACTAAATAATTAGTTAAGAAAAAATAAAATTTAAATAATTTAAAATAATTAAAATAAACTTAAAATAAAAACTAATAATCCTATTGATTCCTAAAATAAAAAATATTATAAAAAGAACAAAATTTTTTTCAATATTTTTTATTTTATGATTTTTTGGATATTTTTATGAATAATTTAGAAAAAAGTGAAAAAAATAATATTTTAAAAAACGATTTAATTAAAATACGAAAATAATAATTAAATAATAATAAAAAACTATTTTTGTTATTTTTTTAATGAAAGATAGAAAAATTTAGAGTAAAAATAATAAAAAAACAAAAAAAATGACAAAGGTGAGATTCGAACTCTCAACCTCTCACACTCATAACTCCTTACACATGTCCTCCTGCCAATTGTGCCATTTTTACTTTTTAGAAAAAAATGCATGCCATATGATATTTACCTGCAAAAAGTCAAACGACTACACAAATTTGTTAGTAATTGATTAAATGCAACGAAATGCGACGACAAATCTTAGGGAAAAATTTGGGGTATTACAGTTATTATGATAATATTTCTCACCCAACCTCTCTTTGATGTTGGCAAAAAAAAAATCATGAAGTTTGACTTTGGTTTGACCACAGTTGACCTCAGTTTGACCTTTTAACCGCATTGACTGCTTTTGACTTATCTGATCATCTGACTGAGCAAACTTTTGAGAAAAGTCTTGAAACTTGACATGGGGGTTCTTATACACATATAAGATGTTATGAAGCTCACTTGAAGTCTTGGAAGTCCATTTAGCCTGATTAAAGTCAAAACCCTAGTTTTGGATGCACTGCTTAGGAGGTGCATGGTCTGAGGGAATTGTCAACTCTTCTGACCAATTATGAATTTTGTGAACCTTGTGAACCTTCTTGGAACACAAAGTCTTGTATTGTGAGGGCAAATTTTGGGGTGCAACAGCTGCCCCTGTTCAATTTTCTGAAACCTGAGGGGTTAGATTGGTATATTTGCCAGTCGTAACCTGGAAGGTTGAAGGGGATTGAACACAAAAGCCCAAAAATTTGCACTCACCAGTGCATGGAGTGATATTGATGGTTGGTTGAACATGATTGAGTGGGCTTAAAGATGCCACTAGGGGAAAGTTCTTCAGTAGTATAATGAGAACTGTCAGGAGTCTGGAGTAATACTGATGTAACAGCATGTCTTCATGAGGATAGAGCAATCAATAATGATAACCCTAAAGCAGTCTTGAAGTGATAAATCTGACCTCAGGAGGATAGAGCAATCAATAGCTCTAAAGCAGTCTTGAAGTAATAATGGCTTCAGGAGGATAGAGCAATCAATAGCTCTAAAGCAGTCTTGAAGTAATAGAATGGCTTCGGTAGGATAGAGCAATCAACAGCTCTAAAGCAGTCTTGAAATAATAATGTGATATGTCTTCAGGAGGATAGAGCAATCAATAGCTCTAAAGCAGTCTTGAAGTAATGATTTCAGGAGGACAGAGCAATGGATAGCTCTAAAGCAGTCTTGAAATAATAATGTAATTTCAGGAGGATAGAGCAATGGAGAACTCTAAAGCAGTCTTGAAATAATTAGATGGCTTCAGGAGGATAGAGCAATGAATAGCTCTAAAGCAGTCTTGAAGTAGTAATATGACCTCATGAGGATAGAGCAATGAATAGCTCTAAAGCAGTCTTGAAGTAATAGGATGATTTCAGGAGGATAGAGCAATCAGTAGCTCTAAAGCAGTCTTGAAGTCATGAGAGGCTATCAGGAGGATAAAATAACCCTGAGGTTACAATAAAGCAGTCCCAAAGTAATAAGAAGCTCATCAGGAGGATAAAGTAACCCTGAGGTTACAATAAAGCAGTCCCAAAGATCATAAGATTGTTTGTTGGATAATTAACCTGAAAACAAGGTAGCATTATGTATAACAACATTAGTTTATGCTTTATGTATGCATGTATGACATGATGCACTTAGGTAATGTACTATAGACATATATGTTATGGTATGATGTAAATGATGTATGTATGCTATGACACTGCTGGAAGTGTCTGGATATCCTTGTATAACAACTGCTGGCCAAGGAAAATAAATCCCGATTCGTTGTTGAAGAATATATAACCCTCCGCCTGCTGGGGATAACAAGGTATAGATAACCTCCCGTTGTTGGGGATAACAAGGTATAGATAACCTCCCGTTGTTGGGGATAGTAGGGTATAGATAACCTTCGTTTTCGTTTGATAGTAGGATAAGTATAACATCCCGTCTTCGTTCATCGTGCCCTTATTGGAAAGTAATTTCCCGTATATCCGTATGAGGATAAAAGAGATGGATATAAATTCCAGGGGAGATTAGACTTTGTGAAAATGGATTAGTCCTACTGATGGTTTGTAACTGTCTTGTAAAGATGAACCGGCGAAGCTTCGTTGAAATCCTTCCCTCGTTCGTCCTTAGTAAATACTATTACTGCATTTTCATGCATTTCTGGTAAACATCAATCATATTAAAAGCATACATGCGTTTCTGGTAAACATCAATCATATTCAAAGGCATACATACATTCAAACACAACCAATGGACGTTTCGCTTATGTAAATAGGGTAAAAGTGAATCTGGATTCAAAAGATGGAATTTATTTATATCAAAAGTGACCCATACACGGGTAAGTTTGTACAAGGAGACATAAACCCTAGTAAGAGAATTTTGTCATGAAGTTTTACAAAAAGAATCAGCTATGTGGGAAATAATCCTATTGAGTTTCAATTCTACTATTGCCACTCAAGTATCTCATCTTCTTGCTGTTGAGACGGAAACGATTGGATTAAGCTTTATCTGTTTGAGCTTGAGTAAGTAGTACAACTGGTTGCAGTTTCATGAGTGATCCAAACGAGACATAGTCATACGCTTTAATCCCTAACTTTTGCCTGGATTGCCCTTTCAGGTTTTCAATCCACCGGGATACCCTTTTTTGCCCAAGCCGCCTTTTCAGGTTTTCGACTTGCCGGGTGTACATCTTTTTATATATATATCCCTAATTTTTGCCCAAACCCTTTTGGTTTGCCGGGATGCCCTTATTTTTGCCTAGGCCTGTCAACCTAGCGGGCCTCTTTTTATGCGTAGTATTTTTTAACTATGTCTGCGTTTACAGGTTGTGGGAAGTCTTCACCATCCATTGTAGTCAGTATCATGGCACCTCCTGAGAACACTGTCTTAACTACAAATGGTCCCTCATATGTTGGAGTCCACTTGCCCCTAGGATCACCCTGTGGTAATATGATACGCTTGATTACCAAGTCACCAGCCTGATATACCTTTGGCTTAACCTTCTTGTTAAAAGCTTTGATCATCCGTTTCTGGTACATCTGGCCATGACAAACTGCTGCTAACCTTTTCTCATCAATCAAATTTATCTGGTCAAGTCGAGTCTGAATCCACTCATCTTCATCCAAGCCTGCATCCTTCATAATTCTCAAGGAGGGGATCTGAACTTCAATAGGCAGAACTGCTTCCATACCATAGACTAAGGAGAATGGGGTTGCCCCTGTTGAAGTACGTATTGTAGTACGATAACCATGCAGAGCAAATGGTAACATCTCGTGCCAATCCTTGTAAGTAACAGTCATCTTCTGTACAATCTTCTTAATGTTCTTATTAGCAGCTTCAACTGCCCCATTCATCTTTGGACGATACGGAGAAGAGTTGTGATGCTTAATCTTGAACTGCGTACAGAGATCAGTAATCATAGTGTTGTTCAGATTAGAGCCATTGTCAGTGATAATCCTTTCAGGGATACCATACCTACATATGAGATTATTCTTAATGAACCGAGCCACAACATTCTTAGTCACAGATGCAAATGAAGCTGCCTCTACCCACTTCGTGAAGTAATCAATAGCAACCAGGATGAAACGATGCCCATTAGAAGCAGTAGGCTTGATCTCACCAATCATATCAATGCCCCACATGGCAAAGGGCCAAGGAGCAGTCAACACATTCAATGGAGATGGAGGTACATGTACTTTATCAGCATAGATTTGACATTTGTGACATGTTCTGGAGTGTTGATAGCAATCAGCTTCCATGGTAGACCAATAGTAACCTGCTCTCAAAATCTTCTTTGCCATGGTATGACCACTAGAATGAGTGCCAAAGGTCCCATCATGCATCTCTTCCATAATTTCTGTAGCTTCCTTCTTATCCACACAACGAAGCATAGTTGAATCATGATTACGCTTATACAGAATGCCATTACTCAGAAAGAACTTAGCAGAAAACCTTCTCAGGAACTTCCTATCTTTGACAGATGCCCCTTCAGGGAACTCCTGAGCTTCAAGATAGTTTTTCACTTCATAGAACCAAGGCTTCTCCTCTGCCCCTTCAGTGTCAATCTCATTGCAGTATGCAGGCTTCTCAAATCTATCAATGGTAATCTTGGGAGCTTCATCATCCCAGCTGATCTCAAACATAGATGCCATGGTGGCTAATGCGTCTGCCAACTGATTCTCTCTTCGTGGAATATGTCCAAAAGTAATCTCTTTGAAATGTGGGATCAAAGACAACACATGTTCTCTGTAAGGAATGAGATTATCATGCTTTGTATCCCAATCTCCTTTAATCTGACTTACTACCAGAGCTGAATCTCCATACACCTCAAGGAACTGAATCTTCATATCAATAGCAACTTGCATACCCATGATACATGCCTCATACTCAGCCATGTTATTGGTACAATAGAAACAAAGTCTGGCAGTAATCGGGGTATAACAACCTTCAGGGGAACTAATCACAACACCAACACCATTACCATGTGCATTGGAGGCACCATCAAAAACCATAGTCCATCGGGATCCTTGTTCAGGTCCGTCATATTGTCCAGGTTCTTTGGTAACAGACATAATGTCTTCATCAGGGAACTCAAAATTCATTGACTGGTAATCATCTACTGCTTGATGAGCCAAATGATCAGCAACAACACTCCCCTTAATGGCCTTCTGAGTGGTATACTGTATATCATATTCCGTCAAGATCATTTGCCATCTTGCAATTCTTCCGGAGAGAGCAGGTTTCTCAAATATGTACTTGATTGGATCCATCTTCGAAATCAACAAGGTAGTATGGGTCAACATATACTGTCTTAGTCGGCGAGCAGCCCATGCCAAAGCGCAGCAAGTTTTCTCGAGCAGTGAGTATCTTGTTTCACAGTCGGTAAACTTTTTGCTAAGGTAGTATATTGCCTGCTCTTTTCGACCAGACTCGTCATGTTGCCCCAATACACACCCCATTGAGTTGTCTAATACTGTTAAATACATAATCAAGGGTCTTCCATCAACTGGTGGCATTAAAATTGGAGGTTCTAGCAAATATCTCTTGATTTCATCAAAGGCAGTCTGGCACTCATCATTCCATTCCATCACCTGATCTTTCTTCAACAACTTGAAGATTGGCTCACAGATGGTAGTTAATTGGGAAATAAATCTTGCAATGTAGTTCAATCGTCCCAAGAAACCTCTAACCTCCTTCTCAGTACGGGGAGCTGGCATCTCTCGTATAGTTTTCACTTTTGCAGGATCCACTTCAATACCTTTTCCACTGACAATGAAACCCAGGAGCTTTCCAGATCTAACTCCAAAAGTACACTTGTTTGGATTTAATCTCAACCTGTATTTCTTCAACCTCTCAAACAACTTGTGCAGATGATCAAGATGTTGTTCTTCATTCTGAGACCTGGCTATCATATCATCCACATATACCTCTATCTCATGATGAATCATATCATGAAACAAAGCCACCATAGCACGCTGATATGTTGCCCCTGCATTCTTCAAACCAAATGGCATTACCTTATAGCAAAAGGTGCCCCACTGTGTCACAAATGTAGTCTTCTCCATATCTTCAGGTGCCATCTTGATTTGATTGTAACCAGAGAAACCATCCATAAAAGAGAATACCTTATGCTGAGCAGTGTTGTCTACCAGAATATCAATATGAGGAAGTGGAAAGTCATCTTTAGGGCTAGCCTTGTTCAGATCTCTGTAGTCTACACACATACGTACCTTACCATCTTTCTTAGGAACTGGTACCACATTTGCAACCCACTGAGGATAAGAAGTTACGGCCAAGAACCCTGCATTGAACTGTTTCATTACCTCTGCTTTGATCTTTTCTGACATTTCAGGACGCATACGACGAACCTTCTGCTTCTTTGGACGACAATCTTCTTTCACTGGCAAACGGTGAACCACAATGTCTGTATCCAACCCTGGCATATCTTCATAAGACCAAGCAAAGATCTCCACATAGTCACGTAGCATCTGAATCAACCTGCTCTTGACACTGTCCTCTAAATCAGCCCCTATCTGGACCTCTTTTCTGTTTTCTTCAGTTCCCAGATTCACAACTTCGACTGGCTCTTCATGTGGCCGTATAGCTTTCTCTTCTTGTTGTAACAACCTAGCAAGCCCTACAGGTATTTCACAATCGTCCTCGTTTCCGTCTTCAGTTTGATAGATCGGATTCTCGAAATTGTAATTGGCAATAGTAGAACTGTTATCAACTGGATCCAGAGTGGATGAGGATCTGCATTTTAGTGACGTGGGTGTGTGTAAGAACACATAGCTGATAAAGCAAAAATAAAAGAAAAAGAAAGACAAGGAACACAATATTTACGAAAACGAAACGTCCACTGATTTTATTGAATGAAGTATGCAAATGAAATGACAACCCGTAACAAGCACACCATTGTGCCCCGGGTAAGGCACAGGGCTTGAAAGTTTTAATTGTTCCAGAAATTATAAATTTAAAAACATAACACAGTAATAGTATTTACTCCTGACTAAAGGAGATAGGGATAACATCTTCAGCTGTCCAATTATTGAGTCCAGCACCCACAGTAGGAAAAATCCATGCCTCCAGGTTGTAGTCTTCATCTTGATCTCCCACAGCATTGATAACCCCTTGATTGGTGATACGAACAGCACGGGCACGACGGACAGCCTTCTGGGACTCTGCAGTGAAACCCAAACCAAACTTGTCAGACTTGTATGGAATATCAGGAAGCTGACCCCAAATAGTACAACCACCTTCTTCCACTACAGCTTTTGCATTATTGAGGGAGGCCATTGCCATTGTTGGAGGGTTTCTGATGACCACAGGAACCTTCTTCACAGCAGGAGGAGTCACACAATCCTTAACAGCCCAGGGAACCACTTCAAATGACTGACATGGAGTTTCAATGTATTCACCTTCTACTTCCAGATACTTGAAAGTGTTTACATGGCTGACAAAGTATTCTTCCTCTCCAAAGACAGTAACAACTTTTCCATTCACCGGATATCTCAACTTTTGATGTAATGTGGAGGTCACAGCACCTGCCCCATGGATCCAGGGACGACCAAGCAGACATGAGTACGAAGGACGAATATCCATCACATAGAATTTAGCAGTGAACACCTGAGAGCCAACCTTGATTGGAAGATCAATTTCCCCATGCACTACTCTTCTAGAACCATCAAAAGCCTTTACCACAATATTACTGGGCTTCAATACCGTATCTTCAGGACTCAACTTGTTCAGGACTTCCTTAGGCAACATATTCAGAGAGGAACCATTGTCTATCAGCACATGAGACAGGGTAGTGCCCCTGCATTCAATTGAAATATGCAAGGCCCTGTTATGATCCCTCTTGGCAGGGGTCAAGTCAGCATCAGAAAATCCTAACCCGTTGTCATAGGTCAGGTGAGCAACACAATTCTCAAACTGGTCCACAGAAATTGCACTGGGTACATGAGCCATCTTTAGAAACTTGATCAATGACTTGGCATGAGCCTCAGAACATAATAACAGGGAGAGCATAGAAATCTTTGAGGGAGTATGCCCCAGCTGATCAACAATATCATAATCACTCTTGCGAATGATTTTCAATACTTCTTCCATCTGCTTAGAGAGGTCATCAGCAGCTGGCACATCAGTAGATACAGGCTCAATAACAGGACCCTTGCCCCGAGCATCAGTGGTGGAAGTAACAGCAGGAGTAACTGCACTCTTAGAAGCAACTGGAGGAGAGAAGACTCTTCCACTACGAGTGATCTTGCTAGATCCAGCAATATTATCAATGTCAACAGGCATATCAGGTAAAGGCTCCTGCTTGACACCATGGATGTAAACATCAGACCCATAGTGCCAAGGCACAGCTTTGTCAGATGTATAAGGAATAGGACCAGGAGTGGTAATGATCAGAGGAGCTACTCTGGCTTCAGCAACAACTTTCACAGGACCTTCAGCAATAATCTTGATTGGGCCCTGATGAGTGATTTTAATGGGACCCTTTGAAGTGATTCTTAGTGGTACTTTGTCAACCATGTCAACCTCTTCAATCTTCTTACCCTGAGTCAGATGATCCACCATACTTTCTACAGATGCTGGTCTTCTTTCAAACACTATAGTATATTTATCCATGAGACGTTGAATTCCATCTCTCAAAATGAAGCAACTATCCGGCTTATAGGTACAATATAGACAATCTTCATGACAACCTGGAAAGATCCCAGCTTGTACTAACCTCTTTTTGATAACAGACAATGGTGTGCTCAACTCCATAACTGAATAGACATGCAGATCTTCATCAATATCTTCATCAATGGCGTTGACAGTCTTCTCGTGATTTGGCATTGGAGCTGTAATCACATTTGGAGTACCTGGTGGATCAAACTCAATTTCTCCAGCATCAATCATATCCTGAATTTTGTTCTTCAAGACCCAGCAGTTATTAGTATCATGTCCTGGACAGTTTGAATGATATGCACATCGTGCATTGGGATTGTACTTGGGAGAGGTAACATTGGGATTCTGAGGAGCCTCCCTCAGGGTAATAAGTTCAGCCTTCAACAAGTGTTGCAATGCCTGAGCCATTGACATGTTGATCTTCGTGAACTGTCTTCTAGCCCTCTGTTGGTTGCCTTGAGGCTGCTCTGTTGTTGCAGGAGTTGGATTTGAAATATGAACTGCACTAACAGACTGATGCCTTCTGTTACGATCAGGCTGACCATACACAGCATTAGATTCTTTCTTCCCAGTGGGAGGCTTCTTTGCAGCACCTGATGAAGAAGTGCCCACTTGGATCTTACCACTCTTGATACCATTCTCTACTCGCTCTCCTGTCATGATCAACTCAGTGAAGCCAGATGATGAGCTTCCAATGAGATGACTGTAAAACGGACCATTCAGCGTACACATGAACATATCAACCAACTCCCTATCAGTCAAAGGGGGTTGAACTCTTCCAGCTAAGTCTCTCCACTTTTGAGCATACTCCTTAAAGCTTTCTTTGGCACCCATAGACATGCTTTGAAGCTGCATGCGAGTGGGGGCTAAGTCAGCATTGTATTGATACTGCTTGTAGAAAGCTTCAGCAAGGTCATTCCAATCTCTGATGTTGACACTCTCCAACTGATAATACCACTCTAGCTGAGCTCCAGATAAACTCTCTTGAAAGAAATGGATCCACAACTTTTTATCAGCAGTGTGGGGTTGCATTCTTCTGACATAAGACCTCAGATGCAATTTGGGACAAGAGACCCCATCATAGACAACAAATGTAGGAACTTTGAACCCAATGGGTATGACCACCCCAGATATCAAGCTCAAATCCTCAAAATCCAGCCCAGATGATTTCTGTAATTCCATAGCATCCATTCTATCCACCAGCATCTTGAATTTGTCTTCGTTAGGCTCATGGTAGTAGTTAGCCTCAGAATCAGAGTCCCCCATAGTGTTGTGGAGACTGCCTTTCTCCTGCTCAGATTCTTCAGATTCATAGTCTTCAACATGTTCCTTGGTCTTGACAGGACCTTTGAACCTTCTTCCCATGTTGAGCAACCCAGCAGACCTTCTAGCCTTCTTAGTCTTCTTGGCCAGCAGTGTCTTCAATTCATCCTGCCCCTTGGATAGGTTCAGGATCAGCTCTTGGAACTGTGCATTCTGTGCCTGGAGATCCTTAACTGATTGTTCAATAGCCATTGCTGAAATAAATAGCGAGAAGATGAGAAACCTGTGCACAATTATAAACCTGTGATGCAATGATATGGGAATGCATATGCAATGTTTTCAAGGACCGCAGGATTTAAATTTGCTTAAACAATCAAGAAAGTAACTTTTTATTAGTAATAACTTGTTTTGCCTTTTAGGCTTACAAAAAATGAAAACGAAATAAGTACAAAAGATGGGGTTTTAAGTCTCCCATGGACGTTTCCTCTTTGTGTTGAGGTATGAGTTGAGGTTTCGTTCCTCATGAAGTAGCTTTGTTAGCTCTAGGATCCTTGCTTGGCTTGCTTTGTAATGAGCCTCGAAAGTATCCCTTTGCTCTTTCAGTTGGATCCATGATCTCTGCAAGTCTTCCATATCAGTAGGCATGTCTGGGTGAAGGATGGTATAAGCTGTGTCTCCTTCAGCAACAGGTTCCATGGTAACCGGTAGGACGGCAGGATATGGCATCATGAGTGTCTGAGCACGAGATCGTACCCATCTGAGATAAGCCTCCATAGGAATAGTGTACTTAGGCTCCAGTGTCTTGCTGTCAATCCTGTTTACCTTTCCCCAAGCTCGTATGAATCTCTGACGGTAACCCTGAGGATCTTTGTCGTAGTCAAACACAATGCCCTGAATCAACATGTCATGTGGACCATCGCTCCGGGCGTAACCAAACTGTCGTAAAGCTAGAGATGGGTTGTAGGTGATGCCTCCTCTTATGCCTAGAAGTGGCACATTAGGAAACTCCCCACAACGGTCAATGATGGTGACATTCTCCATAGATCTGGAGCACCAATGGATGTCTGAGTGAGAAAGTGACATGATCCTCTTGGACCATCTGAACCCTTGCTCATTCTTCATTACTGAGCGAGGAAGGTGAGAAATAAACCACCTAGAAAGTAAAGGTATGCAGCACATCAAAGTTCCTCTTGCCCTTGTAGTACGGGTGTGAAGAGAATGTAGGATGTCTCCAAGTAAGGTAGGCACTGGATTGTGACTCAGGAATATGTTGATGGCATGAACGTCTATGAACTGATCAGGATTGGGGAACAACACTAAGCCATAAATCAATAAGGCTAAGATCTCCTCAAAAGCATCGTAGCTCATAGCCTTCAAGAACATTTGAGCTTTATCCACTAATACCTTGGCAAGAATACCTTTAACTCCACTTCTCGTCTCTAGAACAATGTCAGACTTCTTCAGATGTAGAGTTGCAGCAATAACTTCTGGTTTAAGCTCCTTCTCTAAGCCTGTGAATGGCTTCTGATCAAGAACAGGTATACCCAGAAGTTTAGAGAACTCCTCCATGGTTGGAACCAGCTGATAATCAGGAAATGTAAAGAAATGGTGCTTAGGGTCAAAGAACTGAAACAGCACACTCATCATGTCTTCACTGAACCCTGAAGTAACTAGATCCAATAAGTGACCATGTCTCTTGTTGAACTGGGAATGATCAAGCACTAGGGAAACCAACTCCTTGAGCTTAGCAGGTATCCCTACAAAGTTGATCCTGATGGTGTTTCTACGAGCAGAAGCCATGACCTGCAACAAAGAACAAAGATAAATCCTTTGGTCCTTGAAATGGTTAGGGAAAATGATATGCTTATGATGCATGATGATGTCATGATGTCATGCTCAATCACAAACATGTGGCACACACAAACAAGTCACACCATAGCCCTAGGTTTAAAGGCTTGCATGAGGTTCAAAGGCAAGTACCCTCCCCTGAAGTTAGATGGTTCATCCTGTCCTACAAAAGTAACCAGGTTCTAAGGGATCTCAATATCATTGATCCTTCACAAGGGTGGTTGTTCAGAAGGCAACTTACTTGCCAACCAAAACCCTCCAAGTTTAAGATCTCAATGAGCGTAGTATCGAGTGTCAACCAACTTCAGTCTGCACCAAAGCCGGTTACCTCACTACTTTCTAAAGGCCAAGATGAGTTAACTAGGGTTCTAAAAGTCAGTTAGTGCATTGACAACATATGGCAGCCTCAATATTATCCTCAACTTGACTTAAGGAATATAAGCACCAACCAAGAAGTCGCACTAACTATGGCCACCAGATCAACCGTATCGATATACGTCGTACAGTTTCCTTGGTCTATTGCCATTTACCTAAGGTACACTAGATCCGGGTTAGGACCTTTCACACATAAGAGCACCCCAACAATATAATAATAAAGCAAACAAGGCAAACAATTTAAAGTGATCTTAATTCCTAAGGGTACCCCTCTTAAATAGGTCCCCAGCAGAGTCGCCAGTTCTGTAACACGGTGGGAGAACTGACTTTAAGCAATGTTGCGGATAGCAAGAGTCGCCACCGACTTTTATTTTATCCATAAGGAAAGGTTATAAAAGAACAGGAAAGACCTTAGAGAATATTTTGGGTCCGGGGGGTAGGTTATGAAAAGGGAAGGTATTAGCATCCTTTTCATCCATGGTTATCCATGGGCTCTTAGGTACTTAAGCTCACTTTTGAATTGTTTTGAAATTGTAGTGTGTGAATAGAAAATTTTCAGAATAGTTAATAAATAATCCATGTAAGGATGTGTTAAGAACTTGTTTGAAAACTTGTTGAAAATTTGTTTAAGTGCGAAACAGTTTTGAAGTGAGCAAGCACCTAGGAGTAACCTACCCTAATGTTTAAAGGTCTTTCTTATTCTTCATTCTTTCCTTTAGTAAGACTATCCCTACTATAATGGAGTAGGTAGTCCTTACTTTGGATGTTAAGGGATATGTGAGGGACAATTTGACTTTGAAGGCCATTGTGGGATGTAATAAGCACATATAAGGGACCATCATCATTTTTCGAAAGGGACTCGATTCGTAAAGGCAACCATAAGGGACTTTGATGATTTTTCTATTTGAGGGACTTGCTTTATACACCCCACTTGACCATTATTCGTAGGCAACTTGAGGGATATCCTTAGGAAGTGAGACGGCGATTAAAATTGACTTACGTGTGTGACGTGTTTATTTTAATTATCTTTATTTAAAAGTGGTCTAAATTTATTTTAATATTACATACATGTTGTTACACTCCCTAATTACTAACCATAATAATAATTAAATAATTAAACAACTTTACATCCAAGAAACAATTACAAAATAATAAGCAAAATAATTAAATAGCAAAGATAAATAAAATATAAATAAGCAATAATAAATAATAAAGGGGTTAATTCTAAGTTTACTCGGCAAGACATCGCATCTTGTGCCTACGTATCCTTACGGGAGTGGAATCAGAGTAATCGTAGTTCCCCTCAATAGGGAGGTTAGAAACTTCTTGATTGTGGTCAAGGTCTCAAGGGGAATAAACGCATCTTAAGGACACGCTTACGTGGAGTGTAGAAACTCCAAATCTCTACGTTGAAATGTTAAGTTGTAATTAGGGTTAAATTAGGGATTCCACGGCGGGAAACCCTAAAATGAGCGCGGCGGCTCTTTGACCTAATGCTAAGGGTAAAATTGTAATTTTGCCTGCGGCGAGGCATTTGTGAAAGTTAGGGTTTGTAGTTTGTAGTTTTGAGGATTTGAAATTGAATGTGTGAAGTTTTACGGACTATTGGCGCGGCGGCCAAACAGTTAGACCTAACCTTCGGATGTGTGCAATGTGACAGAAATAATAGTAAACGCGTGAGATAATTGAATCATGCAAACAGAGAGATAATGTCATAATTTAAACCATGCAAGCAGAAATTTAAAGGCAGAATTTAAAGAGCGATTGTTAAGTTCGCGAGGTTACATGAGAGGAGCAGATACAATATGATAATGAAATTTGAATTGAACAATAATAAAATAAAATAAATAACGGTTCTAGTTATTATTTTAAAAAAAAGATTTTAGTTATTATTTTAAATTTATCTAAAAAAAAGTTTTTCTTAAAAATAATAGGTTTTCATATTAATTTGGAAAAGATGTTAATGTTATTTATTTTAAAAAAACAGATTTTTATATTATAACAAATTTTAATAAATTAATGATAACAATAATAATAATAATGGTAATAATAATGATAATAATGATAATAATAATAAATAATGATAATAATAATAATAATAATAATAATAATAATAATAATAATAATAATAATAATAATAATAATAAAGCAATAATGAATTTTAAATGTGCCAAATAACCCAACAATGTTGCTAACGCAGAAATGCGCTCATCGCAACCAGATCTAAATCGGACGAAACAAAATTTATCGCAAAGAAAAAGAAATTAAGCAAAAAATAGTATTATTGCTCACACAAAAATGCGATCATCGCAACCAGATCGAACTAACACAAATGTCACGCGTCATGCACACAAATGTGCAAACATCGTATCGACATAATTCGATCAAAAATCTTATATATATAAACTCTAACAATTTAAAAATTATATATATATAAACGTAACAGTAATAGATAAAGAAAAAGAAATAACGGTAATAGATGAAGAAAAAGAAATAACGGTAAAAGATGAAGAAAAAGAAACAACAGTAATAGATGAAGGAAAAGAAATAACGGTAAACGATGAAGAAAAAGAAACAATAGTAATGGATGAAGAAGAAAACTAAATAACGGCAAACGGCACTCACTCCTCTTAGGTTTTTTTCATTCTCCCCCTTTTTCAACAAGGCAACACATGTATATATAGGGAACAAATTAGGGTTAACACCAAATTGTCAATAATGTCCCTAAAGCCCATTTTAAAGCCCAAACTAAATAATTAGTTAAGAAAAAATAAAATTTAAATAATTTAAAATAATTAAAATAAACTTAAAATAAAAACTAATAATCCTATTGATTCCTAAAATAAAAAATATTATAAAAAGAACAAAATTTTTTTCAATATTTTTTATTTTATGATTTTTTGGATATTTTTATGAATAATTTAGAAAAAAGTGAAAAAAATAATATTTTAAAAAACGATTTAATTAAAATACGAAAATAATAATTAAATAATAATAAAAAACTATTTTTGTTATTTTTTTAATGAAAGATAGAAAAATTTAGAGTAAAAATAATAAAAAACAAAAAAAATGACAAAGGTGAGATTCGAACTCTCAACCTCTCACACTCATAACTCCTTACACATGTCCTCCTGCCAATTGTGCCATTTTTACTTTTTAGAAAAAAAATGCATGCCATATGATATTTACCTGCAAAAAGTCAAACGACTACACAAATTTGTTAGTAATTGATTAAATGCAACGAAATGCGACGACAAATCTTAGGGCAAAATTTGGGGTATTACAGTTATTATGATAATATTTCTCACCCAACCTCTCTTTGATGTTGGCAAAAAAAAATCATGAAGTTTGACTTTGGTTTGACCACAGTTGACCTCAGTTTGACCTTTTAACTGCATTGACTGCTTTTGACTTATCTGATCATCTGACTGAGCAAACTTTTGAGAAAAGTCTTGAAACTTGACATGGGGGTTCTTATACACATATAAGATGTTATGAAGCTCACTTGAAGTCTTGGAAGTCCATTTAGCCTGATTAAAGTCAAAACCCTAGTTTTGGATGCACTGCTTAGGAGGTGCATGGTCTGAGGGAATTGTCAACTCTTCTGACCAATTATGAATTTTGTGAACCTTGTGAACCTTCTTGGAACACAAAGTCTTGTATTGTGAGGGCAAATTTTGGGGTGCAACACCATGCATTTTAAAATCTTGTCTCCGACCTCTTAATTATATCTTCCTTCGTCTCTCCAATTAGGACTATATCATATGCAAAAAGCATGCATCTCAATGCTAGCTCTTAGATGTTATCCGCAATACATCCAAAATCAAAGTAAAAAAGGTAGGATCTTAGGGTTGAATTTTGATGCATATCTATTGTAACGAGGAAACAATTTGTTTCTCCACCCTGTGTTTGCACACTTGTCAATACCCGCTTTATACATATCTTTGATATCTCAAATATATGCAATCTTAACCCCTTTCTTCTCTAAAAATTTCCATAAAATCTCTATAGGAGCTATATCATGTGCCTTCTCCCAGTCAATAAAAATTAAGTGCAAGTTTTGTTGGTCCATTCGATACTGCTCCACTGGTTCATCTGATACTGCTCTATCACACACTATTTCAGATAGACCGCTTCCATGGTCGACATCATAGGCATAAAACCTATTGTTTTTTAATTGGATGATTTAAGTCAAACAACATGGGTATTACATTATGTATTTTGGGTGAATAGGCTACATATGGTACAACATGTTCCAGCATGTGTACAATATATGACCTCAGTCTGCAGGCCAAGGTTTGTGAGTTATTCTGGGGGAAAATATGTTTGATTCAAAGAGGATTTATTATTTTATCTTTTAGTAATGTGTCATTTAGTAAGACTTGATAAAAATATTTAATAAAATCAAAGCCAATTAAATGAATATTTAAATTGAATGAAGATCAAATCAAATCAAATCTTTTTGTAGATGTTTTTAAAGTAAATCAAATCGTATTAGAAATAATTATGTATCAAACCTAATTCCCATTGGATAAAATCCAAGAACATGGATTTCTATTTAAGGAGACTCATTCCTAACTTTGAAGACACGCAAGTATTGAAGATCTAGTGTGTTAGGGTTTTGTTATTTGAGTCTTTTTATTCTTGTTATTTATAGTAAACCTCTAAAGAAGCCTAAACAAAATATTCAAGGCATACATATTTATTGTTAGTAGAGATTTAATTCAACATCTTTAAACTGTTGAAAGAATTGATCACTAAGGTAGTGATTGAGAGAAAGTGAGAGGGTTTCTTATATTTTGGATGAGTATTAAATAGAAAGACACGAATAGTATTAGGAAGTAGGCATTGAATAAGGTTTGTTCAACTAAGATTAATTGAACTAATACTATTAAGAGTGAATTTTCTTTTTTGGGTTAGAAGCTCCCCAGATGTAGGTAACGTTGCAACGAATTGGGTTACCAATTCTATTGTGTACTTTATTTCTTTCTGATTTAATTTTTGTAATTTGTCAATCTATTTTAAATTGTTACACATGTTGTCCTAAACATTGTGTCTAACATCTGTCATGCAAAGAACATAATTTCAATTGGCATTAGAGCATGCACCATGTTCAGTTTGGGCGAGCTCCAGGGAAAGAATTTTTTTAATGGATAATAATATGGAAGGATGGTCAATCAATAGACCACCAATCTTGGATGACTTCAACTATGATTATTGGAAAGCTAGAATGATAACTTTCTTGAAGTCCATGGACAAAAAAACTTGGAAGGCTATAATACAAGGTTAGAAACATCCTATGACTACCACTATAGATGAAACATAAATATTGAATCCATAAGCTGAGCGGTCTAATGCTGAAGATGAAGAAGCTTTTGAAAACTCCAAAGCTCTAAACTCTATTTTCATTGGTGTAGATAAGAATATGTTTAGATTAATCAACACATGTAATGAATCCAAAGAGGCATGAAAAATTCTTTAAATTGCACACAAAGGCGCCTCTAAAGTACGTATGTCAAGGTTTCTTCTTCTCACAAAATTTTTTGGAAATATGAGAATGAATTCAACATCGGGATGCATGATATTTCCAACACTTCTTTTGCATTATAAGAGAAGATATCTAAAGAAAAACCGTCCAGAAAGATATTAAGATAGCTACCTAAGTTTGTCAGAAAGTTAGATATTAAGATAACTTTTGCCTAAGTAAAACAGGCCAGACATATTTTTTATCTATTAGATATTTGTTCGTACGCGGTTTTTACGTGAACAACCTCTGACCTCCTCACGCAGGTTTACTTGTGGGACTGGCCAAACAAGTCCCATAACGTACCGGTCGAGTGTATGAGATGGTGGTGGAATGATGTTGTTTACAGTAGTTTGGCCAGTCCCACAAGTAAACCTACGTTAGGAGGTCAAAGGTTGTTCGCGCAAAAACCGCGTGCGAACAATATTAAGATTGTTACCTGTAGGCCTAAGAAGACACCAAAGAAGAAGAACGAATTAACATAGCATTCTCAGCTATGTTAGAATGTCTGATGCAGAAGGTATCTCAATTGAACAAGCTTAAGTTTGTCAGAATGTTACCCAAAGTTTCTTTTCAAGAGCTCCTGATACATGAATGTATCCTTTTGTGTTCACTACTTTCTGGATTCATGTGACTGAGTGAAAGTATGAGCTTAAGAAGCTATCTGATGAAAAGAAGATTCTGGTGTTTTAGTTCTTCACTATTTGATACAGATGATTAAAGACAGAACAAGCTTGGAAAATAAATGGCTTAAATCATGATATATGAGAAATCATCATGATAAAGCATTTCTTGGATGCATCTAACATGTCTATTCAGAACAGAATATGATCTTTTTGATGCATATTAGATAAGGTTGCTCTGAAAACTACATCATCTTGGCATGGGAGCACTTCTACTGGAAAATCAAATTAATGTCAGATTTGATGATAAGCTTGGAAACCAGAAACCATAGCTTATTGGAAGATTGCAAATCAGAAATTACCTATTCAGAATGATGAAGGTAATGGAGCTTCTTAAGAATATGTCTTCATGAGACATAACATTTTTTTTTCTATTTCCCAAGGTTGAAAATTGTTCAAAAGAAGATTAAACCAAGCTTTTGCAGTGGGTGAAACTCTATCCAGGTTATTTAGTTCAAACTTAAGGAAGGAAGTGTTGAAGATGTCACGGAACATATCAACGAAGGTGCAGTTTAGACGAAACTCATCAATAGTAACACCAATTGGGAACCTGTGGCCTTAGAAATAGAAGAGGGAATGATTGTGAATGGAATACCATACACAGATGAGTTGATGGAGTTGACATCTTCACTTTCTAGAGCAAATTCCCATAAAACTTTTACAAGGTTTGGATAAATGGGCCCTCTTAACAAGGCAAAGTAGTTAGGCCAATCTTGTATGTGCTGACTAAGGATAATATCCTGATCTGCTCCCTTGAGACTCATAAAATCATGTCATTTTTTGACAATGACTTCAAGAATCTCTTCATTTACACAAAAGGTTTTAATAGTCATAGTTGAAAGAGAGAGAGAGAGAGAGAGAGAGAGAGAGAGAGAGAGAGAGAGAGAGAGAGAGAGAGAGAGAGAGAGAGAGAGAGAGAGAGAGAGAGAGAGAATCATAACAAAGAAAGGATATGAAGTTCACATGGAACGAACAACTCAAGATGAAAGAGAGGACAATAGGTTAGCAATAGAAGGAGTGACTAAGGAAGAGGTAGACGGGAACAATAAATAAGAGAGGAAACTATGAATTTGACTGAGAATTTAATGATGAATCAACACTGAATTATGCGTGATAGGGGCAAGGGTTAGAGTAATACGACAAATGAAATATGGAATAAGAGGTGTTGATCAGACACAATATTTGTAAGAAATAGGAAAGACATTCTAAAAAAGAATGAGTTCAGAAAAAATGAGATGAAACTGAGGACGAAAAATGGCAAAAAAGAAAGCATTCATTCCCCTTCTATGTCTTACATCTATAGTCTTTTTGCCCTGGTGCATCTCTTTTACATTTAAGAAAAATCTGGAATCTTGGATTACTAATTGGTGGAATACGAAAGAATCCAAAATTTTCTTGAATACTATTCAAGAAAAAACTATTGTAAAGAAATTCCTAGAGTTCGAGGAACTGTTCCTCTTGGATGAAATGCTAAAGGATCTGACAAGGGGTAAAGAGAAACGATTTCAATATCTTTATTAAAGAATTTTTCATTAACTTGAGTTGTCCCATCAAATACTAGGCATGGTGCATTTAAGACAATAATTTATTGTGTCAATCATAATGACTAATAAATGCATCATACTCTTCAATTTCCAATGGTTAAAGGCATTTACCGACATATATGCATTCTGACTAGTTGCTTTGCGAAACATGAAAACTTCACAAGTCAAAAGATTCATATTTCAAAGGTAGAGAAAATGTTACTAAACAATAGAAATTTAATTTTCTATTCCAGGAAATTGCATTTAGAGATAGCTCTTTTCATTCTTGATGTAAAACTAAGTTCACTTGCAAAATGAAAACAAGTTTATATTTCAGTAAGGAAATTTTGAAAAAGATTTTATCCCTGGCAAGGATTTTATCTTAAAGTTTTTAGAAAATGAATTCCTTCTAACATAGTCTCTTAAAACGTATTGCACTAGAGTATAAGAATAGATTTCTAAACTATTTAAAATAAATAGTAAAGGTTAGAAATACATTACTCAATCCTTCTGTAGATTTCTAGCTTCTGATGTAGAGGCTTCTTCAGAATCTCCGCACATCCAGCTTCCACTAGAATCATTTCTCCTTTCATCACTTTTCTCCATTCTGTTGTATTCTTCATAAGAGTCTTTGAGCGTTGAGTAGAAACACAGATATCTTCAAGACTTCTTAAGCTACCTTTCTAACGAATGAAGGACATCTCTTCTGATGTTTATTTCATCTTGATCATTAGAAAAGAGTCAAGTTCAGTCACTAGTCTTCATATATGAATCATCCATCTTCTATCTTCAAGAAGATTTGTCTTTAGAAAACCACTAGCTTCTCGATTCTTAGCATAGACTTCTGAAAAGTTATGTTCTGAGAGAGCTTGTTGATTTTTCTCTTTCATCATTAGAGTGTATTCTTTGATTGGATGCTAGTCTTCACCAGATGTAGATATCATCAAGATCATCAAACCAAGACATATTCTTTGGTGGTTTGTATGATAATCTTATTCTTACTAGCTAAGCCTTTTTAATCAGAATCAGTTCATCAGAAAGTGACAACTTCTGTCATTCCTTTCTTAGCGACGGAATAAACTGCGATGGTTTCTGATTGAGCATCTTTTGATGTCTTCATCTTTTAATTCTTAAGCAGCTCCAATACCTTCATCATTTTGAATAGGTAATTTATGATTTGCAATCTTCCAATAAGCTATGGTTTCTGGTTTCCAAGCTTATCATCAAATATGACTGTTGCACCCCAAAATTTGCCCACTCTTTTCTAACTTTGACTGGCTTTTGCTTCGCATTTCATCTGCATATCATCTAGGTCGATCATTTCTAGCATACTGTCCCTGTTATCAGCCGGAATGGATTTATCAGGATTACAACCGCTTTGTTCGTGTTTTTAGACAGCTTAAACCAGTTCAAGTGATGATATTTATTTTGGAATCGAGCGAAGGTTGTTCTCTTTCTGGTGGTTCAGTCTGTGCTGGTAATTTTGTTGCGTTTCGATGTTCGACCCCTTTTCTTCATTTTTTTTTATTTATTATTTCGTGGCATTTTGTGATTTTATTTCTATTTTTGCTTTATATTTCACTTTTATATTTTGTTTTAGTTTTAATTAGATTTTATTTTAGAAAATAGACTGAGATTTTTAGATTTTTAGATTAGGAATTAGAATTTAAATAGAATTTTAACTTAGATTATTTTCATTTAGTTTTAGATTAGTTGTAGAAATTATTGGAACTAGTTAGTTTTTTTAATCTAGAGTTTAGAATAGAATTTAATTAGGTTTAGAATATATTAGAACTCTAATTTTATTTAGAATTAGTTTAGAACTTTAATTAGATTTTTAGAAATAGAATTTTAATTAGGATTTAATTTAGAGTTTAGGTTGTTAATTAATCTTAGATTAGAACTTAATTTATTTAATATTAGGATTTTGTCTAGAATTTATTTTAGTTTAATTAGAATCATTAGACTTAGAATATTAGTTTCTATTAGAAATTATATTTATTTTAATTATTAAGATATAATTAGTCTTTTAAATTAGTATTAGTTATAATTAGAAGTTAGATTAGATTATAGTTGACTATCAGTTAATTAATAGTTAGAATTAGATTAGAATTTTAATTAGGATTTTATTAGTATCAGTTATATTTAGTATTTAGATTAGCATTATTGGTAAGTTAGTTAATCATTTGTTTTTAGCCAGAATTAATTAATTAATCATAAGAGGACACAAAACAACAGCAAGAGGCCACGTGTCGCTCAGTATTAAGGCCTGTTACTGTTCTTCTTCTTTGAGGCTCCGAAAACCCTAGAAGCAGCCCCCCAATACTGTTCACTCTCTTCTTCCTTAAGAGAGCCAAAACCCTAAAAACCAGTCGCCGCACCGTCAACATCACCCTTCTGTTCTAGCCGCCGCACCACTCCCTCCATCCTCAAACCAATTCTAAACCATCATCAAAACCCATTTTCGGACCTTCTTCTCCATTAAACCCTCACTTTTCTTCTTCGACCAAACAACAACACGTTCAACAAACCTAAAACCCATTCTGAGCTTCACCCTCAAACTTCTTCTTCACCGCCGAATCCATCATCACCTTCCTCTAAACCCTAAGCCACCGTCCATCTTCTTTCCTTCATCACCTACAACAACCATTAAACCCAAAACCTTTCCGCTCTTCTTCATAAACCCCAACGACTTCCTTCAAACCCGTTCCCAAAATGCTCAAAACCAACGAAAAATGCAAACCCAGAAATTCTGAAACGAAAAGAGGAATTGAAATCGAACAGAGATGAAGGAGAGAGATTGAGGAAAGGATTTTTGAGCGAAATTGAAGTAGAAACCAGAGAACCGCGAAAGGGCAGCGAAGTCGTTCTTCCTCATGTCATGTTCGTGTGAACGTTTTTGATGTTTCTGTTTTGTAAAGGGTGATGGGCTTATCCAAGCCCAAATGATTCTCATCTATGTACACCCCTGTTTCATATCCCCCCTCTTTTCTTTTTTCTAAAAATGTAATATAATTTTTACATAATTTATTTTTTATTAAATTGTTAATATTTGTAAATAGTTTTTAATTATTAGTTTTTTTTTTTTTAATTTTATAACATTTTCTACTTAAACCTTTAGAGTTTTTTATGTATATTTATTTTTCTAAACTTTAGTTCTTTTAGAATTTTTAATATATTTCTTAGAAGTTAGATTTTAATATTTTTATTTTTCTATTGAGGATTTATTTTGATATTTCCTCTTTTGGGTCGATGAAGAGACCTCTAAGTTTTTCTGTCAAATTATTGATGAAAAACGATAGATCCGAGACCATTTTCTTTGCAACTTTTCATTTTCGACTTTTATTCATCTTCATTTATTTTCGTCACTTTTTGGTCAATGACGAGACTTCCTTAAATCGTTATTAGTCAAATTATTGATAAGTAATATTGGATCAGAGACCACCTTCTTTCTCTCCTCATTTCTTCTTCACTTTTGATTTTATTTAAATTTCCTCGATCGATGAAATCTTTCAATTTGTGAGCGTCGACTTATCGAAGTCGATAACCTTTCTGATTTCAAATCTATAGAAAATGACCATTTGGGTCATTTTCTTTACTTTGGAATCATGATAGGCTACCTTCGATTAATCGACATAATGTTTACGATTAAGATGAGATCCCACTTTTTGGTTCGTGCGACACGATTAAATCGGAGAATGATCCTCAATATCATTTCTCTATCTTGTCCTTAGAATAAATATTAATTACGCGACCTCCTATAGTTTGACTTCCCTCATAAGTCGAGCTACGACGGTTTAGCGTCACATTGTGTCCCAATTCAATTCACTAACACCGTTGAACCTTAATTCAAACCCTTATAATTGCGATGAGTGTTGTGAGTCAAGCGCTAGATACGTAGGAAATGATAAGCGGGGAGGTCTCTCTTCATATTGTCTAGAGTGTTTAGCATATGCCCTTTGGGTGATATGCGATGCATTCACTCCAATGTTTTAGGATTTAGTGCAGTGCGCGTCCCAAACCAATTCAATTCCATCCCAGTCAGGCGTTCCAGACCTAAGACTCTTTTCTCTCGCACCCGTGCGATCGAGACCCTTTTTTCGTAGTGGTCGAACTACGGCTGCTCTGATTTCTCATACTAGATGAGAATACATAGGCACAAGACAATGTTGTCTTGGCGAGCACTCTTCTTTCTTTTCCACCTTTTTCCCCAGAAGGACATGTTACGTCCGTTCTACCACAAACAGGTAACGCCTATGTCTCCAACGAGCGAGCAGCAATACACCTAAACTGCTAGAATGCATACGCTAGCATCGTCTACCAGAACTTCCCTGCAAACCGTAGGCCGAACTACGGCTACTCTGATTCCTCATTCCCTAATGAGGATACGTAGACACAAGGATCTCTATCCTTGATGAGCACACTAACAACTAACTTCCCATTTCTCTTGCCCCAGTGCAATCGAGACCAACTCGTTTTTCAAACCTTTTCATCCTTCGGGATTGTTTCAAATCTCATCTTCAGAAAAGAGTACGTTACTTTTCTGTTCTACCGCAAACAGGTATCGTCCCTAACTGTTGGAATGGAGATTTAACGTCACTCATCAAAACGCACCACCATAGTTTCCCGAACTACGTTTGCTCTGATTTCTCATACCAAATGAGGATACATAGGCACAAGATGGCAATGTCTTGGCGAGCAACCTCACCCGTAGTTTCCCGAACTACGTTGACTCTGACTTTCCCATTGCACGAGGGAATACGTAGGCATAGAGTGGCGATGTTCTATCGAGTCTGTTCTTTCTCTTCACCCTCGTTTAGCAGTAGCTTTTAGATAGTTTTTAGCCATAAATTAGACAACAAGCATGGATCTCGTTGAGTACAACGGACGTGAGGGGTGCTCATACCTTCCCCTTGCGTAACCGACACCCGAACCCAAGATTTGGTTGCAATGACCTTGTCTTTCCCTTTCTCTTAGGTTTTCTTCGATCGTTTCCTTTCCCTCTCTTTGGGATAAATAACATTCGGTGGTGACTCTTCTGTCTGTTTGCCGGACCTTTTCGTAGTTGCGACAATGACATTGACTTAATTTTCTAGTAGAAGTGCTCTCATGCCAAGGTGATGTAGTTTTTAGAGCAACCTTATCTAATATGCATCAGAAAGATCATATTCTATTATGAATATACATGTCAGTTGCATCCAAGAAATGCTTTGTCATGATGATTTCTCATATATCATGATTTAAGCCATTCCTTTTCCAAGCTTGTTCTATCTTCAATCATCTGTATCAGATAGTGAAGAACTAGAACACCAAAAAGTAGTGAACACAGAAGGATACATTCATGTATCAGGAGCTTTTAAAAAGAAACTTTGGATAACATTTTGACAAGCTTAAGCTTGTTCAACTGAGATACCTTCTGCATCAGACATTCTAACATAGCTAAGAATTCTATGTTAGTACGTTCTTCTTCTTTGATGTCTTCTTAGGACATAGAAACATCTCATGTATTCTTCAGTCTTTTCCTTTAAGCATTTCATGCTTTCTTCTTAGGCTTTGTCCTTTTGAAGTCAAGATAAACTTATCTGACATGACATAACTTATTTCACTTGTAGCAAGTGACTTATTTTGCCATCATCTCTCTACATCTTCTGATATTGATCTCTTCAGCTTCTGGCGAAGGAATCATCATTCAGAATCTTAGGTTCTGCAATCATGATTTAAAATCTTGTTGACAAGATTTTGACATCTTCAACATACTTCATGTTGAAATTTCTATGCTTCAAAATCATGACATGAGCATTTTCTCTTCTTCACATGAAAGAGTTCCTAATGAGTAATACTGAGAAAGTCAATGGTAGACCGAGTATGTTTGTTGAAAACATCCTATACTAAAAAATAATTATCTTTCAGCAAATAAGATTTCTTGCTTGATGATTCTTGTTGATCTCTTCTAGACCATTCTTCTTAAGCCTTGTTTGGGCATCACCTAAGGAGGTATGTATTTCTCAACTAACATATTCCAAGAATAGCATTCATCATATTCATCTACTAATCTGATGAGTCTATTATCCTTTTACCAGCTGATTATTCAACTTGCTCTCAATTTTCTTGCAAGCGCTATAAGAAAATTATGTAGTCAATAACAACTAGCTCTAAGAATCAGTGACACAATCCAGAATGAACCTTTCTAGTTTGTCATTTTAGTACTCAATCTTTTTATCATTGTATGAGAATGAAACTATGGATGGTGGAGGAGATTAACCAGAGCGTTTCTCAAAGCTCGTCCGGATCTTTATCTGACACAGTTAAGTGTTTGATAAACATCAATAATATAACTGGAGCTCTGATACCAATTGAAGGTTGAGAAACACAAGAAAGAGGGGTTTGAATTGAGTTTCACATTTTGTCCCCTTTTGTGGAATTAGAAGAATAAATATAATAATAACAATAAAAATAAATGACACAATTATTTTTATCCTGGTTCACTGTTAATGAAGTTACTCCAGTCCACCCCTCAAGGTGATTTCTCCTTATCACAAGGACTTAATCCAATAATCATCAACGATTACAACTATAATGGATACCTTCCATTACCTTCTTTAGAACCCTGGCATTCATTCGCCTCTCAAAGAATCAACCTCCAAGTCGTCAACAACGACCTGGCCCTCTCAAGCATTCTATTCATCACTCGAACGCTCAAGGAACAACATCCACTAAGCTATTAGAAACACACTTAGTCATCTCAAGCATTCTGGTCTTCACTCGACAGCTCAAAGAACAATACCTTTTCAAGGATTTTCTTATGCACTAATATGCTTCTTACAAGCTGATTACACAGATGAAGTACATGAACACCTAAGTGTTTCTAGCAAGTTTTTGAGCAACAACTCCTTGCTTTCTAATATAGAAACTATCTGAAGAATGAATTTCTGAGAGATTATAAAACATTAGTTATGTATTGCTTAAAAGCTTTCTTGATGATCACTACAACTTATTTTCATGAGCTTTAAGCTTCTTTTGATGAAATCCTTTCTTGAGCATATTATGCTTCTTCCGATTTAACCATCAAGATCAACTAAGTTACTATTCTTCACTTATTGATGTTTCACTTGACTATTTTCACATGGCTTCTGCATGTTGCATCGTTGTACGCACTTCAATTTTTTTCTTCAGCTTCATCTTCATTGAGCATTCTTCATTTCGACTTCAGCTTGTAGCATTTTCTTCAGCACTTTGGCTTTGCGTAGCAGCGTGCTATCATCAGCAACTCACTATCTATTATTCATAAATAAGAAATTCTTCAAGCTTCTTGGTATTCAATTTTATAGAGCTTGAGAGAATAGATCCATTGAAGGGCATTCTTGGAAATATATTCCAACAACAATATCCCAATGTTTAATTGAAGGAATGGTAAAAATCATTGTACAAAAAGTTGCTCCCGCGCCACCTTTTCGAGGTAGAGGTAACAAAGTTTTAGTATTATTATATTCAGCTTAAAAAAACATTCTTATCTTCAGTCTTCTAGAATCTTTAGAGGCTTCAAATATTAACTTGATGAAGCGTGTTGTAGAAGAGTCTTTCTTTGTGTAATCTTCAGAACCACAGTCTTTGGAGTCTCAGATCTTCGTTCAGCATAACCTTGTCATAAGAATCTTCAGCACTTGGTTTCTTAGAAGCATTATCTTCAGAGTCTTCATAACTTGTTCTATCAGAACCTCATCTTCAGAGTTTTTAGATTTCATTAAGTGCACTTTTGTCTTCAGAGTCTTCAGCATTTTGTTTAATCAGAACCTTGTCTTCAGAAACTCTTCAAAGCTTGATCTTTAGAAATAATGTCTTCATAATCTTCAGAGCTTTGTTCACAAGAACCATGTCTTCGGAATCTTCAGAACTGTATCAATGTAAAGCACATTTCTTGTAAAGCCTTCTAGGATTATTTATAAAGTATTAATCAGAAACCTCATTACAAACGTTCCTTAGAATCGTTGCATTAGAAGTATTTCTGAATATCTTGTACATATATATGTTTTTCTTCCAGAGTGTTGATAACAAGTCTGATGATGTCACACGTCTTCTTATCAGAGTCAGAATCATATTGACAACAACCATACACTAGACAGAAACCATATCATACATAATTGTTCTATTAGATAACTTGTGCAGTTATCATCAAAACATAAAGGCCAGATGTAAAACCAAATCTTGTTCTTACAATCTCCTCTTTTTGATGATGACGAACAATGCATTTTGGTAAACAATTTGTATAAGGTAATCACCATAAATTTACAGAGTCAGAGATAAGCTTAACAAACTCCCCCTGATTATGTTACTCTCAAAATTCATTTATGCTTGTTCAGAGTCACCCCCTGATCCCAAGACTCACAAAATGGTTTTGAATTAGAATCATATCAACATATAAGGATTACTTCTCAATGAAGTCTCATCAGAATCTGACTAGAATTGGTTGGTCTTCATGTCAGAACCAAGCTTGCTATCAAAATACTGTAGATGTATTAGAACCTTATTTGTCTTATCAGACTTGATGTCTTGCATTATATACCAGAAACTGGTAGATACTTTCTTAGATTCCATGCATCATGTATCAAAACCAAGTCTTCAGTATCTTAGCACAGATCACCAACAGGTGCACATATCCTCATGACATTTGATGGTTCAGAAACCAAATATTTTCTTTAATGATCATGACTTGAATTGATCTCCAAAGCATTTACGTTCTTCTAATACTGGAGTCTATATACCATTTGAAGTTTGGATACCAATTAGATTTTAGATACCAATTGAATCAATTTGAGCATTCTTTCAGAAAGTTAACAACTTATGACAAGTTCTGGGTATCAGTATGAAACTTATGGATATCCTTTCTGATTGTCCTTTACTTCTGATACTTTAGTGGTCAACACCAGATGTTCATATATTATCAGTTAGCATTCTTATTTCTTTTACATGTTTTTTGATGATTATATCTTCTGATATCTTTGTACAAATGCTTCTGATATAATCTTCTTAACTATTGAGTTCTGATGCACATCACTTATTTCTTGATCATATCTCAAATACAAATTATGTATTCTGATGTATCATAGATTCTAATATGTCATGTCACTTCTGGTAAAGTCTTCTGATAACTTATTCTAACATACAGTGAACTTTTGCGAAGTTCCTGATCAATTTTCAAACATATGGTTAGAAATAAACATATTTGCATTATATTTGGGATGATATTCTTTAGATTAGGTATCAAAATCATATATCACTTTCTCTCCCTTTTTCAGAAATCAAAAAGGTAAATAAAAGAAATTGACAAATTAAAAAGAAGACTATTGTGAAGGCAGAAAAAAGAATTTCATTAATATTGATAAAAAAGTTACAATGGAAGACGACATACATGAACAAATTTAGAATTTATGACAAAAACTAAAAACTTAGAAGTTCTAAGATTCAATAACTCTTTAGGGTTTGAGGGTTGTAAGCTTTCCCTGTGTCAGAAGATCTTCGAGAGGAGGTTTGTAAGCTCTTCTGGAATTCTATCTGAAAAGTCTAAGAAGTCAGGTTTGTAAGCTCCCTTCCATTCAGAACATAGACTAATTTTCTAGCACATCCTTAACAACTTTACATCTTACTTCAACACAGTAGTAAGATAACTTGTGCAGTTATCATCAAAACTTAAAGGCCAAATGTAAAACCAAATCTTGTTCTTATAGCATGTACAATACTAGATAAACAAAAGAAAACTATAAGTGATTTCCTTCTGAAAAAGAGAAACTTGGTTCGACCATTGCAGGTATGGAAGAGGAAGTCACCTTGTTAAAGTCCAAACTTGGTAATATGACAATCCGTACGTATGTTGAACAATGGCTCTAAGGATCTTGATGAAATCTTGAAAGTTAGAAAGACGTCTAATGATGTGAAAGGAATATAATTTGACTACCTCTCCATGAGAAAAGAAGCAAAAGTTCCCACTAAGAAGTTTTTCCTCCCTGAGAAGAAAACTGAGGTTCTGATGTTGGACCACATGTCTGAACATCCTACTCAACATATGTACCCTAAGTACATAAGAAACAAGAACTCTTGATAGAGATGTCACTACTATGGAATATATGGTCATATAAAGCCCTATTTCTATATAATGTATGGATATCCTCAACCCTATAGTCAACCAAGGGTCGACAGAAATAAATTCAAGAAAATTCAAGCAAGGAAAGTGTGGAAACCCAAAACATAAACCACTTATCTCATTGCTCACATATCTCTTAAAGTTTCCTCAAGTGAAAATTGGTACTTTGATAGTGGATGTTCCAGGCACATGACTGGAGAAAAGAACTGTTTAGAAGAGTTAATATCATACTATAATAGTTATGTTAACTTTGGTGATGGAGCAAGAGGAAAAATTAAGGTATAGGCAAATTGGTCTATCAGGTCTCCCTAGCCTTGATAATGTGTTGTCGATAGAAAGATCAACTGTAAGCTTGATCAGTATAAGTAAACTATGTCATCAAGCTCTAAATGTGAGCTTAAACAAATCATAATGCATTGTTTCTAGCAAAGATCAAGAAGTGTTAATGAAAAGATCAAATCCAAAGACAACTATTATTTATGGGTGTCTCAAAACAAAAGTCAGCCCTCAACATGTTTGATATCCAAGGTAGATGAGACCAAGATATGACACCAAAAACTTGGTCATCTAAATCTCAAAAGTATGAGAAAAAATCATATCAGAGTATGCTATCAAGGGATTGCCAAAGCTCAAGATTGAATAAGCCAAAATATGTGGTGAGTGTCGAATAGGAAAGAAGACCAAAATGTCCCACAAAAAGCTCCAACATCTTATTACCTCAAAAGTTCTCGAATTACTTTATATGGATCTAATGTGGGCCTATGCAAGTAGAAAGTCTAGGTGGAAAAAGACATGTTTTGGTGTATGTGGATGATTTTTTAAGATACATTTGGGTCAAATTTATTAAATAAAAATATGACACTTTTGATGTCTTCAAAGAGCTATGTCAACAACTCCAAAGAGAAAAGGGAGTGAGATAGTGAAAAGAAGAAGTGGTCATGGAAAAGAGTTTGAAAACTCTAAATTATATGAGTTTTATTCCTTTAAAGGGATTAATCATGAATTTTCAGCACTTAGCACACCTCCATAGAATGGAGTTGTTGAGAGAAAGAATAGAACCTTGCAAGAGTCAGCTAGAGTAATGTTGCATGCCAAGAACCTACCTTACTATTTTTGGGCTGAAGCTATGAACATAACTTGTCACATTTACAATCGTGTGGCCATAAGATCTGGAACCAAATAAACTCAATATGAGTTATGGAAAAGGAGAAGACTAAATGTCAAATATTTTCGTGTATCTAGCATCAAGCGTTTTATCCTTGCAGATCATGAGCAAAGAAAAAAAATATGGATCTCATGATTGATGAAGGAATCTTTCTAGAATATTCCATCATTAGCAGAGCATACATAGTGTATTAAAAGCATAGTAAGACTATGATAAAATCTATAAATATTGTCATTGATGATACTCCTGAAGATAAGAAAGAAAATGAAAATGATGTTTCTCCTCAACATACTGATGTCCCGATAGATATCTTACCCAAGGTGTCTGACATTGAGCCTGAAAGCATAATTTCTAAAAATCAATAAATCAACAAGAGACCATCAATCATAATTTAGAAGGATCATCCCATTGAAAATTTCATAGGAAATATGAATGAAAGAGTTATCACCAAATCCAAAGAGATGATTGACAACACATGTTTTATTTCAAAGATTAAACCTAAGAACATTAAGGAAACTTTGACTGATGAATTCTAGATCAATGTAATGCAAGAAAAATTGTCCTAATTCAAAAGGAACAAAGTTTGGGAATTAGCTCCTAGACCTGAAGATATGAATTTCATTGGTACCAAATGGATTTTAAAGAACAAATGTGATGAAAGTGATAATGTGAAGGCACATTTAGTTGCTGAAGGGTACACTAAAATAGAAAGAGTATATTTTAATGAGACACTTGCTCCAGTTGCTAGACTTGAGTTTATTAAATTATTACTTTGGAATTTTCTGCATAATGAAATTCAAATTGTATCAAATAGATGTTAAAAGTGCCTCTCTAAATGAGTATCTTATTGAAGAAGTCTATGTAGAACAACTAAAAGGATTCATTAATCCTAGCTTTCCAAAATATTGGTACAAGCTGAAGAAAGCTATTTATGGATTAAAGCAAGCTCCAAGAGCTTGGTATGAGATGCTAATTGAGTTCCTGATCAACAATGAGTACAATATAGGAGAAATAGATAAGACTCTATTCGTGAAGAATGATGGGTGAAAACTCGTGATAGCCTAGATTTATGTTGATGACATAGTCTTTGGTGGGATGTCATACAAGATGGTGCAACATTTTTTTAGCAAATAGAGTATGATTTTGAGATGAGTCTTTGTAGTAGAACTCACTTACTTTCTTGGTCTTTAAGTAAAGTAAATGTAAGATAACATTTTTGCATCTCAAAACAAGTATGCAAAGAGTATAATGAAGAAATTTGGCCTTGACAAGGCTAGCCATAAGAGAACTCCAACTGCAACTCATGAGAAGTTATCAAAAGATGAAAATGGGGTTGATGCAGATCAAAGTCTCTATAGAAGTATGATTAAAGATCTAAAGTTATAGGATTTTTCTCTTTAATTCTTTGTATTCTTGTTGTTTATTGTAAACATCTAAAGAAGCCTAAACTGAATATTAAAGGCGTGAAGGTTGATTGTTAGTAGATTTGTAATTCAACATCTTTAAACGGTTGAAAGCATTGATCACTAGGGTAGTGATTGAGGAAAATTGAGAAGAATTATCATATTTATAGGGAGTCCTAAATAGAAAGGCAGTGGTAGTATTACGAAGTAGGCATTAAATAATGTTTGTTTATCTAAGTCTAATTGTACTAATACTATTAAGAGTGAATTTTCTTTCTTGGGTTGAAAGCCCCCTTGATTTAGGTGACATTATACCAAACTGGGTTACCAATTCTCTTGCGTTCTTTATTTCTTTCTTATTTAATTTTTGTAATCTGGAAATCTATTTTAAACTGTTACACTCGTTGATCAAGTCCAACATCTGTCCTGCGAAGAACAAAATTTCAAAACCCAATTGATTCTCAGTGACTTGAGTCTCTTTTCTTAATCCCAGTACAATCAATATTTTCCATAATTTCATGGTATGACTCATTAGGTTAATCTCCCTATAATTTGTACAATTTTGTATATTTCCCTTGTTCTTAAAAAGTGCTTTTTCATTAACTTTGCATATTCTTTGACCTCATAATTTCGTTAAAGAGTTTGACGAGTCACTCAATGCTTCTATCTTCAAGAATTTTCCACACTTTAACGGGTGTGTTGTCTGACCCAACCACCTTACTGTTACTTATCCTCTTCAGCGCTTTTTTACCTCTTGTTTATGAATTCGACGATAGTAATTATTATTTCGACCCTCTTCTCTAATGTCGAATATGTTAGAGTCCGATGAGATATCATATCATTCATTAAATAAATTATAAAAATATGTCTTTCACTTATCTTTTATATCATTTTCCTGAACCAAAATTTTGCCTTCTTCGTTTTTTCCTCACTCATTTAATCTAAATCTCTTTTAACACACTTCATATGAAGTCCACTTATTAAAAAAACATATTAAAAGTTAACTTGTTAAAAACACTTATTTAATTTGATCTATTTTAAATATATAAAAAATATTAAAAGCAAAGATTAATTAAATTGATTTATTAGCAATTGTAAAATGAATATTAAATAAAACTGATTACAATAAATTAGTAAATGAGTTTGCAAGTCAAAAACCTCAACAACAAAAAAATATAATAATAAGGTTATTATTATTAAAATATATATTAAAACTTGTTTTAGGTCTGATTTCATGTTGTGCAGCCTGATTCCACAAACACATAAAATCGAATTCTGCGACCATGTTAGTGAATAATATGTCATGGCATATATTTAAGTATTCTTTTATGTTTTAAGACAATAACAAAGAAACTACTAGAATCCATCCATTCATTCATTCAAAAGAAAACTGAATGCACCAAGGATAATAACACAATAACAAAGTAATTCATTATTGAATTAGCCTAGGTACAAGTGAATCTTAACAGCGAGGAAGAAAATGCAAACAAGACCAAAATAGAGAAGAGAGTGAATGAGTATTGAAGCACCACTTGTCTGAAAGTTTCCAAACTCAACGCATCTCGACCGTCCAGGTAACTGAAACAACAACCCTGGCGTCAACAAAACAAACAGCACAATTGAAACAAACACTGGCCCCCAATCCGACATGTTTTCTCTTTGTGTATAGATATAGAACTGAGCACAAAACGGAACACTTCTGAACTGAATGCATCAGCTTATTATTATTGCTACTTATAAATACTATTGCAGATTCTCTATGCATCGTGATTTTGTGCTTCTGCATGTGATGGATGCTTTGATTTAGGAGTTGGATTGGGATTAAGAATAACTTGTTTCATCTGCTATTTGCAAATGAGTGTTTGTTTTCCCTTCTGCTTCCACCCACGTTAATTGTGTGCTTTGCAAGCAAGGAATTCAATTCAGTGTGCGTATTTTTATACTTCATAAATTAATTAACTTATGCAATTTTCACTTTATTGTTTATACTATAGAAACCGTTGTTATTAAATATGGATGGCTTTCTAAATTGATTAAGTGTGAGGTATAAGTTTTCCTTTAGTAAATTAAGGTAATTTATATAATTCTATGACTAAAATGAAATTATATCTCTGACTCCAAGTAAGTAGAGTCAAGTAAGTACATCTTGACAAAGCATTTATGTTAGAGTTTTTTAATTCTAAAAGTATTAATGTGAATTTTTTGACACTTTGTATTTCAACACTTTCAACTCACATTTGTTTTTCTCAATACTTGTTTTTAAGTGTGAGTATATTCACAATGTTTTCCTTCAAATAGAAACTCTTTCATCTCTACCTACACTTGAACTGTTGTTGACGCTTTCTTAATGGGACATACCTCTTGACCACCACCATGTGGAGAGAACTTTCGATACAAAAGAGTTGGTCCTTCAGTCGGGCGTAACTCTAATACCACAGTTAGATCATCAATTCTTTAGGGGCCATCATGAGGGAGCATTATACATTAGAGTCCTTTTTATTTTAGGCAAAAATATTGTTTAGGTCCTTTAAGTTATTTTTAAATAACAAGTTAGTCCTTTAAGTTTTTTTTTAACAATTGGGTCCTTTAGGTTAACTAACGTTTGCATCGTTAACCTTTTTAAGATATTTCGTTCCAAAAACACCTATGAGGCACAGACGGAGATGAAGTGGCAATTAAGAGTGCTGAAGTGGCATGGACGGTTGCTGAATTGACATTTGTGTTATTCCTCAAGTGTTTAAGCATGATTGTTACAACTTAAGTGTTACAGAACCCTAATTTTCTTTCCCCCTTGCTGACTGATACGGCTGGTAAAGCTTTTTCTTTCTCTTGCATTTAGGATACATTGAAGAAACCCTTGTGTTCATGATACACTTAGGTACGTATACTTACACAATGATGGTTGTTTTTTGTGCTCATCGTTATTTGAATAGTTATATTACGCACAGTTACACACACATGTATCATATCAACATTAGATTGATGGTTAGATTAATGTTAGTTATAAGTAATGTTAGTTTCTATTGTAGGGTACGTTTCTTATTTTAGGTTGATGTATACAGGAACATAATAGTTATTGGGGGTTGTTAAAGAAATTAAGTATCAAGGAGTTCAAGAAATGTGGTATGACTTTGCTGGAACATTGAAGGCACTGGAAGATGATTTTTGTGTAATATAAGCATTGGTTTGGCCCAAGACTAAGGGGAAAGTTGACATATATATAGTCCACCCTATTGAAGAACCTGATTTAGTTGTTGCCCTACCTAAAACACAATCTGAGGATTGTGGGGACCAGCCTGTTGAGAAAAATATGGAGGGTTGTGGGGACCAGCCTGTTGAGGACAATGTGAAGGATTGTGGGGACTAGCCTGTTGAGAAAAATGTGGAGGATTGTGTGGACCAAGATGAGGAACAAAATATGGATGTGTGTGGGGACCAGCTGGTTGAAGAAAATATGGAAGAAAGTGGGGACCAGCACGAGGAACAAAATATGGAGGAATGTGTGGATCAAAGTGGGGACCAGCCTGTTGAAGAAAATGTGGATCAAAGTGTGGACCAGTATGAGGAACAGAATAAGGCCCAACCTGATGATAATGATGAAAGTGCATTAGGGGAAGGTGATTTTATTGACTCAGATGATGAGGTTTTAAATGATGGATTTGCTGAAGTATTGGTAGGAGAATGAGTGTTACCTGTAGGCCAAAGTGGTCAACCTAATTTTGATATATTAGCAGATGACATAACTTCTAATAGAAAAAGGAAAGGAGGGAGACCATCAAAGAAGAAGTCAAAAGTATGTTCCAAAAGGCACAAGGGCGGACTTAAGAAAAAAGGTGTGGATGAAGGAAGTTCAGTTCCCATCAGAAGTGATGAAGCATCAAGTGATGAAGATGTCATTGATCTTAAAGTTAGGGAAAGAAACACATGTAAGAAAGTTTGTCGTGGTTTGTCAGATTCTGACTATGCAATTGAGGACTTAGAAAGTGAGGATGACAGTAGCAGTGAAGATTCAGGTGAGGATGGAAATGTTAAGTACCCATCCTTTGTCATGCCTAAAAAGTTCAATGACTATAAGTAGGTTTTGGGAACCTTATTCTCAATAAAGGAGTAGTTCAAGGAAGCTATTGCTAGTTATGTTGTTCATAATGGAAGAAATTTAAGGTACGTGAAGAATGATAAGACTATGGTTAGAGTTGGTTACAAGGAAGGTTGTCCATGGGTGGCCTTATGTTCCAAATTACCTAATGCAGAAACTTGATAATTGAGAACACTAAATGACATTCACACTTGTAATAGGGAGTTTAATGTTAGAATGCTTAATTCTAATTGGCTTGGGAAGAAATTGTACACCACAGTTAGGATCAACCGTAATGTTAAGATGACTGCTATATGTGAAAAGGTACGTGAGAAATGGAATGTTGATATGAGTAGGATGAAGGCTTATAGAGCACAGAAGACATCACTGAATATTGTTGAAGGGTCATTCAAGAAGCAATTTTTAAGGTTGTATGACTATGCACATGAGGTATTAAGGTTAAATCCCAACAGCACCATCAAGTTAAATGTCCAAGCAACTGAACAACAATAATCTGAACTTGAACAACAACCTGAAGAATATGTTAGTAGACCATTACTACCAAGTTTTCATAGATTGTATATGTGCCTTGATGCTTGCAAAAAGAGTTTTGCAGTTCGCAGACCAATAATTAGAGTTGATGGATGTTTTTTAAAAGGCATTTATGGAGGTCAAATCCTTGCAGCAGTAGGAAGAGACCCTAATGATCAAATATTTCCTATTGTAGTGGGTGTAGTTGAAGCAGAGACTAAAGACCCCTGGGTGTAGTTGAAGCAAAGACTAAAGACTTGGGAGGGCCAAATGTTTGTAAAAATATGACATTTATTTCAGATCAGCAGAAGGTAACATTCAGGTTTTCACTTTGTTTCATATATGTCCTGCATGATTTTAATTTGTAGCATAAATATGTAACATTGAGGTTTTAAGTTTGTTTCATATATATCCTGCATGATTTTAATTTGTAGAATAAATATGTAACATTCAGGTCCTTCATGATTTTAAAATGTCACAATATAGTCCTTCATGATTTTAAAATGTCACAATGTTGTCCTTCATGATTTTAAATTGTATCATATATGTCATGTGTGCATGGTAATAAGTTGTCTTTAATTTATGATTAGGGGTTGTTACCTGCAATAGATGAGTTGTTACTTGTAGTTGACCAGAGATTTTGTGTTAGACACCTTTATAGCAACTTCAAAAAAAGGTTTCCAGGAAAACATTTGAAGGAATTTATGTGAAGGGAAGCCAAGGCAACATATCCTCAAGTATGGGAAAGGGAGATGAAGGAAATGAGGAAGGTTAATAAGGAGGCATTCAAACACTTGTGGAATATTCCTCCAAGATATTGAAGTAAGTCTATGTTCAAATACAATACAAAAAGTGATGTGTTGGTGAATAATATGTCTGCAACTTTTAACAATGTTATAATTGGACTAAGACAAAAGCCAATTGTAACAATCATGGAGGAGATTTGAGGATACCTCACAGATAGATGGATAACTAATAGAGCCAAGATTGAAGAGTATACAAAGTCTAATCTTCCAAGAATTAAAAAAGTGCTTGAAAGAAGGCAAGAGATGTCTAGGTTTTTTATATCAAGGTACATAAAAATTTACAAGTTAGTCATTACTTTTACATTTATTTTAATTTTACTAACACTAACTCAATGAATTGCATTTGTTTCAAAGGTTACCAGGTGACATGATTTATGAAGTGAAGCATACAAGTTTGACTGGTGAAAAATTTACAGTTGATCTCAAAAGGTTGAAGTACTCTTGTAGGAGTTGGATGTTGTTGGAACAGTGGTAAAGTATCGGGGTTTGTTATCGTCTTCACAGGGAATCTGTGATAGTGTCGCCGTTCGACAGTTGTCAAGTGTTTAACTTATAGTAACAAGGGGGTTTTGGTTTTTCGTTACGGTAGCTTGCATAGAAAAAGTAATAAATGCGGTAAAAGTTTAGGTTTTACGATTTGAGAAAGATTGTCAAAGTTAGGGTTCGACGATCACTTTGCATGTATATGTTCGATCAACAAAACTAGTAAACTCCACTAGATGATAAACAATTTCACAATATCCTCTCAGTATGTTTATTTCTAACACACATTGTGATTTTTCCCATTTTGATCCATTGTTGATTTCTCACACAATCTATCAAAATGACAACTTTTAGGGTTTGATGTTTTAGTGAACAACCACATTCAAGACTATCTCTAGCTCAAGAACATAGATGGATGAAAACATAGGTAAAGAGTTGGAAAATACCTTTCAATCATAAACCAACACAAAGAGTTAAGAATAAAACAAAGTTTTCACCATATATTCATCATCAAAGAGTTTACAAATGAAGATCATCCCATTTACATACAAAGCTTGTGATCATCTACATCTAACCTTGACAAAATGAAGAACTTAGCTACTCATTTTCATGGTAGCTTGCACAAGAAGTTTAGGAAGACGGTTGATCAACATCCGAGTCGAAGAATCGAGTTTGGATGAGAATCCACCTTCTTTTTGGAAGATCTTGTTAAGAGATGAAGAATAATTTGTTTTTGGGTTTCTAGGTCACAAAATATCTCCCTTGGAGCAAAACAAAACAAAGTGGTTGGAAAAAGCAGAAAGAGAAAAAAAAGGATCCGTTTTTTACCAAAGTAGCCCATGCTACTTATAGACAAATAAAGTGTTGTTCTGCCACGCTCGCTACCTTGCTCGCCTAGCGAGGTCAAAGCGAGCGTTCGCTACCTGCTCATCCAGCAAACATGCTAGCAAGGTCAGGGATGTTGCTACTGGAAGCGTTTGCTGACTTGCTTGCTAGGTGCTCGCCTAGAGAGTTCTCCGCTGCCTTTCTCGCCCCAAGCGAAGCTGGTCAATTTGATTATGTCCAAGTCTAGGAGTGTTCGCTAGCAGCTCTCTATGAGCTCTCCTAGCGAATGTTCGCTACCTCACTCGCCTAGCGAACATGCTAGCGAGCTTGCTTTTGATTGCTTTCTTTCTTGATTCCTTTTCCATTTTTCTTGTCTCTTCAAATTCTACTCTTTCATGCCTAAAGACTGCACAATAACACACAAATCAAAAGGACCAAGAGTATTTCACAAAATGTTGCATATAAACAAAAGCAAGGCGGTTTTGAACACAAACTTGACAAAAAGGAGCAAAGATGCCCACATTTGATAGCTCAAATAAACACAATTGGGCATCTAACAACTCTCCCCAACTAGAGTCTTGCTTGCCCTCAAGCAAAGTATGCCTCTAGAAGATCAAGAGGATTTGCTTAAAGAAAAAGGTTTCTTCGAACACGGATCAAATGGATCAAAAACCAGAGAATCAACTAGATACAAGTCTCCAATGGTTAGAACAACACACTAAACAAGAACTAAAACCTTATAGCAATGCAAAACATGTATCAATCAACAACAATGATATCTTGAATGAATCACTCTATCGCTCCTCTTTGAATAAGGATTGAAGAGATCACGCGTTTACAACCGCGGGTGCAATTTCACTCTCCAACAAACAATACCAAACTCAAGTCAATTCATACAATGTCTAACAATTATAAATGAAAATGTGGAAGCACGAAGATCACTAAGGTCTTTTCCGGTTGTAGCTTGTTTAGGTTTACAAATAAGGGATATATCTAAGGCCATTGAAAACGAAGTTGCCGATGCAAAAGAGACATTCACTGTACAACTATTCACACATCTCAACTTCATTCAACTTGTTTCTCATTTGAAACCTTCACAACTCTTACTCACAACTCAATTCATTTTCCATTATTTTTCTTCCAAGCAAGCATTCATTTCATCATTTTTTTATACACAATACTCACAAAACAAGTGTTTTCTCTATATATTTTTTTTTCTTTTTCAATGCTTGCTTGGTTATTCCAGAGTTGTGGTAACCCACCGATTTTCATTTTCGTTCTCCCTAACTTATCTTTTACTTACCCAAAGTGAATACTCTTGACTTTTTACGGAAAAAGAATAATTATCAAATATTTTCAGGGTTTCAAGAAAAAGATTTTTGAAGTCTCGCTTTGTTTCAAGCTGAGATTCAACTGTTTAAGCTCAAAGGGGTTAACGAATACTCTCTGCTCACGGGTAGATTGTATTTGGAACTGGTTGTGCTCAAAAGAAACAAGTGCCTTGATCATTTCTAATTACTTCCACAAATTCACAATAATAAAAGACAAAGCATGAATTAAAATAATCAACACAGTTTATTAGAATCCAGCATTTATTTGTACAATGGAGGTTTCCTCACAATTTGTGGTTTTAAGTCCTAAGTGAATCGTTCATTCAATTATGTTGCAAAAAGAACAATATTCAGTTACAACAAGAATAAAGTTCTTCATTAATTCTAAAGTTCTAACCAAAGGTAACCATGTACCTTAGCATCATTCGCTTGTTATTTTTATCATTGTCGTCCAAGCTCGGATGCACCTTCATTGAATACTTCTTTCAGAGAGCAATCAATCTAGAAGGTTTGATCATAAATCAACCAAAACAAAATAACTTAAAACAAAACACAATAATTTAAAACAAAACATTAAACATTAAAATAAAAATAATGTGCGTGGGGGACAAAACACCCCAAAAAGTACAACTAAAACCAAAGTATTTAAAAATACAAGAATAATAAAACATAACATAAAAGAAAAACTTAGTCCTCATCGGACTCATACTCCTCCTCCTCATCATCATCATCATCATCATCACCATCGTTAGCATCAACATCATCATCATCAGCAGCAGCAGTAGGACCACTAGAGACACCCGCCCCCTCTCTGAAAATAGACTTGTCCTCAGGCCAGCCCGCATGCTGCAGAAACTGCTCACGCATCATCATCGGACACTCAACCGAAGGGTCGCCGATTTGAAGCTGAAGTACCTGCATCGAGTCATGAATATCCACCATGGCACGCTGAGTTGCCGCCATCGAATCCCAGTTGTAGTTACACACTGCCTGCTGAAAAGGGTCGAACCCCTGAGAAAAAGCACCAGGACCATCAGTAGTCCCGACATCACTAGCACCAGCAGCTTCACCTTCTCTGATATTCTTAGGCCTATAATACTTGTCCATATATCTGTCATCAATTGCGAACGGGATCTTCACAAGGTTGCGGGAAGGAAGCTTCATCCGCGACTGCGAGCATAAAGCCATAATGAGGCAAGGAAAAGCAAGGGGGCAATTAACTCGTGCCCCCCGACTTCAGTCCTCTCTCAACCACTGACTTCATCTCATTAGCAATGATCCGAGCCACAACAATCTGAACATTAGTAAGAATACTGTGGACTAAGTGTGCCACTGAGATCGGCACGGTCGATGAATGTGATCTAGGCTTAATGTTGGTAAGAACCAACATCAATATCAGCTAAGCAATGGGAATCATATCCTCCCTGTAACAGCCCAATTTTCAATAATTGATTAATTGTACTAATTAATTGGTTTATGTGATTTATTTGATTTAAATGAATTAATTGGATTTATTTCAATTATATGAGTTAATGGATTTAACTGGTTTATTCTATTTGGTAGAATAATATGGATTTACTAGATATTCTCTAATTAATGATGATATAAGATATTTTATGAGAAAATGAATTGGTAGACATTTTGAGAAGAATTATGATGGAAAGAAAATAGAAAGATATAAAAGGAAAGTAGAGGGAAAGGAAAGATAAGGATATATAAGGGAAATTGGAGAGAAAAGAAAAGAATAGAAACATAAGAGAAAAAGAAGAGAAAGAAAGAGGAAGAGGAGAAAAGAGGAGAAAAAGGGGAAAAAGCTTGGAAAGCTCAAGAACAACTTCTAGCTTCCGATTAATCAAGGTAAGGGTGTGAAATATCATTATCTTATCAATGTATGTGATTATGTATGGATTGTTTGAGTTTGTTTGGGTGTTTTTCTCCATTTTCCATTCTAGGGCATAAATGGTTTAATCGGTAGAATCGAGTTTTGAACGGTTAGAATTCAAAATAAATTGTGTAGTTTAGTTGGGTAATGTTTAGCCGTGATTATTGGATTTCGTTTGATTGAATTTGGTTGAGTTTGTGAGTTTTGACATTTTTGGATAATTGAGGGTTTGAGATTTGAATGAAAATCGGACGTCGTAGAAATCGTGTTTAATGGTTCTAATTCACTGCTATATCTTAGGTGACTATGAGTATGTGTTTGTTTCGGAAAAAAAAATTGAATCGGTCGGATTTTCGGGCAAAAATGCAAAATCCCGTAGCCGTGTTTAGGCAAAATTTTGGTTTTTCGGAAAACTTCAAAAATTCATAACTCTTGAACCGTAAGTCGTTTTTGACCCCCGTTCGAAGCGTTGGTAAGTTAACAAGATTATCTTTCTAAAAAAAAATGGCTTTGGGGTCTGTACCTGGTTCAATTATAGCCGAAAATTGAAAACATATTGTTGTGTTGATTTTTACCGTCGCGAATGTGTGTGATTGATGTGTTATTGTGCAGAATACTTTTGTTATATAACGTATAGCTTGTGCATGTTGTGATATGATATGTTGTGGGTAGCCGTATGGCGTGAATCCTAGGTGGTGGAATCGATTATGAAATATAGTCTTTTGACAAATATATGCATATTGTTTGTATGTGAAGGATGCATGAGAACATATTGTGAATATGTGTGCATTGCTTGTGATTGTGTGTGAATAATGCATGAGAACATATTGTAGATATGTGTGCATTGTTTGATAAATATGATGATGATAATTTAAAGTATGAATACTTTGATGGTGTGAATATGTTGTGTGTGCAATCATGTGATATAATTCTTATGTGATGAATTATTTGAGAATGAATGGGATTAAGATGCGAGAACGGTCTTAAGTGCATTTGGTTGTTGATTGCATACGCATCATTTAGTCAAGAGGCAATGTTTGCTAGTTTCGTGGAGGCTAGTGACTTGTCCCAAACCTAGAGCGGGGTTTGAAAGCTTAGGGAATGGTCTTTTGTTGTTATCGTTGTAGGGAACGAACCCGGTTTAAATGTAAAAACCGAAAAATGATAACAAGTGTTGGTACCACATGGCATGAGTTGCATTTAGTCTCATGGAATGAATATATGATTGTTATATGACGATGTGTATGAGTAAATTATGATGAAGTATGGTGAGAATTGTGTAATATGCGTATGTGCATTACTTGCATAATTGAGAGTTGTGAAAATGTGATTATTGTATGAAAGTATGCTTATGAGCATGAATTGTTGATTTGAGAGTTGCGAATGTGAAATTGCGAATTGATGAATAAACATGATTGTATAAGTTTATATGATTTGTAGTGAATTAAACATAATGTGTATGTTTATGTGGATTTGATTGAAATTGTGAAAGTGTACATGACGTTATGCTTGGATTATATATATGTGTATATATGACGATGTATATGAGTAAATTATGATGAATGTGGTGAGAATGCGAAATATGTATACTTTTATGTCTATATTTATATATACATGATTATATGCATTGTTATTATGATAATATTTCTCACCCTTCTGCTGTTTTATAATGCTCTATGAGACATTGCAGATTAAGATTGCTGGAGGTCTTTTGTGAAGTATAACTTCATTCTTTTGTCGGTCAGCTCTGATATGTAGTAACGGGTAGTTAGGATTGTATAGCATCCTTTTGTGATACATTTGTAAATGTATCAGCTGATAATGTTTTGAAAAACATGAATGATATGGTGAACCAAACTGAATTATGTATTTATATGATAACATGTTTTAAGTGATTCAAATGTTTTAATCTTCCGCTTTAATTTTAAATATTGAGACATGGGCGTAAGGACGAAGTTCCTATGTTGTAGCTACCCCATTGTTACATATCTTTATTTGAGCAGGTGTTGCATGTTTTATTTTCACGTATGTGTGACATGCCCTTTTTTTTTACCATGTTTTAAATTTACTCTGACAAAATTTCAATAAGTGATTAAGTGATTTATTTGTTTATTTGGGGGTATAGAAAGGGGGTGTTACATTAGTGGTATCAGAGCAGGTCGGTCCGTCCGGGCAAGTTGTATAATGTTGGTTGTTCCCTTGTATGCGATATGTGTGTGAAAACACTGTCGATACATGTTTGTTGTCTAACCTTTATCTCCAGAAGTGGGAATGATCTAAGTGGGGGAGAAACTTGTGCTTCTCCAGGACGCTGCAAGTGTGGAGTTGTAGCTCAGTGTTTTGTTAAACGCTCTTATAGTTTGGTAAAGATGGTTTATACCCCATCATGATTTTCGGCTGTCTATCGATAAATTGAGGAACTGATCACCCTTAATCTCTTGTTGATAGTAGTTGGGATTGTGTTGGATGGGATAGACGCGTCTTGCAAGCTTAGATGGCGTGAGCAGCGAATTGTTTGGAGTTAAGCCAAGTGCTGAAGAATTGTTTTGATGAGTCGGCGCAGGACAGTGATGAGATGTTTCATTTTGATGGAAATTTTGAGCGTTAACGAAAGTGGGAAGTTGGCGGTTTGCCGATTAATTGTGGTTGTCTGGAAGTTATTCTGACAAGATAGTGATATACAGCCAGGACGTGAAGTAGAGTTGTGATTGACTTAGTTACGGGAACTAGTCTGATATTAAGAGCTCCATATTGTATGTCTATTTGGATAGTCAAGGAATTGAACTGATTGAGTAGTTTTGAGACTTGTGTCTGGTGTGTGTGCTGCGGCAACAGATTGTGAAGTCAAGTATATAAAGGGTGGATATTGACTTCTGGTGATTATTAAAGGAAGTAAGGTATGGGATACTATATTGTTATAATTAGACCTTTAAACATTTCAAGAGTTGAAGATGTGTTGAATGGCCTTCTAAGTGTGGAAATGTTGTTTTCGTATTTTTGTCGTAACGGGAGGACCGCAACTCGGAATGACGCAAGATTAGAAGCGCGGGAAGTTATTATAATGCTTTATGTGATGGTGAAGTAGTGACATGGAATTAAGTATTTATTGATGGAATATGTTTGGTTGTTGTAGTAAGTGCGGTTTGTATTTCCGCCATGACTCACAAATTGAGTGTCCGTTTGGCATGGGATTTTCCATACTTAATTGGGTAAGTCAATGGTGGCGTAACCAATGATATTTGGATATACTCGAAGAGTATGGAGGATCATGTTGAGCATAGGGAACTTGAGTTATCAGTATTGGAGAAGAAGTAGTGGTATGTCACTATGAAGAAAGTTCAAAGAGTTTTTGGGAAAGCTGTCAACATCTCGTGTATTGATTTCGCCGAATCCGACAGAACTATTTGTTGTGTTTGTGATGCTTTGTCGATATGATTGGGAGGTATGTTAAGTGCAACATCAGCGAGTTTAGTTATGCGTTAAGGCAGCTTAAAGTACATAAAGGAAATTATGTGACAAGCAATTTAGAGTTGGTTGTTGTTGTGTGTTGTGCTAGAGTTTAGAAGCCTCAATTGTTTAGTTGAGATTTAAGATGGTTAGAGATCTTAAGAGCTTAAGGTATTTGTTTGATTTGAGAAGTTGAATATGATGCAGGGGAAATAATTGGGATTTCTGAAGGAATATGGTTTTGGTTGAATTACCATTCGGGCGAGACAACGTGGTAGCTGAAGTATTGAACTGGAAAATTTATGTATGTACCGATGATGATGGTAAGGAAGTTAGAACTGATTAAGCAAATCTGGGATATGAGTTTGATCTGTGAAGAGACTTCTTATGGGATTGAGCTTTGTATATTGAAACTGACTATTGGTAATCTCGATGAGATTCAAGGAGGTCGGAATTCTAATTTGAGTTAATAGATTGATTGAATTTAAGGAATTAAAGTCGAAGAGCTGATTTTCGGATTTATGGAAATGGTGCCATGAAATGTCGTGATAGAGGGTGTGTTCCAATAGTGTGAGTTGGATAAGAGTACTCTGGAAGAAGGACATTGAGATAGATTGAGTATCCATCCAGATGCTATGAGGATGTGACCGAATTTAAAGAAATTGTTTTGATGACCATAGATAGAGAGAAGTGATTGGGGTTGTATATGCTGATTAAACTTGTTAAGAGTCGAAGTGTGAACATCAGAGACTGTTGGGTCTGATACAACTGTTGAATATTTCTGAGTGGGATGGGATAGTATTCCCATGAATTTTGTGTTAGGTTTTCTGAAGAATTTGAAGGAGTATGATTCGATTGGGACGGTTAAGAATGGATTAACAAGAGTAATTCGTTACTTACCAGTGAGGATGAATCATTCTGTTAGATGGGAATCTGAGTTTTTCATTGAGATTTTAGAAAGGTTTGCAGGCGCGTTTGAGTGCCATGTTGAAGTTGAACTCTGATTAGCGTCCATGGATGGAATGGACAGACAAAGAGGATTATTCAGTGTGTAGAAGATTTGTTGAGAGCTTGAGTGTTGGATCAAGATGGATCAGGGGATAGTTTATTGTTGTTGATTGAATTACCTACAATAACCGCTTTCATTCTAAGTATCGGAATGACATCGTATGAGGCTTTGTATGGTAGGAGGTGTAGGACTCCTTTGTGTTGATGTGTGTCCGGCGAGAGTGTTGTACTCGGACCTGAGATTGTGCAAGAGACGATTGAAAAGATCAAAAGGATCCAAGAAAAGACGTGTTTTGAGAGTTACAACAGTAACTGGTGTTGGTCGAGCTTGAGGTCTCAGAAGCACCCACTGTGTTTTGTTGATCTGTATCAAAGTGGCGCAGCAGAAGCGTAGGAAAAATAGCATGTTAGACTGTTTTACCGCTGTCGCTTGTGGGAATTGCATGATGTGCTCATGTGTCTAAGCTGAGGAGGTACATTGATTCAGATGGATAGTATACAAGTGAGAGATGATTTGACTGTTGAGGCATTGGTAGTTCAGGTTGATGAACGAGAAGCAACTTCGAGGTAAAGGGATTCCTTTGGTGGAGGTAATTTGGGAGATTAGGATGCGAGAGTCGTATCCAGAGTTATTTAAATCAGGTAACATTTTCGAGGACGAAAATTTCTAAAGTGGGGGAGGGTTGTAACAGCCCAATTTTCAATAATTGATTAATTGTACTAATTAATTGGTTTATGTGATTTATTTGATTTAAATGAATTAATTGGATTTATTTCAATTATATGAGTTAATGGATTTAACTGGTTTATTCTATTTGGTAGAATAATATGGATTTACTAGATATTCTCTAATTAATGATGATATGAGATATTTTATGAGAAAATGAATTGGTAGACATTTTGAGAAGAATTATGATGGAAAGAAAATAGAAAGATATAAAAGGAAAGTAGAGGGAAAGGAAAGATAAGGATATATAAGGGAAATTGGAGAGAAAAGAAAAGAATAGAAACATAAGAGAAAAAGAAGAGAAAGAAAGAGGAAGAGGAGAAAAGAGGAGAAAAAGGGGAAAAAGCTTGGAAAGCTCAAGAACAACTTCTAGCTTCCGATTAATCAAGGTAAGGGTGTGAAATATCATTATCTTATCAATGTATGTGATTATGTATGGATTGTTTGAGTTTGTTTGGGTGTTTTTCTCCATTTTCCATTCTAGGGCATAAATGGTTTAATCGGTAGAATCGAGTTTTGAACGGTTAGAATTCAAAATAAATTGTGTAGTTTAGTTGGGTAATGTTTAGCCGTGATTATTGGATTTCGTTTGATTGAATTTGGTTGAGTTTGTGAGTTTTGACATTTTTGGATAATTGAGGGTTTGAGATTTGAATGAAAATCGGACGTCGTAGAAATCGTGTTTAATGGTTCTAATTCACTGCTATATCTTAGGTGACTATGAGTATGTGTTTGTTTCGGAAAAAAAAAATTGAATCGGTCGGATTTTCGGGCAAAAATGCAAAATCCCGTAGCCGTGTTTAGGCAAAATTTTGGTTTTTCGGAAAACTTCAAAAATTCATAACTCTTGAACCGTAAGTCGTTTTTGACCCCCGTTCGAAGCGTTGGTAAGTTAACAAGATTATCTTTCTAAAAAAAATGGCTTTGGGGTCTGTACCTGGTTCAATTATAGCAGAAAATTGAAAACATATTGTTGTGTTGATTTTTACCGTCGCGAATGTGTTTGATTGATGTGTTATTGTGCAGAATACTTTTGTTATATAACGTATAGCTTGTGCATGTTGTGATATGATATGCTGTGGGTAGCCGTATGGCGTGAATCCTAGGTGGTGGAATCGATTATGAAATATAGTCTTTTGACAAATATATGCATATTGTTTGTATGTGAAGGATGCATGAGAACATATTGTGAATATGTGTGCATTGCTTGTGATTGTGTGTGAATAATGCATGAGAACATATTATAGATATGTGTACATTGTTTAATAAATATGATGACGATAATTTAAAGTATGAATACTTTGATGGTGTGAATATGTTGTGTGTACAATCATGTGATATAATTCTTATGTGATGAATTATTTGAGAATGCATGAGATTAAGATGCGAGAACGGTCTTAAGTGTATTTGGTTGTTGATTGCATACGCATCATTTAGTCAAGAGGCAATGTTTGCTAGTTTCGTGGAGGCTAGTGACTTGTCCCAAACCTAGAGCGGAGTTTGAAAGCTTAGGGAATGGGCTTTTGTTGTTATCGGTCTAGGGAACGGACCCGGTTTAAATGTAAAAACCGAAAAATGATAACAAGTGTTGGTACCACATGGCATGAGTTGCATTGAGTTGCATTGAGTCTCATGGAATGAATATATGATTGTTATATGACGATGTGTATGAGTAAATTATGATGAGGTATGGTGAGAATTGTGTAATATGCGTATGTGCATTACTTGCGTAATTGAGAGTTGTGAAAATGTGATTATTGTATGAAAGTATGCTTATGAGCATGAATTGTTGATTTGAGAGTTGCGAATGTTGAATTGCGAATTGATGAATAAACATGATTGTATAAGTTTATATGATTTGTAGTGAATTAAACATAATGTGTATGTTTATGTGGATTTGTTTGAAATTGTGAAAGTGTACATGACGTTATGCTTGGATTATATATATGTGTATATATGACGATGTATATGAGTAAATTATGATGAATGTGGTGAGAATGCGAAATATGTATACTTTTATGTCTATATTTATATATACATGATTATATGCATTGTTATTATGATAATATTTCTCACCCTTCTGCTGTTTTATAATGCTCTATGAGGCATTGCAGATTAAGATTGCTGGAGGTCTTTTTGTGAAGTATAACTTCATTCTTTTGTCGGTCAGCTCTGATATGTAGCATCGGGTAGTTAGGATTGTATAGCATCCTTTTGTGATACATTTGTAAATGTATCAGCTGATAATGTTTTGAAAAACATGAATGATATGGTGAACCAAACTGAATTATGTATTTATATGATAACATGTTTTAAGTGATTCAAATGTTTTAATCTTCCGCTTTAATTTTAAATATTGAGACATGGGCGTAAGGACGAAGTTCCTATGTTGTAGCTACCCCATTGTTACATATCTTTATTTGAGCAGGTGTTGCATGTTTTATTTTCATGTATGTGTGACATGCCCTTTTTTTTTACCATGTTTTAAATTTACTCTGACAAAATTTCAATAAGTGATTAAGTGATTTATTTGTTTATTTGGGGGTATAGAAAGGGGGTGTTACACTCCCTATGGTACTTTACTGCCACTCCAGATGAGTTTTTCTAAACACTCTTTCCCTCTAGCAACAGGGCAGCAGAAATATCATCAGTGTTAGGGAGGATGCTCAGGTCTCTGGTGTATCTATCCAGCTCATTAGCTCCTAAATTGAGCGGTTCACCAAGTACCTAGTTAATGGCATCTCTATCGAAAGCGACCTGACGGTCTAACACTCTTGTTGTCCCTGTGAAAGGCTCGTCGTCGTCAGGTAGTGCATTCACGTAGAACTCGCGCACTATGTCAATACTGTAGCTCTCGAGTGGAGAAATCAGCCTGCTCCACCTCTTACTGTTAATCAGCTCCACAAACGTCCTATAGTCGCCTTGTGCATTGATTATAAACCTCTTTTCAAGTAGGATCTTTCTTTTCTCTAACGCCACAAAGCGTGCGGCTTATTTTGGCCCGATAAACTTATCCGTGTCAAACTGAATGGGCACATGACGAGATGTGTTTACAACCTTTCTCTTTTTGCCAGTACTACCTGAGGACATCTGCACAAAACACCACAGAAAAGAACAACAAACAGCAGCACGGATTAGCGATCAGCACAATGCAAAATAAAATTATGCCATGTTCGCTGACTTGTTCGCTTAGCGAAGTCAAAGAGAATACTCGCTACAGACTCGCCTAGCGAAGGCTGCGGGATTTCCAAAATTTTGCCACTGTTTCGCACCCAGAAATCCATAATCCAATGTTTATCTAACATGATTCCAGAAACTAATTGATTTAACATGAAAAACATTGGTCTAAAAACACATGCAAACCTAAAAATTCTCAAATCCCTAATTTGCAGAATTTAACCTAAATTCCTCATTCTGCCACAAATTATACAATAAAGACAAAGGGAGAAGGAGATAGATCAAACCTGGTTGCAGTAGGATAGAGAGATTGAGATACAGAAGTTAGGGCTTGCAAGAGAATAGAGAGGCAAGAACTTGTGCAATGTGAGTGTTATGTTGTAAGTGTGAGAGTGAGAACCGTGAGTAACTAAAGTAACAAATTAAAAACAGATTTTGGGCCTACCTGAGTGGCCCACTAAATAAACTAAAACTACCAGATTCACGACGTTCGCCTAGCAAACGTTCGCTCTGTCCTCGCCTAGCGAACAAACTAGCGAGCATGACAGATTTTTCAAATTTTTTAGCACAGCCAACACAGTCCCAATCAGCAAGCTTCCCACATAGAGCACCAACAATACATAACAAAAAACTAGAAATACTTACAATGTTGAGGTGCCTCTCAACAAGCGCTTGTTTAACGTCGAATAAGCTCGACGGTTCAAGATGCTCACACTGGAACATCCAAAAGGAAAACACAACTTTCACGAACAATTGGACCGCCAAGATAGATCTTCAAATGTTGTCCATTCACTGTCCAACTATCTTTTTTCTCCATGTCTTCAATGACAACAGCTCCATAAGTTCTTACCTCTTTGACATGAAATGGCCTAGACCATTTCGACTTCAACTTTCCAGGGAATAACCTCAACCTGGAATTGAACAAAAGAACCAACTGCCTGGGCACAAATTCTTTTTTTCTGAGCTTCTTGTCATGATATTCTTTCACTTTTTCCTTGTACAACCAACTTGAGTGATATGTGGCATTGCGAATTTCTTCCAACTCAAGCAGTTGCCCTTTTCTTTTTTCACTGGCCAATTCTTTATCAACTTTAGGATCCAGTATCCTTTAGGTTTTCTTTCTTTTCGCATCTAAACCTTTTTCTTTAATCAAAAATCCCAAAAACACTAAATAAACATGATAGGTGTAGTACATGGTGGAAAAGGAGTGAGAATGAAGCTTCCCTACACTCACTTTGAGTATTTTGAACACAAGACGCTTGGCTTGGTAGTTCAAAATAATCGCCTCTGCCCATAGAATTTAGTGCAACACATATCTCAAACTTCTTTTCAAAAACCCTAACAAAAAAACTTTAACAAATCTAAAACCTTTTCAGAAAAGGGCGTGTTATTTCCGTTCTACCGCAAACAGGTAACATGCAAGACTCCAGACAATGAGCGAAAAAACACCTAACTGCTAGCACATGAACATTATCATCATCTATGAAAAACACCAACAAACCGTAGTCCTCCGAAATACGGAAGCTCTGATTTCTCATACCTGTTGAGAATACGTAGGCATAAGATTGCGAGATCCTAGCGATCAACCTTTTCTTTTTTTTGCAACCTTCCCTTTTTTCCCCCGTAGTCCCACGAACTACGGACGCTCTGATTTCTCATTTCCGTTGAGAATACGTAGGCACAAGGGCCTCAATCCTTGGCGATCACCCTAATAAAAAACCAACCCTCATTCCCTTAAGCAAGTCAACTTTTAGATTAGAACACCCATTCGAGCTTAGATAATTTAGATGGTTCCCATCGAGTACGATGGATATGAGAGGATACTAATACCTTCCCCTCACATAATCAACTTTGAACCCAAATTTGGTTGCGAGACCATTTTTCACCTTTAGGGGGTTTTATCATTATTTTCCCTTTCCTCTTGGAATAAATAAAATTTGGTGGAGACTCTGTGTCATTTTTCGTGTAGCGACACGTGCTTAACACCAAAAGTTACATATTTAGCACACCACCTAATCGATTGTATCAAAGTTATCTACATTCATCATAGTTTTCAATCTCTTGAACAATTCCACATACACATCCATTATCATGGTGTTTTCCAATGACATCTTAGTTCTGCAGTCTTCCAAGTTAAGTTTTTGATTTGATATTTGCTCTTTAAGATAATGGAATCTCATCTCAATGTGTTTTATTTTTCCATGTGCTACCGGGTTCTTGGCCAAATTGATAGCAGGCATGTTATCAATCTTCATGATCATTTATTCATGATTTTTACCTGTAATCTCTTCGATCAAATTTACCATTCAAGTTTCTTGACATGCACAAAGAGAGGCAGTGATGTACTCAGCCTCACATGATGACAACACTACTACTAAATATTTTATTGAGTTCCAAGAAACTGATGTCCCACCAAGCATAAACACATAACCAACTGTGGATATGCTATCTTCAATATTACCACACCAACTTGAGTCAGTGTATCCCACTAGTTTGCATTCCTTTCCTACATCTGCTACAGGAAACAAAATTTCATAATCTAGTGTTCCTTTGAGATGCCTTAGTATTTTTTAGTGGCTGCAAGATTAGACACCTTTGGCTTTTGCATGAACCTACTCACCATGCTTGCACTATATGTTAGACCAGGCCTTACGTAACAAAGGCATCTTAATGATCCAATGAGTCTTCTATACCGAGTTGGATTGACTTCATATGGATCCTTTGTCAATTGTAATCTTGGTTTAACTGGTGTCGAAGTTGCATTGCAATCCTACATCTCGAATTTTTTTAGTATCTCAATTACATGTCTTCTTTGGTGTAGCATCAAGCCTCTACTACTCTTGTAGAATTCGATACAAGGAAATATGAGATATTTCCCAAGTCATACATTTTGAATTCCTTGCCCAAGTCACATTTGAAATCTTCAATCTCCTTCTTGCAGCTGCCTGTTATCAACAGGTCATATACATATAAAAAAGTATGAGCAATTCACTCTTGTTTCTTTTAACATATACACCATGCTCATTTTTTCACTTTAGAAACTCCTTCTCCCTTAGAAATTCATCTATCTTCTTATTCCAAGCTCTTGGAGCTTGTTTTAGTCCATACATGGCTTTATGCAACCTATATACTTTCCTTTCTTGGCCTTGCTTCACAAAATCGACTAGTTGTGCTACATAAACTTCTTCATCTAACGGACCATTCAAAAGTGCACATTTCACATCCATCTGACACATATACCAGTTGTTTATGTTTGCTAGGACAATAATCAACCTAATTGTTTTGATCCTAGCAACTGGTGCAAAAACTTAATCAAAGTCGATTCCTTCTTCTAAATAAATCCTCTGGCTACAAGTTTTGCTTTGTGTCTGGTTACTTCTCCTTTTGTATTCATCTTCACTTTGTACACCCACTTCACATTAATTGCCTTTTCATCTTGTGGCAATTCGACTAGTGACTTTTTTGTTGACTTCTATGGACTTCGGTTCCTCCACCATAGCTTGGATCCATTTTGAGTCCTTCAATGCCTCAGTTACATTGACTGACTTAATATTTGCATAGAAAGCACAATGTACCATATCAACTTCATTATTTACCATATCATTTGATGTGATCACACATTCTTGTAACCTTGTAGGCATGTTTCTTGTCATTTGAGGTCTGCTTGTGCCTGCTTGAATTATGCCTCCTTATGTTCGAATTCCATTGTCAACTTCACTAGTTGGTTCATCACATAAATTTCTCACTAAATCCTTCTTGACACTGTTATTCTAACCCCATTCCTCCATCTCATCTATGATCACATCTTTATTGATCACAACTTGCTTGTTCAATGGGTTGAATAATTTGTATCCATAAGTTGAGTGATATCCTACCAGGATCATCTGGCTTGACTTTTCATCAAGTTTTCTTATCAAAAGGTAAAGCACATGTCTATGTGCTATGAATCCAAACATATTTAGATGACTTAAGCTAGGCTTTACACCAAACTAACGTTCTTCTGGTGTGATTCCTTCTAGCGTCTTCATTGGACATATGTTCAAGATGTATGTTGCAGTCAACATAAGTTCACCCCATAACACGTTTGGTAAATGCTTACCCTCTAACATAATTCTCACCATATTCATGATAGTCATGTTCTTCCTTTTAGCAGTACCATTTTCTTGAGGAGTGTATGGTTTCACTACCTCATGCACAACCCATTCTCTTTCACAAAGTGCATCAAAGTCTCTTGAAACATATTCTCCACCATTATTAGTCCTCAAGGTCTTGATCTTGTGGGCATTTTGTCTCTCCAAAATAGCTTTGAACTTCATGAATACTTCAATCACATCATTTTTCTTCTTGATAAGGTAAGTCCATAATTTTTTTCCTATATTCATCTATGAATGTAACAAAGTACTTGTTACCTCTATTTGAATATACCTGAAGAGGACCACACACATCTAAGTATATGATCTCAAGGGTGGTTTTCGAATTACTAATTGCATATTTGCTAAATTTGTTCTTATATTGTTTTCCTGAACACATTCTTCAGAAACTTCATTTAAAATCTTAATTTCTGGTAAATATGAAGCCATGTTTCTTCTCTTTAGAACGCTATTGTCTTTGAAGTTGATATGTTCAAGTCTGTAGTACCATAGACATCCATTCGTACTAGCTGCAGTTTCTAGACACTTGTGTTCCATCACATCAAGTTCAACCCTAAAGGTTATGTTTTGAGACATTGGTGTCTTCAAGATTAACTTGCCACTTTAGTCGAGTACTCTCATCACTTATCTTATATCAACAATTTGTAATTCTTCTCAATCAGTTGCCCTATAATGAGAAAATTTATTTTCATGCCTAGTATGTACAATACATTGGAAATCACGGGCCTCTTCCCATTGTTCCTCATGATTGAAACATCACTAATACCTTTAGCAGCTAGGGTATTGTCATTTGAAAATTTTACCTTGTTCTTCATAGAGGGACTGATGTTGACAAACCAATCTCTCCTTCCAGACATGTGTGATGAACAACCTGATCAGTCCAAGTACCATTGATCTTTGAATATTTCTTCATATTTTTTTGTGACCATCAACAACATTTTTCTTCTTATTATTATTATTCCTATTTTACAAGTCTTGCATCACTTTCATGATTATTCCTTTTGTTTTCAAGACAATCACTAGCATAGTGACCATTCTTATGACAATTAAAGCACTGAATATAAATTTTATGAGGTTTCTTTCTGCCACCTCTCCCTCTACCTGCATTGCCACCTTTGTGATTGTTTGGTTGGTGGAGTTGGACGAATTAATTTCTTGTTGGTGACTCCTACCATTTTAATTGTTGTAACCACATCTACCTTTGTCTTTATTTTCTTTTGTTGACTGTACCTGCAGAGCTACATCACATTCCGTCTTGCTTGCAGACCTTTTGGCCATCTTTTGTTCATGAGATTCAAGCATCCCTTAAAACTCTTCTATTGTCATGCTTGACATATCCTTTGAATCTTCTATGGCTACAGCCACATGATATAATTTTAGAAGCAACGACCTCAAGATCTTTGCAGTTATCAATCTTGATGTCAACACTTCTCCACACATCTTAATTTTATTCATCGACCTTGTTAGTCTAGTGAAGAAATCAACCACACTTTCACTTTCAACCATCTGAAGCAACTCATACATTCTTGTGTGAGTTTGTAACCTCATTTCTTTCACCCTCTCAACTCCTCCAAAAGATTTCTCCAGGATGTCTCATGCTTCCTTCAATGAGTCTACATAAACTTTCTCAATATTTGCTGGATCAACACATTGATGGATTATAAAGAGAGCTTTAAAATCTTTCTTCTTTAAATCTTTATGTGCTTCATTTTGATCATTTGTGGTATTGTCGCCAATTGGTGTCACTTCATTCTTCACAAGATCCCAAACATCTTGATAGTAGAAAACAACCTTCATTTAATTACTTCAATTATCATAATTCTTGCTATTCAAGATGGGGAGATTTGCTGGAAAATGCTTATTTAGTTGAGAAGTCGTTGCTCTATGCTTCCCAAGAATCACAACCAGACTCTAATATTAAATGTTGGAATTTATATTGATAGAACAAGATTCAATCACTCTCTTGATTGATATGATATTATCATTCTTCACTCTTCACTCGAGTGATTCAACTACATCTTGGTTGCTAAACGATTCAGTCACACAATGATTTAAGAAGAAAGATAATCTTGAAGTAATGACGGAAAAGATACAATTGAGGAAGAGTATGAGTTATTGAAGTGAAATGAGGAAAGTTTTATTGATCAATCTGTCAATAATAAGTCTCTCTCTCTCTCTCTCTCTCTCTCTCTCTCTCTCTCTCTCTCTCTCTCTCTCTCTCTCTCTCTCTCTCTCTCTCTCTCTCTCTCTCTCTCTCTCTCTCTCTCTCTGTGTATATATATATATATTGTGCTAATTACAAATGAAAGGTATTTCTTTATTTAGAACGAGATTGCTTACACATCACGCGATCTCAAACCGACTAACTAACTTCAACAAGCCATTATTTTCGACTAAGACTACTTGTATTTGACTCTCTATCGAATACATGCACATTCATCTATTACAACTATATTCAACCACAACTCTAACGATTACGTTCGACTTCAACTCTGTCGAATTCTGCATCTTACAAACATGTTTAACACAAAGAATTACATATTTAACACAAACTTCCCAATAAAGCCTAAGGTGATTTGTGAATGAGTTATCTCACTTATAAAGTGCTCAATCTCCATTTTTCTAATCAATGTGGAACTTCCCTATAATTTATTTCTCAACACTTTTAACTCACACTTATTTTTCTCAACCGTTTTTACTTTCTCTTTTTTAAATAATTCTATTTTAAAATAATTTTGCATAAAATGTGTATTACATCATGAGATTTAAGATGTTAAAGATCCATCCCTTGATACTTAAGATTGATTAGTCAATGTTTCTATATTTATATTTAAAAATATGCATTAATATCCGACTATAAAAATTTATCTAGATTCACGTTTAAAACCTATTTAAAAATTTTTAATATCTAAATTTGATTATAAATCAAATTGTTTTTAAAAACGGATTTGATTATCCGTTTTTAATAGTTGGTAGATAACAATTTGTTAGCTGATATATTCATATCTAATATTTATATTATTTAGAAGTAATAACATTGACAATATTTCACATTAAAACTATATTACCTTTTTTTTATAAACCGAGTATCCTAAATGCAATTTTAGAGATTAGTCTCTCAAATTTTGTAGAATCATAATAGATAGCAAACTTTTTCTAAGAGATTTAACACCGTTGTATACCTAAAGCTGAATTTGAACCCAGAATCTCTGATTAAGCTGGAAGAGACCTCTATCATCTCATCCAAATATTCTTGAATTATATCACTCTTTCTATTTTTCTATTTCGTGTAATGTTACATATAATAATAATAAAATGATAAATTATTACACACAACTTATTTATTTATTTATTGTTAGTGTGATTTTTTTTTATTTATAAAGAAAATTAAACATATCGAGTATATAATACAAGGAGTTGCTACTAAGTGAATCATACATCTTTTTGAAATTAATCTTGAAAGTGAGGTAATATGTCTTGGTTTTCCTTGTCGGATCCAAAATTTTGTTAACTGCCACCACCCCATCACTAGTTGTCCCCTTTTAAAAAAGAAGGTTGTAGTGTGGGATATTAACTTATCCATGACTTTTACAAATTCAGCCGCTAGAACTTCTACCATAAGCTTATACAAATCAGTACGTGTTTCACCTTTCTTGAGCTACTTAGACATGTACCTTTAGAACATTTGAGATTTTTTTTATATTGGGAAAGGACCAAAGGTTGGCAAGGGTTCTAGTCTAAGTGACGATCTCATCTTACTAAAGTCTCACCCTTATTAGATAAAGAATCTAATACCCTTATTTCCTCTCTAAAAACCTTAATCCTCAAATCCGCAATACCAAATACCTACTTACTCTAGAATTTGCAAGCGCATTTGAGCACTTTGAGTTTTTCTTTAAGGAAAAAATATTCCAATAAAAAAAGATGGATTTTTCCTAGCAATTATGAACCACTTTAAGAAAATCATTATGAATGTGATATTGATTATTAATGTTAAAAGCTTGGGAGCGCTCAATGATTCGTCTGACCCCACATGTTCCATCATCCATTTGATATAAGTAGGGGTGTACATGGGTTAGGTTGGACCGGGTTTGGCCTAATCTGTTACCCAACTCGTTCAAACTTTAACGGATTATGTTATTCGTCCAACCCGCAACTTTGTTGTCAAAATTAATTTGAACTGACCTGTTATTTAATGGGTTGGGTTGGATTGAGTTCGTGGGTTGTATTTCAAATTTAAAATATTTTTTTATGATTCTTTTTTTTGGTTTAAAAAATGTAACACAACTCAATACAATCATATTCATTTATAACACTCAAATTCGATGAAAGATATCATATAATATCTAATAAAGTTCATCAACACAACATAACACTTGATAATGGTATAACATTCAACCAAACACGTTATATCCATAAAATACATAAATTGGAAATGATACAAAAACAATAAGAAACAATATTTAATTTTATAATTACGTAAACTCATTGATCTAATAGTATTATTGGTGGAGAATAAAGTTTTTTTTGAAAAAATTATTGTTATTAGTGAGATATTAATTTTATATTTCTTTTAAATAATAATAAATTACTAAAGCCACATCAATGGGCTGGGTAAACGAGTCAACGGGTTATAAGACTCAAACCCGATACTCGAACAAAAACTATACGGGTTGTTATGGGTTAGGTTGGGTATACTCCTAAACGAATGGGTTTGAGTAATTTATAGATTGGTTCAGTTTGAGTCATCGGGTTTATGGGTCGACCCCATCCATGAACACTCCTAGATACAAGGATCTTTTCTAGATGATAGGCTACACACCTGTTAGGTTGAAATCAAGTGAAATGTCTTTTCAAGAATGATAATTTTTTTAATGCACCCTATATGTTTCTTAAACACCACGCAAAAATTCAAAAATGTTTTCAGATTCTGGAGATGCATCTCTGGACGTACCCCAATACACACGTTTTATTCGTTTTTTAATCACGCCCCAATTTTATGAATAAATTTATTTTGAAAATGCATCTCCGGAAAATTTATGTAACCTAAAAAAACAGAAAAATGTAATCACATAAAATCAGAAAAATACTTTCTTTTCTGTCATATTCACTTACAATAAACTTGTTTTTGCTTGAAGTAAACTATATTAAACTTTCCCACATAGCACTTCAACCAAAAAAGAAAGCAACCGAACATATGTAATAAGTTGAAAAATCTATATTCAGACCAGTCTCTTATATTTCCATGCGCATCAAAATGAATCACAAACTTCCCTTAAGTTTTCCATTTGAACCCACGGTTGTTTAATAAGATTCAATGTTATATTTTGGCATGAATTAAATGCGTAAAGAACAATGTAAGTCTCTCCAAGACACCTCGTATTCTTAATTTCACAAGTCAGCATAAGCTACATATACATTACTAGTCCAACTAATCTTTGAACTAACTTCCTCATTCTACTCTCAACACATGGTTACATTTTTCTGTTTTTATAAGTTTTCGGAAATACATTTTCGGAAATTTTGTGGACATGCATTTCTGGAATTTTTTTATTTATAAAATTGCGATGTGACTCAAAAATGAATGAAATATGTGTATTGTGGTGTATCCAGAGATGCATCTCTGAAAACTGGAGGTATTTTTGGATTTTTGCGTGGTGCCTGAGAAACATATATAGTGCATTAAGAAATCCTTTTCAAGAATAGGGAGATCAATGCAACCCATTTGAGAAATAAAAAGCCAAAAAGCATCACATTCAGCAAACATGTCATCACGATGGTCCCGAAGGTATCAATCATTTTTTAGACTTAATTAGTGTTGCAGCCAATTACTTTAATTTAAGATTTCACTTTGATCCCTTATTTAATAAATGTTACGTTTTAGTCCTTCAAAAACAATTATGTTAGCCAATTTTGTCCGTTTCGTTAACCTTTAACTTTAAATGTTGAAGGTAAGACAACATTGTTAAGTGTCCACCATAGACTTTATTATTTTCTTTAATTTTAACCATTTGATCTTTTTAACAAATATCTCATGGTTGGAAATTGATAATCTATTGAATGTAATAATGAACTCTCAACACATGATATTTTTTATATAACTTTATCTTCTTCCCTCTTCTCTTTCATCATCACGTTCATTAACATTTAGCTAAATCCAGAAAAATCAAAATTAAAAAAAAAATGCATCTAAATAAGACATAGTAGAAATAATTTGAGATAACAAAATCTTGGAATAAAGAAATAACAGTGTGATGATAAACTTCTCCAAAGCAAGAACTACAAATACTAAGCACTACATCTTGGAGTGAGGACAGAGCGAGACAAAGACCCTACAATGTTAGATACCGCGAGATATTGGATTGAACTCTAGTATGGTCGAAGGGTAGCTTCTGGTTCGACAAGAATTAAGCATGAGGTCGAAGTATGTTCGCATGCTGATGTTGAAGATAATACGTGTTCTAGTCGAAGTTTGTTTTAATATGCATTAGTCAATATTGCTAGGTTGCTAGCATATTGGATTGGACCTTGCTTGTAAGCCCAAATGTTTAAGTTAACTTGTACCCTAAGTTAGCTTGTAATGGGTAATTGTTAAAAAGCCCATTAGGTTATTATGCTATTTTTCTTATAAATAGGACGTTAGTTTCTCAATCTTGAAATAAGGAAAAATAGGAAGATAAAATCCTAATTTCAAGAGAGAGAGGTTATTTTGTTATTCTTGTATACTTGTAATCTTGTTCTAAGAGAAAGAAAAGAATAATTGTTTATAACCAGTCCTTGTTGTTCCTTGATGTTTTACCTTGTCTTTTTTGTTAACCCTATCCCTTATGTGTTTCTTGATCATTAAGAAACCATTTATATTTTGTTTAAAGGCATCCGATTCATAAAAAATTGGTGCGGTGAGCGTGGAGAAGATGCCTTCAACAAAGTATAGGATTGAAAAGTTCACCAAAATGAACGACTTCGGTCTGTGGCGCTTAAAGATGAAAGCCCTACTGGTTCAGCAGGGTTGTTTGGAAGCGTTGAAGGATGAGGCAGCCATGGACATTGTGTTAACAGCAAAAGAAAAGATGGGCATGATCGAGAAATCCCACAGCACAATATTGTTGAGCCTTGGTGATAATATTTGATCGGTGGTTTTTACACGTTATTTTACCGTTTATGTCAGTTAATCATTTGTTTTGTCTTGTCGCATTTTAGTTGTTTTTATTACATTTTACACGTCGATTTGGTATTTTTCACTGTTTCTAGGTTCAGGTATACAATAAAGGAGAAGCAGAGCGAAAACTGGGAAAAAATGGCAAGATTTCGGAAGAGTTTTGTTGTGAAATCTTTAGCAGTCTGCACGAAAACAATCATAACTGGAGTTCCGGGAATCCTTTTGAGGCGTTCTAAAGACCGCCGAAAAGCTAAGAGAGAGAGCTACGACTTTCATGTTGGAGTCGAAGTCAGATTCGAAACAGGGGTGCAACACGGGTGCCCGTGTTGTGTGATACGGCCCGTGTTGCAGGATGTGCTCAGAAAAGGCAATTTTTGGAGAAAAAACAGTGGCACAACACGGGTGCCCGTGTTGTGTGACACAGCCCGTGTTGTGACACCTGGGACTTGCAAAATTCACGCGAAAAATCGTTCAGGAAGCCAACACGGGCGCCCGTGTTGCCTGACACGGCCCGTGTTGCAGGAAGCACTTTTTTCCCTATTTTTCTTGTATTTTTGACTCTTGTGATATCCGAGGGTATTGTGGGTATTTCCCTAGTGATGAATTTGAATTGAGACTATTTGATATGTGTTTGGGAAAAGAATAAGGATTGAACTTTTGAACGGAAAAGAAATTTCACGAAAAAGATTGAAGCGATCAAGGATTTGGGAACGGAAGATCCTCATGAGCGGAAGCGGTTGAAGATCAAAGCAACCAATTCTCTTGTAATGTTGAATTTTATTGTTGATTTTATCTTTATTATTATGAGTAGCTAAACCCCTCAATGCTAGGGGGTGTCCCTGAATTGACTCTGTAATAACCTTGTTTCCTTTGAATAATGGATTTCACTACTTTCTAATCATTGTTGTTATTGTATAATTTTCTTATGGCTTTTCTTATTTGACAAATAAGGATTTGTTTTACGGTTAACCTTAGGTTTGGAAAAACGATCATTAACGCGTTTATACGATAATACTATAGTAGATATTGCCTAGGAATGAGGATACCCTATAGTAACCGTAATGTTTTAGATAAAATATATTGCTTGGGATTGTTCCTATACCGCCAAGGAATTGGGGCATAGGAAGAATACCAAAGGGTTTTCTACTAAGGAATTAGAGTCAACTAATCTTTAAAACCGGTAACGATTGAAGTGAGCAGTGATTTCTGAAAAATAAGGATTAAGGTTATTACAAGGTTTTTTTCATACACCCTACTCTAGCATGCTTCTCATAACTGTCTAAAACCTTTATTTTACTGCTTCTGCCTTTTGGCCTTTAAAATTGTAAGAAACAAACCAAAACCCCTATGACTTTTTGTTCAATTGTATTATTTTAGAACTTGTGTTCATACGCAGTCCGCGAGATCGATATTCGGGGAATTTCCCCTTATTACTACATCGGTACAATTAGTACACTTGCTAATTTACCGGTCAAGTTTTTGGCGCCGTTGCCGGGGACTGCCAGAATATAAGTTTAATTCTAATTCAATTGAAATTTTGTTGCTCTGCGACCAAAATTTTATTTTCAGTTTTTAATTTTAATTTTTATTATTTTTATGTTGTTACTACTAATCTGTGTCTAACACTTTCATGCGAGGAGATCCCTCAGCTAATTTTTCTTTGGACGTAGAAACTGAAAGGACTCTACGCGAAAGACGTAGGCAAGCTATGGTGGATCTCCCACCAGCGGAGAGACTTTTGGGAGACTATGGAGGGGAAAATGCTCAACCAAACCGGATGACCATTGTGAATCAACCAGTGAATGTCGCAAATTTCCGGCTGCATCCGAGCACAATTACTCACCTTGAGAGGAGACCTTTCACCAGAAAGGTTAGCGAAGACGCAAATAAGCATCTACAGAGATTTCTGACGATGAACACTACTCTAAAGATTGAAGGACACACAAATGAAGCTAAAAGGTTAAGAATGTTCCCGTTCACTTTATCTGAAGAAGATGAAGAATGGTTTTACTCCTTACCAGCTGGAAGTATTACTACGTGGGAAGAAATGGAAAAAGCCTTTCTGAATGAGTATTTTTCTGCCTCTGTGTATATTCGCAAACGATATGATATTATGAATTTTAAACAGAGGGAGGGAGAATCACTCAGGGACTCGTATAAAAGGTTCAAACAGTTATTGGTTGCATGTCCTACTCACAATCTGGATCAAACTGAACAGATGCAGATGTTTGTGAATGGTCTTAAGATGAAGACTAAGCAGCTAATCGATACAGCAGCCGGTGGTTCATCCAACTTTACAACAGCCACTGGAATCAGAAAAATTATTGAAGCGATCGCTGCAAATGAACATCTGGAATTATATGACCGGAGTGTGAGTAATCTGGAAGAAACAGTTGACTTGAAGTTGGTCGCACAAGTAGTGAAAATGGAAGATCAAATCAAAGCTGAAGTGGAAAGAAGGCTTAAGGGAATGAATGTGGGTATTGAAACTATAACTCAGGTTCAACCTGTCCAAGCTGTGAGTTGTGAGGTATGCAATGGTCCCCATTTTACTGTGCATTGTCTTGCTACTGCTCAACAAATTGAAGAGATAAAAGTTTTGAGGCAAAACAATCCGTATTCTCATATCTATAATCCAGGATGGAAGAATCATTCTAATTTTTCCTGGAAAGACCAAAACCAATCTCCATATTCGCAACAACAACAGGCTCCTTAAAAAGCAGAATGGGAGTTAGCTATTGAAAGAATGGCAGCTCAAAGTATGCAATTCCAAGAAGAGACCCGGAACATTCAAAGGAACAACACAGCTTCCATCAAAAACCTTGAGTCGCAAATGGGACAGATAGCCCAACACCTCTCAACACACGCTCAAGGAACCCTTCCAAGTGCAACAGTACCGAATCCGAAAAATCAAGAGAGTATGAATGCTGTCACAACAAGAAATCAGAAAGTGATAGAAGAGGAGGAAACAAAGGAGGACGAATGCATAAAGGTGGAACTTGAGGTAAGAGAAAAAATAAAAGAACCAGAAGAAGTTGTGCTATCTGAAAAGTCAACTGGGGAGAAAAAGAAAGAGGAGGTCAAACCGAAAATCAAATTACCATTCCCTCAAAGAGTTACAAGGAAGGATCAGAACGAGAAAGACTTCGGAAGGTTCAGTGCAATGTTCAATAAATTGGAAATCAACATGCCGTTCTTTGAAGCACTTGAGCAAATGCCTCTGTACAAGAAATTCATGAAATAGGTTATAGGTAAAAAGAGACCAATGGGTGAAAAACCAAAGACCACAACTGAGCAATGTAAGGAAATATCACAAGAAAGGAAAATACCCATCAAGATGAAAGATCCTGGACCAGTTGTAATCCCTTGTACTATAAAGGATCGAACTTTTAAGAAAGTCCTGATCGATTCAGGTGCTAGTGTGAGCCTTATGCCGTTATCAATTTTCAAAAAGCTGGATATTGGAAAAGTGAGCGATACGGGAACAAGCTTGAAGTTTGCCGACCACACAACCAAGATGGCATATGGGCTAGCAGAGGATGTTCTAGTGACAATCAATAAATTCACTTACCCAGTTGATTTTCAAATCATGGATATACCCGAGGATGAAGAAACTTCGATCATACTTGGTCGGCCGTTCTTGCTTACTAGTCGGTGCAATATTGATGTGGAAAAAGGTATGCTCACTTTGAAATTTTTTGATGAGGAAGTCACTTTAAAAACTCAAGAGGGTCGAAAGAAAGGTAAGGAGAAAGATGTCAAACCTTCAGTTGGGAGGATTAACACAACTAAGAAGGGAGAACGATCAAAACCATTTCAAGTTGCTCTTATCTCTGAATCGGCACAATATTTTGTTGCGAAGAAGTCGAGCAATAGAGTTTGAAAGTTGAAGTACCCCCCATAATAATGGGGAGTCGATTGTCGAGCCATGCGATGTTAAACGAAGCGCTGCGTGGGAGGCAACCCACGGTTTTATGAATTGATGTTGTTTCTTTTGTTGTTATTGTTTTTGCAGGAATAAACGAGATTTTACAAGGGAAAACGTGGAAGCAGCGAAGAGGTACTGCATTACCTGTCGACCCCTCTGTGAGGATCTCTGTGAGTACACCTCTTCTTCTCTTGATTCTTGAACATTGAGACAATGTTTAGTTCAAGTTTGGGGGAGTTTTTACCGTTTTGTATTGTCCATTTAAATACCTTTTATTTTTAAGTTCGGTAAAAATCACATCGAATTCACCCCTACAGAGACCGTAACATTTTTTTCTTGTGATTGGTAGGTGTGTAAGGTAGTCAAGAAAGTATTTAGAGTTCAAGGGAAGTGGAGTTTGAACTAAGGAACTTGGGAAAGTTTAGAAATTGAGGTATAACTTGAACATCCTAGGTTCCCCAGAGTAAGGAAACGAGTCCAACATGTAGATTTGTGCCATAGTACTTGGATTTGAAAAGTATACTCCGATTAGTTCATTGTGATAGTCCTGCATAAAAAAAAATTGTTTTGAGAATGATGTGTGGCACCCAAAAAAAAGAGTTGAATAATGACGGTAAAGACAACCTGTCCTTCTAAGTTGGGTAACCCTCACCCGGTTATTTAGCCTAACGGAGGTTGAATCTCTATAATCGTCCCAAAGTGGACTAATAAACGCCTATGAGCGAGAAAAAGAATAAAGGTGCCACAGGAAAAAATCTCGAGCAAATGTGCATGCCTTAATCTGATTATCTGAATGAAAGGGGTAGAAAATCGAAGAAAAGACTTAATCCCAAAGCATAGTTGGAGAGGTGGCCGAAAGGGAGATTTAGATCCGTAAGTTTACTGCGGTATGTGTTTATGTAATGCCTTCGTTAACGGATGAGTACCGAAAGAGCTGGTTTGAGCCGATCGGAACTAAGACTCACGTATGAGTATCGACACGCCTTACACCCTGAACCCTTCACTTGATGTGCTGTTTGACTTGAAAATTATTTATCCAAGCTTTTTGCTTGAGGTCAAGCAATGGTTTAAGTTTGGGGGAGTTTGATCGGTGGTTTTTACACGTTATTTTACCGTTTATGTCAGTTAATCATTTGTTTTGTCTTGTCGCATTTTAGTTGTTTTTATTACATTTTACGCGTCGATTTGGTATTTTCACTGTTTCTAGGTTCAGGTATACAATAAAGGAGAAGCAGAGCGAAAACTGGGAAAAAATGGCAAGATTTCGGAAGAGTTTTGTTGTGAAATCTTTAGCAGTCTGCACGAAAACGATCATAACTGGAGTTCCGGGAATCCTTTTGAGGCGTTCTAAAGACCGCCGGAAAGCTAAGAGAGAGCTACGGCCCGTGTTGCAGGATGTGCTCAGAAAAGGCAATTTTTGGAGAAAAAACAGTGGCACAACACGGGTGCCCGTGTTGTGTGACACGGCCCATGTTGTGACACCTGGGACTTGCAAAATTCACGCGAAAAATCTTTCAGGAAGCCAACACGGGCGCCCGTGTTGCCTGACACGGCCCGTGTTGCAGGAAGCGCTTTTTTTCCCTATTTTTCTTGTATTTTTGACTCTTGTGATCCCCGAGGGTATTGTGAGTATTTCCCTAGTGATGAGTTTGAATTGAGACTATTTGATACGTGTTTGGGGAAAGAATAAGGATTGAACTTTTGAACGGAAAAGAAATTTCACGAAAAGATTGAAGCGATCAAGGATTTGGGAACGGAAGATCCTCATGAGCGGAAGCGATTGAAGATCAAAGCAACCAATTCTCTTGTAATGTTGAATTTTATTGTTGAGTTTATCTTTATTATTATGAGTAGCTAAATCCCCCAATGCTAGGGGGTGTCCCTGAATTGACTCTGTAATAACCTTGTTTCCTTTGAATAATGGATTTCACTACTTTCTAATCATCATTGTTATTGTATAATTTTCTTATGGCTTTTCTTATTTGACAAATAAGGATTTGTTTTACGGTTAACCTTAGGTTTGGAAAAACGATCGTTAACGCGTTTATACGATAATACTATAGTAGATATTGCCTAGGAATGGGGATACCCTATAGTAACCGTAATGTTTTAGATAAAATATATTGCTTGGGATTGTTCCTATACCGCCAAGGAATTGGGGCATAGGAAGAATACCAAAGGGTTTTCTACTAAGGAATTAGAGTCAACTAATCTTTAAAACCGGTAACGATTGAAGTGAGCAGTGATTTCTGAAAAATAAGGATTAAGGTTATTACAAGGTTTTTTTCATACACCCTACTCTAGCATGCTTCTCATAACTGTCTAAAACCTTTATTTTACTGCTTTTGCCTTTTGGCCTTTAAAATTGTAAGAAACAAACCAAAACCCCTATGACTTTTTGTTCAATTGTATTATTTTAGAACTTGTGTTCATACGCAGTCTGCGAGATCGATATTCGGGGAATTTCCCCTTATTACTACATCGGTACAATTAGTACACTTGCTAATTTACCGGTCAATATTCTTCGACAGGTATCAAAGGCGACTACATCAACGGGATTATGGGTGAAACTTGAAAGTTTGTACATGACCAAATCTCTGGTGAATCAACTCTACCTGAAGCAAGCTTTGTATTCATTCAAGATGAGTGAAGACAAAGTGTTGGATGAACAGTAGGATATGTTCAACAAGCTGGTTCTTGATCTCGAAAATATTGATGTGAAGATCGATGATGAAGATCAAACACTGTTGCTGCTGTGTGTTTTACCTAGAAAACATGCTCACTTCAAAGAAACTCTCTTGTATGGAAGGGAGTCCCTGACCTTTGAAGAAGTTCAATCAGCCTTGTATTCTAAGGACTTATTAAACAAACTAAAGGAGCATAAACCTTCGACGGTGGGTGAAGGTTTGACCGTTAAGGGAAAATTCTTGCGAAAGGATGGTAAGTTCGACAAAAAGAAAGGTAAAATTCAACAGAAATCTTATAGTGGTGAAACATCTTGTATTTGATGTTATCACTGTAAGATGGAGGGTCACACAAGAAAGGTATGCTCTAAACGCCTGAAAGATCATGGAGGTAATGGCAACACAACCATTGTTCACGATGACTTCGACTCATCTGGTGTTCTTGTGGTTTTAAATGGCGACTCGAGAAAAGAGTGGATTATAGATTCAGGTTGTACTTGGCACATGACTCCAAACAGGGAATTGTTTGAAGAGCTATGTGATCAAGATGGTGGATCTGTGCTGCTGGGAAATAACAAGTCTTACAAAATTGCAGGTATTGGATCTGTGAGACTCAAGCTCCATGATTAGTCAATAAGGTTATTGACTGAAGTCACGTATGTATCTGACTTGAAGAGAAATTTGATTTCTCTTGGTGAATTCGACAGAAAGGGATATGTTTTTCAAGGAGAGAAAAGTATCCTAAGAGTCATGAAGGGGTCGAAGGAAGTCTTGAGAGGTGTGAAGAAACAAGGCTTTTATACCCTTGAGGCTGAGGTTGTAAGTGGTTCGACAAATGTTGCATCCATGAAACCTGTGTCAAAGTCAGAATTATGGCACATGAGACTGGGCTATGTCAGCTAAAGATGCCTAGTCGAATTGGGGAAGTAGAACCTGTTAGGAGGTGGCAAATTGAAAAGTTGGAGTTTTATGAATCTTGTGTATTTGGTAAATCCTGTAGGACGAAGTTTAACAAAGGCAAGCAAAGAACACATGGATCCTTAAATTACATTCATGTTGATCTTTGGGGGCCTGCAAGGAATCCTTCACATTCAGGTGCAAGGTATTTTCTATCCATCGTTGATGACTATTCCAGAAAGCTATGGGTATTCATTCAAAAGACGAACAATGAAAATTTTGAGAATTTCAAAAGTTGGAAGATTCTGGTCAAAACTCAAATTAGCAAAAAGGTTAAGAGGTTGAGAATCGACAATGGCCTTGAATTCTGCAACGAAGCGTTCGACAGTTATTGTGTTGAGTCTGGTATTGCAAGGCATAAGACTGTAGCAGGTACTCCTAAACAAAATGGCTTAGCTGAGAGATTCAATCGAACAATCCTTGAAAGGGTTAGATGCATGTTGGTTAGTGTTGGATTGAAGAATTTGTTTTAGGCGAAAGTTGTTTCGATAGTAGCTTACCTGATAAATAGATGTCCCTCGACTGCCTTGGGAATGAAGACAACTGAAGAAGTTTGGTCGGGACATCCGCCTAGTCTTGACAGACTGAGAGTATTTGGTTGTGTGGTCTATGCTCATATTAGGCAAGACAAGGTCGAAACTAGAGCTCTGAAATGCATGTTCATGGGATACCCTGAAGGAGTCAAAGCTTATAGGCTATGGTGCCTAGAGCTAGGTCACATGAGGTGTATCACCAGTCGAGATGTAGCTTTTAATGAAGCAGAGATGACTTTCAAGAAAATTGATGATGCTGACAAAGAGATGGAACAAGGAGAGATTCCTGTTGAGGTGGAGCATGTTGATGATGAATTGCGTACCCCAGATGAAGTCGAAGAAGACGTAGAAGATGTTGTCAAAGATGAGGAGACTGATAATGACTACCTGCTAGCAAGAGACAGGTCGAAGATAGTTGATAACACGAAATCATATAGATATTTTCATGCATAATTCGACTAAAAGCTAACCGTTTTTGATCCGATTTCGGGTTATTTCCGTGTATTTGTCTGATGTTTTTGCAGGTATTCAACGATCACGTCTAAACAAGGCAACATGAAGAAAAGAAGCAATCCCAGATGAAATATGGACGAAAAAGGAGTGAAAACACAGTGAAAAGCGCAGCAGACAGTTTTTGCTGATGTGACGACCGTCACACGGGTGACGACCGTCACACCCTGTGACGACCGTCATGCAGGCAAAAACGCCCCACTCAGATTACACGTCAAAAGAGCAGTTCCAATTCCCATTAAATGGTCCACTACTCCCTAAATTATCTGCCTCAAGGTCCATCATCCTCAGAGGTAACCGTTGGGATTCCACTTCTATAAAAAGGGAAGCAGGGGACTTCAAAAAGGGAGCTGCATTCATACCACGAAGTGCTGCCAAATTTAATTTCCAGAGCAAATTTACTTTCAGTTATTATTTGTATCCATTTCTCCAGTTTTATTTGTATTCCTTTCCTTTATTTCCCTGCCATTTCCTTATTCCCATTTCCGCTCTTCTGTAATACTTACTGCACTGTATGATCAAATTGGAACTAAAGACAGAATCCTGCCAACATCTGTGGAGGGTCTGCCCAAAGGCCAATTGGCATTATTTACAGGTTTTCATTTTGATCGACTTCTGTTTTATTATAATGCAATTTATTATTTATTATTATTATTTATGTTTTGTTTTTCCAAATTCCATGTCTAGCTAAACTTAGATAATCGATATGTAGTAATAATTCGAATGGGATTTGATAACTCTTGTTTGAAAACTTTCTTTTCACAAAAGTAATTTATGGTCTAAGTGTTTAAAATTGATTCACGAAATAAACTTCGTCGCGAAAGCGAGAACTTATTTAAAAGTAGTTTTGCCACGAAAGTGGGAAATTAATTAAGATACGAACCAACAAGCGAAAGCTGCGGTAAGGTCAGATAGTAAACACTAGGCATTTGTTTTAATAATAGTGAAAGCACTTTAAAACGAGTTAGAACTTAGAGATTTCCAAAAAATAGTTTTAACCCCGAACGGGATACGAAAGTGTACGTTTGGCCCTTAGGATTATGATTAGCGTCAATAACCATTGTGAGACGAGAGTCTTCAAATCTCCATTTTCTGCTTAAATAAACTGCGAAAACTATTTCATACACTAGTAACTTATCAAATCCCTGAAGAACACAATTACTACGTATCGATTCAATTAATTAAAATCTAAATAGTAATCTTAGTTCCCTCTTTTAGTGACAATCTTATTCCCTTAAAACATATTCTACCTAGCTAAACATAGTAACTCCCGAGAACACTAGTTTGATTACGAGTCCCTGTGGGATCGATATCTTTTATTACTACGCGATAGACTGTGCACTTGCAGTTAGTTGTATTAGACATAGAAAGTCGCGATCAATAGTCATTAAGCCACCTCAGAGACTTGGGTATGCAGATCTTATAGCTTATGCCTAAATCTCTGCAAGTGAGGTTCTAGACGAAGAACCTAGAGACTATAAGGAAGTTATGAGAAGTCGAAAGAATACTGAATGGCTGAAGGCCATGGATGATGAGATGAAATCTCTTCATGATAACAACACCTGGGAACTGATCAAGAAACCTACTGGAGCCAGTTTAGTCAGCTGCAAATGGATTTCAAAGTTAAGGAAGGAATCAAAGGAGTGGCGTCGAATAGATACAAGGCAAGATTGGTTGCTATGGGGTTCACTCAAAAAGAAGGTGTCGACTTCAATGATATGTTCTCTCCTATTGTGAAGAACAGATTCAATCAAACAATCCTTGAAAGGGTTAGATGCATGTTGGTTAGTGTTGGATTGAAGAATTTGTTTTGGGCGAAAGTTGTTTCGATAGTAGCTTACCTGATAAATAGATGTCCCTCGAATGCCTTGGGAATGAAGACAACTGAAGAAGTTTGGTCGGGACATCCGCCTAGTCTTGACAGACTGAGAGTATTTGGTTGTGTGGTCTATGCTCATATTAGGCAAGACAAGGTCGAAACTAGAGCTCTGAAATGCATGTTCATGGGATACCCTGAAGGAGTTAAAGCTTATAGGATATGGTGCCTAGAGCTAGGTCACAGGAGGTGTATCACCAGTCGAGATGTAGCTTTTAATGAAGCAGAGATGGCTTTCAAGAAAATTGATGATGCTGACAAAGAGATGGAACAAGGAGAGATTCCTGTTGAGGTGGAGCATGTTGATGCTAAATTGCATACCCCAGATGAAGTCGAAGAAGACGTAAAAGATGTTGTCAAAGATGAGGAGAATGATAATGACTACCTGCTAGCAAGAGACAGGTCGAAGAGAGTCATTAAGCCACCTCAGAGACTTGGGTATGCAGATCTTATAGCTTATGCCTAAATCTCTGCAAGTGAGGTTCTAGACGAAGAACCTAGAGACTATAAGGAAGTTATGAGAAGTTGAAAGAAGACTAAATGGCTGAAGGCCATGGATGATGAGATGAAATCTCTTCATGATAACAACACCTGGGAACTGATCAAGAAACCTATTGGAGCCAGTTTAGTCAGTTGTAAATGGATTTCAAAGTTAAGGAAGGAATCAAAGGAGTGGCGTCGAATAGATACAAGGCAAGATTGGTTGCTATGGGGTTCACTCAAAAATAAGGTGTTGACTTCAATGATGTGTTATCTCCTGTTGTGAAGCACATATCCATTCGAATGTTGCTTTCCATAGTGGCATAGTTCAATCTTGAACTGGAACAGATGGATGTGAAGACTGCATTCTTGTATGGTGACTTAGATGAAACAACCCTGATGAGGAAACCTGAAGGGTATGTCTAAAAAGGGAAGGAAGATTATGTGTGCAAGCTGAATAAATCCTTATATGGACTGAAATAATCTCCTCAACAGTGGAATAGAAGATTCGACAAGTTTATGGCATGCATAAGTTTCAACAGAAGTCAGTTCGACCATTGTGTTTACTTCAAATTTCGACTAGGTAATTTATTTGTTATTTTGTTGCTCTATGTGGATGATATTCTAATAGCAAGAAACAATGTCGAAGAGGTAATGAGGATGAAGGCTGAACTTAATAAAGAGTTCGACATGAAGGATCTGGGAGTTTCGTCCAAGATTCTTGGGATTGACATTCGAAGAGATATAAAGTAGTCAAGATTATGCTTATCTCAAGAGGCATACCTACGAAAGATTCTTGAAAAGTATGGTATGTCGAATTCAAAGCCTGTTGTGACTCCGACAAACCCTTAATTCAAGCTGAGTATAGATCAATGTCCCAACACTGATGTTGAAAGAACTTATATGAATATCATTCCATATGCTAATATAGTGGGTTCTTTGATGTATGATATGGTTTTTACTAGAAATGGTGAATCCTGGAAAGTCCTAATTTATGGTGGAGCCTTGGGTGAAGATAGTAAAGCAGCAATCGAAGGATATGTCTACTCTAACTATGCAGGTTGTATGGATTCTAGAAAATCTATTTCTGGATATGTGTTCACTATGTTTGGGAAAACAATCAGTTGGAAAGCAACACTTTAGAAGGTCGTTGCCTTATCAACCACTGAAGCAGAATATATTGCCCTAACTGAAGCTGTGAAGGAAGCATTGTGGCTTGAAGGTTTTGAAAAGGAGCTAAAACTTCAAGGTCAAGTTATCATTGTTAAATGTGATAGTCAAAGTGTAATACACCTGTCGAAGAATTCATCGTATCATGAGCGAACCAAGCACATTGATTTGAGGCTGTATTTCGTCAAAGGGGTAATCGAGCATGGAGAAGTCTAAGTGCTAAAGGTTTCGACAGACTATAATGTTGTTGATATGATCACTAAGACGTTGTCCAGTTGCAAGTTTTTCCACTATATGCAGTTGATAAAGTTGCATAAAGAAAGATAGTTCCTTGATGTTATAAAGTTAGATCCAAGGTGGAGATTTGTGAGATATTGGGTCGAACTCTAGTATGGTCTAAGGGTAGCTTCTGGTTCGACATGAATCAAGCATGAGGTTAAAGTATGTTCGCATGCTGATGTCGATGATAATGCGTGTTGTAGTCGAAGTTTGTTTTAACATGCATTAGTCAATATTGGTAGGTTGTTAGCATATTGGATTGGGCCTTGCTTGTAAGTCCGAGTGTTTAAGTTAACTTGTACCCTAAGTTAGCTTATAATGGGTAATTGTTAAAAAGCCCATTAGGTTAGTGTGTTATTTTTCTTATAAATAGGATGCTAGTTTCTCAATCTTGAAATAAGGAAAAATAGGAAGATAAAATCCTAATTTCAAGAGAGAGAGAGAGAGAGGTTATTTTATTATTCTTATATACTTGTAATCTTGTTCTAAGAGAAAAGAAAGAATAACTGTTTATAACCAATCCTTGTTGTTCCTTGTTGTTTTACATTGTCTTCTTTGTTAACCCTAACCCTTGTGTGTTTCTTGATCACTAAAAAATCGTTTATATTTTGTTTAAACACATCCGATTCACAACAGATACTAATACGTATAGACAAAAAACCACATAAATATTTCATTTTTTTCACTTCATTATAACAAATAAATAAGTCTAAAGACAAAAACTCACACCAACAAAGATGAAGATTTAAAAATGCTTGCGTAACCAATTCACGGAGATCCTGAGATCACCTCTAAAATCATATAATGTGATTTGTTTTTCTCAATCTTGTATATTCTAAAATCAAAATTAAATTGTTCAAGTTAAAATGTAACGCTAAACATTTTAATAGATATTAATTAATTATGCTAACTCGAAAACTATTTTATTTACTAAAAATTCCATAAATCACATTGTGGCTCCATATCTATATTTATAAAGAGAAATGCTCCTTTGACACCAAAGTATACATTTTACACCATAAATGATACTATGAATGCATACTTATCCATTTTTAATTTTTATTTATTCCACTTTGATATTTGTGCAGCATTAAAATAGTTATGGGTATACGGTGTAAGTTAAATATGTTGTAGCTAATCGGTGTAAAAATAGCATGGCTCATTTATAAATCATCTTCTCACCTCTAAATTTGTGTTCATCAAAATAATTACAATTCATTCACTTTAACTTTAGATTTGTGTTCGTCAAAACATCTCTTTATCTATCTTTCTCTATCGTCTTCATAAACATAGATTCTTTACCGTCATTTTATAAGTTATAGATCTGGTTTTTTCTATTCAAAATTGCACATGGTGTTTTTCAACAGAACGTCAAAATATGTCAAATGTGAAGGAGATTATTTTTTATGTTAATTTGTCTCTTAATATTGAGGCTTAAAACAAGATTTAAAATTCAATTAATATATATTTATTTATTTTTATGGGTTTTTAGATGAAGAATAATCATAAAGATGATGAAGATGGTGAAGTAGAAGAGGGAAGAAGATGAAGTTATATAAAAAATATCATGCGTTGAGAGTTCATTATTACCATCAATAGACTATCAATTTCCAACCATGAGATATTTGTTAAAAAGAAAATAATAAAATAATAAAGACTATGGTGGACACTCAACAATGTTGTTTCACCTAAAAAAATTTAAGTTAAAAGTTAACGGAATGGACTAAGATGGCTAACAGAATTATATTTGAAGGACTAAAACGTAACGTTTATTAAATAAAGGATCAAAGTGAAATCTTGAATTAAATTAAAGGACTGCGGGATACATTTAGCCTTTTTTTAAATATATCTGACATTCTTGAAATCCCCTAAAACATACCACACGCCTGAAGAGAAATAAGAATTAAAATACGCATCCAAAAACAAAATTTTCCTTAAGTGGATCCTTAAGAATGAATGTGATAATAATGGATGGTTACTTGTTGCAACAATTAACCGTTGAGGGAGAATCCTAATAATGATTATTAACGTTGAACAAAGAAAATCACCTCTACTCAGTCTACACGAATAGAGTTCTTTAAATCTCAGTGTTATATGCTTTGAATGGAGAGAGAGAGAGAGAGAGAGAGAGAGAGAGAGAGAGAGAGAGAGAGAGAGAGAGAGAGAGAGAGAGAGAGAGAGAGAGAGAGAGAGAGAGAGAGAGAGAGAGAGAGAGAGAGAGAGAGAGAGGGCACCTAGGTGACTTTTTACCGAACCGGATTAACAATTTATGTGTGATTTAGTTTTTGTATTTATCCTTCATATTAAGCATACTTATTGTCACACACATTGTTCCGACATTATGTCTGACATCTTGACAAAAGTAGAACATAATTTCAATTGGCACCAGAGCAGAAACCCTATTTTGGTTGGGTGAGCTCCAAGGTTTTTTCTATACTCTGTTCAAAATGGAAAATGCTAAAGAAGGAGGATATGTGAATCAAACACCTATTCTTGATGGTACGAACTACGATAATTAGAAGGCTTGGTTGCCTTTCTCAACTATATGGACATCAAGACTTAGAAAGCATTCATAAATGGATGAACTTCTCCAATGATTACAATTGAAGACAACACTTTAAAGCCTGAAAAGGACTAGTCAAAGGAGGAAGATGAAAAATAACTTACTAACTCTCATGCCCTTAATGTCATTTACAATGGAGTTGACAATAATATCTTTAGAATCATTAACACCTGCACCAGTTCCAAAAAAGCTTGGGAAACTCTCCAAACTGCCCAAGAAGGCACTTCTAAGGTTCGTATGTCAAGACTTCAACTCTTCACAATAAAATTTAAAAATATGAAGATGAAAGAGTATGAAAACATTTTTGAATTCGATGTTCTTCTCTGTGACATTGCGAATAACTCTTTTGCCCTTGGTGAAAAAATATCAGAAGAAAAACTCTTAGATCTCTTCCAAAATGGTTTTATATGAAAGTCACAACCATTGAAGAAGAATAAGATGTGAGTATAATAAAAGTTGATGAGCTAATTGAATCTCTTATAACTTTAGAAATGGATATTAATGAAAAATCAGAGAAAAAGAACAATAGTGTGGCAATAAAAGCTGACGTTGAAGAAGATGGTGACAATTAGAAGGTGATATTGATGATAACCTAACTGAATCTATTACCCTTCTAGCCAAAATGTTTGGCAATGTCATATGGATACTTGACAGGAGATCAAGGAATAATGTGAAGGTCATAAGGAATAATGACAACCTCGGAATTCCAAAAGGGTTAATCCTCAGCGAAAATGAAAAGACGGAGATAAATAAAACAAGGGTAAGGGAATCCAATGTCATAAATGTGAAGGTTTTGGGAACATTAAAAAAAATGTACCAACTTTCTTAGGAAACAAAATAACGGATATACCGTTTTTTTAAATGATGAGTCAAATGAAGAAATTGAAAGTGAATAAACCAACAATGTGATTGCCTTCACAACACGTTGTTAGCATGAAATTTCGACATCATAGATGCAACATCAAAGATTTGATTGTCGGAGATTTGATTGTTCTACTGCGCCAAATTGGGAGTTATCACATGGAATCCATCATCTACGAGGTATCCCTTGTAGGTGTTTCACCAACGGTGAAAGTTGCAAAAACCATTGTTAGCTCTGCACTCGAGATTCTTTGTATCTTCTTGTCTCTCGAGTATCCTAGTGCACCTAGATCTTGGTTTTTAACTCTCTATTATTGTGTACTTTGGAAGACATATTTTGATGACAGACCGCCACTAGATTTTACGATATTATGGATCTCTGTAGCAACGATCAAATACGGTGGAATAGAATCAAAATACGTAACAATTTGCGTCGTAGCAATGTGTAGTATGATTCGGGACATCAATTACTATAATCGACGGTAACTCTACGTTCGGAACTCTGTTTACCTCATCGTGATACAAGAATTCTAGTACCATGCGGTCTTTACTTATCGCTCCGAGATTACTCGTTGTATGGAAGAAGTGCTTCGGTAACAAATCTATGTTGGAAGTTTTTATGGTACGAATCTCCTCGATGACGGATAATTAAGGCGATACGGAAATGAGGGTTGATTGAGGATCTTTAGTGTGATATTAGAGGTGACTGTCTCCATTTTTCAACAATTCTAGTAGGGATATGATTTTGGACCTAGGACAATCCATTCATGGATTTTTTTTTACGGAATAGGGAGTCAATTCCCACAGACAATGCCACTGTTCCGTTTTGAAACCAAAATTAGGTGTACATTGATAGTGAGGAATCTTAAGTCAGTTATGTTGATCTTCTATACAATGACACATGGATGAACTTGCAAGGTTAGCACTCTAACACCCAAGTCAGTTTAAAGTTCAAGATGAGTGTAGTAAAAAAAAATGTACTTAGAATTTCTCGTGTTATTGCTTTTATACCCCGAATCATTTAGAGTGAATTGAAATTGATTTGAACTTTGACTTTCTTTTTACCTTTGGCTGACTCAAAACATATTTTAAAAAATTTAGAGTTTTTTTTTAATCTAAAACTAACTCAAGTTTATTTAATATTATAAAAATGATTTTAAAATTTTTTTAAAACTCACAAATTTATAATTTTTGTTTTTTCTTAAAAAGATTTTGTAAATACTATTAGAATTAGTTTTTCATATTAAAGGAAACAATATTTTTTAATTAAATGATTTTTTTAAAATCTTAAAATTCATTACTAAAACAATAAAAACAATTTTATTGTTTTAAAAAAAGTATATTTTCTTAAAAAAAAAACTATAACAAACGTATCCTTAATATTTTTAATAAATAATATATTGAAAAATAACAAACAAATAAATTTAAAATCTTTAGAAAATGATATTTAAAAAAGAAATAAATTTTCTAAAAAGATTTTATAATTATTGACCGAAGAATATGCTAATGTTCTCCTTGTCCCTTACACTCATAAAGACAGTAGTATACTAGTATTTTATAAATCATCATGGAAAATGTGGTTGGCTTGGCATTGCCCATGTGGATGGAGTGAGTGCTAACTACCCCAAATAAGATTGTACAACTTGCATTGCATTCCATCCCATTTCCAGGCTTCAACCCTATCTCATTTATTGTCTTTTGTGTTTAATATCGACTATTATTTTTGTTGTTATTATATGATGATCCTATATGCTGCTTCAGGTTTTTATTTTTGCAGTTTCTTTAACATTTATATGAATTATGACCACATTAGTTCTCCACCTACATAGTAATATATACAGGAAAAACACGTTTTTGTGTAATTTATTTTTATTTCATGTTATTTTATCAAAGAAATTAATTATTATGTAAAAAGTTTTACACTGTCGATTCACCATCATCATCCGTTTGTCTTATTTTATAAGTGATTAAAATAAAAATCAAAGACTTTTAAACATTCGATGACTATAATTAACTGATATTGGCCGGTGTATTTCAATTAAATTCTTTATCAATTAATTACAAAGTCAAACAATACAATTTATTCTTAATCTATTTTCTATTTGCAAATATGGTTGTATTTTTGTATATAAATTTACAAGGTTCATTGTATTTAATATTCATTTATATTCATCAACAAAAGGAGTTTTAAATTTAAAACTCATTTATTATTATTTTTTAAATGATTTTTAAAACAATACTATGTATTTTTTTTATAAAAAAAATTCATTTCAAGTATCTGTCTTTTTGTTTATTATGACTTTTATCAAAAATGAAAATATCTTACATGAGTAAAATGGAAAAAACCAAACCGGCACAGAAAAGCAAGACAAGAACAACGGCATAAAGTACTACTATAAAGCAAATAATATCATTCTATAATACTAAATAATTAAATAAAATTACAACTCTTTGGTCTTTAGTCATAATTGGTTGTTCTTTGTTTAATACTAGTTCTATTAGTACCTATCTTCAATTTTTCAATTCTATAACCTTTTCGCTTTTCTTTCGATTTTCTAGCTTCGTCTTGAACCAAATCACGCTTTTCACTGTAACGCAGAAATTTCTACTGTTTCAGAACCAAAAAAATGCTCTCTGCCTTTTGATTTGATTATCCAGATTCAATTATACCATGGCATCTGGTAAACGTCTTTACTTTTTCATGTTTAATCAATACTGTTGTCTTTAAATTTTACAGGTTAATTTGGTGAGAGTGAAAGGGCGTTGAATTAATTTTGACTTGCTTTGTTTTTTAGATTCTGTAGTTGAATTGAACCACATCACATAGATACTTTGAATTGGGGACCATCACGGTTTTGTTTTGTAAATGATAGGACACGTTTGACTTATTTATCATTGTTTGTCTCAGGTTACGAATATGATATCAATGATTTGTATCAAGAAGCTCAAAGGAGATGGCTGAAGCCAGCAGAAGTTATGTACATTTTACAGAATAATGACAAGTACCAGTTCACTCAAGAGCCACCGCAACGGCCAACCAGTAACATCTCTCTTCTCTTCATCGAGTTGATGATAGAAATAACAAAATCGAAACCTTTTACTCTTTCTGTGTTAAAGGCTGTGAACTGTTAGTTGTTAGTTAGGAGTAACTATTTGTAGTTAGTCAATTAATAGAGTTTTCAGTTATTCCATTTCATGTTCACTTTTGTATCGTAAGATCATGTTTATTTCTTAAGAATGACTATAATTGCTTCTGCATTTTTAACATTATCAATTGGTCTCCAAAACAGGTGGTTCCCTATTTCTGTTTAACAGAAGAGTACTGCGTTTTTTCCGTAAAGATGGTCATGCTTGGCGGAAGAAAAGAGATGGAAGAGCGGTAGGAGAAGCCCACGAACGGCTGAAGGTGCATTATAAGTGTTTTTGCTTTTATGTTTTTTAGTTGTTCATGGAAAAGGAAAATTTAGTATATGCTTTTACCACATTGATCTTTTATTTTTCATTTCACTTTGAACAATCATAAAAATCTGCTTGACTAGGTTGGAAATGTTGAAGCCATAAATTGTTACTATGCACATGGAGAGCAGAACCCTAATTTTCAGAGGCGGAGCTATTGGATGTTAGACCCGTGAGTAATTTTTTGCTGTTACATGGCTGCTTATTTTTCATACTATCAAGTTTATTATTGCATTTTGTATATCCTTTAAAATGAAGAGCACACAATTTTTGGTAAAAGCACATGTCGAAGGTAACTGAATATTAAATGAATTTGCCAAGCTTATATAGTTTTGAAATGAATTCAACCTTCAACCTACATAATTTGATCTACTATACGTTATTGTAGCAGTTGTTGTCCATAATCACTTGTGATGTTTGTTTCATGGCAGGGAATTTGACCATATTGTTCTCGTTCATTACAGAGACACAGGCGAGGTAAGTCTTCAAAACATGATTTCAGATAAGCGTTGAAAGAACACCTCGTTATTTTTATAGTGTCACTCTAAAGAAACTGGGGAAAGGAGTTCGTTTGCAAGATAGTTCATTTTCCAACCGTGTTTCTGATTAGATATATTACAGTTTAAGACTTCCTCCTTTTGCACTGTTCTCCTTTGAAATTTAACTAATTTAGTTATTTTTCCAGTTTTTGTGAAATATCAACCATTTTCCATACTCATATGTACCCGAAATTTTGTAAAATAATCCATAAGCTATTTATATTTCTTTAAGTTTGTTCCTGAATGGCAATTTTTTGATCATATTATGTTATTCACCGTGTTCTTAGCAACAGTAAGATACTTCCGGACAGCTATAGTTTCCACATTACTGTTTGCACTCACATGTTGCAGGGAAGGGTCAGTTCTGGACCTGGCACACAATTGTCACCGGGTTCTTCTTCTGCATTCAGTCAGAGTCCTAGGTCATATAATACTCAGAATCGAAATTCAACGTCCATTGTTGATGATTCCTGTGGACCTAATCAGAGTTTCTCCAGTCCTGGATCTGCAGAAGTCACCTCTGATATATTCATTTTGAACAATGGAATGGGTCACTCAGAAGGAACGGAAGCAGAATCAGGAACCTCATCTGAACTTAAGATTACTCAAGCTTTGCGCCGATTGGAGGAGCAGTTAAGTTTGAATGATGAAAGCTTTGAAGAAATTGCTCCCTTCTACAATGAGAATGAAGCTACCCATGATTCGAAATCACAGAACCATCAAGGAGTGATCTACAAGCAAGAAGAATCTGCTGCTCTCTCTGGACCAGATAGTCCGGGGCTGTTATATGATGGATATAATGGAAGGCAAGGTAATATAAAAAACTTGAGCTGTTGAAAATGTATACATGCTTTAAATCAGTGAAATATATGGGTTCGCAATGTTTTAGTGTGTGCTCTCTTATAGGTTTCCTGTGTTTCACATTATTCCAATTGAAACTAAAGTGATCTCAATATGAACTTATAAAAATGCAGAATGGCCTTGAAAGGTTTCATAGGAAATTCCTTATGTTACATAATATATGAAAATGTATTTTTCCTATTTCATGGTGGACAAGTAAAATAAATTAAATGCTCATGTCGTGAAACATTTCATGTGGCTGGACGAGTCATACGAAGACAAGGTAAGCACTTGGCTAAGTCTTGAATTATTGCCATACATTTGAGAGAAAAGGCTTGGTTTTATTGAAAAAGATGCCGCAAAGAACATAATGTAACATGGTTATAGGATGGTGAGTGATGACAACTTACACGAATTAGGACCCAAATTAGACGAGGAAAATACTAAAGGTAAGAAAAAAGTTCAAGAAAAATACAAATAAAAGGACACAACTCATGCTTAAACAATGAATTTTAGGCTTAAAATAGGCTATATCAGGTAAGCCCCAGCTGTGACAATGACATGCTTGAAGGGGGCTTTTTCGCTGATACTGTATAGGCCCTGCAACTCCCTTTATAACCTCTGATTAAACTAGGAAACTACGAAGATTACGGAAAATTGAAGGAAAATACAAAAATGCCACATGACATGCTTAAACAACGGAATTTGGGCTCGAAATAAGCCCAATCACGTAATTTACAGATTCTTGCAAGGAGCTTTACCTTGATATAATATAGGTCTGATAACTTCACTTAGGCCCATTCAGCATGATTGGACTGCATGTATAGGCTTCCGTCATGTAGCCTGCTCTAAGAACCATTTCACTACTTTAGTTGCCAAAGGTTTGCTTATGAAATTATTGTGGTTTTGACTTTACTTGAATTTTCTCCTGAAGCTAGTTAGTTACTTGTCCGCTGTAAATCACCTATTCTTTCAAAATTTGAATTTCAAGTGAATTTTAGCTGTTTGGAGCTTGTTTTCTCCTCTTCCTTAAAATTAAACATCATCTACTTAGAGAGGAGAGTCAAAATGCTAAAAGTAGTGTATATTCTTGTAGGTGATAGTGGTGAAAGCTATAGTGAATTACTAGACCGTGATTTCCCGGATGGAAATGAAAAGGCTTTATCTTGGAAAAATGAATATTTGCCAGCTGGAAATGTAAGTATTGCTAGAACATATTTCACAAAATTTGTATCATTTACCAATTAATGTTTCCTCAGATGTTGAAATAATATATTTTTTTTCCGCATGTTTCTTCAATTATTAAAATTTGATACTTAAAGCGAGAGAGCTCACAATCTTGTTCAATAAGAGAACCAGTTACAAACCAGGGAAACTGTTGCTGGACAACTTTCAACACTGATAATGCTGGAAACTGTATGATTTATTTTCACCTTATCAATTTAACAGTTATTTTGGCTTATTTTGGAGTTCCTTCCACCTCTGATGCGTCTCACATGTTACCAGCTGTTTTCTCACTACCTCAAGGTGTTGGTGGAGGCACACTTCCTCCATATTCTTCTATGGTAGAAACACGAGATACTCGATCTGGCTACTATGCACCATTGTTTGACCAAAACCAAATTGGAGCATCTCATGACGCATGTTCAAGCTTAACAGTTTCACAAAAACAGAAATTTACTATTAAGGCAGTTTCTCCAGAATGGGGTTATGCCTCTGAGACTACAAAGGTCTGTGCCTTTCAAGGCTCTATACTATGATTTATAACTAGCAGTATCTCTGAACATCTGAACATTGAAAGAGCAAATTCTTGTGATTAATAGTTTTGGTGCTTATAACTTACCTAGGTTCCTGAAGATCTTTAGAAACTATATAGGACAAGGTGGAAATATATAAAATTGATTTGTTATTATGTAATCTATACGTATATATAAAGGCAAAACATGATTTTGGTGTAGCCTTTTTTCCTTCCAAATATACCCTTTTCAATTTTTATTTTAAATCTTAACTTCTCTTTCTAATAAATGGTGGTTATGTGACAGTTTATTAACTTTTACACCATTATCTATTATTACTATTTTATAAATAATAAATAATAAAATGAAAATTAAATAAAAATAATAATACAATTTATATTTTACGCGCGTGAGTATTAAAAAAGCGGACAGACGAACATGTGAGTGCCCAGCCCGTCTGGAATAAAAGCCAATCTATTTATAAGTAAACAGATTAGGATAGGTTGTTCATGCTTAGTGGCTTAGGACATTTAAGCTTAACTATTTGAGAGCATATAACTTCTCTTTTGCTCTAACTTTCTTGTCTTAAATGATTTTGTATTATTGATACTTTCCTGAATTGATTCCAAAAGCCCCATGTGCTGTGCACAGGTTTTCATTATTGGATCTTTTCTTTGTCATCCCTCTGAATCTTCCTGGGCCTGTATGCTTGGTGATGTTGAAGTTCCTGTTGAGATAATTCAGGATGGTGTAATATATTGTGAAGTTCCATCTCACATTCCTGGAAATGTTACTTTGTGTATTACTTCTGGAAACCGAGAGTCATGCAGTGAAGTAAGAGAGTTCGAGTATCGTGATAACACCAAGAGTTGCACCAAATGTAGTCCGTTGGAAATAGAAGCCACTAGAACTCTAGAGGAGCTGTTATTACTAGTTAGATTTGGGCAGGTTCTCCTTTCTGCGTCACCTGTAAGTGATGATAACAATGAATCGGGAATTTTCATAAAACAGAAAGCTGACGATGATTCATGGAGCCATATTATAGATGCTCTTTTATTTGGCAGTGGAACTGCTTCTAGTACTGCCGATTGGCTTCTTGAAGAGCTTCTAAAGGATAAGCTACAGCTGTGGCTTACTTGCAGATCCCGGAAAGTAGACGAAGAAACAGGCTGTTCGTTGTCTAAGAAAGAACAAGGGATTATTCACATGGTTGCTGGGTTGGGTTTTGAGTGGGCCTTGAACCCTATTCTCAGTTGTGGTGTGAATATAAATTTCCGCGACATCAACGGGTGGACTGCCCTTCACTGGGCTGCACGTTTTGGAAGGTATTGGAACTTGGAAGACTTCAAAATACTTCTAATATCAGAAATCATTTGAACATCGTTCATTCATCGTTAAATATTTAGATGTTTCCTAATCAATCAAATCAAATGCATAGTTTTATATTTCAATAAACAAAAATATTGGTTCATCAAGTCATCTGCCAAAACTGATGATTGTATCAAGAATAATTAATAAAAGCCTTATTTATTTAGAAGACACTTCCATGATTTAGCGGATCCTTTCTAAAGTGTTTTTTTTACTGAAGTGTTTGTTATTCCATACAGGGAAAAAATGGTTGCGTCGCTTATAGCTTCTGGTGCATCTGCTGGAGCAGTGACGGATCCTAGTGCACAAGATCCAATTGGTAAAACTGCAGCGTCAATTGCAGCCAGCAGTGGGCATAAAGGACTGGCAGGGTATCTTTCAGAGGTAGCTGTAACAAGCCACCTGTCATCTCTTACATTGGAAGAGAGTGAGCTATCTAAAAGTTCTGCGGAGCTTCAAGCGGATTTAACTGTTAGTAATGTCTCCAAGGAAAATATTGCTTTCAGTGAGGACCGGGCCTCGCTCAAAGATTCGTTAGCTGCTGTAAGAAATACAACTCAGGCAGCTGCACGGATACAAGCTGCTTTTCGTTCACATTCATTTAGAAAACGGAGAGTAAAAGAAGCAGTTGGTGTTATGAGTGGACATGATATCAATGCAAATAGCATTGAAGACATGCCAGAGCTTTATGCTATATCAAAACTTGCCTTTCGGAACTCACGTGAACATGATTCGGCTGCATTATCAATTCAGAAAAAATATCGAGGTTGGAAAGGTCGCAGAGATTTCTTATCATTGCGCCAAAAAGTAGTGAAGATACAGGTAATTGATGTTAGCTTTACAGTTACAGTTTAACCCTAAAAAATGAAAGAATGAGAGCTCCATAGAGATACTATTCTTATTCGTATATATTAAGTAACATTTCTTCTAGATTCTATGACAAATAAACTTGGTGGTTGGAGTTTGAGGGTGAAGGTTCAACTGCATTATTATCATGCTTCAGTTATTTCTAATTTATTTTTGGCAGGCTCATGTGAGGGGTTACCAAGTTAGGAAGCATTACAGAGTATTATGGGCGGTTGGAATCTTGGACAAGGTTGTGCTAAGATGGCGTAGAAAAGGAGTTGGTTTACGAGGTTTCAAACCAGAGATGGAGGTTAATGAAAATGAAGATGAAGATATTCTCAAGGTGTTCAGAAAACAGAAAGTAGATGTTGAAATCAAAGAGGCTGTCTCAAGGGTGCTGTCCATGGTCAAATCTCCCGATGCTCGTGATCAATATCATCGCATGCTTGAGAAGTACCGTCAAGCCAAGGTAAGTTAGTCTTCAAAGCTGCATAATGAAATATTGATTTATATTTTGGCAGTTAAAACTTACGTGCTATAAGGTTTATGTTATCGGTTTATCCACCATTTATATCCACGCACCAAGTTCAATAGTGTTGGGCGTGAGAGAATGTGTTAAGAGTCCTACATCGACTAAGATCTGGCCTGAAAATATATTTATAAGTGAGAACGATCCTCACCTCAATACTCTCCTTAATAGTCGGTTTTGTATGGCTAAGTTCAACCTAAATTCTAAGAACCTTTATTCTTTAGTATCCGATTGTTTGCCATGCAGATCTATATAAACCATTTTGAGTTTAGAGTGTCATTGCTTTGTGTTACAATGTATAACTTGGCAACTTTTCTGCAGGCTGAACTTGCGAGTACGAGTGAAGAAAAATTGTTAACAACTTCTATAGAAGATTATTTAAACATGGAGGATGATTCTTATTAATATCCCTAGGGAGCAATGCTAGCGTTATTAATTTCCACCCTATGGAATTATCAGTTTCCGCCATCAACACTTTGTTGGTCTTTGTATTTGTGTCTAGACTAGATGCTTAGATCAAGCTAACTTGTTTGTTGTTGAAACAGTAGATTGTATGTATGTTAGTGATGATGATGACGATGATGATTAATCTCTGTAAAGCTTAAAATGGTTGTGAATGCAGGTAGGACATGGTTTTGAGTTGAAAGAACTGAATTTATTTTTTTCCTTTCATTTGTACATGATATATCTTTGAAATTTAGATATTTGCTTGTGGCGCTTGTGGCTGCTTATAGTATCCAGAAGGTAGGTTCACATTGGATTATATATTGTGTGTATATATGTTGGAAGACGCTTTTGTGCTTTATAGAGAAAGACGCTTTTGTGCTTCATAGAGAAAGTGGTATTAGGGGTTGCTCTTGTTTAGCAATAGTATTACTAATGATTAGGCATAACCCAGACCCGCGGATACCAACACGAACTTATTTTGAAGTTGATAGAGAAAACTCACTTTGAGGCTACCCAATCTTGTTTGGGACGAATTTGGATTTTAATTTTCATACTCGTTGAGGTTTAGAGCGGGGAACGAGAATTGTTTGGGGCTTCTAATTTGGATTTGAAGAGGTAAAAATCATCACTGACCTGCTCCGTTGCCATGTCTACGAATGATTGCATAAACAATGCTCCCGCTATAGGGTTTGAAAGAGTGTGAATTAGCTGGGTCGGTTGGGCCTAAAAGTCTCTAAGGTTTTAGAGGTTGTAGTTATCAAAAGGTACAGGAGTATATGGTACCCCTAAACTAGTAGGAATTATCAAAGGCCTTAGTGATTTTATAAATGAGTTTGCTCGTGGCGGCGAGTGACCCTGTTTAGTGGTGTTTACGGTGGTGAAAGAGGATCAACTCACGCATTACCTATTTTATGGAGAGTCATGGCATGCGTCCGTATATTCAGTTGCGGATTGGTTAATCAATATTATCCACGTCTTCTTTCAGAGCGATTTTTGTGTCACATAAAGGTCACACCCCGAGGCGACGCCTCATGGGACGGATGCCCCATCGAAGGGCATGTGTCGCCCTATTTGAGGTGATTCACAAATATATCACTATAAAGTTTATATAAGAAAAGAGAATTTTAAAATTTCATTGGAGTTTCTACTAATATTACTATCCGCACAAATATATGGGTGCATTTAGATTTTATTATCAGGACAACGCGAAGAGAGGTAATTTTAGTGCAGAGACGCATCTTTGTAAAAGCTACGGAAGTATAACTTCAGACGCGTTTTGAGTGATATTATTGTGCTAGATCTTCTCCCTTTCTCATTCCCATATAAAGTTATTCTAAACCAAAAAAATTGTCTAAGAAACCTCATTTCCACCATTTTTAACATTTCTCAAACTTTCTTTTGCATTGCGCATAATCCAGTAGCTTTATCAATCTTTACTCATGTCCATTGACTGTCGAATTCAAACATCGATGATCAACCATGTTGATCTCTATTTTGAAGGTTTTATTGTCTGCTAGTGGTACTTTCAGGATCATCATTCCCTCGCCATCATACACCTTTATCTGATTTTTTTCCAACTCCCTGTTTTACTTTTTTCAAGTAATTGACTCATGCTTATCAAATTACTTGTCATAGAAAGTACATACAATACATCAGTAATACTGGCCTTTTAAACATCCCTTCTAACCACAACTATGTTTCCTTTTCTACTCGTGTGACATGCCTTCCATCTGCAAAGTCAATCACTTTCTTAACCGATTTATATAACTTGGTAAACCAGTTTTTATTCCCAGACATGTGGTTGTTCATCATTTGACTGAGTATTGACCATGAGTAGCATATCATCAAACTCACTTTCTTTCGCATGTGCATATTGCAATTATTCATTATCTTTTGCTCTTGATTCCTTCTTTCTCCAACAATCTCGTGCATATTGACTTAATCCTTGACAGTTGTAGCATTACACCTCCTTCATGTTAACTTTCTTCCTCACACATTTGTTGATCATGTATTTCTTGGTGGAATCAATGTGACTCTTTTAATTCTTGCTCGAATTCTCAGCTACAACTTGTTTCTCCTTTGTTCCTCTTTTCCCTTTCCAAATTTCTTGAAGAACTTTGATTGCAGTGTTTGTTCATCCATTTTCTCTCTCTAAAGCTTCTTTGCTTCAATCTCATCTCATGATCCTCTAATGAAATTTGAAGTTCTTATAACTTCATCTCATTTAGGTTCTTGAACTCTTCTATCGACATCATAATGTAGTCAAAGCTTGCAGTTAAAGATCTCAACACTTTCTCGATTTTTTATGAATCATTGATTGATTCACCTCACACCTTCATCTGGTTGGTGAATAACACTAATCTTAAGATGAAATCAGCAACCAACCCATCTTATTTCATATGTATTATCTCAATTTGCTTTCTCAACGCCAGTAACTTCACCCTCTCCAGTTTCTCATCTCCACCATACAAGTTCTTTAACTTGTTTCACGTTTCTTTGGACGTCTCTTCTTCAATAATTTTCTTGAACACATTAGGATTCACACATTGATGGATCAAGAAAATAGTTTTTCCATCGTTCTTCCTTTGTTTCTTATGCACAATCTTATGAACATCACTTGCATTCACTTTCAATGTAAGTACTCCATCACAAACGATTTCAGCCACATCTTGAAATCTAAAGATGACCTTCATTTGTGCAACTCACTTCTCATAGTTTTTGCCTTTGAAAACCCGTAGATTTGTAGCAAATTGTGTTTGATATTATGTTACTGCTTTCCATTAAAGACTCATTAAATCGCAATCGGACTCGTTGATACTAATTTGTTGAAACAAATAAATTACTCGAGAATAAAGAAGAGAGAGTAATGTAAAAATGATTGTATATTGAAAAGAGAAAAAGTTATTGTTATGCAAAAGAGAAGTTGTTGATTTACATCATCACATATCTATTTATATGTAACTAATACACTTGACTATGTCGAATACATGCTAACACGATTAGACAACAACATATTATATTCAATTATATTGAATACTATTAACATATTGTAGTTGTATTCGACTCTGTCAAATACAACTAACTTCCAATCTGTCGAATATAATTGACTTACTAAAACTATGAATTATTAGCTTCAAATAATTCAGTACATCCTAAGTATTTCTTCCAAACTCTATAAATATTCATAAATACTCTTTTCTGAACTTTTTGATACATCCAATTTCATAGTATCCATATTCACTCAGGAAATGATTAAACAAGTTTATCCGAAAATTATCTTTTAGATACACTTGTAGAGAAAAACTACAAATAAATCTACAAAACAATGTAAAAATTCCAAGTATTTCTGCAAAATAAAAATTCATAGAAAAGAAAATAGTATAACATTTAAGATAAAGTATTTTTCCTCAAGCAACTCCAATTTCTAAAAGTTAACTTTTCGAGCACTCTATACCATAACCAAAAGGGTTTGTTTGTAATTAACTTTAAGATACTATTACTTATGGAAAAAATCATAAAAATATCGGTAGAAAATGTTAAATATTCGATATAACTTGCAAAATTTATTGCAAAAAACATGGTGAATCCGAAAGATGATTTTCAAATGTGGCAAAGAGACATTTTCAAATTTTATAGTCTATCGAGCAACCGCCTAAATCTACTTTTTTTTTCAATCGACGCCGCGAAAAATCTAAGTCAATCAGACACAGGCCAAATAGCCTGTTTTACATGTGAAGCTCGATAAAAGTAGATGAGAGACTGCCTTCTCTCAATTCACACTTTTAAAGATACCATATTAATTTTGTATTCTAATAAGAACGAATTTAACGATGAATTTCTAATTTTTTTCATTGTTAATTAAATGAAAAGGTCTGTTAAAAACTAATATAAACTTTTTTTTAGTTAAAAGACTAAAATAAACCTCAAAATTAACCTAAGAAAAAAAAATATTAAATCTATTTTAAACTTTACACTCAGAATAACACAACTCTTCATTCTCATCTTTCTACATGGAAATGCATCCTACATTTTGTAAAAATAAGAGCACATAAAAGAGTTCAATTTATTAGAAGTAATTCATATTTATTAGTTGTACTATTTTCTTAGCCTCTAAATTTGTTAGAGGGTATTTTAGTATTTTTTATCTTATTCTAGTAACCATAGTATTAGCTTATAAATAGGGTAACAATCATTGCAATTTGTGGAGTAGTGTGTAGCCGTCATTCTCTTAATAGAATATTTCTCTATTAATCATTTATTCTACCTTTGCACCAACAATTGGTATCTAGAGCTCCGGTTCAGATTCATTAGAAAACACGAGTGAACGCGAGATCTTGTGTGTTTGATTTTGATTCTTAGATTCGTGTTGAATCTTGAACAAAATCTGATCAGAATTTTAATTCTGTGGGTTGGGAAACACTGTGTGAGAAATTTGAGTGTACTGTGCAAGGTAGAAGATGAACGGAAACGACAACATGAACACCAAACTTCCAGTATTTGATGGCAAAAACTGGAATCGTTGGATGATCCAAATGCGTGTACTGTTTGGTGCTCAAGATGTTCTAGATCTTGTCACTGATGGTTATGTTCCAGTAGCAGCAAATGCAACAGATGAACAGAAAAACGTGCAGAAGGAAGTAAGGAAGAAGGATCAGAAAACATTATTCTTCATTCATCAATGTGTGGATGTAAATGTGTTTGAGAAGATTGCAGATTCAACAACAGCAAAGGCTGCGTGAGACACACTGGTGAGATGTTATGGTGGTGACGCATTAGTGAAGAAGGTGAAGCTTCAGTACTTGAGAAAGCAATACGAGAATCTCAACATGAATAATAATGAGAAAGTCTCTGAATACATCTCCAGAATGATTCTGATCACTAATGAGATGAAGGCGTGTGGAGAAACTCTTTCTGAAGAAGCAATCATGGAGAAAGTATTGAGATCCCTTACCCCTCAATTTGATTACATTGTGGTAGCAATAGAACATTTCAAAGATCTGAGCACCATGAGAATTGAAGAGCTGCAGAGCAATCTAGAAGCGCAAGAGTTGCGTTTGACTGAGAGAACTTCTGAAAAGGAAGTAGAGCAGCAGGCTCTGAAAGCAACTTCTGATAGGAGGTATCATAAGCAGTCAGAAGCCAGGAGAAGATCTGATGGTGGTCAGAAGTCAGAAAGCTCAACCTCTAATAGGCAAAAGAATGCTCAGAAGGGAAAAGAGAAGTATGACAAGAAGAAGATCCAATGTTACTGTTGTAAGAAGTTTGGTCACTTTGCTAGAGATTGTTGGTCAAACAAGGAGGGAAAATCAGAAGAAGCAAATATAGCCAGAAGTTCTGATGACGAATCTGTGCTATTGATGGCTTATGAATCTAATAATATGGATCTGATAGACTGGTGGTATATAGACACTGACTGTTCAAATCATCTTACTGGAAACAAGAAATGGCTGGTTGACTCTGACTTTGAAAAGAGAACAAAGATCAGATGTGCTGATGACAAATATCTTAATGCAGAAGGTATGGGAAATGTCAGAGTGATTCTGAACAATGGAAAAACATCATTGATTCAGAACGTATGGTATGTACCTGGCATCAGAAGCAATCTAATGAGTGTGAGACAATTAATTGAGAAAGGTTTTTCAGTTACCATGAAGGACAATCTTCTGAAGCTGTATGACTGCAATCAGAAGTTGATTATGGAGTCAGAACAGGGAAGGAATAGAACATTCAAGGTGAATGTCAGAACTGCAGACTCAGAATGTCTTAGTGCAACAAGTGCTGAGAATGAGAGTGAGCTGTGGCACAGAAGATTTGGTCATTTGAATTTCAGAAGCTTAAAACATCTGAATTCAAAGAAGTTGGTACATGGAATTCCTGCAATTAAGAAGCCTGAAAAGTCATGCAAAGTTTGCATGGAAGGAAAACAACCACGATTATCATTTGTATCGGAAGTTGCTCCAAGGGCAAAACATGCCTTGGGAGTTGTACATTCTGATGTGTGTGGTCCATTTCCAGTAGCATCAATTGGAGGGAATAAATACTTTGTGTTGTTTGTTGATGAATTCACAAGAATGACATGGGTATCTCTTATTAAGTTTAAACATGAGGTGTTTGATGAATTCAAGAAGTTCATAATGAAGGCTGAGAATCAGAGTGGTCAGAAGTTGAAGATTCTTAGAACTGATGGTGGAGGTGAGTATAACTCCAAAGAGTTCCAGAAGTTCTGTGAGGAGAATGGAATTGAGCATGAGGTTACTGCTCCTTATACCCCTCAACACAATGGTCTTGCTGAAAGAAGAAACCGCACTTTGTTTGATATGGTGAGAAGCATGCTAAAGGAGAAGAAGCTTCCTCAGAAGCTCTGGGGAGAAGTTGTTGCCACTGCAACGTATGTACTCAACAGATGTCCTACGAAGAAGTTGAAGGAAATAGTTCCAATACATAAGTGGACTGGAGATAAGCAAAGTGTTAGTCATCTGAAGGTGTTTGGTTCTGTTTGCTATAAACATGTTCCAGAAGCCAGAAGACAGAAGCTGGATGATAGAAGCAAAGTGATGATTCTGATAGGGTACCACAGTACAGGTGCATACAAGCTCTATTATCCAGAAACAAATAAAATTGAATTCAGTAGAGATGTGATTGTGAAGGAATCAGAAGTTTGGAATTGGGATAAGTCTCAATCTGATTCTGATGTTAGAACTTCTGAAGAAAGGTCAGAGTTAAGAATTTCTGAAGTTGGAGTAAATTCTGACGTTGACTCTGATAGTGATTCAGACTCTGGAGAAGACTCAGAAGATGAAGGTGACTCTGATGACAATCCAGATTTTGGTGGCAATTCAAACTCTGGAAATATGCCAGACTCTGAAGATGGTCAAAGCTCTGGAGGAAGTCAATCATCTGAAGCTAGAAACTCTAAAGCTCAAGACTCTGAACAAGTTCAGAGACCACAAAGAATAAGAAACGTCCCCAGAAGATATGCAGAATTTGACATGCTGCAAGACACTGAAGTAGACTCTGAAGGAGAAGTTATTCAGTGTGCCATGATAGTAGACTCTGAACCCATAAGTACAGAAGAGGAAGCAGAAGCTCTGGCTGAAGGCCATGAAAGAAGAACTTGATGCTATAGAGAGAAACAAGACTTGGAAGCTGACAGAACTTCCAAAAGACAAGAAAGTCATCAGCGTCATATGGGTTTTCAAGTAGAAGTTAAAGCCAGATGGTTCAATTGGCAAACATAAAGCAATGTTGGTAGCCAGATGATTTCTACAGAAACCTGGGCTGGATTATTTTGAAGTGTTTGCACCTGTAGCAAGACATGAAACAATCAGAATGGTGATTGCAATAGCTGCTAATAGGAATTGGTCTCTGATGCATTTAGATGTAAAATCTGCATTTCTGAACGGTCCATTAGAAGAAGAAGTTTACGTGTCACAACCTCCTGGATTTGTGAAAAAGAATCAGGAAGGGATGTTGTACAGATTATACAAAGCTCTATATGGATTGAAACAAGTGCCCAGAGCTTGAAATCAGAAGATTGATTCATTTTTCAAGAAGCAAGGCTTTCAGAAATGTGAGATGGAGTACGGTGTTTATGTTCAGCATACTTCTGAAGGCAATATGACTCTGGTGTGTTTATATGTTGATGACATACTACTGACTGGAAGTTCTGAACAGGAGATAGCCAAGTTCAAGAAAGTTCTGATGAATGGATTTGAAATGACTGATCTAGGCAAAATGACATACTTTCTAGGGATGGAGTTCAGATATTCTGAGAAAGGTATCATTTTGCATCAGCTCAAGTATGAATTAGAACTTCTGAAGAGATTTGAACTGAAGAATTGTAAGATTGATGTCACACCTTCAGATACAAATCAGAAACTGGATTCTAACTCTGATGGAAAGGATGTGGACGCTACAACCTTCAAACAGTTGGTTGGTTCTTTGAGGTATTTGTGCAATACCAGACCTGATATTTGCTATTCCGTTGGGATGGTTAGTAGGTTCATGAGTAAACCTAAGTGGTCCCATTACCAAGCTGCTGTCAGGATTCTGAGGTATATCAAGGAAACTCTGAAGTATGGAGTGTTATTTCCTTCTGGAAGAAAGGATGAGTCAGAACTTCTGAGTTATTCAGATTCTGATTGGTGTGGAGACAGAGTTGACAGAAGAAGTACCTCTAGGTACTTGTTCAAATTTCTGGAAGGTCTCATTTCTTGGTGTTCCAAGAAGCAACCTGTTGTGGCGTTATCAACCTGTGAAGCTGAATACATTGCAGGTGCTGTTACTGCATGCCAAGCTGTGTGGATTCTAAATCTGTTGCAGGATCTGAAGATTAAAATAAACAAACCTCTGAAGTTGATGATTGACAACAAGTCTGCAATCAATCTTGCCAAAAACCCAGTGTTGCATGGGAGAAGCAAGCATATTAAGACCAAGTATCATTTTCTGAGACATCAAATTCAGAGTAGAGTGTTAGAAGTTGTACACTGCAACACTCAGAAACAGTTGGCAAATGTTCTGACGAAAGCTATCAAGACTGATCAATTTCTCAGACTAAGGGATGGAATTGGTGTTACAAGTTTTGATGGAATATGAATTAAGGAATGGTATTAGAAGTAATTCATATTTATTAGTTGTATTATTTTCTTAACCCCTAAGTTTGTTAGAGAGTATTTTAGTATTTTTATCTTATTCTAGTAACCCTAATATTATCTCATAAATAGGGTAACAATCATTGCAATTTGTATAGTAGTGTGTATCCGTCATTCTCTTAATAGAATATTTCTCTATTCATCATTTATTCTACTTTTGCACCAACACAATTAGGATAGTGACTAGAAAATAACTGCCTCTATTTGCAATCTCAAGTTTAACGACTAATCAGCAATAAAATGCTATTATCAAAGTTAATGCATTAATAACTTAATAGCCACCACTTTAACTACAGTTATGCTAAGTTATATAAACTGATTATCTTTTCCGAAGAAAAACCAAGATCACCTGCATAAAAGTTCATTACTGAGAGAAAGAAAATCTGGTTCCTTGAGCAGCTAAGAACTTTCGACTACGAAATTAGTCGCTGGTGAAAATATCAAACCTTCATTGAGAAGCACACACATATCTCAGATGCTTGGATCCCCTATCTCAGATCAGAGATATATTTCGGGATTTAAATCTCCCATACCAAATAAATATTTCGACAAATTATCCTTGAAGCTATTTTTTGATAAATGACAACCGAAACTCTAAACACAACAGGTACAATTAAGCATCCAACAAAACCAACAAACAAAATGAACCCATTTTCAATCTGAAATAATTAAAGCAAACAACTTCAATGGCCTTTCAAGTCATATATTTGATGGTCTATCTTCAGGCATAGTTCAAACGGAATATGTCATTATGCACATAATAGCTTCCTTGCGGTGTCGGTATCAAATGGAACATCTGAATACAGAAAGTGACAAGCTAAGTCATTAAAAGAAACTATGAACGAAAGCAGATTAAAAAAGAAAAGGAAAAAAAAGCCATTAGAATTCAATAAATATTTCTAATTATACAGGAAACACAACTTTTACCAGAGCACATGTAAGTGTAACTGTGTCTGCATATCAACGGCAAATTAAACAAAATATGTTGACCAAAAGTACCAGAAATTTTAAAAGGCAAGCACCATTTGACACAACTTAACTCAATCATATAAAACTGCCTCTTAAGGTGAAAATAATACATGTTCAGATCATATATTGTCAGATGTAAAACAGTATGACTCATAACAGAATGCAACTATCACGAGAACATAACATAAAAACTCCAAACCCGGAGAAAAAACTCACGACAATTGTCAAATGACACCCCTCTCCTTACTTAACTAACTCATCCATGTTACCTTTGACATCCAGAACTAGCTGCCAAGTTCTAGTAGGGATCAACACTTTCATATTATTTTGAGAAATAATTAGGGTAAAAAAAAAACGGTAGGATTTCAACAGGTCTCAAAATTCCATCATCTAATTACATATAGGTCATAGTTAAATGCATCCTACTTATAAAAAATTGAAAATTCACCGGAACTTCATCCCCTTGTGCAATATCGAAATCAATAACCCTAAATTTCAATCAGTGGCAAATAGTAAAAGTATCATAATAACCTAACCTAACCTAACGATAAAAAACTGTAATCTGTAATAGCATCGATAATCCGAAAATAAAAAAGCGAAAAAGTGACCTGACTGAAATTGAGGGCGTGTTGTTCACCGCCGAGTTTAAGGTTACCGCTGACGAAGACAAGCATGCCAGCGTTGACAGTGGAGGGTTGGCAATCGACGGTGGTGATGGTGTGATGGCACTGCTGGAAAGGGAGAGAAGTGAGCTTGGCGACGATGTTGGGGGAACCTTGAATCTTCTGACCTTCGAAGGTAAGCATGGACCCTTCTTGGTAAAGAGTGGCAAGTCCAGCACGGTTGCTGTCGAAGGTGGTGTAGTAGTGCTCCACAAATGCCTTTGCCAACGCGTCTGGATCCATCTCTCTTTCTCTGTCTCTCTGTACGCTACCCCTCTCTCTCCCCCCTCTTTATATTATTTTTGGAATTTGATTCTTCAATAAGTTTTTTCTCTTTTTCATTTTTTATTTACGGAATCTTTTTTTCTTCATTTATCTAAGTTGGTGTGTAATTATGGAGTAATTAATTAGTATTGTTTTTGTGTATAGTGCAACCTCACTCTAAAGCTCTACATCAGATCTATGATATGATGCTCATCGTAAAATGTCATTAGAGGGTCTACTTAATTCCATGTCAAAATGGTAAGGAACGTTTATAATTGTAGTTCATATATGAAGCAGCTCACGTGAGACTTGAGGTATTCTCTCTCTAATCTATAGTTCACTCAACTTTTTATTCTCTTAGTGACTTGAATATTGGAGTATTAATCCTGCAAGTCTACCCTCGCGTCATCACACATGAGATTCCTTCCATAACATCAAGATTTTATTCCACCATTTCACCAAGCATTTTTGGTTCCCCTAGCAGGATAATGGCGTCGTCTGTGGAAACTTGAAGTTCGCATTGTACCTCTTAGAGATTATTAGAGGAAAATTGTTTCGAACTGGCCAAAATAATCCCACATTGCTTGAGAATGGAGGCTAAGGTAGTTTATATACAACACATATACACCTCAACCAAATGAGGAACCTTTTCCAAAGGACAAGGTCACAAGGTTTCTCAAACTCTAAGTAGCAATACCTCGTATTTGGTCGACCGAAACATTGGCACCGTCTGTGAAAATTGACTTCTGATTCCTGCAAATTTCCATTCTTATGATCCAAAGTCACAAATCACAATGACATTTGTGCTCAGACCAAGAAGATGATTTCTGATCCAACCGTAAAAAAACGTCATAGCTCTTCCAATATCCAAATTCTTCCCTACCTTCATTGTTGATTCAATTGGTACATAATCTTTTGAAAATGCATTTAATTCACCAACATCAGTCTAAAAACTAAAGGAATATAGATATATTCCATGGTTTTGAGATCACAGAGGGTGGATGGAACTCCTAATGCTACGACTCCAGTAGTCGTAGTTGTATTCATAGCCAATTACTAAGTATTGAGGATGCTAATCAACACTGAAAATGCATGCGACCTCATAAACCTCAAAGTCTTCATAAAGTTATGGTTGCACATGAAAAATCTGAAGCCATGCGACGGCGAGAACCTTTTAGCGTTCAACGATTCCTCAACCTATCCATGCAGAACCATATATCTACTGGCTTCGTTTAGAGAAGGAAAAAACAAGATGATTGTGAAAGTATGCTTCCTTGTCATCCCATGCGAAAGAGTCTATATCGAAATCCTAGGAAGGTTGTTTCATGTAGCATTAGGCGCAGTGGCCTTCATAATCCATTTGAAAATGAATTATTACAACAAGTCGGGTGAGTTGCTCATTATTGCAACCGACTTACATGAGTCTCGCCTTATACATAATACGATATTGAAGAATTCCATCATAAGTTCCATCACCTCTTTGAGAGAAGAGAAAAATGTATGTGAGGCATTTGGCATGGTCGACCTTGACATGCAAGAAGATGGAATTCTTCAGGGAGATGAAGGTTGTTCATTAGGATGAGTCAAAATGAAAACCTTAAGGCTAGTCTCGGGCGGTGTGTTTGAAATCATTTAGTTGAATGATAACCCAAGAGGATCGATTTGTATAAATGCTGGTCTTCCTCCCAAAGACAACAAGAGAATAGTTGAGTGTGTTAGAGCTAATGCCAACCTTTTTTTAATCTCTCATAGCGAGATGTTAAGCATAGATTTAGGCGTAGCATTCCATCCGTTGAATATAAATCCTTCCACCTGATATGTGGCCCAACGACAAAGGCGGCAATCTCACTAGAATGTTGAAGCAACCATAAAGAAATTTTAGGGTTTTATTGATGCTACATTTATCTCTAAGGTAAGATATCAAAATGGATCTTTAAAATCCTAAAAAAAAAGTGAAAGATGTGTGTTGATTATACCGACCTCAATAAGCATACTCTAAAGATTCATATTCACTTCCAAACATAGACAAATTTTCATATAGTTTAACTGGGTATAAGCTTTTGTCATTCATGCATGCATACTCTAGTTATAACCATATATTTATGCATGAGCCAAATAGACAATATCCTTCATGAGTGAGCGAGTCAATTATCAGTACCACATGATCCCCTTTGACCCTAAGAATACTGAAGAATCATACCATAAAAAGTTGAAGCAATCCCCCGAGAAAGTTATAGCAACCATGATGACAATCCAAAGTTTTCTTAATGATACATTTATTTATGAGGTAAGATATACATAATGGATCGCTAATGTCTTATTGGTCAACAAAATCTATGAGAAGTGAAGGATGTGTGTTGATTATATCGACCTCAATCGAGCGTGACCCAAATATTCACATCCACTTCCAAACATACACAAATTGGTATATATTTTATCCGTTTACAAGCTCGTGTCATTCATGGATACACACTTCGGTTATAACTAGATACCCATGTATGAGCCAGATAAACAGAAAACAGTTTTCATGATTAAGCGAGCCAATTATCAATACAACGTGATGGCCTTCCGCCCTAAGAATGCTGGAGCAATATACTATAGGATGATAAAAAAAAGTAACGAAGAAAGAGATAGGTAAAAACTAGAAGTCAACATGGATGACATTATCGTAAAATCCAGTGACGAAGAACTACACGATGAGCATTTCACTAGTGTATTCATGAGAGTCCAACAATACAACATGAGACACAACCTCAAAAAATGTACCTTTGGGGTCAAAACTGGAATTTTTTTTGGCTTTTACCTATCAGAAAGAGTCATAAAATCTAAATTGTGAACCAGTCATCAGGATGGCAACACTAGTGATGAAGAAATAAATGATGAAGTTGAATGGAATGTTTACGACCTTAAACAGGCTTGTTTTGAGATCAGATCAACATGTTATGCCGTTATACATGTTTTTGAGGAAGGAAGCATGCTTTTAATGGATCCCTAAAATGCGAGCAAGCATTCACATTCTTGAAGACCTGTCAACCCCTTCAATCCTATCTCAGCCCGTTGTTAGGGAAGTTTTATTCCTTTATCTAGTCATTTGTACTGAAGTAGTTACTTCTATTTTTATAACCCTAAATATTTGATCCACCATTTTGGCCGGTCAGACCGAGATTTTTGGCTCGGTGCCTTAAGTTGGCCCATCCTACCTAGCCCGCTTGAAAAATATGGGTGGTGGGTTTGCACGCAGAGTTTTTGTTCAAACTTTTTATTTTTTTTACTTAGAATTAAAATAACATTCTTCTCTCAAATGTTGAACCCTCATATCTTCAAACTCTAATATTCATTTTTCACATAACCACACACATCTCCTTTTGAAGAACCGCTAAAGATGTGTTTTGTAACACCATAAACCCTGAAACTTATAAATAAATCATTACTCAACAATTTAAGGTGTCACCAACAACAATCCCTTAAAAACACATTAAATCATTTGAAACTATGCAGCAGAAAAATATTTCATAACAACTTCATAAATAAAGTCATAAACTTCAAAACAAAAAATTCAACATCAACATAAAAGTATAGCAAACCCCCGTCCCCGATGTTACACGATCAGAGCAATAAAAACTACTAGTGTATTATAAAGCATATAAATAAAAGTGAAGAGTAACTCCAATAAGGCACTTTCCAGCCCACAACAAAAAGTATCATTCATAAGTATCTACAAGATATCCATGGTGGATAACACAAAGTAAAGAGTGTGAGAAACAACATTCAATATAAATAGTATAAAGATTGCTAAGATAGAGAACATACAACATACACATATTCATTACATAATAAACAACAACATAGTGTCACACCCATTCATAACAACATGCACAAATATGTATATGAAATGCGAACCACGACACAACATGAAACTTATGCATGTGGTACCATTTATGGACAACACAAGTCCATCTCGCTTCTGAATCCCACCGTAGGACCAAAGCACACCAAATCATTATTATCACCATAAGTAATGCTTCATTGATTCCCATATTAAACCATCTACTCACTTTTGAATCCCCACTATCGGACCAGAGCATACCAAAACTAGACGGAAGCCCGTACACCATGATGCATGACTCTCAACAACATGCATTATATCCCAAAAGAATCACCAAAATTATCACCATGCATATTTCACCATTATGCACAACATCATTCATAATACACAACAAATAATCAATGTTATGATAACTAATAAAAAAAACAAAAATACCTCATTAAATGAACATTCACAAACATTCAATCATGTTAATTCATTATAGTATCTACCAATTATTAGGCAAGCGCAACGATTCACTAATCAATCATACATGTCATTACATACATCCATATAGTAAACACATAATTACAACTCAATTATTTCACCAAGTACTACCATGAGGTAGCTCTGCACGTTAGCTTTCCAATACTTCAAGTGATGCCTTATTTGGACCTACAGAATAAAAGTTACGACCAAAATCGTCTGACAATGCTGTAAAAAGAAAAACATAATATTTTACAATTTAGCCAAAGACAATTGATTATCAAAGGATAGCAATCGATTGTCATCAAATATGGTTTGCTACTGACTTTCAAAAAATCACATTTCCAGGCCAGACGATCGATTCTTTTTCTGTGACAATCGATTATCACTTTTTTTATATACTTAAATTTACACTAGTGCAATAGATTGCCATATGGAGGCAATTGATTGTCACTATATCTTTTTCCAAAAAAAAATCAGTTTTCAACATAGTTCTTCATCTCCTTCGTTCCTAAGCCTTCATACATGACTCTAACTAATTTTTCCCAAAATCAAATGACTCAAAATACAAATTTAACAATGAATCATGTTATCACACCCATCAACATATTACAACACTTATATTCATCATGATTCATAGCAATTTATTAATAATTTCATCAACACTCATGTACGTTATTCAAACACTTAAACATACGTTAATGGAAAAAATTTATACATGCATAATCATGATAATACAAACATAATTTTAGTCATAAAATCATATGTATAGACACAATCAATCATCAAATTCCATATTTCTAACTCAAAAATAATTCATCAAGACAAAATCATAGAACCCTAATGAGAATAAGAACCTCTCTTTTCTACCCCATCATGCAATACACTTATATTGAAAGTCCTTTCTCCCCCTACCTTAAATTTTCTAGCAACAACAACAATTCAAACAACTCCTATGGATTCTCCCTTCAAAATCCTAGTTCTCCTTCCAAATGCTCTTGTTTATCTAGCCTCCTTGTTTTCACATATTAATAAAAAGTTCTCTAAAACCTAGTTTTCTTTAACTTTTAGAATATATAGTAACTCTAATTACTTTTGTCGGGTTATTATTATTGCCCAATTAACTTTCAGATTCTCCTCTTACGACACACTTATCTCAAATCACACAATTGACTCAATTTCTCCTATTTACCAATTTCTCAATTTAATTCTTATATTAATTAAAATACTAATTATTCTAATTATTTTCTAAATTATTCTACCAAGCTCCTACATTTTTTACCACACTCTACCATTACCACTACACCCTAATAACATATATAATCACCAATTTATTTAAAAGCACGCCAAATAACTAAATAAAATTTAAAATAATTAAATTAAATTAATTAATTGAATTTGGCGTGTTACATGGTTTTTTATTCGATTCTTCATCTTCACTCAGACATGGTCTTCCATCTTGTTAAGTGACCACAATCTTTTAATTGCAACACAACTTTCCTTGTCCTCCTTCTTGGAATTCAACCTTTTTTATTAGGGTTTTAATCATCTAAAATTTTTTCTTATTTTAACTAAGCAATTTTATTTTTATTTGTTTTGTTGTTTTCATTAATTGGAATTTTTGTTTCAAAATCTGAATTTTGTTTTTTGGGATTCGTTTTTAGTAGTTGTTGGAGGTTCTAAAATTGTTGTGTTGTAGGTTTTTTTTTTTGTTGTTAATTTTTAATATAACCTAGGATTTGTTGAGTTGAATTTTGTTAAATTTTTGAATTGTGAAAGGAATAATTTGTATCTTAATTTTTGTTATTATATGCACTGTAATTGTTTTTCGCTTTAAAAATTGTTGATTAAAATCAAAATCACTTTGAAAATCATATTTTGAAAATATTTTATCAAAAAGGACAAGTCATCTGCTTTGTTACCCCTAGTTATAAAAGAGGTGAATTTCACTCAGAGTCTAGTGTACTTTATCTCTAAAGCTTTAGTCGAATCCAAAACATGTTACCCAAATATATAAAAAGTATGATTGATCCTGTTACCGTCAGACAGATATCCATGGATTTTGAGATACCCGTGGGTATTTACAGATATCCATGGACCAAGGATGCCCTTTTTTAAAAAAAAATTATTTGCTAATTTTTCTTTTCTTAAATGATGTAAATAAAAATTATGTGTATAACTTTTGAAGAAGACGCAAGGCCAGAAGAAGATGTAGAAGAAAAACGTATGAAGCTAGAGTTTTAAGTGAGAAAAAAAATTATCGAGTTAAATTAAGTTGTTATTAGTGAAAAGAATTTATCAAATATAATATTTTTAAAAGATATTTCAGTAATTTTTTTTAATTATTAATGGGTACGGAAACTCGCTGGTACGAGTACCATTAAATATGTATTCGTGCCCGTAAAAAAATAGATAATTAAATATTCATTTATTTTACTTGTGGATACCCTTTATACTATCCAACTCTTGTTCATGACAAATTTTACCCAGAAATACTCACTGGTCTGTTTTTTTAATATCTCAAATAAGAGAATTTCTTCATTCACCATATATGTTACTTAGGCACTACGTGAAAAATACTTAAATGCCCCTAAATTTTAGAGATGCATCTCCGGGCGCACACAATTATCAGTTAGCGTTAAAATATTTTGGAGATACATCTTCGAAACTACTTCGAAGATGCATCTTCAGAATGTTTTGGAGCTTAAATCACACAAGAACCCTTCTCCTTCCTCATTTCTCATATTGCTCAAAACCTCTTCAAACCCTCTCAAATTGATTTTCAATACCAAGTCCAAAATCAAGCAACCATAGTCAATGGAACTTCAATCAACATCAAAAACATCATCCAACACTAAATCAAAGTGAAAAATTATAATTTTTTTTTGATGTTTTGAATAATTTTTGAGTTTTTATGTAAATGAGTAGAAATTGATGATTAAGGTAAAAAATAAGTAGAAATTGATGATTAAGGTAGGAAATGAGTAGAAATTGGATGATTAATAGTTTAAACATAGTATAAAAAATGATAGTTGGCTGAAAATGATGATCAATGCAATATTTTTTTGGTTTTCGTGTTTGCATTACCGCCATTGATGCAGCTACTAAGTTGCAGAAAATTCTGGAGATGCATATCCAGAATTTTTTAACGTTTTAGTTTCCTAATAACCAGAGATGCATTTACGGAATTTTCTCAATATTTTTTTTTTATTTTCTTGCTTGTGGTGTTGTTTTCTTGAACTAATTGTCTCCTTTACTTTAAATTATAGGCATATAAGTTGATAGACATTATAAACTGAGGCATAGGATGGTTGCGCAACACGCATCAGTGCGGCAGAAGAAGAGTCAACGGGTTTTTGAGGCTCTTGGTCCCTCTGCCCATGCATAGCCATCTACTTCTAGGGCTCATGCTTCTCCTCATGTTTCTCCATCTTCTTCTTTCCGTAGGAGAAAAGTTTCACCTACCGATACATCACTTTCTCTATCCTTCCACAAACGCTAGGTTTCCCCTATTCAGGCGCCTGAGGTACCCGAGTCACCATAAGCACCGAAGGCACCACTGCCACCTTCTAATGTTGATAATGTAAATGCTTTTGAGGCTTGTATGTTCCAAACTATAAATGCCACCTTCATCTTTGCAACACCATTATTGATAATTTGTGTGTTCCAAACTTTTCAGGCTTGGATCCTCCATCACTTTCTGCACATCTCCGCCTAGACGAGTGTACCGACTTGCATTGAAGATATGCTACGTGCTACTGCATTTTCTCCGCTTAGAGGGAGCCAGACGAATGAGTCGTTCAATGTGTATCTTAACCGTTTGATTGTCGAGAACATGCACGTCAACAACTATGTCAATCACCGTGAGACATAACCATTTGAGGAGATAGTTTTATACTCTGGATGGTTGGCTTGCGGATCACGTCTGACTGCTCATCATCTGCTCAAACGCGTCATGCAGCACTTCGACTACACTCAGACTGTTTCCTGACACCCTCTTGTCTCTGCTCTTCCTGCTTTGACACATAGATAGATGTATGACATGCTTGATGATTATGAGAGTCATTTGATATCGAATGAGGCACAACGTACCATAAATGTGAGTGATTGGAGCTACGTCAACAGGTATATCAAATGGTTCTTCAAGGTGTCACATTTGTACATGGTGCATGCTACTCTAGAAGATCCATTGAGGTCAGCTTAATAAGAGATACTAGAGGAGGAGCAGGCGCAAACAGATCATGCTAAGGATGTTTTGCCTAGATGTTGCCGCATAGTGGAGATTGCGCAGGCAGACATTGATAGAGGTATCTTCCCTAATGGGTCTGATGTGAGGCAGGTCCTAGATGCCACATTGATGTATCAGAGACAACACCGGAGAAAGAGGGGATTGATGGCCGAGGAGCCCAAGGAGACAAAGGAGGCATAGCAGATGTAGTCCGACATACACAGTAGTGCATTAGTATATAGTAGTAGTACTATGAATTGTATTTTATTTTGACATCATGCTACTTTATCGTTGTTATCAATTTTTTTTGACATTTATTGGTCTTTTATTTATATATGACACTTTAGAACCATCTGGATTTATGTACATTATTTTTTACATATCGATTGTATGGTTTAAATCTTGTCACATAGCATGGTACATAATGCTTATAAATCCTCATCTGAATACATGTAAACAAAACATAACATAAAATATTTTGTTTTGATAGGCTACAGAGACGTATCTCCAGAATATTAACATAGATGCATCTCTGGTACAATAAACTTGTATAATGACTTTTGAGTGTGATGTATAATATGCGTTTTAAACTATTACAGAAATTCATCTCCGAAATATTTTAACGCTCAATCAAAATTTAATGCGCCCGGATATACATTTCAAAAATTTGAAAATGTTTTAATAATTTATAAAATGCATTAAGAAATTCCCTAAAATAATCCAACACTAATATTCGACTTTTCCATAGTGACACTAATAGTTGATTAGAGAATTAAAAAAAAAATAGTGATAGCAGGGCGTTTAAATTACAAAATAAATCTTTTCCATTTTTGAAGAGAAGAATTAATAAAAATATTATAAAATTAAATTTGAATAGATTCCTTTATGATATAAAAATATCATTTTTATGTGAGAAAATTAAAATGAATCTGAATTATTAGATTTTAAAATAAAAGGCGGAGCTCTCCTCCATCGTTTATTTTAATAATGCAGGAGAGAGAAAAATAAAACCAAAAATAATCTCCACAATTTATTTTAAAATCTAATAATTTAAATTCATTCTCATTTTTTTCATAAAAATGAAATTCTCAAATTATACGTCTCGTTTATATATATTTATATATATATATATATATATATATATATATATATATATATATATATTAACTTTTTGTAAATTAGAAGTTTTAAAATATGAGAAAAAATAATTTTATACTGTATCCCGTCCAATTATATTTTAAAATTACTTTAATAATATAGTAAATTAATAAATTTGTATTAGATGACCATGTAAATTATTAATAATGTATGCGTTTTCAGTAACAATACTTGAAAGCCGAATTCCTGCACTCTTTAAGAACAGAAAGAAGCGAAAGTGTTAAATTAGCTTTATTTTTTGAATCATACATTCATATACTAGACAACTTTACATGTAACATACATACACAAGATAAGACACTGACTAACTTTCCATGGAAGAAGAATCACTGGGTTTTCCAAATCCTACAATGTACACTCCTTGTCACTAAAACAATATTCTAAACTTCTTCTTCTGTTCCCTTTTCTGTCATGATGAATGATAGATAACATTCTTCATACATTGAAACAACAAAACATTTCTGTATCTTCTTTTTATGATGCCGGAAAAAACCGACAAACTTCTCTATAAAGCTGTTCAGCTTCAAATGGTTTTGAAACATATCCATCCATTCCACACCTTAAGCATTCCTCATGTGTAGCTTGAATCACATCTGCAGTCATTGCTAATATCGGCACATGCCACTTTATAGACACTTCCATGTTCTCATTATGTTCCATCTCTCTGATTCTCTTCGTAGCTTCAAAACTGTCGAAAAATATTAGTATATGTTAGTACAAATTGTGATATTTTTGTGGCAACAAGTTAGAGTTTGGAAGAAAATTATTCATACCCGTCCATCTCTGGCATTTGAATATCCATGAAACAGGCGTCGAACTGATGAGGTGGCTTCAGCGAAGAAATAGCGTCTTTTCCACTGCTAACACAAACCACTTCTGCTCCATACTTTTTCAAAGCTCCGGCTGCTACTGCGCGGTTCACGCCGTTGTCGTCAACGATTAGAATTTTCCTCCCAAGAAGAAGATGGCTAAGAGACAAATTGTGAAGGTCTCTATTTAGAGTTCTCTTGTCCCTGACATTCATCGCCCGCTGTAGTGACGCGGCGAGCATGCTTGTTCTAAGAGGCTTTGTAATGATAGTAGGATTATAAATATCTGAGGTTACACTGCTAGTTTTAGAAGAGCTGCTAGTATTAGAATTAACAAGAATGAATAGCTTTGGAGGAAAACCGAGCTCGATTTTCCTGGTGCTACTGAGAAAATGAGATGACATGCTTGAATCTCTATACCAAACTTCTTGATCAATCAAGACCATGTTGGTAGCTGCATTCCCTTTGTTTATGGCTGACAAGCCTTGGTTCAAATCCGAAACCGTTTCAACGTGAATGCCGAGCCGTTGGATGTGATATCGAGATACTTTTGCTCTAATAGGCCTTGGATCAATGACCAACGCATTCATACCCTCGAATTCTGAAGATGCAGGTTGAGATTGGTTATTGATTCGCGATATTTTACTATCGTTAGAACTGGTTCGTCCATTGGTGAATACAGCGGTAAAAGTGAAAGTGGAACCGGTTTTTGGTTCACTTGCAAATCCAATTTCACCATTCATGAGGCCAACCAAACACTTGCTAATGCTTAGTCCAATACCAGTTCCTCCGTGTTTTCGGGAGATGGACGAGCCTGCTTGCATGAATGGAGTGAAGATGAGGGGTTGAGATTCTCTAGGAATACCATCACCTGTATCTTCAACAGATACAATCAAATTGATGAGATCAGTAGAGGTGGAAGAGAAAGAACCAAGTGGTCCCTCTTGACTGAAAGCCTTGAATCCTTTCCAACTCAAGCAACTATTCGCAACGGGGAAACCACTCAAAGTGTTTTCTGGATTCGATTCATTGTCAACCTCTATTGAATGAACAATCTCTTCGACAAGATGAATGGTCACAAAAATATGTCCTTTGTCGGTGAACTGCAATGAATACAGTTATAGAATCAGTTACATGTAAGCGCTTATGCAATAAGTGTTTGAATAAGTTGTTTATCCAAATAGAGTCTAAGTGACATGCATGACTAATAAACTCACCTTAATTGAGTTTCCCATTAGATTAGTAATGATTTGACGAAACCTTCCCGGGTCGCCTACTAGTAGTTTGGGAACATGATCTGAAACATAAGCTGCCAACTGCAATTTTCAAACAATCAAATCAAAAAAAGAAATGAGCTATAATTAGATAATATATGTTTCGAAATTTTCATTATGATCGAATCGAAGTGTGCAACTAAATAAGAGATACATTACCTCAACTCCTTTTCCTTGAGACTTATCAGAAAATAGTGACAACACATCGTCCAAAATCGAGCGTATGTCAAAAAGCACTGCCTCAAGCTCAAGCTTACCAAATTCAATCTTGGCCTGATCCAAAACCTCATTTATAAGTGACACCAGAGCTTTTCCACTTTCCTGCGCTGTTCTGACATATTCCTGTTGAGTTACATCTAAGTCTGTGTCCATAAGCATATGCATCATCCCTGAAAATACAATAGTATAGAACAAAGTTATGGCTTATTGAGCTCTTGAGTATCATAAACTGTATACGATATGATAGGCATTAGACAACTCACCTAAAACACCATTCATCGGTGTTCTGATTTCATGCGAGACAGTGGCAAGAAACTGCAGTTATAAAATTATAATTGATCAACTCCATGTGATGATTAGTGCAGGTTAAGCCAAACTATTAAGCAAATAAAAAAGATATATATAGAAACCTGGGATTTTGCTACATCGGCTGCTTCTGCGCGTTTTGTAAGCTCCATCATCTCTCGGCAATCTTCTTCTACCGTGGCAATTCGATTCACGGTGGCATGGAAGATATGTCCAACAAGGAGAGCAATAACAAGAATTCCAATTGAAGTAGTTATAGATACCCAAGGCCATGGTGGTTTCTGTTTGAACCTATATCATATAACAACATTATATGATATCACCTTGAATTTAATAGCACATATCTTCTACCTGTTTTCGTTCATTTCTTACAAACTATGCTGCATTATCATCACAAATACCTGCAATGCATCTCATGTTTCCTGAAAGGGTCTCCAAAGTTAAGAGTGCTGACATGATTGAACACATCCCCTGATACATTTGAGCCATACATGGCAATTGGATGTGTATGATTTGTAGTGTCATACACATTAACAATCACACTTTGCTTGCTAGCAAGTTGCTCAAGTAATTTCTCGACTAATGATTCAACATCAAATACCCCGCCAAGATACCTGTTTAGGAATAAAGCGATTTACGGCTCTGGTCTTATTTATAAGAAAGTTTACTTTTTAGATATATTGAATAACTAATGTATCTGGAAAATATATAGACCAGATACATTGTTTATTCAAAATACATGCAATACCCATTAGTTGCTTGAATCCTTTCATTTGGAGTTGCATTTGATGGAAGATATCTCTTGTAGACAGCAAATGTTAGAATAACACCTAGACGATTCGATTTGAGAAGCCGGAAGGGTGCAGTTAAAACCCCTTTGCCTGATTCTCTTGCGCGCAACACATTATCACGGTCTTCCTGTTGATTATTAACAAGTGTGAATATAACAAATATCTAATTCTTATAAGAAAGTTTTATCTTCGTCGAAACCTACCTTTCCAGAAAGCATGTCAACAGAAATGACATGAGAGATTGTATCTTGTGCAAATATGACAGGAGCATATTCTTCCTGAATAGGAGATGGCTCCAACGCTTCTGTATCATAATCATCCTTATGAACTGGATTCTGCTCCAGAGTGTCCATTCTCTTGATAATCCAACCTTGTTGCTTCTCAAATTGTTCCCTCTCATAATGAAGCACTCTTACCGCATATGCAACCCCGCTTGTTAGAGGCCTCTCAAATGCTGTTCTTTCTGTATAGCTAGCAAAAGTCCTCTGCATAATTTACAAGTTAGATTCATATATAAGCCATTAAGGTTATAATTGCAAGAGTATGAAACATGCACATACACCAGACACGACACTAACACGTCAACGCTAATAAAGTCTAAGAAAATGATTTGACAGTGACCATGTGTCTGACACCGAGCACGTCTTTTATCAGAAGATTACATGCCAGATATATTGAAAGTAGGTACCTGATCAATGGCTGAGGGACTCTTGGCATGATGAAAAGTTGAGATCAAAATAGACATAGCTTGAATATGGTTCATACTAACATTAAACTGATCCTGAACAATCCTAGCCCTTTCATCACACATACTTGCAAGAGTTTCTTTCCTCTTGACACTAGCTTGTAAACTCATAAAGCAAAAGATCCACAAAGACACCACAGTCCAACCCAACACCCATGTCAACAAAAGCTTCCTCCATAACTCTCTCTTCACTCTCTTTGACCCAATATACTGATAATACTGTGGATTGATTTTGTAACCATTCCCTGAAATCTTCTCCCACCATTTCAGCCACATCTTGTTATCCCTCACTCCACTGTTAATGAATACTTACAAGTTACAAAGCCTAAGCAAGTTAAAGTAAATAAACACCCTTATAAAAGAATGATAAGATTCTGAGTTTCTAATTCTAACAAGAAATTGATACTTGTCAGTAGCAGGTACCAAAAGGAGAGGCCAATAGTAAACCTAGAAAAGATTCGAATTTTATCATCATTCTACACAGAAACTCTAGCTTTCACTGCAGGGTCATATTCTATTATATACACCAAACAAGAACAACAGAAAAAACACGTGACTGTTCAATGTTTGACTCTTGTTCTTCTAAACTAAACACTGTAAAAAAGATAAACAGAATGAGTTCATGAAACTAAGATGAAAGAATTTGTCAAAGACAGAGATAGTAATAAATGTAATTAAATATATTATTTTATAACAAAACAATGATTGACATGAAATATTATATTATATTATTATATATATTTGCTGATGGTACAGTTAATAATGTGGAGAAGAAAAAGTTAAGGTTCCACTTAGGAGAAACTGAAACTTTTGTTTACTTTGTGTTCACAATTTCACATCCCTATCTATATGTCAAATTCAGTAGACAAGTTCTTCACGCATAGTTGTTACTTAGCTTAGTTATGTGCGTACGTACGTGTGTTTGTTTGTTTGTTTTGCTGTCTTTTTTATTGCCGAAAGTGCCCTTGCATGGAACCAAATTTTCAAGAATAAGCATCATCAACAGCCAGTCAAAAAAGAGTATGCAATGCATGATGAGAAATTCTCTACTCAAGGTGTTATTTTAAGACACAGAACTTTGATACCTAACTGTTTGATTAGTTTAATCTGCGTATTAAGTTTAATTGATCCAACACATTGGAAAAAAAGAGAGAATTTAGGTAATTGTCTTCACTTTATACTAATTGGAATTGGAACATGTTCTCTTTTCCATTAGTAATAACTTTCCAGCCAAGCAAATGGAAGGATATGTTACTATATATATGCTGTTAAATATATCAATATTAATTAGAGTTAATATAACAAATTAATGTTGATTAGTTATACTCTAAATCATTGTATTAGAGGTTTGATTCTATCAATTTTCTTTATACTCCCCAAAACTAATATTTTTATTATTTTATTTCTTTTAATTGAGTACTATTGCATCTTCTTGAAGAGATAATATCATCTTCATTTCATTTTTTATTTTAGTTTACATATGCATTTGAATTGTTTTTTTGTCATTTCGTTGTTTTATTGTCATCTTTGTGTGACATTGTCTTTTTCCTGTTTAGTTGTAGTTTTATTTAGTTCAAATTAACATATCACCTCGACCCACTAAATAAAATGAAAGTAATCCCCACCAATAGAACTTTAAAAATGCCTTGAAGAGACATAGCATCTAACTCTAGACACCAAAGTAATAAAAGTCAAAATAATCACAACCTATGTCGAACGTAAATTCAACAATAGAGACTATCATAGTACTAAATATCTATATTCATAACAAACACCTCTAACCTAGGAGTGAAATCCGGGGAGATATGTTTACCTCATAGGAGGCAACAAGAAGCAAAAGCTTGACAAAAAAAATCGATTGTGGGCGTAAATTGGTAAGGAGCTAAGGGGCAAGATTGTAATATGTGATGATGAAACGAGTGAAGGGACAAAGTAGTTGGGGGAGCCTCCAAATAAGGAAAGAAAATGCTATTTGAGTGGAAAGCAGTGGCAACAATGGGTGGCCCTTTAATCAAGAGGTGGCCACGTAGTGATTAGGACATCATGAAATTGATTGTTACATGATAAAATTTGAAGCAATTTTATTCTTTTAAAAGTTTTATGTTTGTGTTTAAATTGGCAAGTTATATAGTGGACAGGACCCTATTTGATAAGGACCAACTCTAAGGAAAGATTATGGAGCTTAAAAGTTAAGAGTAGAAGGGTAATTGGCTAGAGGGAATGAACTAGGAAGTTAAAGAAGTTAAAGAAGTTAAAGGCTTGATTGAAGTAACAAGCTGTCAATTTTCTTAACTTTAAGATCCATTATGAAGATAGGTCTATACCATTATTAATCTCCTTATTATAAGATTAGTTTAAAACTTATTTTTAGTTTTAGAATATGATAATCATATGCTTAATTAGGAATTAAATTTGTTTTGTAAGTGTGACTAAATACTTGCTAATTTCTATATGTATGTTATCTTATTAATTAAATGTACTTAGCCACCATGTTATTTTGTGTTAGATTTATGTTTTTTTAATATGATATTTGATCATTTATGATTTGGTTCAGATGAAGGGAGGGTAGGAGACAACGATTTTTAATAAAAAGAAAAGGGGAAAGAGAATGATTTTATAATAACTTGTGTTGGATTTAAGAAGAGAATGCAAAAAAGAATTTATAAAAAAGAAAATGTAAAATTATATTTTTAATAACTATAGTACATAAGATAATCTCCGATACGATATAGTTTCTTAACGCTCAAATTAGTTCAAGATTTAAGACGAGTATAGTAAAAAGTGGATATTAGAAAGTGTACCTTGTATTTTGTGTGAAATGACATTTATGCCTTAGGTTGTGTGGAGCGGATTTGCATTGATTTAGGATTTAGCAATTTTGACCTTTGACCGATCCAAAATGGTTTCTCCCAAGGCTTACCAGACGTTAAGAAATCGAGGAAACCTTTATTATATGTGGTCGGCCTAGAGGAAGTTGTTCGCCTCAAACTAGAAATGGGATCGTTTGGAGTCGGTTGAAAAAGTAATAGAGGACAAGCACGTTAAATTATTTCCTAATACTGAAACATTTTGCTCCTTGCTCCTTGCACGTAACCCTAGGTGTGCATGTCAGGAAATGATTCTCCTACTTAGGGTACTTGATTATTTTTTGCTCTTTGTTCTTCCTGATGGGATGGTTGATTCGCTACCTTTAGATCTTTCTCTTATTTTTTTTATATAGGTCGTTGATTATTAACTGACTTCTTTATAAAAGGCATGTCTTGCCTCAAATGGAATGTATTAGCACACTTTACATCCGTTTTACTCAATGTGAACCATTTAGTTAGATTTGTGATTTGAATCTTAGCTTATGTTGTTTGTTTTCTTCGAGTGATCAAAAATGAAAAGGAAAAAAAACGAGTCGCAAAAAGGTTTTTATTAGGGTGTTTGACGAGATTGCGGATCTCGCTCCTACGTATCCTCAAGTGCGATAAGGAATTCAAAGCAACACAGTTATTCATAGAAAACTACGTATTGATTGGTTGATTTTATTGAATAAATGTTTAGATCACGCTTGTCATACCCTAAATTTGCCCATACTTTTTTTGTTAATCAAAGGCATTGGTACAAACCATCAGAGGGTTGTCAAGAGATTTTGAGGTTTTTTATTGGTGTGAGCATGAGGTAGGAGCTTGTTGGATACCTGAGAGGTCATGGTGGAGTTGGAATGATCACCCAGTTCATCTGCACAACGCCCAGGCAAAAGGGGTGAAATTAGGGTTTTCAATTTTAATCAGGATAAATTGGTTTTTAAGGGCAAGACTTGTTTCCATTGCCTTCCATGTGTCCTAAGGTGTGTGAGGACGGGAGATTGACCATCAATTTTAATTAGAAGAGCTTCAATTGATCAGTCAATTGAAAGTCAGGAGATTTGCGGAAAAAGTCAACTGTAGTTTGACTTTTGGTTTAAATGGTGCTCCAATGGTGGGATCATGGTACATGAAGTTCATATGGCTTAGTGAAGTCTATTCAAGAAGTTTAGGCCTCAGAAGACCCGGAACATCGATAGTCGACTCGGTAGTCATCGATCGATCGTTTCGTTGACCAAAAAGTCAACTCTTCAACCATAAGGAATTTGACCTCAAAGTGTGAAGAAAAATATTCCTAATGCCATATTACACCAGCCCATGAAGTTTCATGACCATCGGATCAAGGATGGAGGAGTAATCGAAAAATCGGGAAATTAGGGTTTTGAAAGGGGCAAGACCATAACTCCCTAACCACACATCCAATTGTGTTGGTTCAAAGCTCATTGGAAAGATATTGACAAGTTCTACAAAAGTCCCACAGTGGTCCATGAGCAGAAAATGCATAGATTTGGAGTTATGGCCAAAGTCATTACAATAGGGAAAAATAACTTAGAAAAATTCTAAGTTATTGGACTTTTTAGGCATGTTTTTCAACAACTTTGAGTGGATTTATGACCTAGTTCCATTTAGAATTTAAAGATCATGAAAACATGAAAGTTGTATAGCTTCATGAGAGCTTTCCAAAATGTACTAGAACTCCTCCATAGCCCTTATGAGTTGAGAGTTATGAATTTAGCAAGTTGAGGTTTCAACACTTGAACGCAACATTTCCATTTTTTCACAAACTCACTTTTTGATCACTTGAACCATTCTCAGCCATTGGATCTTGTTTCTATCTGGTAATTAGAGATTATGATGAGTTGATATGCAGAAAATTGAAGGATTTGATGGATTTGGTAAGTAAGAGGCAAGTTGGCATTATTTTAATCAAAGAAATCAAGGAAATAGAAACTTTATGAAATCTTGCAGCTGCAGCCCTCCTACTCCCTAGCCATACTTCAGTCACTTCTTTGTCATCCTCACCACTTGATTTATGCATAAACTTGAGCCAAGAGCCTGAAGTTGCAGTTGTCCACAAGCTTGAACAAAATTGTATTTTATAAAATCCCTCCAAAATGCCAAAAGACCAATCTGCCCCAAGCTTTGCCTTGCCTATAAATAGAGGTTTCCTCTATGTTGATAGGTACACCAGAGCACTCTAAAACCCAAGATAAAACCTTTGCTCTCATCCTATCTTGAATTTTCTTACAAGTGAAGAAAACCATCCCAAAATACCTCAAAAATCTGCCTTGAGCAAAACAGCTTCCAAAACCCTTTTCACCCACTCAAAATCACCACAAACCATCCACACAATCCATAAATGATGTGTGGGAGGTGTTCAAACTCTTAAACCAGCCAAAAACCTCATTTTCCCAAAAGTCAACTTTCAACCAAGGAAAGTTTGACTTCACATACAAAATCTGCCAAATCACATACCAGGCCTATTTTGATCATTGTAAACCTCCAAACACCTTAGGTTTACGATGTACCAACTGTCCATAACCTGAAATACCATCATCATCACTTGTTTCAAGTTCTGGTCCAAGATTCACTTGTTTACTTCAAGTGCAAGAAAAGCTGTCATTTTCATCAAAGCATTGGATTGGATCTTATTTGGAGGCTTCAAGGTTTTCCATACTGCACAAACTTGCTTGGAGGTCTACAAGAGGTTGGTAGTTACTATCCTCCTTGAAACTGTCGTGAATATGTTTGATGTGCATTAGTGATTACAATGTGTTTTGAATCCAATACAGTCCATGTGTGAATCTGCCAAGTTTGGTTTTATTACTCATCAATATGGTTGACACTATTTTAATCATCATACAATGTTATGTTGTTGTGTATTAAGCCTTGAGATTCATTTAGATGCTACTCTTAGGTCATGTATGAACATAGGTAAAGTTGACTTGTAGCTGTTATGAAGCTGTTTTGCTGTCTTGCTTTTTGTGGTTCTGTTTGAGAAGGATATTGACTTGCTTCTGTTGCTGCATCATTTTCATGTCATGAACCTGTTTGTTATCCTTTTGATTTGGAAATACCTATGTGTTGGATCCATGTGATGTTTGTATCATTTGAAAATAGTTTGGTTATGGTTCTGCTACATTTCTGTTTTGGCCATTTTTCACTCACGTACATTTTTCAACTTACATACCATTTTCAATGCTAGTGTATTTCTGGATCTTCTTTGTGTTCAAACTTGGTTTATAGCATATTTTGAGTATGTTTGTAAGTTGTTTGGTGTTGTTGGACCTAGGATGGCTCTTGTGACTTTTTGAAGCTTGTTGATGACTATGCCTTGTTATGTTGTCTTAATATTAGTAATCATCATGCTATATGCCTTGATATTCTGATACTTGCCACTGTCATGATAAGTGAATATCTGAGATAGCCTAAGCTATTGCTTGGTGTTTGGTCTATATTTGTTAACTTGAGATATGTGTTTTTCATGTGCATCTTGTTGGTGGATAGAGTGACTTTATCATTTGTGCATCAATAGCTATCATCATGTAGGCATTATAATAGGGTTGTGTTTGCAAGCATGATTTGTTCATATCATGGTTTTGTAATCATTTGCGTGCCTATGCTGTTTTGGCAAGCAAGTTTGCTGCCAGTTCTGTTTTCACTTCATGTGCTGCTATCTCAATGTTAAGTCTCTCTTGCAATTTGTGCTCTATTCATGTTTTTGATATGTATGAGAATCAGCCTATGTGTATGTCTTGGTGCTTTGTAAATCATGTGTGCATTCTGTCTCAAATGTGCTTGTAAGCATCATTGGTCAATAAGTTGGCATATGCATTAGGTGTATTAGGGCTAATTGGTGATTGTTAGCATTGACATGTAAAAATCCATGTTGCTGTCATAACTGTCTTATTTCTTGAACTATTTCCATGTTGCTTTGCCTTGTGTCCAACCTTTGCAAAAAATTCTCTTTTGTTGTATGTAAACCAAAACATGTTGTTTGTGATAATCAACATGCTAGAACTAGGTTTTTGTGCTAACTTATTTGTGTTCATCACCATGTAGTTGTAACTTTCAGTGCAAGACATGTTTTGAATTGGTATGTTTGGTTTGGTATTGTAACAACCAAGAACTTGCTGTCATGATGTTTGATCTATGTTGAACCTTTTAATCATGTCTTGTGGAATTTGTGTTGAGATCAGCTTGCCTTGGTATGAATTGTGTGTATGTGTGTAGAATTTATCATGAAAGTTTGGTTTGACCAAGAAACAGGCTTGCTACCAGATTCTGTTTTGCCTCATGTGCCATCATTTTTGTTAAGTCTTCTTGCAAGCAGTTTGGAATCCATGATTTGATGTCTATGAATCACTTTATGTATGATAACTGAGATGAATATGTCTGTTGCATTATGAACTATGCTCCTTTTTCCCAAAATAGCATGTCAAGCACTTTTGTTCAATTCTTGCCACTTGCATACCAGTTTTTGGTTGGTTTCTGATTAACCTTTGCATCTAGAATCCATAGGTTATGTGTTTAAAAGATGTGCATACCTTTATTTAACCATGATCACTTCTGTTTTGCATCACAACCACCATAATGCATATCACAAGCCATAGTTGCAACTTGCATATCAGTTTTTGATTGGAATTGTTTTTGTGTGATTTTTGCATCAAGAATCCATGAACCATGTATTTGCAACTTGTGCATATCTCCATCTGATCATATTTCTTTATGTTTTGAGCAGTGGCTGTCAAATTGCATTTTCAAGCTTCACCTTGCCACTTGCATACCAGATATTGTTTGGTTGTGTTTTTGTGAGATCTTTGCATCTAGATTCCATGTTGTGTATATTTGAAACTTGCTCAGGCCATTACATGACTTTAAATGCATCTGGTTTGGTCCTTTGATTTCAAAATGCACTTCAAACTTTCACATTGCAGCTGCTATCAAATTTTAATTTGTGTGCATTATCTGAAAAAACTAATATTGCCATTGTGTTCCTTGTCAAATTTCACATGAGATAGACCTAAATTTTGTCAAAAATGATTGAGTTTTGAATGATTTATGATGTAATCGTTTTCATGACAAATTGCCTTGTTTGCTTGCCTTGACCAAGTCTGGTTTATTACTTTGAAATCATCCTTAAATCTGCTCTGATTGGTTTGATAATCTCACGAGCCTTTGTTTTGATTACTTGTGTCAGCTTGCTTTTGTTTTTCTGTTGTAAACCTCAATTGCCATGACTTGGCAGCCTCCTAGTTTTCAAACCTTTTAAGCTGACAATGTGTTTTGGAGGTTCATTGGCCATGTGATTCAATGCTTGTGTCAAGATCCTGTTAAGGATCAGCTGTCATGGTTTGACAGCCTCCATCTAGTTGCCAAGATCTTCAGTTAATCTTTGTGTTTCTTTACTTTCATCTCAGTCTTGAGGGTAGGTTAATTTCTGTTGGCATGTGAAACTTCATTACTCAGTTACTATGTTTTGTGTATTGAGAGCTTTGACTTGTGGCATTTTGATTGAAATTTAGTTGTTGCCTTTGTGCATTGATTTAACCTTGTAATAGTACCGCACCATTAGTTTACTAGGTTAACAGTTGGATTATCACATTGTGGTCTATGACAGAAACTCAATTCTCTTCCTAAAATTATCCATGAGGATTGTGTTTACAACTTGCACAACCCTTTGTTTGATCTTGAGGAATTTGTTTTGATCATTTGGTGTTGTTCATAGGCAACTCATACTCATTCTTGCAACTCATATACCAATTTTGTGTTTTAATGCCTTTTGATTGTTTCTTGCTGTTGTAAACCATTCTATATTGGATTTGAAATGTGTGCAGACCCTCATTTATTCTTAGTCCCACCTGTTGTGATCAATTGAACTTAAAATGCATTTTAAAACTCACTTTGCATGTTCTATCGAGTTTTATTGTGTGAGCAATATCTGAGAATTTTATTGATACCATCATGTTACTTATGAAATTCTAAGCAAGTTTGACTAAAATTTTGTTAAATTTGGTGGAGAATTGAGGAAGTTGTGATCAAAACGCATTTTGGTTTGCTTGCCTTGAACCTTGCCTAGCTTGCCCAGAAAATCCACATTTTTAAGTTTATGTATTTAATGGGGTAGCATAATACTTGGATGTATCTCCACCCCAGTGGTTATGCCTTAAAATTTCACACGCCTTGCACTGCCATGTCTTGGGTTTGATCCATTGTGGAGATCAACCCTTTTGTTTTTTCTTTCCATTTTCCATGTTTTAACCCTTTTCTCTCTTTCTTTCCTTTCATTTTCACATGTGCGCTCTTAGTTGACTTGACAAGGTTTTACCCTTGTGACCACAAGGTGGTGGGTTCAACACCCACCAAGTGCATTCCCTTTTTTTTAATTACTAAAATCTTTGATTTTATTTAATTGTCATTAATTTTCAAATTTCATAACTTTGTCTTTTTTTTTATCCTTTTTAATTTATTCTTTTTGCAATTGTTTTGCATTTTTGCATATTTTCACATGGTATTTTAATATCCTAAGAATTTTCGTTTTTGAAAGCACTTTGCATTAAAAAGTTGTCATGCCTTCTTTTAGGGTTTTTACCCTCCTAATCGTTCAAAATTTTTTATTCATTTTTCTTAAGTTTTGTTGTTGTGCTTGATGTGAGCTTTTGTTTGTCAACCTTTTGTGTTTGTGATTGTATTGTTTTTGTTTGTAAGCATCATATTTGTTTCACTTGATTAACATGTAGAATCCCCTTGAAGTTTTTAAACTTCACACTTACATTTGTTGTGACTTTATTGCATAGGCATGATGCCTGTAAATACACGTCATCTTGTAAACCCTTTGAAATCCCTTTCTTCGTTAAGATATTGCTTTGGTTTTCATCTTTCGTTAGGTTTGGATAGAACCTTCCCCCCTAATACCTCGGTCCCGTACCGAGTACCCCTTTTCAAAACACCTCTAAACAAGCAATCATAATATCTCTTTATATTGAATTAAAAAGAAGAGGATTAAGTGTAGACTTCTTCCTCTCCGAGTGTTGGGATGCCCACTGTAGTGTGGGTGGTTTCGACACTCGTCCTTCAATACAAAGACGCTTATACATTTTCGATCCCCTTTCTCCTAAAAACCTCGATCCCGTACCGAGTCCATTTTCAAATCTCTTTCATAAAGAAAATCAATTTCTCTTTGTATCGAACTAAAGAGAGGGGATTGAGTGTAGACTTCTTCCTCTCCGAGTATCAGGATATTCACTGTAGTGTGGGTGGTCTCGATGCTCGTCTTTTGACACGAAGACGCAACTTTATCTATCACTTATCTCTTTCCACACCTTTTCCCATTACTTCTTTCCGCAACTTTCTCACCTAAAACCTCGGTCTCGCACCGAGTGCATTTTTCAAACTTCTTTTCATAACAAAAACTTGAATGATCGTGGAGTGGTTAGGCGTAGGCCTTCTCCTATCCCGAGTGCTGACGTTTATCGTAGGGTTCTCTGTCGCAAAAGCACTTACCATTCAAAACCAAAAACATCTTTAATAAGAGAACAATGTTCTGTTTGCATTGAATTAAAGAGAGAGGATTGAGTGTAGTCTTCTTCCTCTCTGAGTGTCAGGATATTCACTGTAGGGTGGGTGGTCTTGATACTCGTCTTTCAATGCGAAGACGCTACGTTCGCCATACCTTTCATAACAAAAAGCTTTGAGATAAAGAGTTGGGTACTACCCGTAGGGGTTACTATCCGAGGACTTGTCTCGCCCCCTAAAAGTAATTCAACCAACCAAATGTGACACCTTGCCTCGCATGGCGAAAACTTAATCATTTCAAAAAGGATATGTTACGTCCGTTCTACCGCAAACATGTAACTCTTAAGTCTCCTCACATGCGAGCAGCAAAAACACCTAAACTGCTAGAATGCGCACGATACCATCATCCATAAAAACTTTAACAAACTGTAGGCCGAACTACGGCTGCTCTGATTCTTTGCTTCTTATGAGTAAAGATACGTAGGCACAAGGGCCACAATCCTTGCCGAGCACATTCCCCCTTATATCCGTAGTCCCGAACTACGTCGACTCTGACTTTCTCACATCTGTTGAGAATACGTAGGCCTAGGACCGCGAAGTCCTATCGAGTCTGTTCTTTCTCTCCTCTTCCCTCGTTACCTCTCTTTCCCCCGTTTCTAACCCTTCTCTTTATCCTTTGGAACACTCTATTATAGCATAATATTTAAGCAAATAAATTCACACGTCGACAAACAAATGGTTCCCATCGAGTACGATGGATGCGAGGGGTGCTAATACCTTCCCTTTGCATAACCGGCTTCCGAACCCGTTCTTGGTTGCGAGACCATCTTATCTGTTTCTTTCTTAAGGTTTTCTCGATATTTTCCTTTCCCCTCATGGGATAAATAAAGTCTGGTGGCGACTCTTTTGTCTATCTTTTTCGCTTCCCCGTCGTTGCACGATGCATTTTTCGAGTAGAGACAGCTGGCGACTCTGCTGGGGACTAGCCAAACCTAGTTTGCTTGTCGCATTTGTGTTTTGTTTGCTTTTGTTTTTTGTGTTATGTTCTTTCTAACCTGTTGGGTTTATTTGGGATTGGTTTGTGAGAATAAAGCTTTCTACCCGAGCTTTCAATTATACACTAAGATAGGAGGTGGTTTTCTTTCTAATTTGCGAGACTTATGACTCGTTGAGTTGGATCAAATTCCACCGCTCAGATGAGACCCCGTTGGGATGATTATGTCTTACATGTAGTCGTAATGGCGTTTTTATTTTTGACGTGGGAGTCTGTGATTCTGAGGACCTTTGTAGAACCTTATTCCAAAGGTTGCTAAAACATAACTCTGTGTTCATCCTTTAAAAGAATTACCATCTTACGAGTATTCGTTCTGATGGGAAACTTTTGAGGGTTAGTGCATGGGACTTGGTTTTAAAGCCTTTTGGGATACCCTTTCTTAAACCAATAGACTGCCCACTCGATGGGAGAGATACCTTTTGTGTTGTTTTGCAGGATCTATGACTTTGATCTCACTTTTGTTCTTTTATCATGTGCATACATAAAACATTGCATAGCATTTTTTGCATATCATGGGACTTAAGAGACTGTGATTATCTCAGGTATTGGTGAACACAATGACTGATCAGAGAAAGAGAAGCACAAATTCCATCAAGTTTAGAGAACCAAAGTTGGAATTAATTCAAGACATTCTGATTGACGTGCCAAAGGCTATCAAGATCAACTTTCAGGGGAAGTATGGGAAATTGCTTGATCTCCTCCATTCTAAGGTCGATACTTGGGCTTTGTTCGCTATGGCTCAGTTCTATGATACGCCTCTCAGATGTTTCACTTTTCAAAACTATCAGTTGGCCCCTACCCTTGAAGAATATGCTCACATTTTGAATATCAAGATTAAGGGTCAACCTATCTACACCGGCTTGGAAGAAGAACCAAAGCCTTCTGTCATTGCCCTTACTCTTTGTATGACCAAAGAGGAAGTCAAAGAGGGGTTAGCCAATAAGGGGGGGGCTCAAGGCTTTCCTTTGAAATTTCTGCTAGATAAAGCTGCTCAGTACAAGACTGTGGAAGATTGGGAAAGGTTTGGTATTGTTGTTGCTTTAATGATTTATGGGATTGTCCTCTTTCCAAATGTACATAATTTCATAGACATCGCTGCTATCACCCTCTTCATGCAAAAGAATCCTATCCCTACCCTCCTCGCTGATGTCTACCACTCTATTCATTGGAGAAGTAAGAAGAAGACTGGAATGATCCAATGTAGTTCTCACCTATTATTCAAATGGTACACCTCCCATCTACCGAAGGGAGGACCGTTCATGGAAAACAAGAAAAGACTGAAGTGGTCTCAACGCATTATGTCTCTAGAAGCCGATGATATTGCCTGGTATTCTCATGAGTAATACGATGTAGAGATTATCTTTAGTTTTGGGGAGTTCGGTAATGTACCTCTAATCAGTAGGGCTGGTTGCATCAACTACAACCCAGTCATGGCATTGCGCCAGTTGGGCTATGCTATGGAAGATGAGCCCGAAGCAGAGAAAGTTCAAAGCTTCTTTCTGCTTGCCACAACGAAGATCCTGCGTTTGCCCGAAAGATTGTTAAAGCATGGTCCAATATTCATACAAAGGGGAGGAAAGAGTTGAAGGCAAAGAATTGTGTGGCGAAAGAGCCATACAACCAATGGTTGCTAGCCAGAGTGGCTGAAAGGTTGTTGTCGTTTCCCTCAGAACCATCTATGCGAGAAGGACCTCCTGCTCCCACCCATGTATCTATGGAAGAGTATGAGAAACTAAAGCTAGAGGTAGAAAGGTTGACTAAAGAAAATCAGAACCTCGAGGCTGAAATTCACCAAGCAAATGTGGAGAAAGGCCAATATAAATGGAAAGTAGAGTTTGAACAAGATCGAGCGGCTGAGAATAGCAAAAAATTGAAGTTAGAAACAGACCTGAGAGTCAAATACCAGCAGGGTTTCGAAGGGGTTGATACATCATTAAAAACTATTCGACAACGCCTAAAAGAAACTAAGGCTTCGTGTGATAGAGCATGGAATTTCTTTGAACTAGCTTTTACTGAGAAGAAGGAGATAAGAGAGAATCTTGAGGCTGATATTGAGGATCTTGAAAAGCAACTAAGAAATGCCTTGACCCTAGTGGAAGACGTGCGACAACTCAAGGAGGAAGCATTAAGGGATTCATATGTCACTCCTGACATGTGGAACAACAAGTGTTTGGAATTGGAAATCGCCCGAGAAACAGCTACTCTGTGGAGGAATCGTTTCGACGCCTTGCAAAGGGATAATGCACAATGGCTCAAGAAGGAGGCTCAACTCAATGAATTGTTGGACACCCATGTGGATTCTATTTGTTACTACCAGTCGACTCTAGACATGTGTCGCACTAGGTATAAAAATTTGGTGGAGCATTGCAACCTCATGATCTGTGATATCCCATGGAGGTTGGAAAGCGTAATTCAAGACTTGGAAGGAAATGATATCCCTCATTCTATTCATCACTTTATCCAGCTCTGCGACCAAATGGTTAGAAGATTCATGTTCGAGACAAAAAAGCTTGAAGAACGTCTCCGAAAGAAAGAGTTTTAGTTATTTAGTTTTTTCTTGTAGTATGAATTGTTATTTTCAGCTTATTCAGCAGTCGTTTGTATTGAATTTTCTCTCAAATTAATGAAAGCTTGCTTTTTGGTCTAAATTGTGCATTTCTTTATTATTCAGTCACAGTTCTATAATACCGATGATAATCATAAGCCTCAAAAGTCTCTTGAACATTGCATATGTTTGCGCATCATTCTTTTTGCATTCCCTAAAACCCGACCTTACACGCCACTTACCCTTTCAGAGAGAGAGTAAAGCAAGTTGACTTCTCGACATCAGTACAACACAAGGAATAATCAGAAAAGAGTCATGGATCAGCTAGAGCAAGACCAGGCTACTTTGAGGAACGAGATGCTAGGTATGAAGACGCCGATGAATCAACTCATGGAGGTGATTCATAACATGGCCAGGAGTCAAGAAGAGATAAGGCAAACAACAGAGAGAAATGCTAACCAGACTTTGGCTGGTGCAGTTCCTAACGCAAATGGCACAGTTCCAACTCCTACCGATGCCATCCCAAACCCTATTGGGGTAAATACTACTTCTGCAGGGGCGGCGCCTATCAACACAGTCCATCCCCTAGTCAGTACAACTCATCCTCATGGTACCACGATTCCACCATAGTTCACTATGATGATCATGAAGGCTTCTACGAGAATTCAGCTGAAGCATATGCACCATAGACTGCTGAATTATAGAAGATGTTCAATGCTTTACAAGAAGTGGTAAGGTCACTGCAAGGCCCTGATGTTTTGGGACTAGATGCCGCTGAAATATGTCTTGTACCCGGAGTTAAGATACCTCTGAAGTTTGTAATCCCAACCTTCGAGAAATACAAGGGTAACAGTTGTCCTAGGACCCATATAAGGTCTTACTGCAGGAAGATGGCCACATATTCCGATGACGAGAAGCTATTAATCCATTTATTTCAAGATAGTTTGACAGAGGCTTCTCTGGAATGGTACATGCATCTTGAATGATCCAATGTGAAAAGCTGGAAGGAGTTAGCAGACGCTTTTGTGAGGCATTATCAATACAACACTGACATGACTCCAAATCGGATGCAGCTTTAGAATTTAACCCAAAAACCGAATGAATCTTTCAAAGACTTTGCTCAGAGGTGGAGGGGAGTAGCTGCAAGAGTACAACCCCCGTTGATAGAGAAAGAGTTGACAGACCTCTTCATGGGCACGCTGCAATGACCGATCCTTGAGCGTCTAACATCTACAACCTCTACAGTGTTTTCTGAGCTTGTCACGGTTGGAGAAAGACTAGAGAGTTTTATGAAGGCAGGAAAGATTCAGAATGCTGGCGGATCTTCAAATGGGATCAAGAAGCCCTATCAGGGTTTCGTTAAGAAGAAAGAAGGTGAAACTAGTGTTGTGTTCGCAGATAGAGGAAGAACTCATCAAGGTTATCACCATGTTGCTGTCGTCGCTTCACAACAACCGTTGTCCAGTCCAGTAAGTCAACCCGCCGTTCAACAAAACAGACAACAACAATCCTATCAACCAAGACAAAATCAGTACCAGGGTCCACAAAGATTGAGAAGACCACAAAGAAAATTTGATCCAATTTTGTCAACTTACGTCAGATTACTACCATTCTTGTTGAAAGGAGGCCTTGTTCAGCTTAGGGAAATGAGGAATCCCCCAGAGGTTCTCCCTTTTGGCTATGATGCCAATGCCAAATGTGAATTCCATTATGGCTCCCCAGGCCATAACATTGAAAATTGCAAGACTCTGAAGCATATTGTACAAGATCTTATCGATTCAAAGGCGATAAACTTCACTCGAAACACTCCAAACATCAAAACCAATCCAATGCCGCCTCACCACTCAACAAATATGATCGAAGGCTCTAAGGGGATCCGATTAATTTCGGATATCGACAAATTGAGAACTCCTCTTCCCACTATTAAGGAGCAATTCCTGTTGAAGAACATTTATCCAGGCTGTTCAACCGACTGCCACGTTTGTTTGGGCGGATCTCAAGGATGCATTGAGTTGAAGAAAGGCATCCAAAGCCTGATTGATCAAGGTGTATTAGTAGCAGAACATCTATCAAAGTCTGAAGAAGTTGCTACTCTTGAAATTCGATTTGGAACATTGGAGATACCATATGACGATGGGTATGAGCTGTGGATTCCTTCTGATAATTTGACTCGTACGCCATTGACCATACCGTGCAATGAGGAAGAATGAGACAACATGTATGGGCAGACTTCTATCCCATTACAAATCCTGTATGATCCGGTTGAGATACCTACGTCTCCACCATCAATGAACCAGCTTGTCATTTTGGCCCCAGCGTCGTTTCCATACGAAAGCACTAATGTTGTACCTTGGCTATATGATGAGACTGTCTTTCTCAACGGGCAGAAGATAGGAGAAAAGGATATATTGGAAGAGAAAAAGACTGTTGAGAACATTGTGGGAACCAGAGGTGTCACTAGAAGTGTTCGAATCTTTTCTCCAACTGTACCACCGGTCAACAACAGTGACAATACAAGGAAAGATACTGCCAGACCAAGCACCATTGAACAGGGGCAGCCATCTAAACAGAAAGACGTCCCAAATAATGAAGCAGAGGAGTTTCTAAGAATCATTCAGAAAAGCGATTACAAAGTGATTGACCAGCTCAATCAGACTTCCTCAAAGATATCCATGCTATCATTATTAATGTGTTCGAAAGCCCATCAAGAAGCACTGTTGAAATTCTTGAAGGCAACTCATGTGCCAGAGGAGATATCAGTAGTGCAGTTTGAAGAAGTGGTGGGAAATATAGCATCAGGTCATATTTTGAGCTTTAATGATAATGAATTACCTCCCGAAGGTAAGAATCATAACAAGGCCTTGCACATTACTATCGAATGTGTGGATGTGGCATTCTCTAGAGTACTTGTTGATACTGGATCATCGTTGAATGTGTTACCAAAGAGCTCATTGTGCAAGCTGTCAATTGAAGGACTTGTGATGAAGCCAAGTTAAACTATTGTGAAAGCTTTTGATGGAGCTAAGAGAAATGTGGTAGCGAGGTTGATCTCCCGATCAAGATTGGACTTCATACTTTTATCATTACATTTTATGTAATGGATATATATCCTGCTTATAGTTGCCTCCTTGGTCGTCCGTGGATTCATTCCGCAGGTGTTGTAACTTCAACTTTGCATCAAAAGATCAAATTTATGATTAACAATCAGATGGTCATCATTGAAGGTGAAGAAGATGTTCTTGTGAGCCATCTGGCTTCTTTCCGCTATGTGGAAGTTGGAGGTGAAGTGCATGAGACCCCGTTTCAAGCCTTTGAAGTGATCAATGTTAAAATGATTTACGAAAAGCCAACATCTTCAATAGTGACTTGGAAGGACGCAAAGACAGTGATAGAGGAAGGACATCCGCGAGGATGGGGCAGAGTGCTGGAATTGCCCGTCAACAAAAAATGGAGTTGTTTAGGTTACAAGTAGAAGAATGCAACTGATAAGGGCAAAGGGCTTGCAACTCCGTTGGTTTTTACTAGTGGGGGCCACCTTGTCGATGGTCAAGTCATGTTTTTGGAAAATGAAGCTGAAGATCATGAAGAGTTGTGCATGGTGTATCCTAGGACGCCTAATCAAGCTTTGAACAATTGGAGAGTCGTTGAAATCCCTGAAGTTACCCTAGTAGACGAGTAATTCCCTGTTTTTATTTTACCTAAAAAATCTTATGCTCTGCCCAAGGCATATGGATCATGTTGTAGGGCTTTTTGCTTTTAAAGCACAACTTATCATCAATAAATAAACTTTCACATCCAATTACGCTCTCTTTCTTTCATTTTTACTTTTTGCACATAAAATTATTTTTGAAAGACAATGTTTTGTTTGACTTCTTTTCTTCTTTTTGTCAATCTTTTCTAAAAAATAAAAGCATGAAGTTATTCATCGTGCAGATCCGCCTCTGTTCCTATCGATAACAACCCCGCTATGGTCCGATATGACTTTCATAACCCGATCTGCCAAGCCGACGAAGACTGCGAGGAAGATTGTGATCTCCCAGAAGAGATAGCTAGACTACTAAAGCAAGAGCCAAAGGTCATTTAGCCGTATCAAGAAGAGGTCGAAGTTATCAACATGGGAACTGAAGAGGATGCCAAAGAGATCAAGATAGGTGCAGCTTTGGAATCAGAGATTAAGTCAAAACTGGTCATATTGCTTCGAGAGTATGTTGACGTATTTGCTTGGTCCTATAAGGATATGCCCGGTCTAGATGAAGAGATTGTGATGCACAAGCTACCTCTCAAGGAAGGTTGCCCGCCAGTGAGGCAAAAGTTGAGGAGAACGAAGCCAGAGATGTCCTTCAAGATCAAAGAAGAAGTGCAAAAACAATTAGACGCTGGTTTTCTGGCGGTATCCAACTATCCACAATGGGTAGTGAATATTGTCCCAGTACCAAAGAAGGATGGGAAGGTGTGAATTTGTGTCGATTATAGAGACCTTAACAGAGTGAGTCCGAAAGATGACTTCCCTCTACCACACATTGATGTACTAGTAGACAACACAACCCAGTTCTCTGTCTTCTCGTTTATGGATGGCTTTTCTAGATATAAACAGATTAAGATGCCGCCCGAAGATATGAAAAAAACGACTTTCATCACCCCATGGGGAACTTTCTATTACAAGGTCATGCCGTTTGGGCTCAAGAACGCAGGCGCGACATATCAGCGAGCAATGGTCACTCTCTTTCATGACATGATACATAAAGAGATTGAGTGCTATGTAGACGATATAATTGCGAAATCCCAGACTGAGGAAGAGCACCTCATTCACTTGGAAAAGCTATTCGCAAGACTAAGGAAATTCCAGCTAAGATTAAATCCCAATAAATGCACTTTTGGTGTAAGATCTGGTAAACTGCTAGGTTTTATTGTGAGCCAAAATGGGATTGAAGTCGATCCAGATAAGGTCAAAGCTATCCAAGAGATGCCAGCACCCAAAACTGAAAAGGAAGTCCGAGGTTTCCTTGGGAGATTGAACTACATCGCTAGGTTCATATCTCATCTAACGGCCACTTGTGAGCCCATCTTCAAACTACTTCGAAAGGATCAAGCAGTGGTGTGGAATGATAATTGTCAGAAAGCCTTTGAGAAAATAAATGAATATCTACAAGAACCGCCGATCTTGATGCCTCCAGTACCCAGACGACCCCTGATCATGTACTTGACTGTGCTAGAAGGATCCATGGGATGCGTGTTGGATCAACATGACGAAACTGGTAGAAAGAAGCATGCAATTTATTACCTCAGCAAAAATTTTAACGACTGTGAATCAAGATATTCAATGCTCGAGAAGACGTGTTGTGCATTGGCTTGGGAAGCAAAACGCTTAAGGCAATATATTCTCACCCACACGACCTTGTTGATCTCCAAGATGGACCCTGTCAAATACATATTCGAGAAGCCCGCTCTCACCGGATGAGTGGCTCGTTGGCAAATGGTATTAACAGAGTATGACATCCAGTATGTTACGCAGAAAGCTATCAAAGGAAGTGTACTCTCTGACTACCTTGCCCACTAACCTATAGACAACTACCAGTCTATGCGCTTTGATTTCCCTGACAAAGACGTCATGTTTGCCAGAGACTATACCACACCAGGCCCAGATGATGGACCCAAACCAGGATCGCGATGGACGCTCGTGTTCGACGGTACCGCAAATGCTAAGGGTTATGGAATTGGGGGAGTCATCACTTCTCCAACTGGTTTTCACCTACCATTCACCGCCATATTATGCTTCAAATGTACTAACAGCATGGCCGAATATGAAGCTTGTATTTTCGGAATTGAAGCTGCCATTGATAATAGGATCAAGATTCTGGAAGTCTATGGAGATTTTGCGTTTGTCATATGCCAGATTAAAGGGGAATACGAAACACTTGACCTCAAGTTGATTCCTTACAAAGATCACATCTTGAAGCTAATCCTGTACTTTGATGAGATCACTTTTCATCACATTATCAGAGGAGAAAATCAGTTGGTTGGCGCTCTAGCAACACTAGCATCCATGTTTCAAGTCAAGTGGAAGAATGAGGCGCCATCCATCCGTCTAGAGTATCTGGACGAACCCGCTTATTGTCTGGCAGCCGATGCGAAAGAACCTAAAGTTGATGATCATCCTTGGTTCTATGATATCAAGCGCTATCTAGAGACATGGGAGTATCCAGAAGGCATAACCATCACTGACAAGAAGTACCTCAGAAAGCTCTCCTCGAAGTTCTTCCTCAGCGGTGACGTATTATACAAGCGGAATTATGATTCGGTTCTGCTTAGATGCGTGGATAAACACGAAGCAGAATGTATCATAAATGAAGTGCACGAAGGATCTTTTGGAACACATGCTAGTGGTCATACTATGGTTAAAAAGATTTTGAGGGCGGGATACTATTGGATGACGATGGAAACAAATTGTTGCCTCCATGTCCAGTCATGCTATAAGTGCCAAATTTACGCAGACAAAGTTCACACTTCACCACTCCCTCTGAATGTGTTGACTTCGCCTTGGCCTTTCGCCATGTGGGGTATAGATGTAATTGGACGCATCGAGCCAACCGCTTCAAACGGACACCGTTTTATCTTAGTGGCCATCGACTACTTTACCAAATGGGTAGAAGCTGTATCTTATGCCAACGTCACTAAGCAAGTGGTGACTTGCTTCATCAAGAAAGAGATTATTTGTCGATATGAAATCCCAAACAAGATCATTACGGACAACGGTTCAAACCTCAACAATAAGATGATGGAAGAGTTGTGTTAAAACTTCAAAATTGAACACCACAATTCAACACCTTATCGTCCCAAAATGAATGGAGTTGTTGAGGCGGCAAAAAAGAATATTAAGAAAATCGTCCAGAAGATGGTGAAGACTTACAAAGACTGGCACGAGATTTTGCCATTTGCGCTGCATGGCTACCACACCTCAGTGCGCACTTCCACAGGGGCAACCCCGTTTTCTCTCGTATATGGCATGGAAGCAGTATTGCCCATTGAAGTAGAGATTCCCTCCTTGAGGATTTTGGCAGACATCAAGCTAAATAAAGCCGAATGGATACAAGCCAGACTCGACCAGCTTAATCTCATCGACGAGAAGCGCATGATAGCCATATGTCATGGACAGTTATACCAGAAACGGTTGAAGAGGGCCTTTGACAAGAAAGTTCGCCCACGACATATCCAAGCAGGAGATTTGGTACTGAGGAAAATTCAGCCAACTCACGTTGATCCAAGGGGCAAATGGGCACCAAACAATGAGGGTCCATATATAGTAAAGAAGGTCTTCTTCGGAGGAGCCTTGATCCTCTCAACCATGGACGGTGACGATCTTCCATCCCCTATGAATTCGGATGCAGTTAAAAAATATTATGCCTGAAAAATAGACCCGGTGGACCAAAAAGAGAATCCACGCAAAAATGGGCGTCCTGGTGGACCATAAAGATGGTTCAGGCAAAAATTAGGGACTATAAAAAAAAAGAGGTATCCTGGTAAGCTGAAAACCCGAAAGGGCGGCTTAAGCAAAAGTTAGGGATTCAAAAAAGCAAAACTGCATCTTGAAAAGACGTGCGAACCCTCCTTCATAATCATAAAGCTCTTTACTGAGAATGATCAATTCAATTGTTGCATTCAGAAGTAAGGCATGAAGGGTCTTCAGAGACATATGGGCCATAACAGATTTGAAACTCGGCAGGAATCGTTTCCAACATTGTCTTAGTTTTTTATATATATCTTTCAAAAGCAGTTACCTCTTTTAGGAATTGCCTCCTTTTGTAATTTTCCCATTTATGGGTTCTCATCAATAAAAATTACTGTCATCGAAGTTTTCTCTGTTTCTTTTTTTATTACCATATGGTTGCAAGTTTCGTTTATTTGATGATGGGTTTTGCATATAATGACATTATGGTAAATTGAATTAAGGGATGACTCACTCTTTTAGGGTAACTAAAGTGTGACCGTGACTCTAAGGAGTACGCAGGAACACCGTTTTAAATCTCGAAACGACTTGACTGACAAGGCCATCAAACCTAGCAAAGCTGACCCCGAGTTGAGGGTATCAGCACCTCCAAGTTTTATTACATCATGAAGAAATGATGTCAGGAAGTCAGGCTTGTCCTCCACTTTCCCACCTGGTCCAAAGTCCAATCCGCATTGGCAACTACCAAAGTCTGCCACGTTGGCATTTGCATTTCCAATCACCTGCAATCATATGCATCATACGCATCACATTCGACATCATAAGCATACTGCTTCATAATCACTCTTGTATCATATGCATACCCAGAATCATATCATCCCTCCCCAACTCTTGCGTCTCCATGCATCAGCATTTCCATTTTCATTTGCATTTGCATTTCCATTTATGAAACATTTTTATCATCAAGCATTCACATATGCGAGTTCAGATCCAGGATCAATTTCGAAGATTTACAAGACCATTTGCATCCCAGTCAGGGGCATTCTCCGCAAGACCGCGAGCGTTCCCCATGGGACTCAAGAATATCAAAGCAAAATTCAGCCCAAGTCAGGGGCATCTTTTCAAGACCATGGGTATTTCCCATGACGTATTTCGACCTCGTGGTTGATCCAAAACTTCAAATCAACGTTCATCCCAGACAGGGGCATCTTCAGCAAAGCCGTGAGCGTTCCTCACAAATTTTTTCAACCTTTTGTGGACCAAGACAAAACTTCAACGACAAATTCAACCCAGTCAGGGGCATATCATTTAAAGTCAGCAAGCGTTCCTCGTTGACCTATACCGATCCAGTCTTTCTCTTGGGCCATCCCCAATGAGTTTGTTTCCAGCAGACTTGATTGTCCTTCTTCAGTGATAAATGACAATCTCTTCAGAGAAACTTATCCCCCTACATCCTTTTGGTGTTAGGGTTGTGCTCAGGGGTTCACTCCATCGTCCTTTTGGCGATTGGTCTGATATCCTTTTGATGTTATGATTAGCGTTTTCCATTATCCTTTTGGTAATGGATTCCTTACATCCTTTTGGTGTTAGGGTTGATTTTGTTCCGCTCCATCATCCTTTTGGTGATGGGCCTAACATCCTTTTGGTGTTATGACTAACGTTTTCGCTCCATCATCCTTTTGGTGATGGGTCTGGCATCCTTTTGGTGTCATGACTAGCATTTTTTCCATTATCCTTTTGGTAATGGATTCCTTACATCCTTTTGGTGTTATGGTTGATTTTATTTCTCTCCATCGTCCTTTTAGCGATGGGTCTGGCATCCTTTTGGTGTCATGACTAACATTTTTTCCATTATCCTTTTGGTAATGGATTCCTTACATCCTTTTGGTGTTAGGGTTGATTTTGTTTCGCTCCATCATCCTTTTGGCGATGGGTCTGGCATCCTTTTGATGTCATGACTAGCGTATTTTACATTACCCTTTTGGTAATGGATTCCCTACACCCTTTTGGTGTTAGGTCTAATTTTGTTTCCGCTCCATCATCCTTTTGGCGATGGGTCTGGCATCCTTTTGGTGTCATGACTAGCATTTTTTCCATTATCCTTTTGGTAATGGATTCCTTACATCCTTTTGGTGTTAGGGTTGATTTTGTTTCCCTCCATCCTTTTGGCGATGGTTCTGGCATCCTTTTGATGTCATGACTAGCGTATTTTACACTATCCTTTTGGTAATGGATTCCCTACATCCTTTTGGTGTTAGGTCTGATTTTGTTTCCGCTCCATCATCCTTTTGGCGATGGGTCTGATATCCTTTTGATGTCATGACTAGCGTATTTTCCATTATCCTTTTGGTAATAGATTCCCTACATCCTTTTGGTGTTAGGGTTGATTTTGTTTCGCTCCATCATCCTTTTGGTGATGGGTCTGATATCCTTTTGATGTCATGACTAGCGTATTTTCCATTATCCTTTTGGTAATGGATTCCCTACATCCTTTTGGTGTTAGGGTTGATTTTTATTCACTCCACTATCCTTTTGATAGTAGGTCCCTTACTTTATTTTAATGTTAGAGCAGTGTGTGTGAGTGTACTATCATCCTTTTGGTGATAAGTTTGTCATCCTTTGGGTGTCAAGTTTTCTCTATTAACATCCTTTTGGTGTTAGCGACCTTTGCAAGATATCCTATATTTCATTCCCAAGCAGTTCCATTATTTTCGGACAAATTAAGGATCTTCTATATCTAATCATCTTCTACCTCAAAAGAATGAATGTCGTAGCATTTCGTCTTACCAGGTTTAAGCCGATTAGATAGGGGCATCTGTCATACCCTAAATTTTCCCATACTTTTTTTGTTAATCAAATGCATTGGTACAAACCATCAGAGGGTTGTCAAGAGATTTTGAGGTTTTTTATTGGTGTGAGCATGAGGTAGGAGCTTGTTGGGTACCTCAGAGGCCATGGTGGAGTTGGAATGATCACCCAGTTCATCTGCACAATGCCCAGGCAAAAGGGGTGAAATTAGGGTTCTCAATTTTAATAAGAATAAATTGGTTTTTAAGGGCAAGACTTGTTTCCATTTCCTTCCATGTGTCATAAGGTGTGTGAGGACGGGAGATTGACCATCAATTTTAATTAGAAGAGCTTCAATTGACCAGTCAATTGAAAATCCAGATATTTGGGGAAAAAGTCATCTGTAGTTTGACTTTTGATTTAAATGGTGCTCCAATGGTGGGATCATGGTCCATGAAGTTCATATGGATTATTGAAGTCTATTCAAGAAGTTTTAAGGCCTCAGAAGACCCGGAACATCGATAGTCGACTCGGTAGTCATCGATCGATCGTTTCGTTGACCAAAAAGTCAACTCTTCAACCATAAGGAATTTGACCTCAAAGTGTGAAGAAAAAATGTTCCTAATGCCATATTACACCTGACCATAAAGTTTCATGACCATCGGATCAAGGATGGAGGAGTAATCAAAAAATCGGGAAATTAGGGTTTTGAAAGGGGCAAGACCATAACTCCCTAACCACACATCCAATTGAGTTGGTACAAAGCTCATTGGAAAGCTATTGAAAAGTCCTACAAAAGTACCACAGTGGTCCATGAGCAGAAAATGCATAGATTTGGAGTTATGGCCAAAGTCATTACAAGAGGGGAAAATAACTTAGAAAAATTCTAAGTTATTGGACTTTTTAGGCATGTTTTTCAGCAACTTTGAGTGGCTTTTTGACCTAGTTCCATTTGAAATATGAAGATCATGAAAACATGAAAGTTGTAGAGCTTCATGAGGGATTTCCAAAATGTACTAGAACTCCTCCATATCCCGTATGAGTTGAGAGTTATGAATTTAACAAGTTGAGGTTTCAACACTTGAATCCAACATTTCCATTTTTTCACAAACTCACTTTTTGATCACTTGAACCATTCTCATCCATTCGATCATGTTTCTATCTGGTAATTAGAGAGTATGGTGAGTTGATATGTAGAAAATTGAAGAATTTGATGGATTTGGTAAGTAAGAGGCAAGTTGGCATTATTTTAATCAAAGAAATCAAGGAAAGAGAAACTTTATGAAATCTTGCAGCTGCAGCCCTCCTACTCCCTAGTCGTACTTCAGTCACTTATTTGTCATTCTCACCACTTGATTTATGCATAAACTTGAGCCAAGAGCCTGAAGTTGCAGCTGTCCACAAGCTTGAACAAAATTGTATTTTACAAAAACCCTCCAAAATGCCAAAAGACTAATCTGCCCCAAGCCTTGCCTTGCCTATAAATAGAGATTTCCTCTATGTTGAGAGGTACACCAGAGCACTCTACAACCCAAGAGAAAACCTTTGCTCTCATCCTATCTTGCATTTTCTTACAAGTGAAGAAAACCATCCCAAAATACCTCAAAAATCTGCCTTGAGCAAAACAGCTTCCAAAACCCTTTTCACCCACTCAAAATTACCACAAACCATCCACACAATCCATAAATGATGTGTGGGAGGTGTTTAAACTCTTAAACTAGCCAAAAACCTCATTTTCCCAAAAGTCAACTTTCAACCAAGGAAAGTTTGACTTCACATATAAAATCTGCCAAATCATATACCAGGCCTGTTTTGATCATTGTAAACCTCCAAACACCTTAGGTTTATGATGTACCAACTGTCCATAACCTGAAATACCATCATCATCACTTGTTTCAAGTTCTGGTCCAAGATTCACTTGTTTACTTCAAGTGCAAGAAAAGCTGTCATTTTCATCGAAGCATTAGATTGGATCTTATTTGGAGGCTTCAAGGTTTTCCATACTGCACAAACTTGCTTGGAGGTCTACAAGAGGTTGGTAGTTACTATCCTCCTTGAAACTGTCATGAATATGTTTGATGTGCATTAGTGATTACAATGTGTTTTGAATCCAATACAGTCCATGTGTGAATCTGCCAAGTTTGGTTTTGTTACTCATCAATATGGTTGACACTATTTTAATAATCATACAATGTTGTGTTGTTGTGTATTAAGCCTTGAAATTCATTTAGATGCTACTCTTAGGTCATGTATGAACATAGGTAAAGTTGACTTGTAGTTGTTATGAAGTTGTTTTGTTGTCTTGCTTTTTGTGGTTCTGTTTGAGAAGGATATTGACTTGCTTCTGTTGCTGCATCATTTTCATGTCATGAACCTGTTTGTTATCCTTTTGATTTGGAAATACCTATGTGTTGGATCCATGTGATGTTTGTATCATTTGAAAATAGTTTGGTTATGGTTCTGCTACATTTCTGTTTTGGCCATTTTTCACTCATGTACATTTTTCAACTCATATACCATTTTCAATGCTAGTGTATTTCTGGATCTTCTTTGTGTTCAAACTTGGTTTGTAGCATATTTTAAGTATGTTTGTAAATTGTTTGGTGTTGTTGGACCTAGGATGGCTCTTGTGACTTTTTGAAGCTTGTTGATGACTATGCCTTGTTATGTTGTCTTAATATTAGTAATCATCATGCTATATGCCTTGATATTCTGATACTTGCCACTGTCATGATAAGTGAATATCTGAGATAGCCTGAGCTATTGCTTGGTGTTTGGTCTATATTTGTTAACTTGAGATATGTGTTTTTCATGTGCATCTTGTTGGTGGATAGAGTGACTTTATCATTTGTGCATCAATAGCTGTCATCACTTAGGCATTATAATAGGGTTGTGTTTGCAAGCATGATTTGTTCATATCATGGTTTTGTAATCATTTGCGTGCCTATGCTGTTTTGGCAAGCAAGTTTGCTGCCAGTTCTGTTTTCACTTCATGTGCTGCTATCTCAATGTTAAGTCTCTCTTGCAATTTGTGTTGTATTCGTGTTTTTGATATGTATGAGAATCAGCCTATGTGTATGTCTTGGTGCTTTGTAAATCATGTGTGCATTCTGTCTCAAATGTGCTTGTAAGCATCATTGGTCAATAAGTTGGCATATGCATTAGGTGTATTAGGGCTAATTGGTGATTGCTAGCATTGACATGTAAAAATCCATGTTGCTGTCATAACTGTCTTATTTCTTGAACTATTGCCATGCTGCTTTGCCTTGTGTCCAACCTTTGCAAAAAATGCTCTTTTGCTGTATGTAAACCAGAACATGTTGTTTGTGCTAATCATCATGCTAGAACTAGGTTTTTGTGCTAACTTATTTGTGTTCATCACCATGTAGTTGTAACTTTCAGTGCAAGGCATGTTTTGAATTGATATGTTTGGTTTGGTATTATAACAACCAAGAACTTGCTATCATGATGTTTGATCTATGCTCAACCTTTTAATCATGTCTTGTGGAATTTGTGTTGAAATCAGCTTGCCTTGGTATGAATTGTGTGTATGTGTGTAGAATTTATCATGAAAGTTTGGTTTGACCAAGAAACAGGCTTGCTGCCAGATTCTGTTTTGCCTCATGTGCCATCATTTTTGTTAAGTCTTCTTGCAAGCAGTTTGGAATCCATGATTTGATGTCTATGAATCACTTTTTGTATGATAACTGAGATGAATATGTCTGTTGCATTATGAACTATGCTCCTTTTCCCAAAACAGCATGTCAAGCACTTTTGTTCAATTCTTGCCACTTGCATACCAGTTTTTGGTTGGAACTGTTTTTGATTAACCTTTGCATCTAGAATCCATAGGTTATGTGTTTAAAAGATGTGTATACCTTCATTTAACCATGATCACTTCTGTTTTACATCACAGCCACCATAATGCACATCACAAGCCATAGTTGCAACTTGCATATCATTTTTTTATTGGAATTGTTTTTGTGTGATTTTTGCATCAAGAATCCATGAACCATGTATTTGCAAGTTGTGCATATCTCCATCTGATCATATTTCTTTCTGTTTTGAGTTGTGGCTGTCAAACTGCATTTTCAAGCTTTACCTTGCCACTTGCATACCAGATCTTGTTTGGTTATGTTTTTGTGAGATCTTTGCATCTAGAATCCATGTTTTGTACATTCGAAACTTGCTCAGGCCATTACATGACTTTAAATGCATCTGGTTTGGTCCTTTGATTTCAAAATGCACTTTAAACTTTCACATTGCAGCTGCTATCGAATTTTAATTTGTGTGCATTATCTGGAAAAAAAACTAATATTGCCATTGTGTTCATTGTCAAATTTCACATGAGATAAACCTAAATTTTGTCAAAAATGATTGAGTTTTGAATGATTTATGATGTAATCATTTTCATGAAAATTGCCTTGTTTGCTTGCCTTGACCATGTCTAGTTTATTACTTTGAAATCATTCGGAAATCTTCTCTGATTGGTCTGATAATCTCATGAGCATTTGCTTTGATTACTTGTGTCAGCTTGCTTTTGTTTTTCTGTTGTAAACCTAAATTGTCATGACTTGGCAGCCTCCTAGTTTTCAAACCTTTTAAGGTGACAGTGTGTTTTGGAGGTTCATTGGCCATGTGATTCAATGCTTGTGTCAAGATCCTGTTAAGGATCAACTGTCATGGTTTGACAGCCTCCATCTAGTTGCCAAGATCTTCAGTTAATCTTTGTGTTTCTTTACTGTCAGCTCAGTCTTGAGGGTAGGTTAATTTCTGTTGGCATGTGAAACTTCATTACTCAATTACTATATTTTGTGTATTGAGAGCTTTGACTTGTGGCATTTTGATTGAAATTTGGTTGTTGCCTTTGTGCATTGATTTAACCTTGTAATAGTACTGCATCATTAGTTTACTAGGTTGACAGTTGGATTATCACATTGTGGTCTATGGCAGAAACTCAATTCTCTTCCTAAAATTATCCATGAGGATTGTGTTTACAACTTACACAACCCTTTGTTTGATCTTGAGGAAATTGTTTTGATCATTTGGTGTTATTCATAGTGTCGCTACTGCGAAAATCGGCGCCGGCTAAACAGAAGAGTCGCCACCGTGCGTTATTTATCCCAAAGGAGGGAAAGGAAACGCTCGAAGTAAACCTACCGCAAAGACGGGAAAGGAATGATCATCGCAACCAAATCCTGGATTCGGGAGTCGGTTACGTAAGGGGAAGGTATTAGCACCCCTCACGTCCGTCGTACTCGACGGGATCCACGCTTGCTTGGTTTGTCTAAAGGATGCAAAACAATCTATCTACGACTGCTAAATCTAAACGGGAAGAAACTGACTCGATAGAGCATCGCACTCTATGCCTACGTATTCTCAGGAGAGAAAGTCAGAGTCATCGTAGTTCGGGAAACTACCGGGAATTGGCTCGCCAAGACTTCGCGTCTTGTGTCTACGTACTTACACACAACGTGAAAGATCAGAGCTTACGTAGTTCAGGCTAACTACGGCTAGACAGGGCGTTCTCAATCACACAGGGGTGGGAGATCAAGTTGGTTTGAAAGGTACGGGAACCTACGGGAACTTAAAACTACGGTCTGGTCTCAAATGTACAAGGGCAAGAGAAAGGGAAACATCAGTCGTCAGCGGGAAAGTCTCGATCGCACGGCAGCGAGAGAACAGAAAGATTAGTTGTTAGTATGCTCGCTACGATATCGCATCCTATGCCTACATATTCTCATTCGGTATGAGAAATTAGAGCAGCTGTAGTTCAGCCTACTACAGCAAAACCGAGGAAAAAGGGAAAAGGGAGCTCGCTAGGATATCGCATCCTATGCCTACGTACTCTCGTCCGGCACGAGAGATCAGAGCTAACGTAGTTCGACGGGAAAACGAGTCTCGATTGCACGGGGGCCAGAGAAAGGGTCTCGATCGCCTGAACGCGAGAGAAAAGGGGTTTCGCTCGCACGGGGGCGAGAACAAAGAGGAAGCAGGCCTACGCCTAAACGGGAAGGAACTCGGGACACACACGCAATAACCTAAGACGTAGGAGTGAATGCATCGCATGGTATCCTAAGGGTACCATACTAGACATCCTAGACGATTGAGAAGTAACTCCTCAACTGTCATTTCCTTCGTATCTAACGATGCGACTCACAACACTCGACGATTGCTTGAAGACTTGAATACGACGATGATGATGAACGAAGCAGCTCCTGGGTTCCTGACGTGCGCACAAGCTCTATTCCAATCTTCTCCTTTTTGGATCTATGATGATGACGCTTAAATCAAGAACAATGTAACGCTTACACCGTCATAGTTCGATTTATACGAGAAATCGAACTCTCAGAGGTAGCGTATTAATTTCCGTGTCAAAGACAAGATAGAGAAATGATATCGAAAATCATTCTCCAATTGAATCGTGTCACACGGCCAGCCAGAAATAAAATCGAGAATAAAATCAGATAGAAAATAAGATAGGAGAGAAAATAGGAGACAAATCCACTAACAAATGGAAATAAAAGTCTACTCCTAAGATACGGCAAAAATAATCTCCCAATGAAAATATATCCTAAAAGAATTAAATCTATGAATCTCCTAAAAATTACTCTTAAAACCTATGCTAAGCATTATAATATTCTAGGAAAATAAACTCCATAATTCCTATACAAAAATATGCTTTAATGCTCTTAAAGGGAAATAACCTATAATTTCTTATGCTAAGAATTAATAAAATTCTAGGAAATATTAAACTATCCCTAAAAACATTACAATTAAAATTGTAATAAAAATGTTAACACTAATAAAATGCACAGGGGGGTTAGTAATTGTTACAGGGGTACAACCAACACAAATGAAATTGCAGTTGGCCCAGCCCAACAACACACACACACACACAAATGGGGAGGGGGCGAATGGTGACAATGGGGGTGTGTTAGAAAAATATAGGGCTTGGCCCATCAAAAACAAATACCAAACGGGGGGGGGGGGGGGGGAGAAAGAAAAAACGGGAGCTGTGCCAAAAAACAAACAATGGGCCTTTGAGCCCAATTCACCATCCACGTATCACTCTTCAGAAAAAACCCTAAGTGCCTCTACCACTCCCAACACTGTTCACGTTCTCTCCTCCGCAACTCCCTCAATCTCTCCTTCGTTCAACTCTCTCTCTCACAAACTATCTCAAACCTCACAAATCCTTTCGCCAATCTCTCAGTCTAACAATCTTCAATACACGAACAAAACAATAAAAACAAGATCCATCCGTCCTTGATGATTTGATGTTGATGATCTTTGATGAAGATTTTTGAAGCGGTTCCGGAAAATGTTCTTGATAAAGAAGGATGTGGATCAGTGGAGCTCTTAAGATCTGAAGCTTGTTAGCTTCTTGCTGATGATGAAGATTCACAAAGATCGTTCCACATAGAAGATACTGATGAAGATCGAAGAGCGCGATATGAAGAACTTCGTGCGATTTGGACGTACAAACCTGACGGAGCTTCTTGAAGAAATTCTTGAAGATTCTTGACGACATAGATTCTTGATGACGGAAACTGGTGATGAAACCTGGAAAGCGGTTATGATGAAGATTGAAGATCTATGGATCAGTGATAATTCTGGTGATCTGGACGAATGACCTATGAAGATCGTGAAGAACATATGAAGACCGCTTGAAGATCTGGAAAATTCTATGATGATCGATGATGAACACCGGTGAATGTCTTGATGAAGATATTGATGAACATTCTGGGAATTTGAGGAACACTGATGAAGATGATGAACATGAATCCAGATCTGACGAAAAATTGATGAAGTTTGAAGATCTATGGATCTTGAAGGATCTAGAAAATGAACAGATGATGAAGTTGTTGATGAATCTTGCGAATTTGGACGGAGCTTTGATGTTTCCGGCGAGTAGTTTGGTGAGATGGAGGTTTGTTCTGGAAAAAGGATGAACAAGGTGGAGGAGATGATGAAGATCGGTGGTGGTTTCTGGAAATAGTATGAAGATTCCGGTGAGAAGTTGATTTTTCGGCGACAGTTAGAAAGTAGTTGTGGCGGCTCCGGTGGTGGTCGCCGGCAATTGCATGCCGGACGGTGAGGACTTCCGGCGAGGGGCACCTGTCAAGCATGCATGCAGAGGGAGAGTGAGGAGGAAACGCGTGGTGCATGCGGAGAAAGGGAGAGAGCCAAGTGGCGTGTGGGAGTCTGAGTGGAATGGTGAAGTGGAAGAGAGAGGGAGATCCACGTGTGGGGAGAAAGTGTGAGTGGATTGGTGAGGTGGAAGCAGAAAATGAGGTGGAGGGGCCATGATAGAACGCGTGACACTGCTCTTTTATAGACACATGGCATACGGATTTTGGACTATGGGCTTTCAGAAATTGTTGGATAATGGCCCAATGGATTAAGACTAAACAGACTTAAATGGATTAATTGGTAACAAACTTCCATTAATGATGTGATTAATGAAAACGAAAATGATTAAAGCTACAACCAACAATTAATAATGAACTAAACAATTAAACTAAACTCAATTAAATGCTAATTAACATCTATATTAAAATCTATTTAACAAAGCTATTAAAACTATATTAAACCTAAAAAGAAATTAATATCTATCTATATTATTCTAATAAAGTTCTAAAAAAATTATTATTCTATTAATTTCTATAAAAAGAAAATCTATTGATCTAAAAATTAATAAACTATTTATTCTAAAATTCTATTTAACCTATTTAAAAAAAATCTATTATATCTATTAATTTTATTTAAATTCTAAAATGCAACAATTAACATCTAATTAATTCCAAAAAGAGAAAATTTAAAATCTATTTAAAATTCTGAAAAAAAAGAATTAATCCTATTAAAAGTATTTTAAAAAATCTATTATATCTAAAAAAATTCTAGGAATCATCTATTTAAAATTCTAGAAAAAGAATTAAATTCATTTAAAATTCTAGGAAATAAAGGGAAAAAATCTAAAAAATACGAGGAAGCCGATTAAATTGATTAGAACACGAATACGTGAACACAGCAAAATAAGCGGTAAAAACCGGACACCGAGATAGCCTAAAAACACAGGGAACGAGCACCGATTCTCAAAATAAATCCTCGTATTGGCCTGAAATGCCTGAAGCGCCAGGGGAGGTTGCGATCCCGATAAAATCAATATGAATGAGAAAATGCAACATATGCGGTATGCGAATGCGAATGCTAAATGCGTCGAACCATAAACCAAATATGGGAACCGGTTGGTCAAATTTTGGGGTGCAACACATATGCAACTCATACTCATTCTTGCAACTCATATACCAATTTTGTGTTCTAATGCCTTTTGATTGTTTCTTGATGTTGTAAATCATTCTATATTGGATTTGAAATGTGTGCAGACCCTCATTTGTTCTTAGTCCCACCTGTTGTGATCAATTGAACTTAAAATGCATTTTAAAACTCACTTTGCATGTTCTATCGAGTTTTATTGTGCGAGCAATATCTGAGAATTTTATTGATACCATCATGTTCCTTATGAAATTCTAAGCAAGTTTGACTAAAATTTTGTTAAATTTGGTGGAGAATTGAGGAAGTTGTGATCAAAATGCATTTTGGTTTGCTTGCCTTGAACCTTGCCTAGCTTGCCCAGAAAATCCACATTTTTAAGTTTATGTATTTAATGGGGTGGCATAATACTTGGATGTATCTCCACCCCAGTGGTTATGCCTTAAAATTTCACACGCCTTACACTGATGTCCTGGGTTCGATCCATTGTGGAGATTAACCCTTTTTTTTTCCTTCCATTTTCCATGTTTTAACCCTTTTCTCTCTTTCTTTCCTTTAATTTTCACACGTGCGCTCTTAGTTGACTTGACAAGGTTTTGCCCTTGTGACCACAAGGTGGTGGGTTCAACACCCACCAAGTGCATTCCCTTTTTTTTAATTACTAAAATCTTGGATTTTATTTAATTGTCATTAATTTCCAAATTTCATAACTTTGTCTTTTTTTTATCCTTTTTAATTGATTCTTTTTGCAATTGTTTTGCATTTTTGCATATTTTCACATGGTATTTTAATATCCTAAGAATTTTCGTTTTTGAAAGCACTTTGCATTAAAAAGTTGTCATGCCTTCTTTTAGGGTTTTTACCCTCCTAATCGTTCAAAATTTTTTATTCATTTTTCTTAAGTTTTGTTGTTGTGCTTGATGTGAGCTTTTGTTTGTCAACCTTTTGTGTTTGTGATTGTATTGTTTTTGTTTGTAAGCATCATATTTATTTCACTTGATAAACATGTAGAATCCCCTTGAAGTTTAAACTTCACACTTACATTTGTTGTAACTTCATTGCATAGGCATGATGCCTGTAAATACACGTCATCTTGTAAACCCTTTGAAATCCATTTCTTCGTTAAGATATTGCGTTGGTTTTCATCTTTCGTTAGGTTTGGATAGAACCTTCCCCCCTAATACCTCGGTCCCGTACCGAGTACCCCTTTTCAAAACACCTCTCAACTAGCAATCATAATATCTCTTTATATTGAATTAAAAAGAAGAGGATTAAGTGTAGACTTCTTCCTCTCCGAGTGTTGGGATGCCCACTGTAGTGTGGGTGGTTTCGACACTCGTCCTTTAATACAAAGACGCTTATACGTTTTCGATCCCCTTTCTCCTAAGAATTTTCGTTTTTGAAAGCACTTTGCATTAAAAAGTTGTCATGCCTTCTTTTAGGAATTTTACCCTCCTAATCGTTCAAAATTTTTTATTCATTTTTCTTAAGTTTTGTTGTTGTGCTTGATGTGAGCTTTTGTTTGTCAACCTTTTGTGTTTGTGATTGTATTGTTTTTGTTTGTAAGCATCATATTTATTTCACTTGATAAACATGTAGAATCCCCTTGAAGTTTAAACTTCACACTTACATTTGTTGTAACTTCATTGCATAGGCATGATGCCTGTAAATACACGTCATCTTGTAAACCCTTTGAAATCCCTTTCTTCGTTAAGATATTGCTTTGGTTTTCATCTTTCGTTAGGTTTGGATAGAACCTTCCCCCCTAATACCTCGGTCCCGTACCGAGTACCCCTTTTCAAAACACCTCTCAACTAGCAATCATAATATCTCTTTATATTGAATTAAAAAGAAGAGGATTAAGTGTAGATTTCTTCCTCTCCGAGTGTTGGGATGCCCACTGTAGTGTGGGTGGTTTCGACACTCGTCCTTCAATACAAAGACGCTTATACGTTTTCGATCCCCTTTCTCCTAAAAACCTCGGTCCCGTACCGAGTCCATTTTCAAATCTCTTCCATAAAGAAAATCAATTTCTCTTTGTATCGAACTAAAGAGAGGGGATTGAGTGTAGACTTCTTCCTCTCCGAGTATCAGGATATTCACTGTAGTGTGGGTGGTCTCGATGCTCGTCTTTTGACATGAAGACGTGACTTTATCTATCACTTATCTCTTTCCACACCTTTTCCCATAACTTCTTTCCACAACTTTCTCACCTAAAACCTCGATCTCGCACCGAGTGAATTTTTCAAACTTCTTTTCATAATAAAAACTTGAATGGTCGTGGAGTGGTTAGGCGTAGGCCTTATCCTATCCCGAGTGCTAACATTTACCGTAGAGTTCTCTTTCGCAAAAGCACTTACCATTCAAAACCAAAAACATCTTTAATAAGAGAACAAAGTTCTCTTTGCATTGAATTAAAGAGATAGGATTGAGTGTAGTTTTCTTCCTCTCTGAGTGTCAGGATATTCACTGTAGGGTGGGTGGTCTTGATACTCGTCTTTTAATGCGAAAAGGCTACGTTCGCCACACCTTTCATAACAAAAAGCTTTGAGATAAAGAATTGGGTACTACCTGTAGGGGTTACTATCTGAGGAATTGTCTCTCCCCCTAAAAGTAATTCAACCAACCAAATGTGACACCTTGCCTCGCATGGCAAAAACTTAATCATTTCAAAAAGGATATGTTACGTCCGTTCTACCGCAAATAGGTAACGCTTAAGTCTCCTCACATGCGAGCAACAAAAACACCTAAACTACTAGAATGTGCATGATAACATCATCCATAAAAACTTTAACAAACCGTAGGCCGAACTACGACTACTCTGATTCTTTGCTTCTTATGAGTAAAGATACGTAGGCACAAGGGCCACAATCCTTGCCGAGCACATTCCCCCTTATATCCGTAGTCCCGAACTACGTCGACTCTGACTTTCTCACATCTGTTGAGAATACGTAGGCCTAGGACCGCGAAGTCCTATCGAGTCTGTTCTTTCTCTCCTCTTCCCCCGTTACCTCTCTTTCCCCCGTTTCTAACCCTTCTCTTTATCCTTTGGAACACTCTTTTATAGCATAATATTTAAGCAAATAAATTCACACGTCGACAAACAAATGGTTCCCATCGAGTACGATGGATGCGAGGGGTGTTAATACCTTCGCTTTGCATAACCGGCTTTCGAACCCTTTCTTGGTTGCGAGACCATCTTATCCGTTTCTTTCTTAAGGTTTTCTCGATATTTTCCTTTCCCCTCATGGGATAAATAAAGTCTGGTGGCGACTCTTCTGTCTATCTTTTTCGCCTCCCCGTTGTTGCGCGATGCATTTTTCGAGTAGCGACAACGCTCTAACGGTTAAACGTTGCTTGTATGCTCGTGATTAGAGGCTTAAGTGTTTGTTTGTATCGCGGTAGAGCAGACTAAACAGTGTTCTTTTGTAAAAAGGTTTTGGATCGCTCGGGGGCAAAAAAATACAAGTTTGATGTGTTAAAATTTGTTTTTGAGTGGATGACGAATGCTCGAATACTCGAGCTAGACAACTCTTATCCAAACAATCGGGGAAAAGAATATTAGACACTAGACTGTCATTTTTCACCCAATTAATTGCAAAAGGGTTAGATATGGTTAAGATGTTTTGAATGGACGAGGAATACTCAAATGGAAGAGCTATAAACCTTGTATCCAAGTATTCAGAGAAAAAAATAGTATACACTAGATCGTGCCTTTTTTGTCCAATTTATTACAAAAATAAGATCGCTTAAGTTTTGATTGCAAATGAGGCTTGAAATAAATCAGGTTAAGATTTTTAGATGGATAACGATTGCTTGGATGGTCAAACTAGACAACTCGTGTCCTAACAATCGGAAAAAAGAATAGTAAACACTAGACCGTTTATTTTTCATCCTTTGTAAAAATATGTTTGAAAATGATTAAGTATTTTACTTTGATTTGGAAAATACACTCGATATAGGTCGAGGTTTGATTTTCAATGATTTGAAATTAATAAAAAAGAAACGAGTTTTGAAAATACCACTTAACGTTGAATCAAGGGTTTAATTATTGAAAAATATTCATTTATCAATCATTTATTTAATTAATTCAAGCAATTAATAAAATAAATAAAAAAGATAAAAGAATAAAAGAATGGGGTGCAAGATAGCATTATAGGACTATGACAATAGTAAAAACAAAGCGAATAGGGCCCAAGGGCCGAAAAAAAGAAGAAAAAAACAATATAATAAAAATTTGTATTAAAAAAAAGGAAGAGGGGGCACTAAAATGAAAGGAACATGGGAAAGAAGCTCAATTGGGGCGCGACAAGTCTAAAACAAAGGTGAAGGAGTCAACGTGTGTTGACTCAACCTCTTCCACCAGATTAAGCTAAACAAGATCCAAATGTGGGGCACACAAATATATGGTAAAGTCTATGAGCGAGCATGCAAGGAGCCCATTCAAGTTTGGCCAAGGAGACATATCTGATGGCCTACAAGTGAGCCATGTGGCTAAGGGATAGCGACGATGATGAAAAAAAAGGGAAACTAGCATGTGAGTATTTTCAACAGAGTTTTTGCAAGGACTTTTTGTGTGTGTTGAGTGAGGCGAGGAGGCTATTTTATAGTGAGGAAATGAAATTTGGTGGTGAGAAAATTGGAGGGGGGAATGAGAAATCCATGTGAACTTGATTGAAAGAATGGTTGAAATGAATTGTGAGTGAGGAATTTGTTAGAATTTGTGTTTGTTTGATGGTATGCAGGATGGTGATGTATGGTTAATTGAGAGTCACGAGTTTGTTGCAGCTTTGATAATTTGTTTTATTATTTTTACTTTAATTCGTTGCAAATTAATATGTATGTGTATTATTTGATGCTAGGTTGACAAGATGATGGAGTCACGCGTTGCTGCTGCTCAGTTGGTTCTAGCTACTTGTTTGAAATTTAATTTTTTTCCAATTCAATTAAAATTGGATGATGTTAGTGTTGTGTTAATGACATGTATGGATGAGGTTATGTTGCTAATGTTAGTGTTGTGAACTTTTTTTTATCATTTTGATTTGTGTTGTTGTTTGGTATGCAAGATGATGTGTGGTAGTGTCATGGCATGATAAATGGTACAAAGAGGGTGGTGATGCTGCAAAACCTGTGTGGGCACCCACAAACTTGGACTTAGTTCCTCCTTTTTTCTTTAATTTTTTGTTGTATTTTTAATTTTCTCTCTTTTTTGTATTATTAATGTATAACATATTGGCAATGTAAAGTAATGCAAGTTACTTATATCATGTAATGTATGTAATAAATAAAAACACTCATTCTTTTTACTTTATTTCAAACTCTACTCACTTATGACATTAAAAAAGATATAAACATGTAATATATTAAAATAATGCAACTTGAATGTGTTTGACTTTCAAATGGTTTTTCAAAATTTAATTTCCACTATTATGATTAAAATGTAATGAAAATATGCAATGGCTTAACCCAATAATGGAAAATACAATGAAATGATCTAAAAATGAACATGGTCACTCAAATAGTGGTTAAAAGAATCATGACCAAACACAAAGATGTATAAAACTGAACCAAAGGTAATCCTAAAAATGTAAGCAATGGATGTTATAACAAAAATATAATGCAAATGGAACCTTGATCAAATGGTTCTTAAGCTCCAAATAGATTTAGGCCTAAAAATGCAAATGATGCAAATGTAAAATAATTTAAAGGGTAAATAGATGGTAGGACAAAATTTAGGTATCACAATTACAATCAGACTTTTTTTGAAAATTGCTTATGTGCAATAGTGGCACATCTATAAACTTAATATTAACAATTTCTTTCTTCACGGGGACTTGGATACAGATACATACATATATATATATATATATATATATATATATATATATATATATATATATATATATATATATATATATATATATATATATATATATATATATATATATATATATATATATATATATATATATATATATATATATATATATATATATATATATATATATATATATATATATATATATATATATATATACACACCATCAGGCATGTCACACACTACGCCAAACCTTGTTTCCAAATTACACAAGTCACTATATGACCTCAAGAAATCTAGTAGACAATGGTTGACTAATTTTTCTATGCTTTTTCTTAATTCAAAATTCCAATAATCATCATCAGATCACTCATTGTTTACAAAATTAGAAAATAAAAATTTTATTGCAATTTTATCAATGTTGACGATTTGATTCTAACACACAATGACCTTTAAGAGTTTCAAGTTTTGAAATCTCAATTTAATAATACCTTCCACATTAAAGATCTTTGTAATCTTCGTTTCTTCCTTGGTATTTAGGTAACCAAAACCAACACGAACTTTTTCTGTCAAATAAAGTACTCTTTAGATTCTTTTGCTGAATGTGGATTACTTATTGCTAATCCAGCCCTTACTCCCATGATTAAAAATCCAAAATGACACTTTACTGGTTCTTCCACACCTACAGATGTTACTAGTTACAGGCGTACCATTAGTAGACTACTTTATTAAATTAAGAACAATCAAACCTGGTATAAGTTATGATGTACAATAACTTAGTTAGTACAAGATCTCCCTTAATTTGGCTTATCTTCAAGCAACTCATAGAATTTTATGCTATATAAACAGACTCCTACTCAAGGACTACTTTATCCCTCATCTTATACCTTGCAATTAAATGCTTTCAGTGACTCTGACTGGGCCCTTGTAACATTAGCAGAAAATCAGTATTTGAGTTTTGTATCATCTTATTTCTTGGTACTCGGAGAAGAAAACAATTATTTCTCATTCATCTTCTGAAGTGCAATATTGTACCCTTACTTCCATAGTTTGTGAACTTCAATGGTTGTTATTCCTTCTAAATGGTCTCCAAGTTCCATGTATTTCTCCATCACTCTTCTAATGTGATAGATAGTTTTCGCGCCACATTGATGTCAATGCTATTTTTCTTGAATGTACTAAATATGTCGAGATCAATTGTCATGTGATTCATGAAAAATTACAAGCTGATCTATTTCATTTATTACCTAATACCAATGTTGCTCAACTAGCTTATCTGCTCACTGAACCATTGAAAAACCTTTTTAGCTGCTAGTTTCCAAGCTCGACCTTCATTCCATTCACTTGCAAACTTAAGAGATGGTATTAACCATATTTTGTAAAACAAACTTAGAGAATACAAGTTTGTTGCATGGTTGTTATTATACATGGCGTCTTTTAAGAGTAAATAAGTGAAAAAAGAAGGTGTTGATATCACCTCGATTCATCCACTTAACGCAAATATGTTGACCAATAATTCTAATGCAATCGCATAATGGAATTGTAATCCTTTCAAAACAACTTAACGAGTCTTTGAGAATGATTACTACTAAATTATGACTAAAATGCATTTGTTTTAGCTATGTTGGAACCCCGATTAGTTTATATATATATATATATATATATATATATATATATATATATATATATATATATATATATATATATATATATATATATATATATATATATATATATATATATATATATATATATATATATATATATATATATATATATATATATATATATATATATATATATATATATATATATATATATATATATATATATATATATATATATAAATAAATTATATAAAGTTTAAATAAATAAAAAAACCAAAACGAGTTTTTTTATCCCCAATATCCATATTTTTAAAATCAAATTCCAAAATAATTAATTTTCTCCCATTTATTTCAAACTATCCACGTTTAAAAAAAAATCAAAGTCATAGACAACACGATAATCTAATTGACGCGCCCACTTTATATTCACATGCCAAATACGTTCAATTGGTACATGCATTCTGCGTGATAAGGATGCACCAATTTAATTGGCGTGACCTATTTGAGGTTCAAAGGAAGTGCCAATTCATTTGGCACATACTCCTATTGTAATTTTAACATTTTAATTTATACAATAAAATTATTTAAAGATAGAAGGAGATATCAATTGCTTTACCGTGTCTTCTTTAAAATGTGAAGCTTAGGCGCATTGATTTGACATGTAGTTTTTGTGAATTTTTGTTTGTTTAAAATATGTGTAGTTTGAAATATATGAAAGAAAGTTTGATATTAAAGGGATAAAATTGAGGAATATGATATGAGTTTAATAGGCATGCAGTGTTGTGAAAAGAAATTTTGCATGATGGTTCAATAAAAAACTATTAATCTGCCAAATCATTTAAGTTGTTTTAAAATATCAAAATGATTTGGAGAATGTGCGTTATTTATTTAAGTTGTTTTAAAATATCAAAATGATTTGGAGAATGCGCGTTATTTATTGAATGATAGTGTAAAATTATTTTACAACCTCCGTGTATTTTCTATTTTCTCATATATGGTATTGGATTAAAAGAAATCCACAAAACTAATATTTTTTTATCCGTGTCATAAAACGCATTTTATTTTCTTTTTTTTCTCTTTCTCAAAATAAATGTCTTTACGTTTATTATTTCTTCATTTTTCCTTCGATTTTTTTATAAATTTTGAAGAAAAGATTTGTTCCAAAATATAAGTTGTTTTACAATTTAAAAAATTATTAAAGTTTTTTAATTATACCTTAAGTATTCACTATTCCATCTTCTTTTAATATTTAAATTTATCTTTTCATTTCTTATACAACAATAATCACATTATGTACAAAATTCAAAACGAATTATATTAAAAAACGAAAATAAAAATTTCACTTTATTCGACTATTCAACTAATTTTATTAATAAATATATTTTATATATTTTAATCAAAAACATTATTTCATTATTAAATTCGATATATATATATATATATATATATATATATATATATATATATATATATATATATATATATATATATATATATATATATATATATATATATATATATATATATATATATATATATATATATATATATATATATATATATATATATATATATATATATATATATATATCTGCCCATAGTTTAAATAAAACACTTGTTATTATATGGATGTAGTACTTGCTATCACTATGAAAATGACTTTTCCTACAACGACAACTCATCGTTCAAAGACACTTATCTACACACTTCTCCTAAAAGTTAAAATAATTAATTCACCCAACAATTACTGTATTTATCAAAGTAAAAAAAAGAAAACTATTTTTTTTTTATACTCAAAAAAGCCATCCATTTACGGAGGCTAAACCTGTAGACACCTCATTCATTCACGTATTAAACAAAATCTCACCCAATATCCAAACGCCACGTGTACACAATTAACGTCTTCAGCCAATCGCGAAGAACCCGTGACGTTATTCTCGGGTATCCATTACTACCTTCAACGGAGTTAGGTATATTTTCAACTAATTAAATAAATAAATAATTGGAAAATAAATAACCGCCATCAACATTCATCATTCACACAGATCGCAAATTCTCAAAGCTCTAAATAAAAACTCGGAGAGAGCCACTGCCGGTACCATCACCGTCTTACAATTTTCCGGCGATCTCTTCGTTTTTCACCGCCGTCACATTATCTTAGCAATCAAACATGGTTCGTCTTCTTCCTCCCGCACTATTCACCTTCATTGACTTTTATTTTCTCCGTTTAGATCTATTAGTTGGTTTAGTTTTTTGTTTTGTTTTGCTGCAGTTAAATTTTTGTGAAATGAATCTGAATTGTTGTTTCCAGCATGCGTAATTTAAATCAGGAACTTTTTGAAATTAGGCCAATTTTTTTTTTAATTCTACCATTGAAATTAGGTTACGGATTTCAGTATTTTTACGGTGGATTGAAGTTTTTTGGTTGCTTATGGATTAATGTGTTGTACCTTGATTTAAGTTTATGGATCTGACGAAATTTGATTTGATCGGATGCATGTAATTTGTATTAGTTAAGTTTTGGTTGGATTTGGGTTTGATGTGTTGATTGCGAATGAGATGTGGAATTTTGCTGTTTTGTGCAGACTAAATCAAGGCGCCTCTCGGTTAGGAAGGTGGAGAAGTTTGAGAAAAACATTACAAAAAGAGGATTTGTGCCAGAAACAACTGTTAAGAAAGGCAAAGACTACCCTGTTGGTCCTTTGGTGCTCGGTTTCTTTGTCTTTGTTGTCATTGGATCATGTAAGATTATCCCTTCAATGTCATTCTTGATATGTGTTTTACTGATTTTTGTTTTCTTTATTTCATAGTCATATTCATAAGTCTTGTGCAGAATTGTGTAATTTTCTTTTTGTTTATGTGGATTATTTTTTGTTTGGTTATTTGAGGAATTCTATTGCAGTCTTGTCCGTTTGGTTTGATGTCCTTAGGTTTTTGAAATGTTGTTGTGAACGTTATTTTATTGCAGAATTGTCTACCATTAATATTAGACTAATCAAGTATTAATGGTTAACACATTAATGGTTAACAAGAATATCATAACAGAATGATGTATCTGAATTGAATTATGCGGAGTATTTTCCAATTCCCTTTACCAAAATGAGTGAAAATCATTTGGATTACAATTATTGTTGTTGAATCAAATATGCATCTACTACTAAGGGTAGCAACAAAATGAGTCCGACCCGTTTCCGTCCACGTTTTTTTGGCAGATCAAAGTTTTAGACCCACACCCGGAGGGCCAAGGTTTTCGGCCTTCACCTATTCCTGCTCTCGTTTTTTTGGCAGGGAGTGCAAAGGTTTTAGGCCTTTAGCGATGCCCGAACTTTTTTTTTTTTTTTTGGATTTTTGCAAGGTGGACCTAAATGGGACGGTATGTCCTATTGTCACTATTATCTACAACCAATATTTTATTTAATCTTATATTGAAGATTAGAATGAAGATGGGAAAAGAGTATTATACAAGTGGAATTCAATTTGGGATTTAGCATATCCCAAAGGGGAATTAGTGCTGCTTGAGCATAGGTTTGAAGTACTTTCTTAAAGATTAGGATTATATGTTTACTTCTCTTCTATTAGCATATTCATGGGCTATGCTTTATAGTTTCATTAACATGTTTGCATGTTTTTATTGCACAGCTCTCTTTCAGATAATCAGGACAGCAACCAGTGGAGGCATATGATGAGGAGCTTTGAGTACGACTGTATCATGTTTTTTTTTCTCTTAGCCCTGTAGAAAATATGACTATACTTTTCTACATGTACTTGAACAATACCCCGGTTCCTGTTCATGTTTTGATGAAGTTTTAAGGATATTTTATTATACATCCATTGCCCCTCTTCTCTTTAATTTTACATATTGCGGCAGATTGATTTTACTAGTTAGTCGTGAAAGCTGAGTTATGACTATGACAGAGCATATACTCATAATTACCACACCCCAAATTCAGTGGCAATTCTCACATTTTTTTAGTGTTGCCTCTTGTATAATGTTAAGTTGTTAACATTGCATGCAATTTTTTGAGTCTTGCATAATTTTATTTAACATAACTTTACGGACTACGGTCCAGGATTATAAGGGTTGATAAAACTTTTCTAAAAAGAGGTTGGCATTGCATGCATGATTTTATTTGTTGTTCTATAACCGAGTTAATACTTCCAAGGGGAGAGGAGTATAAATGAAAGGATTAGGGTTAGATGGTCACGAGTATTACCCTATAATAGAGGGCATGGAAATAAGTTGGCATTACATATAACTTCAATTACTCTAAATATACCCATTTTGTAGGGAGCTTTTAGGATTATCATACAAATTATTAGTTTTAGGTCAAAAAATATAATTGTACCTAAGCGTTTCAATTTGTCGGATATTCTAAAAATACAACAACAATTTGGTCTCCTTTAAAACCATAACACATTGTCCTTATTTTCAATTTTTGGGTGAGGGCTATACTATGAACTACCTAAGTATCTAATTTTTGAATGGTTAAATCTTAGAGTTGTATGATAGTATATCAGTTTGTTCTCTCTGAACCACCTAACATTTGCCGTGTAATACTCCACCATCTTCTCCAATCTTCCATCATCTTGCTACCGCTTGAGGATAACCAAAACAAACCCGTTAATGAGCTTTTAGGTGCTCTATTTGAACTTAGAATGCACTGCTGCTTATAATTATTATACTTGTTATATTCTTTGAAACATCATTTTCAATAGAAATAAATAAAACTATTTTGTACACGTAAAATACATTAATAGTTAATTTTACTGGTGACTAAGCAAATAAAAGTTGCAGACGATTCTGAATGATTGTTTTCCTAGGGTTGGGATTCTCTCCATTTATTTGTCCCTCCATTTTTTTTATTATTATAGTTTTGTGTGTAAATAACACACATTTTTAAGACATGTGACATATAATTAATATTTAATTAATTTTATAGTAATGGAGAAAATGGAGGGATAAAGAAATGGAGAGGATCCAACTCGTTTTCCTAAGGATGATGGTTGAAAATTAAGTTTGATTACCTAGATTACTAGATTAGTATCCAATATCTTAATTAGTCATAAATACACTCTCAAACATGTCTGAGTCGGACAGTCTAAAGCTGGATTATGGAACCATTTAATGTCTCATTCAACTCAATCCAGCTATCCAACTGCTGGTGAATTCTTGAAAAGAATTTCTTAATCCATCATTCAATACACTTAGATACTTAACACATTTTCTTTTACACATTTTCTTTTATGTTTTTTACTTTCAGAAATGCATATCTAAATGTTTTTCTTTTTTGGTTAAAATTTGGTTTTTTCTAGAGTTAGATTTACAGAATAATTTTAATTGGTAACACTGAAAAATTTCAAAATAATATGGTTCAGGAAAATTTTTGTAGATACATCTTTCAAACGTCTAAAAATTGTTTCATAAATACATTTTTGGAAGAATAATTTTAACTGGTAACAGTGCAATTTTTTTCAAAATAATACGGTTTAGGAAAATTTTTGTAAATACATCTTTCGAACATCTAAGGATTGTTTCATAAATACAGTTTCAGAAGTTTTTGCTATATTTAAAATATGCATGACCACTCCTTCCCGTTGTGTTTTCTTCTACCACACTCACTTTCACCAACTTAAAAAACCCTACATTCTTAACACCAATCCACACTCACCTTCACCAACCTAAAAAACCTTACATTCTTAACATCAATGTAACGTCGATTTTATTTTATGAATGTTAATTTTATCGTTGTAATGTTGATTTTCTGATATTTTATTTCTGATTTTCTTCCGTTAATACTCATACGAAAATATTTTGTAGATACATTTATGAAATTAATTATAAAAAAAACTGAAAAAATATATGTTTGGAAATATATCTCCGAAGTATTTTAAATAAAACGCATGATATCTAAAAAAACCAAAGGGTAGGGCTGGACAAGGAACCGATAACCGGTCCAACCCGCATCAACCGATACTAAAAAAATGAATTGGGCCGGATGCACACGGTTTGGCGGTTTGGCGGGTCCAAAATACGGTTTCGTATGGGCTCTACTGGGCGGGTCCGGCAAATTGAAACCGTCGGTAACCATATCCACCCGACTGTAAGTGTTCAACGCAGCGTTTTTACTCTCCATTCTCATTTCATTTCAATTGAACCCTATCTTTCCAAAACTTTGTTGTTTCTCTTTTCTTCAATCTTCACAATACAAACCCTAAATATAAACTTTCCGTTCCATTTTGCACAGAGATTCATTCTTCACACAGAGTGAACAGTAAATAGCTTCAAGAATCTTCACTACTTGACTGATCTGAACCCTAAAAACGAACCTTTCAATTTGCGCCGCCGTCTCTATTCGTTCCATTCTAGTCTTAATATGTTATTCGTCTAGTTCATTCGACTGTTCTCCATTTTCCAATGTAAGTACAACTTTCGTTTCATTTACAGTATTCGCGTTTTTCGTTTTCGTTATGAACTTTACTAGAACATAAGATTACCCATTTTTCAGTTTTTGTTTTGAACTTTAGTGAAGAACATAAGATTACCCATTTTTTGTGTTTTCTATTGTAGAGAAAATGTTGCTGATGAGTTCAGTTCAATTCTAACTCTGCAACTCAATTCCAAGGAATATACACAGCAAACTCAGGCAGCAGTAGCGACATTTGCGGTAATGGCGACCACTTCAACATTGTTTGGTATTGTCTTAAACTATGAGTTTGTTTGAGTTTTGTCTTTGTATTATCATAAATTTTGATTGTGTTTCGGCATAAGATGAATGTTGCAGCTTTGAATTGTTATTTCATCTTAACATCGGTGTGTATTACTTATTCTATCTTGTGTTGAATATTTGTTTCTTTTGCTGGGATTGTATTGACATAGCTTATTAAATAATATTGCAATTCCACCCTGTGTTTCCATGGATGTGTCACAAATACAGGATTGCTACTGTTGTGATGCAGAGCTTGAATGCATTGCATTTTATTTTCTAAATATGTTTCTACTTAATGATGTTATGGTTATGACTATTTCGACTACGTTTGTGACAAGCTTTGTTTCTGTTTCCTGCCGGATTGGTTATATGAGACATTGTAGCTACTGTGTTATCCAACTGAAGTTGTTGCCATTTTTTTTGTCAAATCTGTGGCAATTTTGGTGAACCACAGTTTTGTCGTTAATGCTTGTAGTCACCTTGTTTCGGTTCGATTTCATGGTGCTTGTTGTTGTTTGTGATTTGATCCCGTAGAACCTATTCAGTTACGTGCATTGCTATTGTATAGGCGGGTGGATTCTATCCAAGGTCATTAAGCTGTAGTTTTAATTTGTTGAGAAAATTGTACAAGTCATGATTCTGTTGCTATTCTTAACATGTTTCCCATGGATTAGAAAAGGTTTGATGTAAAATGGATTATTGGATTTGATACTGGTAGTTGTTTCTATCCAAGGAATAATTCCCTCTTATACTTGTGATTGTATGTATATTGATATAAAATATTACAAGTTTATGATTAACTAAGTCTTAATGAAGAAATGTTTCATACTGCTGCTACAGGTAATACATGTTAATAACAGTTTTGCTTAGAAATTGGATTTGAATTTTATGTATGTTTAGAAACAGTTCGGGTTTAGAAATTTAAGAGCTTTGGGTTTAGAAACTAAAGTAGAAACTAAATTATTGCATTAAGAGTGTACTTAGAACTGCAGAATGCAATAAGTTATTGATTTTGTAAGCGAATGTACTTAGAACTTAAGTCATAAGAGTGCAAAAGCTGAACATATCTCACATAAAAACTGCAGAACAACTATTTAAAAGGGAAATGTAATTTAAAAATTATCATTAATGAGTGTAATATACCACAACAACCAAAAACTATGTAAGCAAATGTACTTAGAACTTAAGTCATAAGAGTGTAATATACCACAACAACCAAAAACTTATTTTCACTAAGCATCTAAACACATAATGAGTTAATAATGTTGGTTGTGTGTTGATTATAATCTTCATTAATTTTCAGCAATGGAGAATGTTACTCAACACCAGCCTTCTACATTAACATCTGGTGTTGTTGCAACTGATGTTGCTGCAACTGAAATTCACGTTGTTGGGCTTCCTCCACTTGGAAAGAAAAGAAAACCAAATGCTAATGGTCCTAGGAAATCGTCTCCCGCATGGGACCACTTTATTAAATTACCTAATGAAACTGAACCAGTAGCTGCTTGTAAACACTGTCATAAAAAGTATTTGTGTGATCCAAAATCCCATGGGACATCTAACATGCTTGCTCACACAAAAATATGCACCAAGAGGCCACAAAATGATCCTACTCAAACTGCCCTTTCCTTTGCTAGTGGAGAGGGTGGTGGCTTGGTTGCTGCAAGCCAACGATTTAATCTTGCAGCTTGTAGAAAAGCTATTGCTCTATTCGTGATCCTAGATGAACATTCTTTTAGAGTAGTTGAAGGGGAGGGATTTAAGTTGCTATGCAAACAATTACAACCCCAATTAACTATTCCATCGAGGAGGACTGTGGCGAGGGACTGTTTTCAACTTTTTGTTGATGAAAAAGTAAGATTAAAAGGTTATTTCAAATCTGATTGCAATAGGGTAGCCTTAACCACTGATTGTTGGACATCCATTCAGAATCTTAGCTACATGACCCTAACTGCACACTTTATTAACAATGATTGGAAGTATGAAAATAGAATTCTAAGTTTTTGTTTAGTTCCTAATCATAAGGGTGAGACAATTGGTAGGCAAGTTGAAGAGATATTAAGGGAGTGGGGAATAAGGAATGTGTCCACAATCACAGTGGACAATGCAACATCTAATGATGTAGCTGTTGCTTATTTGAAGAAGAGGATTAATAATATGGGTGGTTTAATGAGTGATGGGTCTTTCTTTCATCTTCGTTGTTGTGCACACATTCTAAATCTGGTGGTTCGTGATGGTTTAAAACAAAATGAATTATCTATTTGTGCCATTAGAAATGCTGTTAGATTTGTGAGATCATCACCCCAAAGATCATCAAAGTTCAAAGAATGTATTGAGTTTGCTAGAATTAATTGTAAGAAACTTTTATGTCTTGATGTTCCAACAAGGTGGAACTCATGTTATTTGATGTTAGATGCTGCTGAAAAGTATCAAGCAGCATTTGAGAAAATGGAAGGTGAAGATTTTAGCTATTTGGAATTTTTTGGGTTAGTTGGTCCCCCTACTCTTAATGATTGGGATAATGTTAGGTGTCTTGTAAGTTTTTTCAAAATTTTCTATGAAGCTACTATGGAATTTTCTTCGTCAAAACAAGTGTCCCTTCATAAGGCATTCCACCAACTAGCTTCAATCCACTGTGAGCTAAAAAGATCATCCATGAACTTGAACACAATTTTAGCCTCAATGGGATATGAAATGAAGCAGAAGTATGACAAATATTGGGGAGAAATTGAAAATATCAACAAGTTTATTTACTTTGGTGTGATTTTTGACCCTCGGTACAAGTTAGGATATGTGGAGTGGTGTTTTAATGATATGTATAATGATGAGTCTGTGCCTTTTACTAATCTGATTGATGTGATAAAAAAAGAGTTGTTTAAACTATTCAATTGGTACAAGGGTATACATGACCAACAACATGGTACTAGTCCTATTGAGGGTAGTTCATCTGGTGATGGTGTTGTTCCTACTACTGAAATTCCATCTCATAATGCAAGAGTTGAAGCTTTTAAGGAGCACCTAAAACAAAAAGATTCAATAGATAAAAAAATGATCTTGAGAGGTACCTAGATGACAATTGTGCTGATGATGTTAACTTTGACATCCTTATGTGGTGGAAACAAAACTCTTGTAGATACCCTGTTTTAGCAAAAATGGTGAAAGATGTTTTAGCTAGTCCTGTGTCAACTGTCGCTTCTGAAAGCACGTTTAGTACTGGGGGCAGAGTTCTAGACACATATAGAAGCTCGTTAAGCCCTGAAATGGTAGAGGCTTTGATTTGTGCACAAAACTGGTTAAAACCTACACTTAGTCAATTCAAGGATCTGAATATAAATGAAGATTTTGAGGTGTCTTTCACTACTGTATCAGGTATATAAAGTTGTGTATTTAGTCTACTAATATATTAGGTTTGATTTTAATTTAATTGTTTGGTTTTTATTTACTGTTTTGTAGAATTTGGTGGTTCATCTGTTAGTGGATCAACATCTGGTTGTGATTCTAATGTTGTTGGAAGAGGAAAAGAACCAGTTGTTGGTTCATCTCAAACACATACTTAATGCTGGCAGTGGTTTGTGCATTAATACTACTTTACTTATATTTATGTTTATGAAATGTATTAATATATTTTTTGTTTCATTTCAGTTTGTTTTTTGGAGTCATTTGTATATATAGATCAGCAATGACTCACTATTTTGGTGCTGCTGTATCGTGCAACTTGTTTTGGTGGTCCTGTTTCGTTCTTGTGGCATCTGCAGCAGCAAAATGTAGTTGTTTTTTGGTGGTCCTGTTTCTTTTTGGTGGCATCTGCTGTTTCGTCCTGTTTATGCTGTTAAGTTTATGCTGTCATTGCTGTTTATTCCTAGGTGAGTGTATTTTGTTGTTTATGTCATTGCTGTTTATGCTGTTAAGTTAATGTTCTTCAGTTTATGCTGTTTATGTCATTGCTGTTATGGCAGACAAGTGATACAAATGATCTATGGTGGACTAAGTGTGAATGTTGGATGTTGAAGCTATTTGATCTATTTATGACATTTTTGCGAATATATGGTTCTATAATATATGGTTAAGCTAATGAATATATGTTCAATAATTTAATATTTTGTTTGAAGTAATATACCTATTCGATACTTGTTGACAGCTCCTGCATTAATTGTAAATTTTAAACATGTGTTCACTGCTTTTTCCAACTTCTTTTTAGTATTGATTTTTAAGTTTTGCTTAAGACCTGTGAATGAATGGTGGCATCTGTGCCTAAGCAACTTGTTTAGTGCTAAAAGTTGTTTGGAGCTAGACTAACCTTTTGTATTCATGAGTGCAGTGATTTTCAATTGTTTTTGGAGCTAGACTCACAGTTTCTGTCAACCATGGTGAGATGGATGAATACAATGCAGCAGGAATGATTTTATGTGGGATTCCTCTTGATGAACCATTTCTTCAGCATTATCTATCTAGACTAGTAAAAGCTGAAAAAAACAAGCTCAAAGGAGGGAAATTATATTTAGAAGATTGTTTCTATGTGATGGGAACTGTTGATCCGACAGAAAACCATTGCCTGAAAGAGAATCAAGTTTATATTATTCAGTAAGCATGAATATCCTATCCAGACTCCTCTCTTCCACCTGTCCCTATTCTGTTATTCTCCTTCTTCTCATTCCATCCATGTGTGCCCTTTCAATCATATTCAACCATGTGTACTAGTTAGTTTTTATTATGAAAATGATGTTTGAAATTCAAACTATCAGGCTTGTGTTGAGAGTTGACAGGTTAAACCTTTTTTCTTGGTAGTGAAAATGGTCAAATTACTGGAGATGTGCTGGTTTATCGAAATCCAGGTTTACATTTTGGGGACATTCACATAATGCAGGCCACACATGTGGAGGGGCTCGAATCTTATGTTGGCCATGGAAAATATGCAATTTTTTCCCCATGTGTTGGACCTCGCTCTGTAGCAGATGAGATAGCTGGAGGTGATTTTGATGGTGACATGTACTGGGTGTCAAAAAATCCTCAGGTTTCAATTTCAGTTTTAAAGCCTTTGTTGTGTTTTTACTTGATCTATTTTTAATATTGAAAGAACTGTGCTTTTTGTGTTATACTATCATATCTTTACAGACTTTATCTGGTTAAAGATTATTTTAGAGCAAGTCACAATGTGGATTGAAATTCAGTTGCTTCTCATTATGCAGGTAGTCAGGCATATCTCATTTTATTGTGGTATATATATCTTGAGAAGCAGGTATATATATCTTGAGAAGCAGAAGAGTAGCAGAAGCAGTTACAAATTTTGAGGCTGCTATAAAATGCAATGGAAGCAATTACAAATTTTGAGGCAGGTTAGGGTGCTAATTTGGTTAGATGTTCCTTTACAACCCTTGTTTTAATATTCTAAGACTTTTTGAACTGTGAGTTTGTTTACAAATCTAGCTTGTCCTTAGCATATGAAGCTGATTTAAGTTTCTTCCTGCAAAGATCGTATCAGAATTCTCGCCTTCCCCTCCTCCTTTCCATTTTTTAAACTGTTGGGTGCTAAACATTACAGCAGTTTTCCTTATGCATGTATTAGTCACTTTAAGTTATCCTTAAAGCAATTGATTTGTGTCCAGTTAAAGGAAGATCACAAAATTTTCGATAATTTTTCTCAAGAATATTATGTTCAAGCATAACTCAAACCGGTTCATATATCTTATGTTCTTCTATCTTCCTTTGTTCAGAGAGCGGACAGTTGTTGTCCTTGTATCCATGGGTGCAGATTGTGGTGCATTGACGGATCCATCTCTAGAGTTTCCTTCAGGTAGAACAGCTGCAGATCTCGCCTCTAGCAATGGGCACAAAGGACTCTCTGGTTTTCTAGCAGAGTCTTCATTAACAAGCCACCTTGAAACCCTCACAGTGGATGATCAACAAAAAGGTGGTAAGCAAGAAGTTACAGGAATGAAAACAGTACAGACAGTTTTGGAGCAAACTGCAACACCTGTGGTCTATAATGATATGCCTGATGCCCTATTGAAAGCTTAAAACCTGTTATGTTATTGGATAAGTTAAATGCTAGCTGGTGATAATGTGTTATTTAATTTGGAATGTAATATGTGAATTTAGATGAAAAGATACTGTGATGCACATTATATATATATATATGACAGAATTTCATGTTAGAACTTATTGGTTCAAACCGATTCAACCCAACCGAATAAACCGGTTAAACCGATAATCCGCCAACCGATAAAACCGAACTTAATCTTGGGTGAAATTGGGTTCAACTTTTTCAACCGTGGATTAATTCGGGTTAATTATTTTGAATCCGAACCCACCCATAACCGACCGCCGTCCACCCCTAGGGTGGAATAAGAAATTCTCTTCTTAAATTCTTGCTAGATCCAGGTTTGGCCCAACAGGTTGTTGTATCATGTGACCACCAAGTAGGACATCTAAACAATCAAATAAAAATACATTCTTTAACCTTTACAGCTTAAATTCTACTAATAATTTCATAAAATCTAATAATTTCATAACGCTCTGGCATGAAATGAGAATGTTCAGTCGGTGAGAATTTGGTCTTTTCTTTAAGGATCGAAAATAATTAAGTTATGCATTGATATTAGAGTTAGAGAAATTTTGTAAAAACATATATGTATAATTTAGCTATTTAATAATTATTATAGTGAGTCATTTAGAACAAATAAAATAAATACAATTGATGAAATACAAACAAAATTTTTGATGAAATATTATTAGAACAACTTTTTTGTTACGATTGTATAATGATTTTTATTATTTGCCATTATTTCTTTATGTTGAATTTAAACCATTATTATTATTAAAGTCATATAGTAAATTAGAGAAACGTTATATTCCGATGATTTAAATATAATATTATTTTATAATTATAATTAATATACAAAAATAAATGCAGTGGTTTCTTTGATTAATATGAGAAAATAAATTAGGGATACAAAACATGATTTTTTTTTAGTATTCACATTTTATAAAATTTTATGTTTGTGTGTGTTTTAAATTCTTTATTAAATATTTTAGAAGTAATAATAATAATAGATATATAATTTGTCTCTACTACAATTATATTAGTACAATTAAAGCATATGTCATTTCAAATCTAAAGTGTAATAAATATATAATGATGCAAAAAATAATTAAACATGCGGTCATCAATTGAAGGGCTAAGAATTATTCAATTTAATATGTTTTCATGCAACTTGTTTTTAAGGAAAGTTGATAACTTGACTATCACCAACAAAAAGTTAGAAATAAATCTCTCTGTTGGATGTTTTATGGTATTATTTGATGCAACTAGATGATCACATGTTTGTTTGTTGTCAACTCACATTTGTGAGTTTGCTAGTTTGGACTAATTCGAATAAGAGCTATTTTTTTTATATTATCTTGTCAAGAATTACTTTTTGATAATGTTGTAAAGTTTTCATCTCAAATATATAATGAGTATTATATGATCATTCAAATTGACATAGAACATCTTGTAACATATGTTTATACACCAAATAGATTTGCAAAATTATTTATTGGACATATAAAATTATTGTATCTTGAGATGCAAACTCCTAATTTTTACTTGTGGACGTCTAATTTTGCATGTTGTAACATATATTCGCATCATCGACGTTGATTTTCCTTTATAGTTGATTTTTGGCCAAGAACTTAATAAATCCCATCAATTTTTTGTTTGGTGTAGTGTATGTTCCAATTTTTGTACCACCCTACACTAAGATGGTCCTTAAAGGAGGTTGATAATATATGTTTAATATGGATTTGTGTCTATAATAAAGTATCTCAATTTGATGATTGTCAGTTTGATGATTTAACTTCATAGCATTATGAGGATATGATAAGAAGCTGAAAAACGAGATCAGTTTGAATGAGTTATCATCGACTCATCTTATTCCTCGAACTAAAATATTTGAACTAGAAGTACAAAAGATAATTCATTTGTAAAATTTAGCAAATCAATTACCAAATACATTCTTTGATCTTAAAAAAGGGATTAAGTCATGTATACCAGCAATTAATACTCCAATAAAAAGGATGTCTTTGTTTGACCATTTAATAAGTCTCAAACATGCATAAAACGTGACAAACTAACCAATTCCATAAATAAATAAATAAAATGCTCAACCAAGAAAGGGAGTTAAAAATAAAGATGGACTGAGTGAGGATATATAAACTCTAAAAGTGTCTTTAGACATAATAAACATTTTAGCTCTAAAAGAGACTGACCAAGTATTTGAAATTCATGAAATTAAAGTGATATTGATAAATTATATTCATAATGGAATATTGTTGTAAATGTGTCTTAAAACCTTTGTTGAAGAAGAGAAAGAAAACATATTTTGGAGATTGCATTTACCATGAAAATTAGAAGTTTTAGAAAGTCGGACGAAAAGTCGAAGGAAAAAAATCGATCGGTGAATAGTGTTATCCGTACGGATGAATAGTGACGTCCGTACGAATGAAAAGTGTATCCGTATGATGAATAGTATTTTTGAGCTTTCCGGATTTTTCGATTCAACCCATGTGATTGTGGGCTTTGTTTGTTGGGTATTTGCCATTATAAATATGTATCTCTTATATGTTTGGTGTGTGACAATCTTAGAGTTTTCACCAAAAAGGGAGACTAAGGGTTTAAAGGTATAACATAGAACTTCAGCTATGCACAAATAAAACATTGGAATTACACATTGGGTTTGAGTGATTCATATATTGAGAGTTGTAGAGGTATGGAAACACTTAGTTAGAAAATAGGGTTGTTCTTAGGCGCCTTCAGGGTTGTTATTGGGAACTTGAAAGTGAAGACTATTTTCTTGTAACTCATATGTAATCTCTTGTAACAATTTTTTGAGTATAGTGAATTGGAGAGCTACTCTCTCCCTCATAATAGATCGTTTGGGCGGACTGGGTAAACAAACCTTCAGTTTTTTCTTTCCTTATTCTGTTATATTATCTGTGTGCGGATTATTATTGCTGCATACCATTTATTTTGGTTGCTATTGTTCTTTGCCTCACAAATTAATATTGGATTTTATCGTAATTCACAACAAGTGGTGCGGTGAGCATGGAGCAAAGAGATATTGTTGACAAGTGAGCACCATGGTTAGTAGATGACAGATCGAGAAATTTTCTGGTAGCAACGACTTCGAGTTGTGGAAAATTAAGATGCAAGCAATTTTAATTCAAGAGAAGTGCATCGATGCTTTGAAGAGTGAAGCATTGATGCCTACAGGGCTTACACAGGTACAAAAGACCGAGATGGTGGATAAGGCAAGGAGTGTCATTATCTTGTGCCTCAGGGATAAAGTTCTAAGAGAAGTCGCCAGGGAGAAAATTATGGTTGCTATATGGACGAAACTTGAATCATTGTATATGACAAAGTCTTTGCCTCACAGGTTGTATCTGAAACAACAACTCCATTCATTTCGAATGATGGAGAACAAATCCATAGTTGAGCAGCTCACAAAATTTCACAAGATTATCGATGATCTTGAGAATATTGAAGTGAAGATTAATGATGAGGACAAGGTTTTGCTCCTGTTGAGTTTATTACTCAAATCCTTTGAGCACTTTATGGATGCCCTTCTTTATGGTAAGGAAGGTACTATTACTTTGGATGAAGTCCAGACAGCGGTGAAATCCAAATAATTTTCAAAGTCGAAAGATTTAAAGATTGAAAATAATGGTGAAAACTTAAATGTGTAATTTGGTGCGGTCAGATTTAAAATGTTTAATGGCTGTGAACTTCTTATTCACAATGTGAGGTATGTCTCAGAACTCAAACGAAATTTGTTATCTATAATTATGTTTGATGATCTAGGCTATTGTACTAGAGTTGAACATGGAGTGTTGAATATTTCGCGCGATGAATTAGTTATTACTAAAGGGTTTAAAATATGTGGTCTATATATTTTAGAAAGTTCAAATGTTATTATTCATTCATTGTTAACTAGTGGAGGCTTTCGTGACAAGGAAGAGCTATGGGATTTGAGTTTAAGGCATTATAAATGCCTTGAGAAAGTTTCAGAGGAATACAATAAATTTTGCAGAAATCAATAGATAAAAATTCATGTTACCATAGAGTTGTTATTGAGTTTTTGGGGAAGATCTGAGGTTAATACAGCTTACTTGCCTGGTAGAGAATTTCTTCAGAAGAAGAATAGTGAAAACCAAGGGAGAAACCTGGGAGAAGAGAAAGAAAACATATGTTGGAGATTGCATTTACCACGAAAATCGGAAGTTTTAGAAAGTCGGACGAAAATTCGGAAAAAAAATCGGTCGGTGAATAGTGTTATTTGTACGGATGAATAGCAACGTCTGTACAGATGAATAGTAGATGAATAGTGTGTCTGTATGATGAATAATGTTTTCGAGTTTTCAGGCTTTTTCGATTCGGTCCATGGATCCATGTAATTTTAAGCTTTGTTTGTTGGGTAGTTGCTATTATAAATATATATCTCTTATATGTTTGGTGTGTGACAATCTTAGAGTTTTCACCAAAAATGGAGATTAAAGGTTTAAAGGTATAGCATATGGTTTCATCTATGCACAAAGAAAACCTTGGATTTACACCTTGGGTTTGAGTGATTCATATATTGAGAGTTGAAGAGGTAGGGAAACACTTGGATAGAAAATATGGTTGTTCTTGGGCGCCTTTAGAGTTGTTCTTGGGAACCTGAAGGCGAAGACTATTTTCTCGTAACTCATATGTAATATCTTATAACAACTTTCTGAGTATAGTGAATTGGACAGCTGCTCTCTCCCTCATAGTAGATCGTTCGATCGAACTGGGTAAACAAACCTTCGGTTTTTTCTTTCCTTATTCTGTTATATTATCTGTGTACAGATTATTATTGCTGCATACCATTTATTTTGGTTGCTATTGTTCTTTGCCTCACAAATTAATATTGAATTTTGTCATACTTCACAACAAATACAATGGAGCCGACATTGATAATAATATTTATTATATTATAATACTAAATGTCATGAATGATAATGAGGATCATGAATGATAATGAGGGTCATGAATCAAAGTTTATTAAGGATTGTAGATACAATGAAAAGTTGTCAAAATGAAGAAAATGTTATTGAAGCAGAATTAAACTTATTTTAGAAGAGACAAATTTATGGATCTATAGTCCAAACATCTAAAGGTGTGAAACTAGTGGAATAGAAATGAGTTTTGATGAAAAAACTAAAAGCAAATGATGAAATTGTGAGATACAAATTCCGAGTTGTTGTGTAAGGATTTTTGTAAAGATTTGAGATTGATTTTGATGAGACATATTCACATGTAGTGGAAGCCAAGTCTTTTTTAGCCTTGTAGCACATGAAGGGATTGGATTACACATGGTGGATGTAGTAATAGATTATTTGTATAGATTAATTGATAGTGACATTTATATTAAGCACCCTGAAAGGTTGAATTTACCACGGGGCACATGATTTTAATCTCGAGAAAACTACTACATAAAATTTTATAAGTCTCTTTATGGGTTAAAACAATCTGAATGCATGTTGTATAATCGTCTTAACGAATAATTACTAATAGAATAATATACAAATAACTTCATTTGTTCTTGTATTTTTATGAAAAGTGCTAGAAAATAGTTTGCTATAAATTGTTGTTTATATTGATGACACAAACATTATTGGAACACTTGAAAAGCTTCCAATAACTATAAATTTTTTAAAGAAAGGGTTTGAGATGAAAGATTTAGGAAAGTCAAATTTATATCTAGATTTACAATTGCGCCTCTGGACAATGAAATATATGCACATCAAGAAGCTTATACAACAAAAATGTTAAAATATTTATATATGGTTAAATCTCATTTGTTATCTACCTCAATGGTTGTAAGATCAATGAATGTGGAAGAGGATTATTTCAAACCTCAAGAAGAGGATGAAGAATCACTTGGTCATGAAGTTCCATATCTTTGTGAGATTGGAGCACTTATGTATCTTTCTAATTATACACGTTCTAATATATAATTTCTTGTCAACCAATTAACGATATATAGTTTTTCACCCACATGAAGATATTGGAAAAAAGTTAGACATGCACTTCGTTATCTTAGAGGTATAACAAACATTAGTTTGTTTAATTCTAAAGTATCCAAATTAGAATTAACATGTTAGGAAGATGCGGATTCCTTGACATATCCTCATAATGGTATATTAGAAATATGTTAATTTTTATTTGTGGTGGTAGAACTATTTCATGGAGATCCATGAAATAAACCATAAAAATAACTTCATCAAATCATGTAGAAATTTTAGCACTACATGAGTCAAGTCGAGAACGTGTTTGGTTGAGATATCTAATTTAACCCATACAACATACTAGTAGATTTTATTGTGAAAATAAATACAACAACCATATATGAAGATAATACTCCATGTATCACTCAATTGAAAAATGATTACATAAAAATAGAACGAACAAAACACATTTCTCCCAAAAAATTAATCATGATCTTCAGAAGAGCATGAAGAGTGGTAATATATGTTAAACCATAACTTATATTGATCCTATGTTCCTGATAACAAAATAACAACAAGATCAATAAATTAAATACAGAAATAAAATTGTATAATTATCTCCAATCGTGTGTAAGAACAAGATTGGTTCTGCATTTGGCCTTAAGTTTTAATGATAACCGCACATGTTATCTTAGAGAATAATTTAGTACTCTATGGTTTCTGTCTAGTGTGCTAAACATGATCTGACTCTGATAGAAAGGTGTGTAACATCATCAAACTCTGATCTAAATACTCTGGAAGAAAACATATATTGTGTACAAGATAAGTCAAGTTTCAAGAATGCTTCTAATGCAACGGTTCTGAAGAACATTAGTACTAGAGCTTCTGATCGTGACTTTGTGTGTAAAGCCTTGAAGGATTTCTAAGATATGTGGTTATAAATGCTCTAAGTTCTGAAGTTTCTAAAGACGAGGTTCTGTTGAACGAAGTTCTGAATATTCTGAAGACATCATTTCTATTGCAACAAAACTCTGAAGATTCTGAAGACAAGGTTCTGTTGAACGAAGTTCTAAAGACTTTGAAGATAAGTAAGTGTTGAACAAGTTCTGAAGATTCTGAAGATGAGGTTTTATTGAACGAAGTTCTGAAGATTCTGAAGACATCAATTCTATTATAATAAAATTTTGAAGATTCTGAAGATAAGGTTCTGTTGAACGAAGTTCTGAAGACTCTGAAGACAAGTATGTGTTGAACAAGTTTTGAAGATTCTAAAGACAAGGTATTGATTGAACAAGCTCTGAAGTTTCTGAAGACATCACTTCTAAAAGACCAAGTGATGAAGACTTTTAAGACAAGATTTTGTTGAACGTAGATCTGAGACTCTGAAGACTTAGGCTCTGAAATTACAAGTATTGATCCTTCTACAACATGCTTAATCAAATATACATTTGAAGCCTCTGAAGAACTAGGAGATATAAGATCAAGAATGGTTGGACAATATGCTGAATAAAAGTATAAAGTAGTTTATGACCTCTACCTAGATAAGGTGGCACAAGGACATATCTTTTGTATTATGATGTGACCATTCCTTCAAGTGACCATTGGGAACTTATTATTGGAATATGTTCCCATCTATAGCCTCCAACGGATTTATTCTCAAACTCTATATATTGAAGACCTGGATACTTGAAGAAAAGCAACGCGATGAGATGAGATGAAAAGTGAGAGAAAATAATGAAGAAGAAGAAAAGAGAGAGCTGAAGAAAACACGAGAGTATGTATGCAAAGCGAAAGCAAAGCAACAAGCCATAAGCTCAAAAAGAAGATGCTCGATGCTCAAACAAAAGATAGAGCATTGCTCTACAAGAAAAAGAGAGAAGCATTAAAAGAAGCTTTTAAGCAATATAGCTCATGCTGATACGATGCAAGTCTCTTGGAGATTATTCTTAAGATAATTTTGTATATTAGCAAGGAACTGTTGTTCATATCTTGCTAGAAATGTTTTGTGTGTTATTGCACTTAAACTTGTGTAAACTGCTTGTTTAGAAGTAATTCTTTGTACAGATATTTGTAACACTTTTCAAAGTTATGATTCCTCAAGTGAATAAGTCGTTAGTCTGTATACTTGAGAGGGATAAGTTGTTTTCTAACACTTAGAGGTTGTAATATTTATAGATTATTGAATTAAGTCATTTTCTAAGGCGAAATCACCTTGGTGGGTGGACTGGAGTAACTTTGTTAACAGTGAACCAGGATAAAAATAATTGTGTCTATTTAATTTTATTCTCTTGCTAGCATTGAAGTTCGATTTTTTATAAACGTTCACATTTGGTGAAACCAAGTTCAAACCCCTTTTCTTGTGTTTCTCGCCCCTTCAATTGGTATCAGAGCTCTGATTCTGGTATTGATGTTTATCAAACACTTAACCGTGTCATATAAAGATCCACACAAGCTTTGAGAAACACCCTGATGGTTTCTACTCTACCACCTACTGTTCTAGCCTCAAAAGGCTGAGTAATGGAAAGTTGAACTAGCAAGTTCATCCTAGACGGTGATACTAATCCTTGGATTTAGTGATTGTTGACTGCATATCCTCTTCTGATGACGCTGGTAAAAGGCTGAAAGTAAATCTAAATGATCAGTTGGAAAAAGATTACAAGAATCATAAAAAAAAAAATTCCTTGTTAATGAAAGTCAATTCTTACTGAGTATGAGATGTTTTCAAATAACAGGCTACTAAGTCTACATTTGACTTTCTCGAAATGACTCATTAAGAACTCTCTTAAGTCAAGGAAACAAATGCTCGTGTTTTAATTCAGAAGCATGGAGACTTCAAGATGAAGGATGTTGAAGATGATTGAAATCTTGTCATCAAGTTTTCAAACCATGGTTGCAGGACTTAGAGTTCTGAACATAAGCTCTTTCTTCATCAGATCTCTTAAAGAAGACTATCAGAAGCTTGCCATCAAATTGGAAGCTTAAAATATTCACCTGGGCATACAGAAGATATACAAAAATGCTCTCCAGAAGAGCTGTGAGTTCATTTTGATAATTCATGAAGATTACAGTAAAACAGTATAACTCAGATGAGAGGAAATCTGTTACGCTTAAATATGTCAGAAGATCTAAGAAGACCAGAAGTTCATCAGCTAAAGAGATCGATGATTTTGAAGAAGATAAAAATAGAGTGTCACTTCTGTATAAAAGGATTAATCATCTCTAGAAGAAGAATCATTGCAACAGACATAAAGGAACTAGATTTATGATAGTTGTTTCGAGTTTACCTTAAGCTAAGTAAAAAAAATTGATAAGCAAGAAGAAAAAGGTGAAGGAAACACGAGATGATTCTGAGTTCTCAGAAGATGACAGATATGAAGAACAAGCTAACGTAGCACTTTTGGCTACCGTTAGAATGTTTGATGAAGAATATCCCTCCAGAAGATGAGGCAATTTCTGTTTCAGATACAACAGAAACTGTCTCTGTTGCAGAAGTTTTTAGTAGTGCAGTTGAAACACTGACATTGTTACTAGGATTCTGACTGGTTGCACAAATTGAAGGTACATATTCCAAAGCCAGGAACTTAAGCCTACATACAATGGTTTCCTGAGGTGATAAGAAGAAAAAGAATAACTGGCTTCAAAACAGTTAGCCTTTGGAGTTTCTATGCACTGGTATATCTGAACCAATGAAATACCACGATATGAAGTATTGGATAAATTACTATTAGTATCTACAGGATATACATGAGTGAAGGATCTTAACACAAGGATGGATCTTTCTTGTATTCTCTACCTTCTGTACTCAAAGTGCATATATGAAAGTCTAAGATTATTCAAGATCAGAATTAATCTTGGTCAACGATCTGAGAATAAACAGCCTGAGAAGCTATTTGATGAGACCGAGATCTTCATGTCCCAGTTCTTTACAACTAGATACATATGTAAAAGGAAGAACATGATCTTGAAAAGAAATGCCTATAATCATGATATATAAGACTATCATGACAAAGCATTTATAAAGAGTCATAGCATAAAAGAATTCTTTTCATATCTATTCTGATGCGTCATGATTAGAATGCTCAAAAGGCTACAAAGTACTTGGAGTTGAAGTACTTTTGCAGATAAATTAAATTGATGTCAGATTTGATAATAAGCCTTGTAATTAAAATTCGAAGCTTATTGGAAGATTTTAAATCCAGAGATTACCTTTTCAGATGCTGAAGGTAATGAAGCTGCCGAAGAAGTACAAGATGAAGAAATAAGAAGATGCTCAAATAAAAACAATCAGAAGTTGTCACAGTTCTTACCCCTATGAGAAAGCTTAGACATTAATATTTACTTTCTTAAGTTTTGATTCTGGGTGATAAAACTAAGATAGTAAGAGCAAGGTCAACATTTGAACTCTATGAAGAAATGTCTCGTAGTTTAATGTTCATGATGATATCTGCATCTGTTGAAGAAGAGCGTCTGGTCAAAGATTGAAATCTGGTGATGCAAGAAGAATTCAACCTATTCTTTTTGTATATAGCATTTGGCATTCTATGCTCAGATTTGGAAACTAGTTGTTTGAATCAAATGGCTTTCTAGAAACAAGTCACAGTGAAGACAGAAGCGGTTGATCAAAAGTATAAGAGTTAGGACATAACTCAGTTCCCTCTGATGATCTAGATGTAAAAAACATCAAGAGAGATGTTTCATCCATCAGAATGAGAAGACCTAAGAAGATATGAAGACAATCTTGTCTAAATGCAATATTCAAGGACTCCTATGCATCTCATTCGAGATCTGAAGAAAGGAAGAAGTTATTGTAATGTCAAGTTCTGAGGAGAATTTGATCTAACGGTCCAACTAGAGACAATCGTCAACAACGTCCTTAACTTCAGAAGCTAATTGCGTGTTGGTTTTGAATAAGCACCTACACTCTCAAGATACAGAGTCAACTGGAAGACTATTAAGTATTTGAGAGTAACGTTTTTCTAACTCTTACTACTTTTTACTTAATTGTCTAAGAATCTATTTTTATATTCTAGGATTATATTTTGAGATTTTGTTCAAAAAGGAACTATTTATTAAAACCTTTTTGATACAATCATTTCTTATGGTTGTTATCTTTTTCAAAATTCCTTTCCAAAAATTAAACTTGTTTTCATTCCAAAACATGCGAACTCAGTTCTATGTACAGAATGAAAAAGAGTATCTTAGAATATATGTCCTATAGAATAGAAAAATTAGTTTCTACTACTTGATTCATAGTGTTTTACTTCTGAGATGTGAGGCTTTTCACAAGTGAAGTTCTCATATATTTGAAGTATCCAAGCTAATAATGCTCTCGTTAGATTGCTTTTTGTCCATTGAAAACTGAAGAGTTTACTTCATTAACACGTTGTTAGGATAATGTAAGGGTTATGATTCAAATTAAAGCTATTGATTATTCAAATCACTCCTCACACTTGATATGACATGATAGGTGACATTTTTATCTTGAGATCAAGTAATAAATCTTTACACTTTATTTCTTGTCATAATTGATTCCTTTTACTGTTACCTATTTCCTAGACCTTTGTCAGTTACCTAATACCTTATACTTGTTTGGTATTCCTTTCATATTCCAATTTTTTTTATGCGTTTAGGTTTCCTATGTGATGCTCTCTTTGAAATTGATGGTAGTCCATTTTCTTCGTTAACCATTAATTGCTTTGCGTGTTTTGAGCTTGTTTATCTTAAATTGTTTTGTCTTTATTGCTTTGATTCGTCTCATCATTTCCTCTATTTATATTCGTTCTTTCATCTTCAAACAATCATTCCTTACTCTTCCATCTTCACAAAAATATTAAATTTTTAGGTTATTTCTTTAGGATCCACTTATATGTAATTTCATCCCACATTGCTTACTTATTATTATTTTGGATAAGAAAAATGTTTCAATTTTTTGAACTTTAAATTGTATTTTTAGGTAGACATTGTTTATAGTTTATTGTCATTTTCCAAATAGTTGCTATAATAACTTTTTTTTTACATAATAGTTATATGTTTGAATTTGTCATATTGTTCAAAAGGATGTGTGTGACATATATGGATTTCTTGAAATATGTTGAAAGCACAATTTTAAACTAGTTTAAAGAGAAGATTGTTTGTGGTTGAACTGATCAAATTAGATACTTTAAAAATACTACAACTAACATAGTTGAATTCGCTCATGCTAATTGAAGATCTGGTTGGAAAATAGTAAAAGGAATTTGTGTATGGGTTGGGAAACATTGAGAAAAATGATTCAAAATCAACATAACAAAATCCAAATATCATTTGGTCAAAGAATCACAGTATTAGAGCGTAGATTATGAGACAAAAATCTTTATTCACAATTGATCGACAATATATGTTGGACTGGGTTGAAATTTATTTATCATAAATCTAAGAAAGTATAGAAAATAGGTTCTGATAGCTCAAAGTGTCAATGTACACTTAGACATATGGTATTTCGTGTGCTTATTTAATTTTTAAAAAGATGAGACTTGATAGGCCCATATGTTTGGATCAGGTTTACTCGAACTCGAAAAGGATACGGTTTGATGATGATGGTGTAATAAAGGAGATTAAATTAAATATATCTATTATAACATAGTTAGAGGTGATTCAAGAGAAATTTTTTGAAAGCTGATGATAACATATAATTTCACGTTAAAGAGTAGTTAAAGAAGATTGTGTATCCAAACACCACATATTTGAAACCACCTGCAGAATCAATAAAAACAAAGAGTGCTCCTAAGAAGGCCAAACCAACACTGAATGACAATTCAACCAAGCGATCTCCATCCTATTTCCAACATAGTGGCACACTTTTTTCGGACTCTCCAATTTCACAATCCAAAAAAAGTTCTATCAATGGTGCTCGCATCAGTAAACCATTTCCTTCACCACCTTTACCGAAAATGATACATATTGAAGAAATGTTATTTTTTAGGCACAAATATATTTATCGGATTATAGATGTTAAGGGTGATGGTAACTACTATTATTGTGTTGTTTTAGCTTTGCTGGGTAACAAAAAGGAGAATCATAGACTTGTCTGCCATCATCTTATCAAAGAGTTGGAGGTGCATAAGGAATCATACACAATTATATACGAGTAAAAAGATTGATGAAGTTTATGCGTCTCTTATTCTTTGTGTTAGTAATCCAACACTAGAGGAAAAATAGACATGTTTCTCTAAAATGAGTCATTTTATAGTAAGCTCATATGATAGGGTGTGTGGTGATCTAACAAGATATGGTTTCTCAAAAACATTTTTCCTATTTCAAAGTGGTCCACCTCAAAATCTAGTCGAACACATTATGGGTATTGGATGCCTTTCAAAACCACTATATTTTGTTCAAGTTTATTTGAAACTGTGATATCCTATACCACAAACAATCTCTGAGTGAACATCTCATTCCACAAAATAAACTGAAACTTTACCGAATAATTTTTTAGATAAGATGGAAGAGTTTACCGAGTTGAGCAAAATCTAAAGAGAATCAAATCAGAAAAAACCAAAGTCTTAATCATCCATAGATATAGATTTAAGTGGTGACACATTTTATGATGCATTTTAATTTCATCTTACAATGCATTTGAGTAGTGACACATTTTTTTTAAAATGTAATGTTGGATTATCATTTTCAAAGATGTAATCCAGATATATTTTGATCTATTTTATTTTATATCTTACATTACATGTATAAAAATTGGACTTAAATTTTTTTTGTTAAACGATAGGTTACATATGTGTGTAAATTTGCTTGTGTTATTTTAATATCTAGGCAAACTTTATTTTTTGTGTTATTTCACACGTAAAAAAGTTAATCTAAATTGCAATATCTGAACAAATACATATGTGTACCTGATTGAATCTGGATTTCAATTTCCGAGGTGTCTCCTCCTGAGACAAGATTGCTCTTGTATGGTCCATATTGATCTAAAACCATTATACATGAATCATATGTTGGTAATAACAACACATAAGAATGAAAAAAAATTGGTATATCGCATTTGTTTACTTCAATAACGTGATATCTCCTTTTGAATTTATGATCATAGAGGACACTCTCTTGTATATCTAAAATCCAAACTAAAGAATCTCTTGCACTACTTAGACAATTGAAGACTGTTTAAGACCGAGTACTGTTCACCATCGATTGATAACAAAGGAAAGATGAAGTTCAACAAATTTGAGTTGAAGACGAATGAAAATTTAAAAATTATGTGCAAGGCCGATGAAAGGGCTGTGCAAGCAGTGCCTTTGCACAAAGTCTCCAATTAATGGTATGTTTTGCAAAAGACCTTCAATTATTGGTCTACAACCACAATTTAAATATTACATATTGATGCAAATGTTGATTCAAAAAGAACAATCACGTAGATAATAAACTTGCATAAGGCGTTAAAGAGTGTAGTATGAAATGCCTACGTCCTTAAATGTATTTTTTTTTTAGGAAATAATCTTTATTGTCTTTAATCTCTAAAGAAATAATACCAAGTTAAATATATTTAAATAAATAAATTTGACTAAATTAATAGTCTAATACCAATTAATTATAAAATATTCTCCTAGTTTTAAAATATACTACATTTTTATTATATAACATAACTTAAAAATATAAATAATTTTATACAAAATAGGAAATTATAAAATTATATTTTATTAAATATTAAAAGAAGAGAGAATAATAACAAATTTTTTGTGTTATTTACTATTTAAGTAAATAATAATTTTTAAAATAATTTTTTATATTATTACTGACATAATTTTATTAGAACATTGCCTCTGAATTATTTAAGACGATCCTAGTTATGTGAAATACATTTCATTGTTAAGCAATGAAGGATTTAATAAAGATCGATGTGACTATTGCAAGATCGACCAACGATATTATAAAAATATTTAGATTAATAAAAATCTACGTAATGTTACATATTTTGTGTATGTGATAATAAATATTTATATTAAATTATAATTTTCTTCTTTCCTTTAAAATTGTTTTAGTTTTGTGTTAACATGGTATAACTTGGATTTCGAAATCCTGAATTCCTAAACATTATTAATTTTGAATTTTGACATTTGGACAAATTCCCAAATATCATAAAAGATTGATTTTGGGTGTAATATAGTGGAGGTGCATTCAGAGTCTTAAATTCAATTAAACGTAAACATTAACTTCAATATATTTCTAAATTTATTATGAATTTAGAGCGCAGTCAAAATTCAAAATTTAAAGATATTTTTGAATTTAATCAAATGTATGCGTAAGTAATCTCAAGTAATCAAGAATTTATATTCAAATCTATTTATAATATACAAAAAGATAGTTTTGTATGATTCTAATCCAATACAATCTGAATTAAGACCCCTTATTATGATAGTAATAAGAATAATAGCTCACTCTAAATTAAAAATAAAATAAAATAGTTATTAAGCACGAGTTAGAAAGAAACAAAAAAGAAGTTAAAATGGAATGAAATGCACATAACGTGGTGTGTGGGCTATGGAGGAGAGAGATAAGAAGCTTTGTCGTTTCTGCATCCACCTGTCCACTGTCACTGCTCCAGTCTCTCTGCTAAATGGAACGCCTCTTTTCCGTTCAAATATCATCATTATAACAAACACTCTCCTTCTTCACCCTCTAGTACGTTTCTCTTTCTCTCTTTCTTTTTCAATTTCATACCTAGCTTTATCTTCCAACTCTTGCATTTTATTCAATACCATTTTTTCCTTTCAAATTAGTAATATTCTTGATTTTTTCTTTTTTTAAGAAAAATTAGTATGTTCACTTTTAGGTATATTCTTGATGCCTTTTGCATTTTTTAATCATTGATAATGATGCAGTTTATAAGTTGTGTTTCATTTCTCTTACTTGTTAAAATGTCTATAAAAGCTACAACAATAGCAATAATCTCATTTTGATTTTTTACTTTGCAGATTAGTTTCCTTAATATATTAGCTTTTCTGATGAAGTTGAATGCAAAATCTCATTCTTCACGGTGGGAATGGGATAACCTATCATTTTTCAATACAAAAGAAATTGAAAATCCTAAATCACAACCACCGAATCGGAGTATCGAATTGGATCGAGAAAACAATGTCGACTTGTTCGATACGCCCGATGGAAGTGGTTGCTCTGGGTCTGAGTTAATTCATGATTCCATATCAAGGTGTTCGAAATCATCAAATAGGGATAAGGATAATAGCAAAACATGTATATTTTCTTTTGAAAATTCTCATGATTTCAATGATAAGATAGAATTGTCTAAAGAAGATCCAATTGAAAGTTCTAATGCACCAGAGCTTTCTTCTGTATCTGGTGAACCATTGCTCACTCTAAAACTTGGTAAACGGATGTACTTTGAGGATTTAAGCTCAGAGAGTGATCCCAAAAACTTATCTATTTTTGGGGATTCCATGTCAAATGTAAGTATTGGAAAGAAATGTAAGTCAGTTGGTAGGAACTTACAATGTTCGCACTGTCAAGTTGAAGGTTGTGGCCTTGACCTTTCATCGGCGAAAGATTATTATCGCAAACACAGAGTTTGTGAAAGTCATTCAAAATCTCCTAAAGTGGTTATAGCTGGTTTGGAACGACGATTTTGCCAGCAATGTAGTAGGTAAAGCTCCTTAAACAAATGTATGATTGTTTGGATATAATTGACATAGGAAATAATGGCATTTTTTTGTAATGATGAATTCTCATTAGCACATGATTAAAAGCTGAGCATTACGCAATGTGATTTAGCTTCTTGTTTTTTACGGCTGGTGTTTAAATTGAATAGTTTGCTTCAAAACTTATCTTTGCTTGTAATGTTGAAGGTTCCATGCTCTTTTTGAGTTCGATGAAAAAAAGAGAAGCTGTAGACGACGCCTTTCACATCACAATGCAAAGCGCCGTAAGCCTTGTCCTCTTGATGTTGTCCAATCAAGTCAATCAGTTCTGTCTTCTTCACGATGTGGTAATATTAATTTTTCTTTAGGTTTGAAGTTTATTTCAATTTTTGCTTGTTATTTGTTTTTGGTTGCTAAAGCTGAAAAAAATAAGAAATCTAGAAATCTAAGACCAATAATGCAAGCTTAAGTTGACTATTAACTTTGGTGAGTGAAAAGTGTTTGAAAAATTGAAATTCATAACATGGTTTTGTTTGTTGTCCTGCTTAGTTACAGAACAATACAAATTATTATCGCGATTGTTTGCATTAGACTTGAGCTTGCGTGAGCATGATGTTCCTAAGCCTTAGTCTTTACTAACTAGATTTATATAAGTATGACATTCTTAAAAATCCGACATAGTCATAATACAACTTCAACTTTTGCCGTTGGTCAAAACATAGACCAAAGAACAGCCAATTCTAACTGTTTTCTAGGTTTATTATAGTTAACCGCAAGGTTTTCATTTCAGGATGATGCATATTTCACTCTTGTCTTCTATCTTCTGACATATTTTAGTTCTGCAGATGGAGAACAACAGATGAGTCCATTTTCTTATTCAAAGACTGCTACAAATTTAGCCGGCCAAAACATAGACAACAATGTGCTCCTCCAAACAAAAAATTTTCTCTTGAAGCCTGCAAAAGATAACATTGACGCACCACGTACTGTCACTATGCCTCGCGTGATTTTGTACTAAGTTTAGATTGTTACGTTTTTCATGTTAACATAATCTATTTATTTTGGCCACATTGGTTGCTAACATGATCTATTCATTTGGTGGAATACTGCTTGCAGGTGTAGAAGATTTCATTACCTTTTCTGATACAAATGCAACACAAGACTTTACTTGTGCTCTCTCTCTTCTGTCAACCAATCCATGGGATTCGTATGCGACTGAATCTATTTCTCTAGAACATTCTAATCGCACAAGCAGTTGTTCTCAAGCCATAACACATGCAATGAGTCAGGGCACGCCGCTTGCTTCATCAGAATATATTAGTGAACATGATCAACGTGTCAATTCCAGCATGTGGATCTCAAACTCAAACTGTGAAGAAAGCAATCACTTTCAAGAATTTCAACTGTTGAGAGAACCTTATGAATCTGGTTTTCACCAGTTGGACTAAAACGAGTGTTCTTACCCCAAATAGTTTCAATCTAACAATTTTACAGACAAGGTAGATTCCATCTCATGATTTCTGATATGTAGGACCTAATTTTTTTGGTAATGACTATTTATTATGTCTCATTTCTCATGGTATCAAAACAATGCGAGAAGCAGTTTTCTAATTCTAGCTTAATGTTTGTTCTAATGCCAATTCTAGCCCTTATCGACTTTCTTCTTTTGACTCAGGTTTCCAATTTGCCATACCTTAGTTCGCTCTATTTTCGGTTCCCTTTGCTAACTTTGTTGAACTTCAATGATCTCTCTGGTTGCCTTGTGTAGAACGTTAACATCACCACCCTTCAACATGACATCTATCCAATTACAGAGATGGACATTTAGCTAAGTTGTTTTTGATAATGGCCCTAGTTTTTGATATAAATGATTTATTTAGTGTTATATGATTCAGTTTGTTTTAGTTTTTTTTTTAATTAAAAAATGATTTTTATAGTGTGAATATTTTACAAAGAATTTTTTAAAAAAATACTTCAAATATAAAATTGGTTTGAATAATTATTTTTAAAATGTTATTTTAGATACGTTTTAACTTATATTGCACAATATCAAAATTAATGTTTCAATTCATAAAAAACAAACTTAAAAACCTTTTAATATTTTAAAAAACGTTTTTATAAAAAATATTTTTTTAAAATACGGTTTTTTTAAAGCTAAAACAAATATGTTTAAGACTTAAGAAAAACCAAATAAAAAGTTGATTTAATTAGTTATTGACCAAATATTATTTTAAATATTTTATCTTTTTATTATAACTTTTTTAATATTAAAATTTTAAAAATCACTTAAATTTAAAATTATTTAAAATAATTTTTCATAAAAAATATTTTTAATATATATATTTTTAAGAAGTTACAATATTTTAATTCTCAATATATATATTTATGTTATTAGATATCAAAATAATTTTTCAAGTTACATAAAATGAGTTAAGAAAAACTGTTACAATATCGTTTTTTAAATTTCATAAAAATTAATTTTTAAAAATAAATATATAAAGTTAAAAAAAGGGGCCGAATATCAATTGACAATTAAGTCAATTGTTAAAAAATTCTTAGATGGAAACAGGGAATTATATATACAATCAATTACAATATTTTTTTAATTAAAATAAAATTAAAATTTTCTATCTTCTTCGTATCACAACTGTCCTATAATTCTAATTAAAAAATAAAATAAAAATTTTCTTTCTTCTTATTAAATATTTTTAAAAATATAAATTAATATGTATTTTTATACAAATATGTCTTCAATTGCTAAAAGAAAACGTAGTAAAATAATTAGAGAAATCAAAACAAATAATTAGCCTAACCTTTTCTTACAAAAGTAAGTTGTAGTTTTAAACCTAAAATTTAATTGATATATATGGATTGTGTAAAGATTTTTTAATTAGAATTTAATTGTTAAAAGATTTTTTATACTGTTAATTAATAATAATTAATGATTTATTTAAAAAATTTAACTTTTATTTTAATTACTTAAAAAATAATATCAATGAATAGTTATGATATATATATATATATATATATATATATATATATATATATATATATATATATATATATATATATATATATATATATATATATATATATATATATATATATATATATATATATATATATATATATATATATATATATATATATATATATATATATATATATATATATATATATATATATATATATAATATAAAATATTTAATGCGTAACCATTAATCTCTTAAACCTATCGCTATTAAATGATTCTTTGGTCTAGCCTGTTAAATAACAAGAATAATTGACTCATAAGTTTAAAATAAGAAGTTTATTTTTTTTACATTTCCTTTTCAGTTATACGTTAAAATACATTTTCTAATTTTATCTTTAATAGATTAAAGAAAAAATCATTTAATTTCATGATTTTTAGCCTTACGTGTTTAATAATTTGTCAATTGGTGTACTCGTGAGCTTTTTATTTTAGATTTCTTGTTGTCTTGTTTTAGGCTCATTAGAGCATCTCCAACCGTGAACTCATTTTTGAGTTCTTTGTGGGACCTATTAAGCCACGTCAGCTTGAAGCAACTCAACTAATTTTTCACTCCAATGGTGCAATTCTGAAGAACTCATATTGGGTCCCACAAGTTTACTTTATGTGTTAATATTTTATTCATATTAAATTTTATATCACTTAAAATAATAATTTTAATTTTTTTACAAAAAATTATTTCAATCTACTATGTAGTCCAACCGGTATATAGTGTTGTTTTAAGGAAAAATATTTCATTCTACTATATAAACTTAAAAAAAATTAGATTAAATTTTAAAAAATATTTCAATCTCTCCTTAGTTAATTTTAGTGTTTTAAATTAAATTTGATATAAAATAAAATTAAAATTAAAATTAAAAATTAAAATAAATAAATAAAAAATAAATAAAATTCAAATTAAACTTATAATTTAAACTTATAATTAAAATATAGTTTTCATATTATAAAATCAATATTTTAATATTGTAATTATAATTTTCATATGATAATTAAAATGATAAATAAAATTTTATATTAAATTATAATTTTTATATTATAAAATTAATATTTTAATATAAGAACAGTTGAAGAACCGTTGCTTAATTAAGCACCGTTCGACAACATGGCAATCTTGGAAACAAGAAATATGAGTGCCATGTTGGCAAACCCACTCTAAGAACTCCCATTGGAGTTGGTCTTAGTTACATGATTACATCTATTTGTTTCTCATATTGTCTTTATGCTTATTTAGTTTACACTTTTTATATTGTTTTGTGAATATTCAACTGATGATTTTTTATTTAATGGGTTCCCTAAATTCTTCCTCTCCAATTGCTCTTGAGTTAAGCATCCTCCAATAACAAATTCTATCAACCTTCGATTGATAATTTCAAAATCTACGAATAAATGTTTATATTGAAAAATACAATAAAAAAAATTAATTATTAAATTTTAATAAAATCAATGCACAATTTTTAAAAATAAATTCCACATTTAACTTTTAATATTTAGGAATATTTTGAGGATCATTTTATGAAAGAGAATTTTTTTTAGGGTTTCCAATCTCTTAGGTGACATCCATTCCATTCAACAAGACAATCACTTCCTCTTTACCTACTTCACTAACATGAAAATTGTATTGTTCAAAAAAATAGAGGGTGTGTGTGTTCTCCTTGCAAGGAAAGGGAGAGTCAAAGACCCTAGTAGGTATATTACATGAATAAGGCGTGGACTGTTTCAGAATATGTTATACCAAATAGTTAAGACATATCTATTTTGGTATTTTTAGTGTGTTCTGATGCACATGTGGGCGACTTTTATGGGAGTGTATTGTGGGAATTTCTGTTATTGCAGATTCTGTTTATTTTCATAAAAAGGTTCCTTGAGCCTTTTTAGGAAAGTTTGTATTTTGCTCCTATTATTATACATGTTGATTTGTAGGCAGTTTATACTGATTGCTGCTATTTGTGCGCCTTAAGAAGTCCAAGTCCAGTAGGTCTGAAGGCTATTTAAAGTGGAAAAAAAATCCTATTGGAGTAAGATAGCATAACGTGAAGAATCTAGGGAATAAGAATTAACTGTTGTTTTGGTTGGTCTTTAGGGTTTTTTGTTTGTTAATTGTATGTCACTCATGTATCTTATGATGCATTGAGTTTGACTGATTGTTCATTGTTCATTGTCCACTCTAAAGTTGTTAAGCAAAAGTGTATTGTTCTTGATTGAAGCTTTTAAACAAGATCAAGTATTGTCTTGGAAGTGTGATACTTCTTTTGTTTTGGAATTGTTGACTGTCACTGGGATTGTGACTGATTAGGAAGTGAGAGGGGGATCTCATATCTAGAGGGTGTCTAGGTAGAAGTTGCACAAGGTATGCCTTAGGCGAGAAGTTGTAAACGGGAGAGTTTAGCTTTGAACTAATGCTATCATAGTGAATTTACTTCCTGGCTTGGTAGCCCCCAGATGTAGGTGAGTTGCATCGAACTGGGTTAACAATTCTGGTGTTATCTTTACGTTTCTGTCATTTATTTTTCTGCATCTTTTCTTGTGAGATCAAATTGTTGTTGATCCTAGTATTGTGACTTATGTCTCAACATCTGGTATCTGTGTGCCAGAATTTTAATTGGCATAAGAGCAGGTCACCCTGTTCTATTTTTGGGTGAGCTTCAGGGAGTTTGTATTCTGGTACTATGGATAAGGAAGGAGGAGGAAATGTTAATATGCCTCCAGCCTTGGATGACACTAATTATGACTATTCGAAGGCACGTATGGTGGCTTTCTTAAAATCTATGGATAAAAAAACTTGAAAGGCTATCATCAAAGGTTGGGAACACCCTGTGGTAAAGGATAAGGATGGAAAAGAAACCTTGAAGCCAGAAGAGCATTATTTTTAGTGTGTTCTGTTTTTCCGCCGGTGGTTTTTCGCAGTTGCGACAAATTGCACTTTATTTGTAACTTGCAATGAGTTTGCAACTGAATTTGGTCATGGATTTTGGAAAGGATTTGTAACAATTTCAATAACGTTTGGTGAATAACTTGTTGACATATGATGATGATAAATTCTCTGAAGGTTGTTTAAAAGTGGGTTTAGATTATTCAACAAAGTTTCAATTTATATATGGATTTTTAAAATCAAATCCTTATTGGTAGAAAGAAAACAGAATATACTCATCATGTAAATTATAAATATAATCATTGAATGTTAGGCATAGATGGTTTGCAAGCTGAGGGAGGCCTATGTTGATGACTACAATGGCAATGGTCCCTGCCAGTTTGTGTGTGCAGAGATTAGCTGCTCAAGCTATAAATGAGAGAAAGATTTTATTTATCTTATTTCATTTTGTAATACATTATTCTCTGTATCATACTCATATGTTAGTCTATTGCAGGTTCTACTTCTTAAGTGTAAATACACTTGTACATAATGACTAGTCCATGTATTGATGAGGCAACATGTAAATTTTTTTTAAGTCATAAAATTTTTGGTCTTGAAGCAGAACAGGTAAGATGTCTTTAATTATTTTTCTTGTGTTAGTAGAACTTATTTTACAATGATTTGTTGAATTTCAACTCGCCTCTTTGTTATATAGGTTGCATTTTTCCGACAAAGGAACTTCTCGTGTCTTTCAAACAATCACTACAGGGAGAGTGGGTTGTAATGGAAGGTAGCAAAAACAGAGATAAAGGTATTATTTTGTTCTTCTATTATTGGAACTAATAGTTTTAAGAAAATATTGTTTTTAATTCTTGAGCTCTCCCTTTCAAATGATGTATATTGTTGAGCTATCCCTCTCTAAAATAGTTTACATACTTACTCCATGGAGTGCTCATTGATCCTTTTCAAATCAAATATACTCTTTTTAGTTGTTTCTAATGAGAATGTCTATGTGGCTAGTTGGTTGTATATCGTAGGAACTGTTATTTCCTCTAAGGTCTCCCGGAAATGCTTTCGTTGAAGGTGATGCTTCTAGCACCAGTTACTTCCTAGCCAGTGTAGCAGTTACTGGTGGAACTATCACGGTTATAGGTTGTGGGAGAAGCATTTTACAGGTATTTACGCACGGAAATTACAACATCCATTTAAAACTTTTTTATATTTTAATGTTTATGTTTAACTTTACCCTTTCATTTTAAAGGGGGAGCAAAATTTGTTGAACTTCTTGAAAAGATGGGAACTAAAGTTACATCTTATAAATTAGTTGCAGCTCATAAATTCCAACTTTTATTAGTTGCAGCTTATAAATTAGTTGCAACTTATAAATTCCAACTTTTATAAAGTTACATCTTATAAATTAGTTGCAGCTTATATTTTCTCTTACTTTGTCAATTAGTTGCAACTTATAAATTCCAACTTGTGAGTTTCTTTGTGTTGTGTCTACTACGCTGTGGCTCTTTTAGGATGCCTCAAATGACATGCCAATGAAAGATCACTCCTTAGTTCATAGTCATGATAGGTTTGTTGCAAAATAGTTTCTCTGCAGTCAATTTTATGGCGCAGTTTGCTGTAGACCGTTCGATTGAGAAAGATAATTGTTTCTTAATCTATCAGTTTGCGACTTGTTGTAGATGATTCAAATCTGATCTACTATGGTCGTGTTTTTTTGTTTCGGTTTGATGTTTGGATTCGTCATTGAATGATATGTTAATCGTTAGTAGAGATACATGCAAGTCCATAAATTATGCGGAAAGCCGGTTCTGCGAAAAAGATTATGAACAGGTATATATTCAATTCCTCCCTTTAGTTATTGGAAAGTTTTAGCAATGTTTTTGTAGAAATTTGGTAATTTATCTTGTTTGAAATAAAATTATATTTTTCCTTGATACTTTGGTATATGTGATTTTTAGCAATGTTTTTGTAGAAATTTGGTAATTTATCTTGTTTGAAATAAAATTATATTTTTCCTTGATACTTTGGTATATGTGATTTTTGTCATTGCTTGCACATAAAATCTAATAGAATTAATGAAGATTGATTTTGGAGAAATTACATGTTATGACTTGGCAATAGCAAGTCCAATTAAATTTAATGCCATACTATATTTTTGTTGTTTATTTTTTCACAGTTATGTGAAGCCCTTCAAAGAATGTTGGGAGAGCCAGTTTCAGTGGGCGTGGATGATCTAACATGGACAATGGTGAAGTGTATGACTCCGAGAGTTGTGATATTGGTAGTAGTAAAAGTAGATTATTGGCAGAAAGTTACAGCAAACCGAATGTTGCTCTTTCTGTGATGCACGAATGTTTTGAGCCCCTAAAGGAATCCTCCTCTAGAAGAGATCTAGTGGAAGATGTTATGCTCAAATTAGATTAACAACTACAGTCCTATGTAAGATAGGATTAGAGAACGTTAAAATATATACAAGTTAATTAAGTGCTTATTCAATAAGTGATTATCATATAACTTATATGTAAGCTATCTTTTCCTATAATTAAGAGAGAATTAGTTTAAGCTCTGCATTAATTGACACAACTTGTACTCACTTAACATTTGGTGACACATGTTCTTCGATACTTAATCAGGGAGATGTTTGTTGATTTTTCAAATTTAGTTCTTTTGTGATTTGTGTTTTTTGTGATTTGTGTTTTCTTAATGTTAGTTGATACATCAAAGTTTTATAATATCTTTGATATTATATTAGAGTAGCTTTAGTAATTTTCTACTATTAGTATTATAGAAATATATATATTTTTTATTTTTTGTAATATAGCTAAAATATTAAGGGTATAATTTTTTTTTAAATATTTGCAATTTGCGGCGGTTCAAACCGCCACAATTTACCTGCACTTGAAAATCAAAACCATATTCACGACAGTATTTAACTGTTGTCATTTTCAGTTTATGTCAGTTCCAACCAGTCGTAAAATAGAGTTCACGACAGTTTTAAACCGTCACAATCAACAATGAAAACAAAAATTAAAAGGCTAGTAACGACGGTCTTTAACCGTCGCCATCTCCAGTTTAGGTCAGTTCCAGCCCGTCGTGAAATATAGCGACGGTTGGTGCGGCGGTTTTGGAAACCGTCGCTAAACAGCCTGGGGACACACGTTTCTGCGACGATACTACAACCGTCCTAAAATGTAATTAATGGTGGTTTTAGCCGTCGTAACCTTCCAAAATAACCGTCGCAATCCACTGTTTTTCTTGTAGTGCAAGGAAGTGCATTTGAATCTTGAAAATTGAAATTTGAATTGGAATGAAGTGAATATTGAACTTTGAAATGGAAAGTGAATTGTGAATTGTCATGGAATTTGGAGTTTGTTTAGGAGTTAGATCTAGAGTTGCATCTTGAGTAGAACTTGAATTGGAAATTTTGAATGGTATTTAAAAATTTAGAATGAACTTGAACACTTCGAATGATTCATGGATTTGAATCTTAAAAATGAATTTTCACATGAACTTGAATTTGTAACTTGGAATGGAATTGGTGACTTGATATGAATTTGGTCACATTTAAACTTGCTCTCCTCCATGTATTGTTTATGGTTTCATGAATAGATATTACCACAATTTACATCGAAAACGAATCATGTCAACTTGAATTGTACATGCTTGGGACCCTTTTTTCGCGTGGCCTTTGACTCATCTTAACAGAATGAAAATATTGAGTCAACACAACCTAATTTAATGATCAAAAGTAATCAAACATGAACCAAAGTAAACATGTTTTTGATAACAAAATTGAACCAATCTTGAGCATCGAGTTACTTTATGTCATAAGGATCCAACACTTGTTTGCAAAATGGCCCAAGATAAGAAGTTTCCAGTAGGTGCCCTATCCTCGCTTTAGTTTGACCAAATCAAACTTCCACGTGAACTGAGTTGTGCAATAGGAATCCGTGAGCCAAATCCAAACCCTTGCCTCGAAGCAACCATCCTTTATTGAAAACCCTATTGTCATCCTTTCATGCATAACTAACTCAATTATCAGACTTTGTTTTTCTTTGTTTCACATGTGGAATTAAGAGGTTTGTTTCAAGAAGCTTCAAAGTTTGATAAAATAAGGTTTTGGATAAATCACCAACCAATCAGTTTCTAATACTTCTAGGAGACCTTATTTCCTCAATAATCTATTGCAATTTAGTTTCATCACAAGTTCCTCGAGACTCGGTTCTCGTAAGACTAAATCAAGGATCAGGGAAGGTTATCAGATCAAAGGTGTGTATGGTGTGGTTTGAGATGCAGTGGAAGTTTGACCTAATCTTGGTCGAACAGGTGGTTTGTTTCAGTGTCAGGTTATCAAGACTGTGGCAAGGATCAGTGTTCCAGGGTAGATGATCATCGGGGCTAGCCCTTTTTCAATTAGAATTTTGGTGCAATCGTCGCAGTTCATATCTCAAAGCATTTGTATCAATGGATGTTTTGAAGACGAGGATGTGATACTATCCTAGGTGTTTCATCAAGGATCAAATTTGGTTTCCAATTAGGGTTTGAAGCAGTGTATCGAGATTCATAGGTCAATTCGAGTTATTTGTTGAAGGTACAGAGACATCAAAGGTCAAAGCAGTTGAGTTGTGAGCAAGTGTAAAAGGAGTGGTTCATGTTCGTGTGCTAGCCTTCCATTCAAGTTTCAATCCATTTATCCATTTTAAATTCATCTTAACTCATGACCACCTTTTAAATCCATTTTTCTCCAACCAGCTTCAAAATCCATTCAATATCCAATTTTTGTTTCATTTTCAATTCATAATATCCTTCTTTTAAATCCATTTTTCAATTGCCGTTTCAATAATCGTTTCTTTTGTTAATATCCATATAGTTCACAAACCATTTTCTTAATTCATTTTTATTCAAATTAAATTCACCAAACCATTTAACCATTTTCAAACAATTTTCCTTTTTTTAATCCATCCAATTCCATTATCCATCTTAACCCATTTTGAAAATCCAATTCAAGTTCATTTATTTTTATTGTACAAACTCCATTACATATAGAATCATACAAAACTAAAAAAATCATTGTCAATTTTTTCTTTTTATTTTTAAACCCATTTTCTTTTCTTACAACCAAAAGCCCATTATTTTATTGTTTTACAAGTTACAAAAACAAATAGCGAAAGAATTCAAAATACTATGCCCAATTCACAAATTATTTTACAAATCCATTCTATGAGGAAAACCTCCGAGCCATAAGAATTCGAAAAAGTTACAACATAAGTCCCAGCCCAACACACATTCTTTAACTTGCTATGACCTATACATTACAAGCCAAATCTCTGTCCAAAAATCTGCTTCAGCAGTACAGCTCACAAAATTCTAATTTTTTCACCAAAACAAATGCTTGATATTTCTGCATCCATGCATCAGCACCACTCGTACACAACTCTGTAGCATCTCAACAATAACAACACCATGCCACATCCTGCATATAAGCTTGTCCAAAACCTGCTTGATCCTACGCGCTAAACACAAACGATCAAAACCATGTCCAAAAACCTGCGTATGCCTACTATATCTTTCAACCTGCACAAATTCTGTACAAGCCAAAACACTCCAAAACAATCCTGCATACCTACACAGAAAACCTACCAAACTTGCTCTACAATGAAAACTACTCATCAAGTAGCAACGAAACAAGTTCAATGTTTTAAAAAAGAAGGGAAGAGGAGAACGGATAAAAGGAGAGGGATTCGAAGAAAAAATGGGGAGGAACTCACGATACCTTCATTCTGAAAATCTTCCACTCACCGTCATCACCCTTCTTTCAAAAACTATTTCCTTCAAATCATCCACCCATAACCGTAAATCAACCTCTATAACTTCACAAGCTTCATCAAAACCCCACAAAACCACAAATCGAACCCACAAATCCACCATATTCCCTAAGCAACAAAAAGGACAGATCAATTGCATCACTATACCTTTTCACATACATCCACCGCCACGAAAAACCGTACGCATATTCAGCAACCAAAAAATCGGAAATAAAGAAGAAGAAAAAACCCAGAGCATTGCTGGAAAACAAACCTCTACCTTCAATAACGTACGTCCAAAATTCCGACAATAGAGGCACTCTTCAACGGAACTTTCATCCGCATCACCATCCCAACCGTTTCGATAGAAAAACCTTAAAATTCGAAAAGCTTTATGAGCAGAACGAAAGGCCACCGTGTGAGAAGTAGAGTTAAAACAAGACGATTGTGAGCGATACAGAGAAGCCATGATTGGGAGGAGAAGGCGCGACGAAGAGAAAGAGAGGTTAGTGAGTTTTCAAACGAGAAAAGAGATGGACGATTGAATTTGGGTTTCGTTTGGTTTGATATTGCCTTGCTGATGCGTGTTTTGACTTCTTTTGTTTTGGAAATTGGAATGAACGACTAATGCACTAGGGTTTTCCAATATCCCTTTTCCTTAAGCTTGACCGACCCGCCACCCAGATCTGACCCAACTTCTATTCTTAGGACATGAGATTCACCTCAATGTTTTTTTAGTCAGCCCCTCAGACCTAAGACTTTCTGCTTAAACTCACAGTCTAAGAAAAGAATTTCTGCTCAATCACCAAATGATCAAGACTTTTAATGCTCTAGCACATAGCAAGAGACTTACTTGGCTCAAGCCTTTCAGCAAGAGACTTTGATGCTTAAGCACATAGTAAGAGACTTTATCTAAACTACTAAACAATCATGTTTAGCATAATAGAGAACAAGGTGTACTTGATACAAAATCAGAGGTGCAAGGTAATCACCTTAACAAAGACCTCTAAGCACTTAAGATTTCTAAGATATTCAATGTTTAAGAAATCTTAAGGCTTATTATAATTTACAAAATATAACAAAAATTCTTCATACTCGATTGCGTTGCTTATTGTATGATCTTATTATTCCTCCATTCAGAGAGAAGTGTAGAACACTTCTATCCTTATTGGCTTTCCTTCTATATTTGCCCTTTTGATTGCTCCTTGTTGAAGACTTCAGTTTGAATCTTCACTAGCTTATATAGCAATTGTAGAAGACTAGCCGTTGGAAGAGATAACTTGAACAAGTGTCTTTGTTTTTCTATAGTACAAGAGACATTGGAGAGATATACATCAAAAGATCTTAATACATTGTGTAACATGTTTCACCATTGCGTCTTCCATGTAATCTTGTATTATATAGCCGTTGAAAGTAGATATCTGTAAAGCATGTTAACTCTTCTTGAGCCTTGTGAAAAATAGACTTTAACTGACAAGTTGATTTGACAATGTAACTTGCTTTTTACAATACAAATAACTCAAACTTTATTACTGATTCTGAATGTTCACCAGAAGCTGATACATTAACTTAGTGTAGAGACAATATATTTCTCTTTTGATACTGAGGTTTTCAGCTTTAGAGTCTACGCTAGACATCACTTAGAGAGTGTTCTTCAGGTTCTGATCCACTAGAAGCTAGTAACTCAGCTTCTCTCAAATGCATCCTTATATCAGATTTTGAATGCCTCTTTTTCAAGCCTTAGAACCTGTTTACTTGGAACACACAATAGATAACACCATTGTTCTTTTAATATTTTGTTATCATCAAAATCTAAGAGATATATGTCATGAACAGATCTTGTTCTAACAGATATGACCAATAAGGTTATCACTCCAATGCCCAACAACAACAACAACATCATCATCAACATCAACAACAGTTCAGAATTCAAGAAGAGTGTAATAAAAAATGGATATTAGAAGGTGTATCTTGAATTCCATGTGTGAGGACTTTTTTATGTTGGATCTTTTTGAGTGATTTGGTATTGGATTGTACCTCGTATTGTTGGGCCTTTGGATGACCCATAACACAAACCATGTATAACAACATGTTGATCTCAAACAAATGTGTATTTGCTCAATGTTAGTATTTTTAACAGTCAGACATAAAAAAAATGAAATAATTTTAAAAATACTATGTTCAGCATGATGAGTTAGTGGATGGGTATAAGAACCTATAAAAGACTAGGTTTGCATTTGTTGAGTGATTGAGGAAAATTATTAGAAGAAAAAAACCATGTATTAAGTTTTAAAAAATGCAAAAAAACATTAAAAGAAAAAGAAAGACAAAATATAAAAGAAAGAAGAACATTGTTTAAAATGGAATGAACTACAAATGTTGTAACAAAATACGGTGAATACATTCAAAGACAAAATAGAAAAGAAAGGAAAACATTGTTTTGAAAGATGAAGAGTTTTACTTCTATTGGAAGATGAAAAGTGTTAAAATAGTATTGAAAGTGAAATAAAAACAGCAAACATTGAAGATGAAGGTAAGAAAGAAAATGAAAAAAGATCAAACATTGTTGGACAAAATGCAGTGTAGAAGTTTATATACACGAAAATAATCGTCGAACAATCAATGAGTATAAGGTGATGGAAGAAAGTGCAATGGTTGGAAGAAGGAGAAATCAAAGTATAAATTAATAATGGAAGAAGAAATTGAAGAAAAATGTGATATAAGGTGATGGAAGAAGAAATGATAAGGAAAAAGAAACATAAGATTGATGAAGAATAAATTTGAATAAATGAGAATGAAGAGAGAATGGGAGATGTGATTGTTTTATAACAAATGAAATAAAAAGAGGGAAAATGTGATAGTTTTGTAATTGAAAATTTGTGTCACCTTTCATTCAAGTAAATAATTTTGATTGTAATATAATTCATCCTTTTGTTAAATACATATTTGTCTATTATAAAAGGTAATTGATTTGAACAGATAAGGATAAATATAAAAATGTTAATGAATTATTTTCCTTAATTATAAAGTTAATAAATTAAAATAATTAATGTAAAATATTTTACACCTAGAATAGGCATAGAAGTTAAATTGTTAAAATATCTTTTTTTTGCTACCCTATTATATTATAGGTAAATTTATATTATAAATAAATTTAACTTTATCAATTCATTGAATATTTAATATATTTAATTTTTTTAATTAAATATGTTAACTATTTGATAAATTAAAAAAAAAACTAAATTTGGTTATAATATGATATCGGGTAGATAATTACTAGCAGATATCATCCGGACGGATCACATGTGGATCACGACAACATTTAATGAATTTCAAAAACGAATAAAATTGCCAATTACTAACATAACACGTTGACAATTTTGAAGTTGTGCTGTCCCATTAGCGAATGCGAAAAGCCTAATTAGGTTTTTTATATTAATATTCATTATTTAATACCACTCCCCAACAACATCCTTATTTTATCTCTCACAACGTTATCAACATCACTTTCATCCCCATTTCCTTTTCCATAATCCACAGTTTGATTTCACTCCCAAATAACTTATATAACCCAATCTCACCCACAAACACATCATTATGCAGGTCAACGAAAAAATGAGGAGCCGTTATCCTCTTATCGGTGAAAAACGTTGGTCGGTAGTTTTGTTGGTCATTTTAGGAATAATCGGAGCATTGGTTTTCGCAACAACCATACTCCAAACCTCCGACCACACCTTGTTATGTTCACTCACCCGAACCACGAACCAACAATCCGACCCTACACCGATCCAGCTTCGTGCCATCCTTCACTACGCTACCTCCCACGTCGTCCCTCAACAATCCCTCGACGAGATCAGCATAACCTTAAACGTCATCAAATCCCTAAACCGTCCCTTCAACTTCCTCGTATTCGGTCTGGGCCACGATTCCCTCATGTGGGCCGGGTTCAACCCACGCGGAACCACGCTTTTCCTCGAAGAAGATCCGAAATGGGTTCAAACAGTTCTCAAAGACGCACCGGAGCTTCGAGCTATTACTGTCCCCTACCGTACACAGCTTCAAGAAGCAGACGAGCTTCTCAAAACGTACCGATCTGAGTCGGCTTGTTCTCCGGCTAAAGCCACGCTGAAAGGCAACGAGAAATGTAAACTAGCGCTTCATAATCTCCCCGACGAGGTTTACGATACCGACTGGGATTTGATAATGATCGACGCCCCGAGAGGGTACTTCGCGGAGGCGCCAGGTCGTATGGCGGCGATATTTTCGATGAACGTGATGGCGAGAAATAGAAAAGGCTCCGATGTGACACACGTGTTTTTGCACGATGTAGATCGGAAGGTGGAGAAGGCTTACGCGGAAGAGTTTCTTTGTAAGAAAAACAAGGTGGATGGTGTGGGAAGACTTTGGCACTTCAAAATTCCTGCAATGGGAAACAATGACACTCGTCATGATTCCAACGATTCAACTTTCTGTTAAGTTTCAATGGCTTTGATTTTTCAACGCTGCTTTGTTTTAATCTTCCCACTAGTCGCGGAGTGTTTTTTGTTTTTATCTATTTTGTTTGATTTTTCTTGACCATAGAGTTGGATCTAAAACAAGTGGCGGTGATAGAAACACCATTGAACTGATTCTAGTGAATAGTATTACCATTACTACTGCGACTTTACTACAGTTTTAATTTAAGTTTGTTTTTCTTAACATTTGTGTTTTGTCGTGATTATAGTTTAGGTTTATGTCGTTTCATGATTAGTATCTTTAGAGTATCACAATGATGATTGTCGGTGGACTGAGATTTTATAGGTGGACGGTGGTGATCATGCCTTTGAACCGTTCCTTTGCTGATTTACCTTTTTTTATTAATTATTATATTACTATATATTCTGCTCTCATTTGTTTTGGTGAATAAAAAAGTGGATAGCCTGTTTAGTAAAAAAAAAAACGCTTGTTTAGTCAAACAAAAATAGTAGCTGCCTTTGAGTAAATTTTTTTCTCTTGGATCTCATTTTCAGTCTCATCCATTTTGGTGGAATTCGAGATTATCCTCTAAGTTTTTTATTTTTTTTATAATGCAGCGAATTAGCTTTGTTATTGATTTTGGAGGTAGAAAGAACAGACTGGTGTTTGGTTTTGGTAGGACTCAATTTGGAAACTAAACTATGAGTAATTTGTATAAATGATGTTAATCTTTTACTAGGCCAAGGCTCTGTTTTTTTAACTTTGGCGAGAGACTATTCAACCCACTTGTAGTAATCCATTATTATTTTTCTCTAGGACTGCATTTGATTTGATTTGATTTTGACATTTTAAAAAATATATAGAAAAAAAGATGCTGATGCACCATCACGTTGGTTAAAACTCCTATTATAGCAATCTCAACAGGGTCATTTGTCACATTTAGTGAGTTAGCCCAAATTAAGCCATATGACTATATTTGGCCAAGCTGAATAACTCAAAATTTATTCTCTGTGAACTTGGAACCATGAACTCAGAACCGGCCCAAATACATATTGTGGTTTTTAGACCAATATTAAAATGAGATTTTTTTCAACTTAATAGTATTTTTTATTTTACGAATTTTTTGAAATCATTTATTAAACTATTGTAATTTAGAATTTTTTTTTCAATTAATAATAAAGTCAATCTATTTAATTTTTGTTGAGACATTGTTGATCTTAAATAAAATTTTATTAACTTTAATTTTAAAAAACTTCTCTATGCAACTGTAATAAAAATTGTTAACATTATTCTATAAATAATGTATGCATTTGGAAAAGAATCGAGTCTTTTTATATAATTAAGTATATTAATTTGTGTATAATTTTTTATTTATATTATTTCTTTTAAAATTTGTAATTCTATAAATAAATCTAATCCATCAATATCAGTTTTGTCAATTAAAACAGTTTTCTTTTAAATTTTCAACTTTAATAGATTTTAAAATCTCAATACTAAATAGAAAATCAAAAATATTATTATATATTTTAAATTGTTCAAATCAACTTTAAAATAAAGTGATTGCTTGATCTATTATATATAAGAAGTAGGGCTGGACAGAAAAAAGTTTAACCGACCCAAACCGGCCGATCCATGAGACCCCGCACACATACGGTTTGGATAAGGCTGGTTTTCGGGTTAGCAAATTAGTAATTGTTGGGTTTACAAGGGTTTAAGTGGTCGGTTTCGGATGACTGAATTGAACCCAAAGAAAACTGAAACCGACCGGTCCAATTATTTATTTTATTTGATTACTAGTTTATACACTTATTTTTTTAGGTTTTCATTTGTTTAATTCTCACTTCTCTTCGCATCAAAACACACTCAGTTCTCTCTTCATGATCTTTTAAATCTTCATCCTTGAGTTCACCACCGTCGAGACGCACCACTGCATCATCGCCGATCATGTAAGTTTTGTTCTCTCGTCCTTGTTCTCTGTCTGTTTCTCCTTTTCTCTCTCAGACAACACAAAACTTCTATTTTTATGTTATCTATTTCAAACCCACAAAACTCAAACGGCCAAATCTTGTTTTTTAACACTATAGAATCTTTGTTCTAGATGGTTGTGGTAGAATGACAAAGCTTGTTGAATAGATTAAGATATAAAAAATATTTGGCCATGTTTATGATAACCTGCATTTTTATTGAATGAATTTGTGTTTTTCAAACTTAAACCTTGTTTATTTTTATTTCTGGTATGTATTGTTTTCATATTTTATCACTTAACTCTCATTTGTTTTTCTGTACTTGAATAAATTTCTGTGTTTTGATGCAGAAGTTTTTGTTTATGGAAGATTGGAATTCACGACAATTTTACAAACACGCAGAAGTGTAAAGCTGTTGCAAAATAAGGTAATCTTATGATTTCAAGCCCTATATTTATTGATTTCTTGGTTATATTTTTTCTCAGATCTTGACTCAGGACTGCATTAGGGAGTTAAATTAAAGGTAATCATTTTGTAAATCAGTTTTGAAGCCATGACTCGTAAAGTTTTGGTTTCATAGTAATTCAGTGTCGAAAGTTTGTTTTGGTTAAGGAATCCATGTTACAATTGCTTTACATCATTACATGTAACAATTTTGGGGCAACCACTATTGGTTTCATAGTATTTTGTGAACCATTTTAAAATTTCTATTTTCTGCTGCTGACATCGACACTTGTTTTTACCAGTCCTGCAGTTGTCATAAGGTGTGTAGCAATTTTGAAACGGTATCTTCTAAGGTATGTTGCTTGAACAAATGGATATTCAATTGCATCTAAACATTTTATATGTGATGCATTGTCTCTCTCTCTACAGTCCTCACTTCTTCAAACTGCATATTGCAATATTAATGCTCAGTTATTTCTTTAAAAAAAGGTCATATGTTTAACACTCCCTACCACCACCCCCAATCATTAATGTGATTCCAGAAACAAGAGTTTTTCTACTGCACACCCTCTGCATCCTTTTGTTGGTCTATATGTTTTAGATGTTTTGTTAATGCCTTAATAGCTACTGCATCTCGTGTTTCTACTATTCTTGTGATTTATCCCACTGCAGCTCATGTTTTTAAATATGTTTTAATACAGTGACAATGTTGTGAGTTTACAAGATAAAAGATCACATAATTTTTTAGAAGTAGGTGTTGCGGCTCTACTTGTAGGAGGCATTGAATCTAAGATGAAGGGGCAACCACGAAAATATTTTGGAACTGATGATATGCCTTACCTAAATCAATTGTTACAGTCTTCTCTGGTAACATCAGTTACTAATATTTTAGAAACTTAAGTGTTATATTAATTAAAATACTGCTTTTTTAATGAGATATCATGACAATTAATTAAAATAGTTGAATTGTATTACTACATTTAGTATGTTAATTTTACTCGTGGTCACAAGATGAATAATAAGGGTGCTTATTTTTTCACTACTTTTGATTAACTAAATGCATTTGATGATATGGTTTTCTGTTATGAACATAATGATTCTTTCAGGGAGGACTTTCCTGTGAGTACATTCCGTCCTCGAGCTCGATAGCTCTCCAATATCGTTGTTACAGGTATAGATAAAGAAATGCCTCATAATTATATAACAATTATTTATGTATATATGTTCTCTCCATCCCAAATTGGATGCCATACCAGTATAATACAGATGTTCAGTGGGAAAAATATATGTGGGTGCCACCCACCACTTTGAAAATGTGTCCTTTAAATTGGTGGGACTTGTGTAAAGTTTACCTAAGCATAAAGGAATCCACTATTGGTTTAATACAGTGACAATGTTGTGAGTTTACACTTCTTTTGGGGTTGTTCATGACGATGAATCCAGACCTGTTTTGGTAATTTTCACTTCTTTTTGAGTTTGATTGTTTTGTTTTTTTCCTGAGTTAGTAATAATATGTGATTTGAATTTGGGTGTATACAGATTTTCCGCATAATGGGTTTTCTTCTGTGTTTACAGTTGCCTTCATTGGAGGTGCTCTTTTTGTACTTTAGCAGTTTGCCTTCAAAGTAGTGCTTTAGCAAGCTTGTTTGTTGGGCTTATTCCTTGGTAACTCTGATTTTCATTTCTGCTTTTTGTTTAATTTGATTGATTATTTCAGTGTTGGTTCAAGTGCTGATTCTCATTATCTTAATATGTTGATTTTAATGTCTTTTTGATGTCTTAATGTCTTAATATGTTGATTATTTCAGTGCTGGTTTTACTGCTGGTTCAAGTGTATACATATTTTAATGTCTTAATATGTTGATTATTTCAGTGCTGGTTCAAGAATTTGAGAAGTTGAAGAAGAAGCAGATGAAGCCTGACTTTTTGGATATGGTTCCTTGGTACTCTGGGTATGTGACTGTGTATAATTTTTTCCTTCCATATCACTTTCTTTCTTATATATTGAGGTGTTGAAGATGATCATGATTGTATGGTTATACTTGATAAATTATGCAGAACATCTGCTGATTTATTCAAAACTGTTTTTGATCTTCTAGTATCAGTGACAGTGTTCGTTGGCCGTTTTGACATGCGAATGATGCAGGTAAGGTTTCAGGTAATTTCTATCTCATCAATTTTGGCTTCAAATTAATTTGTTACTTAGGGTATGCTGCTTGTGGTGTAGGTGCTGGTGGCGGATTCAGAAGCGTTCAAAAATCCACTGGCAGAACCTTGGGCTAAACTAGTCCATTTGGTTCAACAAAGAGATGGTTACTCTCATATAATTGCAGCTTCAAGTTCCTTTGGTAAAAATGTCATGCCGCGTGTTGCTGCTCTTTTAGATGTTTCTCCGGTTACTGATGTCACAGGAATTTCTGATTCTCATACTTTTGTAAGGTGCATTAACTTTTGTGACTCACTCTTACTTTCATGTTCACTTTTTGTTTTAGTAAAAAAGAATCATGTTGTTTCTGTTTGGGTGTATAGTGTATTTGCCATAGCTAGCTTCTAGTTATTATTGATAAAAAACATCAGGACAGGTTTTGACATCAGGACAGGTTTAGGAAGAGTGAAAATATGATGTACATTGATAACCGCTTAAGCTTTAAGGAGCAGGTATTCTTGAAATGAGTTTATCTGTGCTGCCACTAAAATTCACCTTCATAGATAAAGGCATAGTACTAAAAGGAATAAGTTTGCACGCAGACACATTTATAGAGTTGCTATTGTCGTCAATAGCGGTTGTTAATTGCAGCCCCAAAATCTATTTTTAAACTGTTTGAACCACTTCATAGCCATTTATAGTCAACTAGTCATGCTAGTTGTTGTGAAATGTGCTGCAGAATTTGCTTAGGTGAGTGAAATGTTTCACCGCTATCTAATAATGATGACTTACATGGAATGACTTTAGGTTTAAATGGAACAGGTTGAGTGTATAACTGAGTTTTCCTAACTTCGTGGAAGCTAAAATGGACTTCAGTAGTGGATGGTTTCAAAATATCTTTGAAAGCTCGTTGTATCTACTATTTTGAATTTCATACTTTATACTGGTTTATAAATGTTCCTACTGATTTTGATTATAAAAGTTCCATTTCCATTCATTGTGTTTTGTTAAAAGAATACCATAACATTTGCCAAGAACATTGCAACCTATTCAATGTTTGTACGTTTATGCAGTCCACTTGTCAAAATGTCAAGACCACCACTTTTCATTGGTGATTTGAAGAAGGGAAATCAGGTTTGGAAAATAGCTATTCATGTGGTTAACCTATGGATCGTAAAAGAGTGTAGTGATCAAGAACATATCGAAATGATTATTCAGGACTCCAAGTTAAAATATATTGCTCTTTTGTTCCCCTTCTAATTTAAATCTCAATTGCTGTTTAGTTTTCCTTCTTGAAATATAAATTTCTGTTGTTGTCCAATTTAGTATTAAAGCCACTGAAAACAGAACTTCCTTCCTTATGTATAGGCTGACCAAATGCTTGTCATTACCCGAAATTGCCAACTTGAGGATTGGAAACAAAAGCTTGAAAAAATTGACAGAAGTGGATAGATCACAATTTAACAACGTACTTTAAATATTATCAAGTGATCTATCTATAGTCAAGGCATATTGTTGTGTTTGTAATCATTAGGTAAATTCACTTCCTTCAATAAATTACACAACTTATATGATGAGCCAAGTTATTTAAATTACCAATTTATTATGCAGTCTTGACTAAATGTTTATGGTTGCTATGATGGAATGAGTCATATTTGTAGCTACATAATTACTAAACACTTGCAAACTTTCCATTATGCAGTCTTGCTATTGTTTCTAGCATAAACATGAACAATGACACTGTGTTTTGATATTTCAAAGCTAATGTTTCTTGATCGGTTAACCGAACAAACCGATCCATTTTAACCGATCAACCGATTAAATCGATCCGATCAAACCGATTAAAACTTCAGCCGGAATTGGGCCTACCAAATCTACCCATGGTTTTGGCCGGTTTGACATATTGGGCCCGAATCCAATCCAAACCGACCAATGTCCAGCCCTAATAAGAAGTAGTTAATTTTAAATGATTCTTCGGGATATTTTTTAAATTCATTATTAATAATCTTATCAAATTGTTTTTTTCTACGAATAATACGTTTTTCATGAAATTTTAGTTCTATATTCATTTCAAAAGCAATTTCTTTTGGGGAAATCATAGCATTTTCAAATCCATTTTTTCTATATTTTTAAAAAAATAAAAGCCCTTTCAATTGTTCTATAGCAACATCAACACGCATATCTTTTGATTGCATATTTTTATTAATAGAGTTTACTGCAAATAATATATCATACCAAATAAACATGCCTAATAAAAATTTAAAATTTTCAAGCTTATAAGTTGCTAAACATTCAACTTCACTTTTTATTTTAGGTTCATCGATAATTTGACATAATTTCAATAAAGCATCTCTTATTTGTAAAGTTTGAAATCTCAAAGCTTTCTCACTTTCAATACGACTTTCTCAACGTGTTTGCGATAATGATTTAAGTGTTAGACTATAGGGATATGATCTTGTAAAATTTTCCATCTTTTAGTAGATGAAGAAAATAGTATATATATACGTTGCAACACTCCAAAAAAAGATGTAGCTTTAGGACAACAATTAGCCATGTCACAAAGTAATAAGTTTAAACTATGACAACCACATGAAGTATAAAATGAGTTAGGATTAATGTCTAAAAATCTTTGTTGCACTCCTTGATGTTTTCCTTTCATATTAGACTCATTATCATAACCTTGTCCTCTTAGGTTACTAACATCAAGTCCAATAATATTTATCTCATTTATAATTGCATTAAAAAGTCTTTTTTCAGTTGTATCATTTACTATTAAAAATTTTAAAAAAATGTTCAGAAATTTGTATTGGAGTAGAAGAAAAACACATCATAAGACAAAAGTCATTTGCTATTGATGACTTATACCAGGAGTGCAGTCAAGTATAATTTAAAAATAGTTTGCATTTTTAATTTTTTGAATAATTTTTGTTTTAAATTCATTTGTTATCAAACTTATTAATTCATTTTGTATCTTATGCCCAAGGTAATAGTTATGAATTTCTTTATCTTTAATTCGACAAATGCGTTCTTGCATTAAAGGATCAAATTCATCAATTATTTCAATAAGACTTAAGAAATTTCCATTATGTTCTCGATAAATCTTTTCATTTATTCCACGAAAGGCTAAGTTGTTTTTTCCAAGAGTTTTAACAATTGCAATTATTCTAAATAAAATATTTCTCCAATATTCTCTGTCTCTATTTATTTGTTCTTGAACATGTATGTCAATTGTTTTGTTTTTTAACAATCTTGTTTCTAGATCAACCCATGAACTCATATTAACAATGTATTCATCACCCATCTCATGACTCCTCAACTTAGAACTCATATTTTTCTAATCATTAATACCACAACTTGCTAATTTGCTTGTACTAGAAAGAGTATTAAACAATTTACAACAAAAACAAAATACTTTATCCAAATCTTGAAAATATATTAGTCATCTTCTTTCACGTTTTTCTCTGTTTGATAATTTTTTAATATAAAATGAGGAAGAAAAATGTCTTGAAGATTCATCCCTAGGAAAATCTATATCAGTAACTTTAAGGGGGCCTTTTTCTACTAATAAATCTTTCAAATTGGTACTAATATTTGTCCATTGACTTGGATCACGTATATTTTTAACGGTTTCTACATTATCAAGTTCTTCTATTAATAAGTCACTATTTGTATTTTCATCGTTGTCTAAGTTGCTAATTTCATCTACATTGTTAAGTTCTTCTTGAAATTTACTTTTTTTTTTTGTGTGCTTATTTTGATAAATTTATCTAAAGCTCCCTTTTGTGATTCAACTAAAGATTCAATTCTTTTTTTTTTTTTTTTTTTTTTTTTTCAATTTTGAACTTTCTAATTCAAATTTTCAAATTGACATTCTTCTATATTAAAATAAAATGAAAAATATTTTGCAGTATACACTAATATAAAACAAATAAAATTCACCAATAATAAAATTAAAACAAATAAAAATTAAAAGATAAAATATCAAATAAATAAAACCTGGTTTTTGTAATGCTTCTTTAATCTTGACTTTGTTATTCTTCTTTTTGCCCTTTTTCTTTGTAATTTATTTTATTTTATAATATTTAATTTTTTTTCTTTGCAAAATTAGAATGAGAGATTAGAGAGACAACCAAGGTTTGTATAAAAGTAATAAGGATGAAAGTAAAGAAAGAGAAAGAGACAATAATATGACACGTACAAGTAAAAAAAATTTGTACCAGTATTAATATTCCCTCCGTTTCAAAATGACTGTTTTAGGAGAAAAAAATTGTTTCAAAATGAATATCATTCTCACTTTTCATTGCTGTAATAATTATTATTTTTTCAATTGTGTCATATAACTATTATTCTGTACACTATTTACAATACATTAATAAGACTAATTTAATAAAAGTGCAATATTTTATAACAATATTATTACATTCTTTAATCTACGTGCAAAAATCTTAAACAATAGATATTTTAAAACGGAGAGAGTAGTATTTAATATGAATTAATTTTGAGAGAGAGAAATTGGTATAAATGAGTGAAACAATTACACTAAAAAAACTACTACTAGTGTTTAGTTACGATGTACTTAATATTAAAGTGACTCTTTTGTTTACTGCAAATACAACTTGCAACGGTATAATTATAATTATAATTATAGTAAGAAGTAGCCATTAATTAACGGTATGCATCAAGTACAATTATGCATAGATTAAAAAAAAGTATTTTGAGGCCCTAGGCAAAGGCCTCACTTACCTAGCCTATGGGTCAGCCTTGGGTGAGCCAAACTTATTATACTATAAAAATAACTATGTATTTATCTAAATTCGGTTTGAATTTTACCTTATAACTAGTAACACTTAAAGGGTGGATAAAATATACCACCTGACACCAATCGAATGGACCAGTTGTAATATTTAGCTTCGGGTCAATTTATTTCGGTTTCATGGGCTGAGGGTGTAACACCCCCTTCTATACCCCCAAATAATCAACATAAAAACAATTACGCACATATAAAAATTTTCATCAGAGTTTAAGAAAATATGGTATAAAGAGGTATGCCACATCATCGCCAAATAAAACATACAACACCTGCTCAAAATGACATGTATCAGTAGGGTAGTTTTGAAAATAGAAGAACTTAGTCCTTACACCCACATTTCAACTTTCGAAATTTAGCGGAAGATTAAAACATTAAATCATTTAAGACACATCATCATAAATATATTTATCAAATCAGTTTGTTCATCACATCATTCACGATTTTACAAAACATATATGTCATCAGATACATATACAATGTATCTCAAAAGAATGCTATACAGGCTATCTACCCGGTGCTACATATCAGAGCGACCCGACAAAAGAATGAAGATATACTTCACAAAAAGGACCTCCAGCAACCTAATCTGCAATGCCTCATAGAGCATTATAAAACAGCAGAAGGGTGAGAAATATTATCATAATAATCAATGCATATAATTATATATACATATACGAAATTAAAGAATACAAGCATTTCACATTTCTCACCACAAATCCTTCACAGCTCATTATACATTCACGACATGTTTAAACACATATGAATAATAATATCACATTTCATCATGTACCAATCCATCATTCACAACTCACCAATTTACCAATTCACACACAAGCATAATTCATATAACAATGACATCAATGCTATGTGACTCAACACAACTCAATGCAACTCAATGCCATGTGGTACCAACACTTGTTATCATTTTTCGGTTTTTACACTTAAACCGGGTCCATCCTTCTAGACCGATAACAACAAAACTCGTTCCCTAAGCTTTCAAACTCACCCTTCTAGGTTTGGGACAAGCCACTAGTCTCCACGAAACTAGCAAACATTGCCTCTTGACTAAATGATGCATATGCAATCAACAACCAAATGCACTTAAGACCGATCTCACGTCTTAATCCCATGCATTCAAATAATTCCTCCCTTCAAGAATTAAAACAAGATTGCACACACAACATATTCATATAATCAAAGTATTCATACTTCACATCATTATGTTTATCACAATGCACACATATCTAACAATATGTTCCCATGCATTATTCACATATAATCGCATACAAAATAATATACATTCACAATCAATATCATTTCATTTCAAGTAATGCACACATATCCAACCATATGTTCCCATGCATTATTCATAACGTCGTGCCAACGACAACGTATTCAATCACAACTCATAATGCATTTTAATCAATTTAAACAATGCATACATAATGCCAAAAGACCACATATCAAGAAATCCAATCACCTAGGATTCACGCCATACGGCTACCCACAACACATATACAACAGCATACAATCCTCCATTCCAATAAGAATCGAACACAATCGAAACCACAAAACAACATGGAGTGAGATCACAAGAAAACAAAGATGCTGTCATGTTCGCTACTGCCTCGCCTAGCGAGCAGCTAGCGAACCTTCGCTACACGTTCGCTTAGCGAACTGCTAGCGAACCAAAATAGAGGCTACAGACCTCACTCGCTACCTTGTTCGCCACAGCGAACCATTCGCGACTTCATTCGCCACTGGCTCGCTAGGCGAGGACCCAGCGAGCGTTCGCGACCAGCTCGCCTAGCGAACAGCTAGCGAGTGTCTACGAACCAGAAATTCCCCACTGTTCAGAATTTCCCAACCTCTCAAAAACCGACTGATTTTCATCAAATCATTCCCAATAGCCTTAGTCTATCACACCCTGACTATTCTACATCACTTACATCAGATTCTACCCGATAAAACATCCGTTCTACCGATTAAACTCATTATGCCCTAACAATGGAAGTTGTAGAAAATCATCCAACAAGCTAACGCAAACATACATAATCATATACATTGCTAAGATAACAATATTTCACACCCTTACCTTGCTCAAATCGATGTTTGAGAGTTGTTCTTGATGAAATCCAAACTTTTCCTCTTCTCTTCCCTTTCTTTCTCTTCTTTTCTCTTATGTTTCTATCTCTTCTTTTCTTTCCACTTTTCCTTTATATATCTTTCTATCCAATTTCTTTCCTTCACAATTCCTCTCTCAAAACATCTACCAATTTAATAAATAATCACCCGATTATTAAATAAACCCCATAATTCATGTAATTAATTTAAGTAATTAATTACTAAAAATTGGACTGTTACAGAGGGGGTGGTTTAGACAAATTCAAAAGAGTATGTGGGATTGGGTTCGGTTGAGTTTATTGGCCCATTAAGATTCAAATCTGACCGATGTTGTTTTAGAAAATTTTATCCCATACCTAAAGATCGTTCTCATATTCCTACAATTCATTTAATTTGATTAAAATATCCTTAAATAGATAATTTATATTTGACAAAAAAAATTACATTCTGAATAACTTTTCATAAGTTATCTGAAAAATGTAAAATAAAATGAATTTATATAATATAAGAAAACCGTGGTCTAAAATATTCAACCGTTGCGTAAAGTCAATTATACTCCTTTTATCAACACTTTTAAACAATCTCCAAAATAACAAATTTGTATTGAAAAACTTTAAATAACTCATTTGGGGAGCATAAAACATAATGAGTTTAGGCAAAACAAGAAAATCATGGTCTAAAGTGAATAACCATTGTCTAAAAACCTTTAACAATTCAACCCATACTTATTTTTACAAACTACACCATATTTAATATTTATCCACTCTTTGAAAAAGAAACCATCTGAAAACTTAATTAACTTTAACTAAGTTGTTTGGTGAGCAGTTTGAAAATTATCGAAACACTTTAATTAAGTTATCTAGTAAACACTTTAAAAACTACCGAAATACTTTAATTAAGTTATTCGGTGAAACACTTTAAAAATTACCGAAATACTTTAATTAAGTTATCCGGTACATCAAAAATTAAAAAATTAACTACTGAAACTCTTTTGCTAAGTGTTCTCTACCAAAACTCTTTTGCCAAGTGTTATAGTACATTAAGAATTAAAAAGTTTACTATCGAAACTCTTTTGTCAAATGTTTTAGTAAACTAATGTAGGGTAAAAAAAATTTCGATTTTGAAAAATTTAATAATAAAAAAAAGAAGGTATAATTAAAGTATTTTGATAAATATTGGAGTATAGGAATAATGGTAAGGGTATAGGAAAAATTTTTCGTTGTTTTATTATTAATTAGGTCCAACCCAATTATACTCAAATCCAATAGCAACACCATAAAATTTGTTAGGCCCAACCCAAACCAAATTATACTAACCTAACACTAACCTACAAACTAAGATAAGAAATTTCTGTCAACCGATAAAATCAAATTTAGTTTTAGACGAAATTGAATTCAACTTTTATAACTATGGTTTAGTTCAGATTAACTCGAATCCGCTCATAACCGACCACCTTCCACTTTTACTAATACATCACATTCTTGGATTGCATATGCAAAATGATTATATTATTTTAATGTAAAATAAGTAAAACACCTAATTTTTAAATTCCAATTGCACTCTTTTAAAAATTAGTAAAATTTTCATATTTTTATGCAACCAAGTACATTTATTCACAAGTTCCTATATCGGATATTTATATTATATTTATACAATACATTTTTATTTTATTTTGATTAAAAAATATGTTTTTTAGTAAAATGTGGCACATAAGATGGGATTAGAGGTGATAAAATGGACTGTATGTATGTCCCGTTTAAGCCTGTTTAAAAACGGGACGGACTAAATTAGACATTTGAGCCTGAAAGTCAAATCGCACCTCATTTATTAACAAATTGATAGGTTGGGTCAGGTCATCAAACTTTTTTAGTTTGATTTACTACTTTATTTACAATTATTATTTTTCAATTTTACTACTTTATTTATAAACTTTTAGATTTGGTTGATTTTTTTATTTCATATACCATTATCGTTCAAACAATAATGCACACTTTTAAGAGTTACTAAACAATAAAATGTATAAAAAGTTATAATATTTTACTAAGCAATAATAACAAAAAGTTTACTATTTTATTACTTCTTAATTTTCTAACTCTTATCTCATAAAATATTAGTTCTCATGTGGCAACTTGCACCCACCACGTCACTCTAAGCGAAACAACATGAAAACAAGTTTACCAATTCATGGTGGGGTTAGACGTAATTATTCAAATTTTAGAGAAAAATTAGTGGATTGTTCAGTTAGATCTGTTCATAACCTTATTATTTTTATCTATATAGAAATCAAGAACAAAACTCTAAAATAATTCTTATGATTCAATATACCACCCACTTGTATCCCTTAAACCCATATCAAAATTTAAAAATAAAAAGGAAGCGTACCTGAGTTTGCCACTTGTATCCTTATGGCTCCTTGTATCCCCTCTGATGGGAAGAGAGAATTTTTTATGATGAGCCGTATTTTCTAATCGCTCTATAAATGGGGACCATAACCCCTATATAAATAATCTTAGGTTTATTTCTTAGTTTTCAACAATCTAATTTGACCTCTCATCAAATTAGATATTGACTTATGGTATCTATACAATAATATCATATTTCATGATATTTATACTTTTAGCCACATACGTTAGACCACTGCAGTTTTGGCTAATTAAATAATGGCCCTAACACATGCAATATTACAGTTGTGACCCAAATTCTAACAATCTCTCATTGGTCATATATGTAACTTTACACATGTGTTAGACTTTATGAGCTCAAAATTTGCCATTATATTCTTTAAGCATATCCAAAGTATCTCGTCCATTAGTCATGTCAGTATATAAAATCAAAGTGATTTTCGTTATATGAATCATAACTAAACCCTTCAATATTCACTAATAATGACACAACTAAGTGACATAGACTCATCATAAAATGTGCAACATGAAAACCAGATAAAATTGGTCTGTATATGTCGATTTTCAAGCGGTCCTACTTTACTTTAGTGAGACCATTCAATAACTTTATTGTACAAAATGTAAATTACTGAATATCAAACTTTAATATTGGGAAAATATCCAAAATCATAGTATGCATACATAATACCAAACACATAACATAAGATTCATAATCGAATAACTCCTACTAAACCAAAGACTTCTCTAACGGTAAAACATCCATGCGAGCAATGTGCTCATGAAAGACCATGGGTGGAAAACCTTTTGTAAGAGGATCTGCTATTGCGAAGTTTGTCCCCAAGTGTTCTATGAAAATCTGTCCACTTTGTACCCTTTCCTTAACAACTAGGAACTTGATGTTAATATTGTTAGGACAAGATTTGTTCTTGATATATTCTCTTTTAGTTTTGATGGTAACAAAAGTATTAAAAGTACAATGGTTTATTTTATGTGTATTTTATTTATGCAGGTTCTTGTTCTTCTACATAAATAATTATAATATGTTTACTTAAGATACACTTGGAGTTGCTTCATTGCTAGCTTCTAGTGGCAGAATCTGAAGAATAATTTCTAGTGTGGTTTGATGAAGACTCTGAACTAAAGGCCTCAATATTCAGACGAGTTTCTACACTTAGTAATTGTATATCAGCTTTTGGTACCATTCAGAGTTGGTGATAAAGTTGTCAAATATTTGTACTACTAAAAGCATGTTGTATTGTCTTATCAGCCTGTCAACTCGAGTCTACAAGATTGCGAGGCTCAAGAAAAGCTGGTACGTTCTATGGATGTCTGCTCCCAACGACTCTATTAGTACAAAATTTCTTGAAGCTCAAAGGTTAAACATGTTACACAAAGGATTCAAAAATCTGTTGTGCATCCATCTACGATGTCTCTTGTACTATGGAGAAAAAGAAAAGACACTTGATCAAGTCACCTTCTCAACGACTAGTTTCTAGAAAGGCTATATATATGGCTAAAGATTCAAGCCTGAATTTTTAACAAGGATTCTTTTGTTGAAGGAGTAGCAATATCAAGCAATTATCAACTCTATGTAATATTTTTCTGTTGTAGGTTGTAATTGTAAAAGTCTTAAGATTTCTTACTCCTATATATATTTAGAAATCTTAAGTGCTTTAGGTCTTTGTTATGGTGATATCCTGTACCTATGATGCTTGCATCATGTACACCTTGTTCTTTATTCTGCTGAGCCTTCAGTAGTTTAAATTAAGTCTCCTGCTTTGTGCTAGAGCAAAAAGTCTTATCTCATTGGGATTCAAGCAACAAGTCTTGAGTCAAGATGCTTAAACCACGTAAGTCTCATTGCTTAAGTGTTTGAGTTGTGAAAGTCTTATTCAACTAGTCTAATTGAGAAAAAAAAGTCTTAGACATGTGCTCTAAGCAAAGGTAAGTCTCATCCAGAAGACAGATGAGCAGGTGGCTCAATCTGATGGTGTAAGCAACGGAAGTCTTAGACATGAGCTCTGAGCAAAGGAAAGTCTCAGCAAGAAGACAGATGAGCAAGTAGCTCAATCAAATGGTGTGAGCAAGGAAAGTCTTAGACATGTGCTCTAAGCAAAGGGAAGTCTCAACCAAAAGGCAGATGAGTAGGCGACTCAGTCTGATAGTGTGAGAAAAGGGTAAGTCTTAAACATGCGCTTTAAGAAAGGGAAGTCTTATATAGTTGGTATGAGCAGTTGTAAAAGACTTTTGCAGAAGCATAAGAGATTGTAATCATGAATTAGTTATAATAAAAGACTCTTGTGAGGCAAGGAGACTGGACTATCCTTAGTTAGGGGAGGAACCAGTATAAATTTTTTGTGTCTTCTACTGTTATTTTATTTACTTCTGCTGTATTCGTTGCCAACTGAATTAACTCAGAACCTGAACATCAGTTCTAATTCTGAAACTCTGATCAGAAGCTAAACAATAAGAAAATGCAAAACAAAATTCAACCCGCCTTCTTGTGTACTTTTCACACCATCAATTGGTATCAGAGGATGGTCTGTGCTTAACACTTAACAGTGGTACAAATATTGATCCAATAGGAAAAGTATATTTATTCTTCAAGAAGGGATCAAGTGCCACATGAAAAATATCATATAGCTTTTTCTATCATATTCAAATGGGTGATTCCATTGAATTTAAATGATGGAAAATCTAAACATATTTTTAACTCATTAGACTTGATAAAGAGTTGTTGAAGGTCTACATAATATCCTTGAAAAAGGTATTACTATAGAAGTTGATGGTGTTATAAATGATCTTTTTGAAAATCTCTTTCACCAACTCAGAAAATGCATATTGAATATCTTTAGAGATAGCTGCATTCTGGTAGATGCACTATCTCACTTCTGAGTATATCAACATCATTGATATGTCTGATGCTTGGACTATCTTTGAAGTCTTGTGCTTGGATTTTTGGGGATCAATTTGTGAAGCTTGAAGTAGTTACAGTTCATCTAATCTTTTTAAGCAAATACTGAGAGGTCTGTTTCTTGACTTAAATCTAAAATCACAGTTCTTTTTTTTTATGTTTACATCCTGAATTTGTTGTGTTATGAAGATTTATCTTACAGTCTATAAAGAAAAGAAATGAAGTTGGATGATGAAAAACTATTCAATAGATCATCTTCTCTTCTTTAGCTTAAGTTCTTTGGAATGACTAATGATGAGAAACTTAGGTTTCTTGTCAGAAGGACTTTCATACTGGCTGAATGGATTGTGATATCTGTTGATAGAAGAGTAACTTTAAGAGCTTCTGAAATATGTGTAAGAAAACAATTCTGAAATATTCAACTAATTTCCTCATGTGGGTCGGGTTCAACCCACGCGAAACCACGCTTTTCCTCGAAGAAGATCCGAAATGGGTTCAAACAGTTCTCAAAGACGCGTCGAAGCTTCGAGCTATTACTGTCCCCTATGGGTTGGCCTTGGGTGAGCCAAGCTTATTGTACAATAAAAATAACTTTGAATTTCTCTCAATTCGGTTCGAATTTTACCTTATAACTAGTAACACTTAAGGGTGGATAAGATGTACCACCCGACGTTAATCAAATGGACCAGTTGCAATATTTAGTTTCGGGTCGATTTATTTCAGTTTCACGGGTTGAGGGGGTGGTTTAAACAGATTCAAAAGAGTATGTGTGATTGGGTTCGGTTGAGTTTATTGGCCCAACGAGATTCAAATCTGACCGGTGTTGTTTTATAAAATTTTATCCCATATCCTAAAAATAGTTCTCATATTCCTACAATTCATTTAATTTGATTAAAATATCCTTAAATAGATAATTTATATTTTACAAAAAAAATTACATTATGAATAACATTTGGTAAGTTATCTGAAAAGTCTAAAATAAAATAAGTTTATATAATATAAGAAAACCGTGATCTAAAGTATTCAACCGTTGCCTAAAGTCAATTATACTCCTTTTATCAACACTTTTAAACAATCTCCAAAATAACAAATTTGTATTGGAAAACTTTAAATAAGTCATTTGGGGAGCATAAAACATAATGAGTTTAGGCAAAACAAGAAAATCGTGGTCTAAAATGAATAACCATTGCCTAAAAACCTTGAACAATTCGACCCATACTTATTTAACGAACTACACCATATTTATCCATTGATTGAAAAAAAATTAAACCATCTGAACACTTAATTAACTTTAATTATGTTGTTCGGTGAGCAGGTTGAAAATTATTGAAACACTTTAATTAAGTTATCTTATAAATACTTTAAAAACTACCGGAACACTTTAATTAAGTTATTCGGTGAAACACTTTAAAAACTACCAGAATACTTTAATTAAGTTATCCGGTACATTAAAATCTAAAAATTTGGCTATCGAAACTCTTTTGCCAAGTGTTATCTACCAAAACTCTTTCGCCAAGTATTCTGGTACATTAAAAAATAAAAAATTTACTATCAAAACTCTTTTGTTAAATGTTTTGATAAACTAATGTAGGGTACAAAATTTTTCGATTTTGAGAAATTTAATAATAATAAAAAAGATATAATTAGAATATTTTGATAAATATTGAAGTATAGGGATAATGCTATAGGTATAGGATAAAGTTTTCGTTGTTTTATTATTAGTTAGGTCCAACCCAATTATACTCAAATCCAATAGCAACACCATAAAATATCCCAACACTGATGCTTGGTGATCTCCCTCAGGGGCAAACCCACAGAGGAGAGTAGGAGGACCAAAATGTGTGATCTTGTTTGCACGCAATGATGCGAATGATATGTGGGACCTTATGTGTAAAGATTAGGGTATTACACACTATATGAATGATCTAATCAATATAACCACATGGTGAACTAACAAAACTATTATAACAGATCCCCTCACGAAATAACTCACTAACCACTACTAGGAGCTTTATAACCCTAGTCTGCCACCATAAGAAGGGTTAGACAATGTATAGAACGTTAATTCTCTATGCCACTACTCGGGGTCTTTTATCCCTATTCGACCAGCGTAAGAAGAACAGTTGCCCTAGGTCCACCATATAGACTAAGGGTTAGTAATCCTTATGTGTCCAAAATTAGATTAACAAAGTATCTCAAATAAAAAGCATTAAGATTAAGAAACAACTGAATATAATTATATATCAATAGGTTCATAGAACAACCAAATCAACATAGAATCCAACAATATAGAAATAGGTTCATCATAACACAACTTAACCTAGGAGAATTTAGCAACACATTATTCAGAAAATAATACCACAATTGTTAGATGAAAATAACATAAGAAGTCCCTTGGAGAGATAGACTCTAATGGATTCAAATGCTCTGAAAATCTCCACTTGTGCTCTCAAAATTGTGCCTTAGCCTCCAAAATTCATAACCCCTATCAGATTGCTGAAAATCCCCATAAAAAGCATTCAGAACGTGTCAGAAAAAGGCCCAGAAAAGCACCCATCGCGCGCATTTTATATTTATCACGTGCGTGTTGTAACTTTCCCTCTTCTATCACGCATGCGATAAAGCGTGTGATTATTTCAGTAGCTATGTATTTTTCACCCTTTTTCCACCAGAATTTCCACTAAGCCCCATTCTTCCATCATTTTCACTCATCTTTTTCGGGTCTTTCTTCATCGTTTTCGCTCCTCTTTTGCTTGTTTTTCACTGATTCTTTGACTAATTAGGTGCAATTACAGACTGTCGTCACAACCCTAAACTTGAATTTTTTCTTGTCCTCAAGAAACTCACCTCCAACTACATATTTCAATAGATAACAAGTCGTACAATCCCTTGGCATGTAGCTCACTAACCTAGGGATTAACTTCCTAATCCCTCAGGCCAATTGTACCGTTAGAGTAGGCAATAAAACACATTAATACCTAAGTCACAATTCCTAATTATCGTATCCGTAGTCAATTAGAAAATTCAACAACTATAGTAGTTCAGATAAATAGCCCTAGGGTCAGTAGTCACTATTTATTAAAATTAAATCGAATGTTGTAACAAACAATAGGTAATGAGCATAATCTATAACTAAATAATAACATAGTCAAAACAATTACATTAACGTCATCCAATATATGGCCCAATCAAATACAAATAGAACATCATCATCAAATAAGACCTAACCTAAGAGGAATTTAGCTGCTCATGTTGAAATTAATCAATATTATGAGCGTAGATTCGAAGAGTATGAAGAATCTTCGGAGAAAAAGCTCTGTAACGGTTTAAATGGTATCTAAAATCTCCAAAATCGCTCAAATACGTCACTTTTCTCTATTGGGAATCAAACCCTTTTTTCTCCTCCACTTTTTCCTTTTAAAGACTTCAAAGTGTGTCATGCAAGTGTCCTAACTTGGCCGCGCCTAGGAACAATGCGGGCACGATGAGCAATGATGTCAGAAACGTGGTTGCGTTAGCAGGTAACGTGGGTGCCTGAATTCTAGAAGCTGCAACGTGTTTTTGCTCTTATTTTCACCAATTTCCACACTAAGTCCTTTTCTTCACCCTTTGTGACCTTTCCATGTTTTTTCCAAATTTTTTCTTCTAACTTGCTTATTTTTAGGTCAATTTGTCTGATTTTTCTTGCTAAATGACGTACAATGATAACATGTCATCACTTGTAATGGCTATATACCCTTTCTTTCTTTTATACATTGGTAATCAATTATTTTGAGGGCTCCCAATCGATTGGATAAAGATGTCAATCGATTAGCAATTCAATTTCGCCCATGGATTTTTTTTCTTTTTGAGATTTTCCTTCTCCTATATAAAGGAGGGTCTCCTCCTCTTCATTTCACAACATTTTCTGAAGCTCTTCATTTTCATTGGAGTTTATCTCTCTATTTTTTCTTTCTCTCTCTAAAAATAATTTTCTTTTGCTTTAGTTGTCTTGGTGCTCTTAAGTGAAATATTACTTGTGATGAAGAATTTGTAAGTGGTTGTGTTGTTGCTTTCATTCATGAGAGTGTGATACTCTTAGGAAACTAAGTTTGAATGGATGGAAGACTTATACCCATAAATTGGAACTCTTTCCATATTAAATATTATTAGTTAGACTATTTGTGTTTTTTAAGTGGTAGACTGCCAGCCTGTGCATGAACCTTTGAATGTTTGTGAAAAGGGAAGACATTTTTCATGATATAATGTATGTTGAACTTACATGAGAATATCCTTGCAATATTAAAAGGATATTTGATCATGTTGGACTTCCACACAAAGATCCTTGCGGCCTTTAAATGTTATTTGAAAGCATTTGACTTCCATGCAAAAAATCTAGTCGCCTTAAAAAGATATTTGAACATGTTGGACTTCCACGTGAAAATCCTTGCTGCCATAAAAGGCTATTTGAAAGTGATGGACTTTCATGCAAATATCCTTGCCACTTGGAAATGTTATTTGAACATGATGAACTTATCTGTAATGATCTTTTCTCCCTTAAAAGGATATTTGAAAGCGTTGAACTTCCATGCTAATATCCCTGCCGCCTTGAAATAAAATTTGATGGACTTCCATGCAAAGGTCCTTGCCGCATCTTAAGGCAATACGAATACATTGGATTTCAATGGAAATTTCCTTGCCGCCATCCAGAGCAATATGATCAAACTAACCACCAAGGGGCATGTAAGAAGTCTAGTCCAAGAGACTTAATTTAAAAGTCTTGTCTGAGGACTTGATAGTAGTCATCCCCGAGACGTCTAATGCCTTACATGAGGGACTTGAAGTCTCATCATCCAGGCTCAACATAACCTCACCTAAGGGACTATGAGTCCTATCGAATATGCCTATCTAAACTCCCCACCTAAGGGACTTAGAGTTTCCTTTGGCAGGATCTTACATAAAATCTTTCCCAAGGGGAGCTACCGAAGTCTATCCCAGGAGACTTAACTTAAAATTATTTTCTGAGGGCTTGGTAGAAGTCCCACTCGAGAGCTTTAACACATTGCTTTATGGACTTTAAGTCTTATCTTTTAGGATCAACATAACCTCGCCTAAGGAACTAAGAATCCCATCAAACATGCCTATCTAAACTCCCCGCTTGAGGGACCCAAAGTTTCCTTGAGCGAGATTCTACCTAAATTCTTGACCAAGGGGAGCGATCGAAGTATAGCCCAATAGAATTAGCTTAAATAGTTATTTCTTTTGGTGAAAGTAACAAGTGTTTTAAACCTATGGTGAAATCCACAGAGACACAAATGTGATTTTGTCTTCTCTTCTTAGCAGTTCATCTTTACACCATGAATGTTTTTCTCTTCTTCTCCAAAACCAGCTTCTTATTATTGAATCCATGTCAATTCATTATCCTTTTTGTTGCATTGTGCAATTTTGTTGTTGCCTTTGTGTGAATTAGATAGTGAGTTGATAAATATTGTTATGATTGATCAAGCTCTTGATATCAATCAAGAACCAAGACCCATCCATTTATAAACTTGATAGAACCTTGTGTGTGTGTTCTTCGTTCACCAAAATTGAATTACTTGACCAACACCTTGTAATTTTAGTGGTTGGTAGAGATTATTTGTCAATGTTCATCATTTTCATCCTTAGTCTTTTTCCTTTGATTGCAGACCTTTCCTCTAAAGATTGAGTGTTAAGGGAGAGTAGTGGTACATTAGAGTATCTAAAGTTTTTGTGTGAAGCTCGTTGTTATGTAACATATGCAGGTATCGTTTCTTGAATGTAGTTTGCTATTGATTTGTAATCTATCAATAAAAGAGTTTCCAATATAATCCAAGGAAGACTTTGGCGAGATCAAGTATCAACAGTTCTTAAGGTAGAGTTAGATGTTGTCCTTCTTTGGTGGCGTTGGAGAAATATTGCTCGCAGAAAAAGTTGGGACTGTCCAATATAGCTCAGTAAATAGCGATCGCTCAGACAAGAAATTAGTGGGATAAGGGGATCACCACACATGAGCACTTGGAGCAGGTTTTTATGGATAACCAGGTTATTAGATCAAGATCTTGATGGATCTTGTTTATGTTATGAGTTTAGTGTCTGAATCAATAAGGAAATTATCGTGTGATTATTATTTGTAATCAACATATTGTAATCAATTGTATCAAAATAGTGGAAGACCGTTATTTTGTGTTGATGGCATCATCCATTAAGGAGTGTAGTAGGCAAAGTGAGGATGAACGCCAAAGCACTATATATCTCTGTGTATCTTTTCCTTTCCCTTCTATCTTTTAGTTTTCAAGCATTCATTCATATTTGATGTTGCATCATTGTATGATTCATTGATTATACGCCATATAGGTTAGACCATGCTTATAGAAATTTAATGTATAAGCTTAGGTTTGCGGTGTACCAATCTTATGGAATCATCATGAAGCTAATTATGCTTTGTTAAAAACATCTAAGTAACATGTTTTTAAATCACTTCGTCTAAAACGACTCTGTTTGTCTTGGAAGTGACTTGCAATAGAAACAATCAATCTCGTGTATCATTTTTGTAGGTTCATTCACTTATATGCTTCAAAGCTCTCGTGTTTTTGTGTTTTGATTATGTGCTTCTTAAAATCTCTAATTTTGTTTATGGGACCTGAAACATTTTTCAAATTGTCTAAAGGTAATAAGGGTCTATTCAACTCCCCTTCTAGACCTTTGTGTATCCATATTCACACTGACAACTTTAAATTCAAATTTAAATCTCCATTTAAATTGAATTGATCTCAGTTATCTTTAACAAACAAATCCACATAAATGCATTGCTAAAAAATGGCAACAATTTTGATTGAAATCAATCAGAAATTTCGCATCTAATAACATGCATCATAGCATGCTGACAAGGGCTGGATGTTGCACTACACGCATGTTGGAACATTGTGTCCACATATTACACCAGAACATCTAAATTAACTTTCTTCATATAAATCTTCTTTGTAGAGTAAATCTTGGATTAAATCATAACCAAATCTTCCTTCAAAGCAAATCCAATCTAAGCTTTTTTGGCTAAATCAAATATAAATCTTTTAATAAAATCATATCATCCATTTTCCTGATTCAATAAAATCTTTTACAAACTTCTTCCAAAATCAAACTATTGCATCTTTTGAAGAAATTAACACCACAATAAATCTGAAGGAAATATGATGATGATCATAATTCAATTGTTGCACAAAGATGTCACATAGCATGTGTTGAACATCTTGTTCAAGAAGTCGCTCATAACCAAATCTTTTTCTTAAGAACTTTAGCAGAAACTTGGACTAAACTAATCTTATTAGAAACAAACACATCCATGCTTAGATTTCTTCATGAAATCTAGCTAACAGACTTAGGCCATATTCAGGAACACATTCTGGAACATTTTGTTTCACATGTTGCCTCTACACCAAAATACATCTTATACATATGTTGTTTTTACCTAATACAGTCAATCACATAGAATAACAAAAACTCTTAAGAGAAGAAGAAATAATGGGTAAACTCAGATTAACATCGAGGTGCATAAAATATGGGTCTATCATGTCATTTTGGTAGTTATTATTGGTTGTTGGAGGTGTGGTGTTGGAAATAATTGGTGAAGCTAATATTGAGGGATATGTATGTGTTGTTGTTTCAATGATGGGGTCAAGAGAAGCAATCATTGGTTAAGAGAGGATTTGAGATTGAAAAGGAGATAAAAAGATTAAATATTGGGAGATGGGGAAATTAGGGTTTGAAGTTGAAGAGGAAACGAAAATGATGAAGCATGTGATGATGGTGAAATCAGAGTCTGATTTAGAAGATGAAAGGTGAAAGATGAGAGTTGTAGTGGTTAGAGAATTAAGGTTTGAGGTTGAGGATGAACTGAAAAAGATGGATAGAGAAGAGAACAGAGGGAAAGAGAGAGAAAATAAAAGACAAAGTGAAAGAAATATTTGATCTTTTGGTTATCATATAGTGTGAAAAGTGTTCGAACTACAATAAAGGGGCAAGAAGCAAAAATTTAGATTTGGAAGGATTCCCTCCGGGATTTATATCGTCTCCACAGGGATCGGTGCAAGGAAAAGACCGTCGTTCAACAGTCTCTATATTTCTAAGCATATGGTGCAAAAAGTTAGGTTGAAAGATTTAAGGCACCAAAAATAAAGGCAGAAAATATAAAGGCGGAAAATATAAAATAAAGACTGAAATATAAACAGTGCCTTGTTGGAATTGGATCTCATCAATTGATAACACAAGCATTCTTCTAATCATGTTATACACAACTCCAACTTTCATCTAATATCATCACGTATCACACACAACAAAGGTTATGTCTAACGCAAAGTCGAGAGGCCAACCGTATTGTCTCATCGGAGATATATCTCATGCAACAAAACCAACACAGAGCATTAAGAACTGATACTCACGTGAATCTTCAACCTAAATTTATGTCTAGAGTTTAGACCCAACAAATACTACTATAACACCAATATCAAATTAATGATTTAATTCATATATAAGGTCATGATCAGAATACGTACACATGATTAACACTTTTTTACATGTATTCAACTAATCTGCCAAATGTATGTGAACAAATTTCTCATCTCTATTATCATGTATCCTCAAAATATCGTCCGCGTCAAGAACGTTATCATGGTCTCTACCATGTTGATCATACTCATGCTACTCATGCTACTAATCAATATAATATGATGCAAATGAATATCAACTTACAAGACCGTGTCAAAAGTTTGCTAATTGATAGATGAAAATCCAAGATCAAAGATTTGAAAAGAGTTTTGTCAAGACCCACAAATAAGCAATTAAAGACAATCAACAATATTGAATCAAAACTAGTTCACAAACATACATTAGATGAAATACACAAGGTATCAAAAGATTACATCCAAACTCAACAAGAGATTGAAGATCTTACCTTCTCCCTCTTAGGATTTGTGTTTCTCTCTCTAGAATATATTTGGAATGAAGAGAGATAATTTTTTTACCCCAAAAATATAACATTTGTTTCTAAAAAGTAAGAAAAGTACTTATATAGTATTTACAAAATCTGTGATGTCCGCACTGCGAACAACCTATGCGCCTAGCGAAGTCCTCTATTTGGCACTTGAAGTGCCTCAAGAACAGTTAAATCACCCTTGAAAAATATTTGAGTTCACTGTGCAAGCAATTCTTCGCACTTCGAACTACCTCGCTACAAGTTCGCGCACAACGAACTTAGGGTTCTCGCTGCTACTTCGCCCAACGAACATTCACTGGCTGCTCGCTATTGTTCGCCCAATGAACATTGCAGAATCTTCACATTTCTTTGGCTTTCTTGTATAACCTTTTGTGTCTTACTCATTTATGTTTTATGCCTAATTACTGCACAATAACACACACATCAAGGAATCCAAAGGTATTTGCAATATAATTGAATAATCACACAAGAACATGAATTACATCTATACAAATATGAGAATTGAGTTGAAAAGTGCCAAAAAAGATGATTCATTTTAAGTTAAAATTTGCACTTAATATAAAGTTGGTCCTTAGAGACAACCAACAAAATAATGAATGGTTATAACAAACCAACCATAGAAATACACTAATAACAATAAATCAATATAACTTTTACAATAATTAAACTAGTTATGTTTAAGACTAAGAACTTTTATGTTAGAATGGAACCAAAAACTATAATATCAATTATTGAATTCCAGCCATTAGCAACAATCGGAGGTATATATCTTAAATATGTGTTAGAGGTATAAGAAAAGTTTAAAAAATTATAAGAGAAATTATTAAAAAAGTATTTAGAAATCAATGATTTGGAGAGAAACGTTATTTTAAATAAAATATTATGGTGATTGATGATTCATGTAGCTGATCACATTTAATGAAATAATGATTGTTGTTGTACATTGTATAGTGATAGAATTTCTTATTTGAAATTTAAAGAAATCTAGTAAATGTGTTGTATTTTAACACATTCCAAAACTATATCTCCAAGATAAATTTTGAAATAAATCCAGAGGTTTATGTCCGAACACAAATTTTTTTTTTTTTAAAAAAAGGGAAATTCTCATTTGTATATCCTGCAGACGTGAATTTCCAGACCACAAATTTCATCATGACGTTGTAGATTCTGCAGAATAAGGGCATTTTGGAAGAGAACTATATTAAAAATCTTATAGGGAGATCTATCAGCAAATTAAGCGGTGTAAATAGTATCCCATATTTGATTCTTAAGAGCCCTATGAGTGAGTATTAGGCTGAACAACTGTGCTTGTATTGTAAATGGGCTGTAATAAACTGATTGAGTAAGGACCCAACACGAAAGAGATGTTAACTTGACACCCTTAAAAATAGATATAGTCCCCTTCCAAAAACGTTTATTTGACTATAATATTCTTCATCATTAAATGATAGAAGCCATTAATATATAGTGACTCGTATTGTTATTCTTTTATACAATGTAACTAAGGCATCTTTTGTTACAGTGAATTTTATATTGTGCATATTATCAGCAGCTTTTTTACAATTTATATCTGTGAAATTTACTGCTAAGATCAATTAAAGTGTTTGATGAAATCTAAAAAAAAATTAAATGAAAATGGCATTGTTATATTTAATATTATTTAATTTAGGCTAAAATAGTATATCATCAAATTTTATTACCATGTTAATCATTCTATCAATAAAATTTATTTTTGGAATAACATTAGTGAAAAATAAAATTAAGAAACCCTTTCTTCAAAATTCAAGTTTGTGAGTCACAATCCTATTGGAATGTTAATGGAGATTAGTGTCGCTATGATTTGCCACAACTTGATTCTTATCTTCATATATGAGGCAAACTCATAATCAACATTTGCTTCATTCTCAAGTGGACAAAAAGCTAGACTATGTATACTACTTGCCCATTTGATCAATCGGCCATACCAAACAAACCTATAAAACTCTTCCTTGCAAGTTGATACACGCTACATTAGCTTTGAATAAGTATCTTTTATTTTTTTTTTGGGCTCAAAATAAGTATCTATTTGAAAATCAGTTGTTATCCACCACTTAAAAATATATGTTACTTTTTAATAAATAAGATTATAAATTTCTGACTAGGTTCTTAAGGTATATCTAGCTGGATGATATTAAAGTGTTTTTTTAGAATGATATTGTTAAGGAGTTTGAGCTGGATGATATTAAAGTGTTTTTTTAAGAATGATATTGTTAAGGAGTTTTGAGAGAGTTGGAAGTACTAGTGGGATTAATGTTTAAGGACTATAAGAGAGATATCCGAAATTTTAAGATGTTAGATAAATAGGTATTTTCTATTATAAATCCAATAGTTCACTTATTCATAGGTAATGTGAGACTTTAACCACTCACACTTGCATCCAACATTCTCTCCAATAAGTGTGAGTTCCCAACATCCTATAATAGGATCTAACACCGGATTCGGTTTCCGCTCTTCCACAAAACCGAACCACGACTTTTATACTACTGTTGGGGGAGTCTGGGAGAGTCGGGAATACCAATGAGACTAATGCTCCAGAACCACAATAGAGGAAGACACCACATCTCAACTCAAAACCTTAAGGTGTTAGATAAATGAGACATCTCTCTTATATATTCAACATTTCACCCATTCATAACCAATATAAAACTTTAATCACTCACACTTGCACCCAACGAATATTAAAGTGTTTTAAAAGGTTAAATTTTTGGATTATAGAATATAAATACATTGATGGGTATTTTGTGCATTTGGATTTTATAATATGAGAATTTTCAATCCAGAAAATAAGGAATGAAAAAGATGAGATTTTGTAGGTTATAATGATTATTGTTAGACGATTTTTAGTCTAGGGAGCATTGAGTATTGGGCAAAGAGCAACACAAGTGAGAGAGACACCACATATTCACCCAAAACCTTAAGGTGATATGGTGATAGGTGTATGGATTCTCACACTTGTTATATTATTCCAACACTCTCCGTCAAGTGTGAGTCCACAATACTCCCCCTCATATGGAAACCTTTTTTCCCACATATATTTGTATCGTCGTTGACACCTATTACTAGACACCTCTTGTTAGGTATTTCAAATACACCTCTTTCTTGGGCGTTTCGATTTCAATGGGACACCACTTCCTGGTGAGACATTTCGATACATGTAAGTCGGTCCTTTTACGAACCAAAGACTCATGATACCATGTTAGAGGAGTTTTAGGCTAGGGAGCATTGAACATTGGGCCAAGAGCAACACAAGTGAGAGAGACACTACATATTCACCTAAAATCTTAAGGTGATATGTTTATGGGTTCTCCCACTTATAAATGCTCAAGTCACCACATTCCTATCCAATGTGAGACTATTATCCATACTACTCACACTTGTTATATTATTCCAACAATTATAGGATGTTTTTGAATTTTAAAATCCAAACTTTGAGTGACATTTTGCAAGTTCGAACTCTAGAAATCCAAAATTTTCAATCATAAGAGAAGAAGTGCATGAAAGAGGAGAGGCTTAGTTGAATATAAGATTTTTGGATTTTAGATACTTATATATATTTTAATTATAAAATATATAAGGTACTTTTGAATTTCTCAAGAGTTTTTTTGTTAAGAGAGTTAAGTGATCATTTTTCTAATTTTTTAAGCCAATAATCCATTTTAAAAAGGGGTTCCTTTATCCATCTTTAGTGATGTTCCCACATTCTTATGAAAAACTAAAAATGCTTGGAGATACATTTTTGGACGCATCTTATCCACGCCATTATCTATTGTAAGTGAATCACATTCTGATTTTTGCCAAAATTTAGTGTACAGAAATGTATCTTCGTATAACTTATGAAAATATACCTCCAAACACGTTTTTAGTCTAATACACGTCATACTTTCCACCTTCTTAATTTCTAGCCAAACATACCAAGTGCTCAAGTTTCTCAAGCTTCTCTAACACCTCCAAATGTTTTATCAATCCAAATTTGTTTTTTTTACTCATTTCAATCCAAGTGGTATATCAATTACTTCTCAACATCCATTCAATCCAACTGTTTTAAGTACAACTACACATTTAATAAGTTTTTTCATTTCTTTTTTTTTCTCTTCATGTATTACGAAATAAGTATATTATGTTGTTTAAGAAACATTATTATATAGGTAGTTATACTCATTTATGGACAAAAGTTCTTATTACATCTATGTGTTTTACCTTAGATACTTCATTGACTTCGATCATATTCATGAGTAGAACATGGGGCCTCTTATTTGGTTTATTTATACTTGAAGTTAAATGAAGGTTGTCTTTGGAAGGCCAGACAGAAGAAAGTAAGTTGCATGCTACTTATGATAATATATTTGCATTTTTACTATTAATGTACTATTTTCATAACACTTTTGATACGACATTACTAATATTTCATCTATTCTGTTTTCAGGCATGGATCCTCCAGCACTTTTTACGCATCTCTTACTAGTCATATGTTGATGACTACACTGAGGATCCTCCACGTGCTTGTACATTCGTCCCCCTCAGAGCGAATCAGGTGACCGAGCCCTTTAGAGTATTTCTTGACCATACTACAACAGATGATATAAGCTACACATTATATGACGATCATCGTCAGGCGTACTTCTTGGATGACATAGCCTTCTACACTAGATGGTTAGCTTATAGGTCATACCTGATGTATCCATATATGCCTGAGAGAGTCATACGCTAGTTCGAGTATCCATTAATTATCCCAAGATACCCCTTTGTGTCTGCTTCTCCCGCAACAGTATGTAGATATGTAGATGCGATGTATGATTATTTATATAATCATATTGTACCATATGAAACAAGAAGTGTGGTTGATCCTCACCAATAGTGCATTTGGCTACATCTGATGATATTTTAGAGTATTACATTCTTACATAACATCAGATGCTCATGCAGATCAACCTAGGCTAGCTCATCAAGAGATATTTGAGAAGGAGCAAGCTAGGGCATATCATGTCGTTAATATGTTACCTACATGTCGTCGTATAAAGGCTATTGGGTAAGCTTGTATAGAGAGAGGATACTTTCGAACTTCTGGGAGGGCCACTATAGATGTCATTCTATCTGAGGCTCGGACGACATTACAATACATGATTCAAAGAAGGAACAAAGGGGTTAAATATACCCAATAGTATTTGTTAAAATTTGTATTTTAGATTATGGATAGTATTATGGTTTGTATTTTGTCATTTTGATAGTATTATAGATTCTAAATTGATTCTAATATATGACATTTTAATTTTATTACACCAATGTATGTATTAATTTATAACAAATTTATTATGATAATATTAGTATACTTATTCTAAATGTCTTGTTACATCAGTGTCTTTCTCTAAAAGTGTCAAATTTTACTGCCTAAAGGGTGATTATGAAAGTATACATTTGTAAGTTTTACGAAAATGCATCTCTAAAATAAATTATAGTAATATGAGAGTGTGACTCGCTTACGAAGGGATGTGCCATGTGTATGGAATGCGTACATAAATATAATTCTAGGGTAGTGAAGGGAAATTTTGGATATTACAAAGTGGCTCTTCACCACTAAAGGTGGAAAAGCAACACCTTTTAAAATGGGATTAATTAGACTACTCCCTTGAGCTTTGGGACGACCCAATATCATCATTTTTATAAACATTAAAATTATCAATTAAAATATCTTTAGTTATATGAACTATTATATAACTTCAAGAAATGGGTCAGGAAAATCATATAACTTCTATATGACTCGGATCCTGAATATACAAGATCTCCCACAATTGAGTATAGTATTCATATCTTGTCAATCTTACTATGATAACATAGTCAATGGTGATAAGAGTAATTGATGAACAATGAATTTTCTGTTATAATTTTATAATTGTATAATATTATATTTAAATATTATTTAATTATTATATTTTAATAACAATTATTTGAGCATATATATTTATATTAATTTTATAAATTATTTAAAAAAATTAAGAAACTTAACCAATCAAGTGATCAAATAATTTAAAAAAAAACGGTTAATTGAGTTTTTATAGAAATTAATTAACTAATTAGTTATTTATTTATGATCTAATATATATATATATATATATATATATATATATATATATATATATATATATATATATATATATATATATATATATATATATATATATATATATATATATATATATATATATATATATATATATATATATATATATATATATATATATATATATATATATATATATATATATATATATATATATATATATATATATATATGAATGGATGTCTGGATGTTCCATTTTAAAATAATGCGAATCTTAATTAGCCAACCCCATATATATATATATATATATATATATATATATATATATATATATATATATATATATATATATATATATATATATATATATATATATATATATATATATATATATATATATATATATATATATATATATATATCTATATATGTATATATATATATATATATATATATCTATATATATATATATATATATATATATATATATATATATATATATATATATATATATATATATATATATATATATATATATATAGTGGATGTGGTGAGTTATGGATGTAAGTTGTGGCTATCATATTGGGTTTAAACTCCCTTCTTATGTGGAGAAAGACCCAAATATGATTAGTCCATTTGTCTCACTTATTTAAGTGGAGAGGATTAATTTAGGGTTGAGAGAGATATAGAGAAAATAAGGATTCAAAAGAGAGAAAAGAGGAGAGAAACTCATTTTTATTTTTCTGTAACTAGTCCAATTAAATCGACGATCCCCGATTTATTAACCGTCGGGTCGAGATCAAATTTGGAGGAAAATTTTGTAATACATGTATCTAACTTTTGACAGTTCAAAATATCAAAACAACATGTGAGGTGAGATTTATCTACTTCACCCTGAAGCTGTAGATTTGGGAAATTTTTTAACTTTTGGATTCTTGCTTGTAAGCTAGTTTTCTTTGTGATTTGTGGTTGTTAGCACTACTTTATGAATCACTTTAAGACTCTCTTGTAACCTTAATTGATTATAATGGAGTTATTTATTTGGTCTGGATGAATCATCATTTTAACTCTCATATTGAGGGGTTTTCCACATTAAGAATATCAGTGTTATTTTGTGCTTTTATTTGTTCGATTTGCCATCTTATATTTGTTGTTCAACCTCAAGGTTCCTATAATTCCGAGGAATTTTATTTCCATTGTATATTGGTCTGTTATTGTGTCTTAATTTCCCATTAGAGTGGAGTTAGAGTTCTTGGTTAAGGGCTATCTTACTTATTTGAATGATGGAGTCAAATACAAAGATGAAAGACTTATTATTTGTGAAGAAATTGCATTTACCTGTTTTTAGTTCTGCAAAGATAAATTCTGTGTCTGATGAACAATAAGAGTTTGAACATCAACATGTATATAATTTTATTCGACAATATGTATAAGATAATGTTTATAATCATATTGCTAATGAGACACATGCAAAAAAATTATGGGAGAAGATATGGTCCTTGTATGCCTCTAAATCAGGGAACAATAAATTGTTCTTGTTGAATAGCTTCATAAGTTTGAAGTATAAGGAGGGGACTTCTATTTCATGTTACTTAAATGAATTTCAAGGGCTCATTGATTAGATCTCATCAATGGGTATTAAATTTGATGATGAACTTTTTGGACTATTTCTATTACTATCTTTACTAGAGTCTTGGGAGACATTTCTGAAGGTGAGAAAAATACACAACAAGCAGGGTTGAATTATGTTTCCCAAATCGTACCTACTTTTAAACAGAGTTTAGAATCTGAATAACAAATCCAGCGGATATTGAAACAGAAGAAAATAAAAAGAGGCAAAGAACACACAAAAGTTATATTGGTTCCTCTCCAACTGAGAGTATTCCAGTCCCCTTGCAGCACAAGAGATTTCCACTATAATTAAACATATTACAACTTTTTATACACTCAAGTATAAGACTTTTCCTTGCTCATACCTACAGCCTAAGACTTCCTTGCTTAATCAGCATCTGATCAAGACTTCCTGGTTTAGATCCTCAAATCCTAAGAATTTCCTGCTTAAACCCCTCGTGTTCAAGACTTCCTTGCTTATACTCCTCTAGTACAAGACTTCCTACTTAGACCTTCAGTTCAAGACTTTCTGCTCATATTCCTCAAATCTAAGACTTCAATGCTCAAGCCCAAGGCAAGAGACTTTTATCTAAACTGACTGTTTAGAGAAGGAATAACTTATAACAACACTTGATTAATAATCAGAGGTGTTCAAATATAATACAACACACTTTAACACTAAAGATTCTTAAGCTATACAAGACTAAGAATTCTTATAATATTAACTTCTCTTGAGCTGATACAAGTAGTGTGAAGTCCATGTATGTTTCAGTTGATTTGTTGCGTTATTCACTTGGTTGATCTTCAAATATTTTGCTCCTTTTATAGTTGAAGAAATAAAGTCTTTGAAGCATCCTCAACGGCTATATTCAGATCAAATCTTCTAGTACATCTTCTTTTCCAATAAAGCAGGTGTTGGAACTCATGGCCAAGGAATTATCAACTGAACAAGACCTTTGTCCAGAGAACTCTTCAGTGAAACAAGTACAACATAGTCTTTTGAAGATAATGTCAACTATTCTCTAGTCCCATGATCTAAACTTGAGTTGACATTACTATGTTTCAGAGGCAGAGTTTAGCACGCTTCTGATTCTAAAACGCACTAATGATATCTTTCTAATTAGATTTTTTCACAAGTACTCGACCAGAACCGAACTAAAGCTTCTTTCATGATAGAACCTGTTTCATAAAGTAATATAATTATGTACACAAGAACCAACTAGTTACAAATCCTAATTGTTTTTAAAATACTTTTGTTATCATCAAAATCTTAGAGGATACATGGTATGAACCAAATTTGTCTCAACAATTTTGGGTTTCTATCACGCGTTCTGCTCTTAGAGGTGTTATTTCTTTGGAAACGGCTAAGGGTGGTATTCTTAATGAGGAGATAAGAAGGAAGGTACAAGTTTCTTCATCTCAACCCGAGGTGCTTGTCACTAAAATAGGGTAAACATCATAAAAAGGAAGCGTATGGTGGTAGAGAGAATAACATAAGCAAGTCCAAGCCACGACACAAGAATCTGGAGTATCATTATTGTCACAAAATAGAAAATGTACAAAAGTATTGTTATTAGTGGAAAAGAGATAACAAAGGCAAGAAGGGTAAGTCTAAACCAAAATACCATGAAGATCATGATTATGATCATGTTAATACTACTACTAGTAATGATCTTGTTATTCTTCGTGATCATGAGTATGTTAATCTTGTATCAAACGAGAGCATGTGGGTAGTTGACAGTGATGCTACATTGCATGTTACATCAAGGAAGGATTTCTTTAGATCTTATACTTTTGGTGATTTTATAGTGTTGAAGATGGGCAATGATGATCTATCTAAGGTAATTGGTGTTGGTGATGTTTGCTTGCAAACCAACATGTCAATGCAATTATTTCTTATAGGTGTCAAACATGCTCCAGATGTCCACTTTAATTTGATCTCTGTGCAAATGCTAGATGATTGTGGTTATGATAATTACTTTGGTTCTGGAAAGTGGAAAATCAAAAAAGGTAACTTGGTTGTGGCTAGAGGGGGAAAACTTTCTAAATTGTATTGGACAAAAACTTTGGTTTCTAAATTGTATTGGACAAAAACTTTGTGGCACCGAAGACTTAGTCATATTAGTGAAAAGGGGCTGAATGTTTTGACCAAAAAGGATGTTCTTCCTGGATTAAAGAATGTAGATTTGGAAAAGTGTTCTCATTGCATGGATGGTAAACAAACTAGAGTATCTTTCAAGAGACATCGTCCCTCAAGGAAGTCAAAGTTGCTTCAATTGGTACATTATAATGTTTGTGGTCCATTAAAGGTAAAATCCTTTAATGGTGAACTTTATTTTGTTACCTTTATTGATTATTACTTTTGGAAACCATGGGTTTATGCCTTGAAGACAAAAAATCAAATGTTGGAAAAGTTCAAAGAATTCCATGCTTTGGTTGAGAGGCAAACAAGCGAGAAGCTGAATTGTGTTTGTTCAGACAATTGTGGAGAGTATTGTGGACAATTTGATTCCTATTGCAAGCAGCATGGTATTGCACATGAAAAGACTCCTACTAAAACTCCTCAATTGAATGGTTTATAAGAGAGGATAAATTGAACACTAATTGAGAGAGTAAGGTGTATTCTCTCTGAAGCTAAGTTGATGCCTAATCATTATATGGGCAAGGCACTTTACACGATAGTGCATGTTCTTAATCTCACTCCTACTGTTGCTTTGAATACTGAAGTTCCAAACTAAATTTGTTTTGGAAAGAATGTAAAGTATGATCATTTGAGAGTCTTTGGTTGTAAGGCTTTTGTGCATATTCCAAAGGATGAAAGATCCAAGTTAGATGCAAAGTTAAAATAATGTATCTTCATCGACTATGGGCAAGATGAGTTTGGTTAGGGGTTGTATGATCCTATAGGGAAAAAGCTTATTCCAAGCCGCGATGTGGTTTTTATGGAAGACCAAACTATTTAAGACATTGATAAGGTAGAGAAGGTTACACCCAAGAAAGATATCAGTTTGTCTAATGTTGATCCAATTCATATACCTTGTCACAATCTGGATGTTATTGGTGGTGATGATCACAATGGCGAGCCATATGATTATGTTGATGATAAAAAATTTGGAGATGAGGTAAATATTCCAACTAATGATGGTGAAAGGGAGAGTGATATGTCATAAGATGAGAATATTGGTGAAGCTCTAAAATCATCTCAAGTTTAACTTAGGAGGTCTAACAGGCAGAGACAATCTTCTACAAGGTATAATTCTGATGACTATGTGGCCTTGACAGATGACGGTGAACCCAAGTGTTTTCAAGAGGCCATGGAAAGTAATGAAAATCAAAAGTGGATGGATGCAATGCATGATGAGATGAAATCATTGTATGATAATCACACATATAACTTAGTGAAGCTGCCCAAATGCAAAAGGGCTTTCGAAAACATATGGGTTTATAGATTTAAACATGAAAGCAACTCTAAGTCTCCAAGATATAAAGCCAAATTAGTGGTGAAATGTTTACATCAAAGAAAGAGTGTTGATTTTAATGATATTTTTTCACCTGTTGTAAAGATGTCATCAATTAGAATTGTGTTGAGTTTGGCTGGTACTCTTGATTTAGAGGTTGAGCAAATGGATGTGAAAACAAATTTCCTTCATGGTGATTTGAAGGAAGAGATCTACGTGAAACAACCCGGTGGTTTTTAAGTTAAAGGTAAAAAAGATCATGTGTGTAGATTGAGAAAGAGTTTATATGGGTTGAAGCAAGCTCCAAGGCAGTGGTACAAGAAGTTTGAGTCTGTTATGTGTGATTAAGGATACCAAAAGACTACTTCGAATCATTGTGTCTTTGTTAGAATATTTTCTAAAAATGACTTCATTATCCTATTGTTATATGTTGATGATATTCTTATTGCAGGGAAAAGTATTTCAAACATTAACATGTTAAAGAAGCAATTAGGAGAGTAATTTTCCATGAAAGACATGGGAGCAGATATACAGATTCTTGGCATTAGAATCATGTGTGATAGAAAAGAGAAGAAACTTTGGATGTTACAAGAATATTATATTGAAAGAGTGCTCCAAAGATTCAAACGGCAAAGTTCTAAGGTGGTAAGTACTCCTTTCGCTACTCATTTCAATTTGAGTTCTAATTAAAGTCCTTCAAGTGAAGATGAAGCATTTGATATGAAATGTTTTCCTTATGCATCTGTTGTGGGTAGTTTGATAAATGAAATGGTATGTACAAGACCAGATATAACACATGATGTTAGTACAATCAGTAGATTTTCGTCAAATCCAAGTAGAGAGTATTGGAATGTTGTAAAATGGATTTTAAGGTATCTTCGCGGTACTACTTCTGCTAGGCTTTATTTTGGAGGAGATAAGCCTAATTTAGTGGGGTACTCTAACTCTGATATGGCTGGACATATTGATTCCAGAAAGTCCACTTTGGGCTACATGATTAAATTTGCAGAGGGAGTTGTTGCTTGGCATTCCAAATTGAAAAAGTGTGTAGCATTGCTACTACAGAGGATGAGTTCATTGCAATTACCAAAGCATGCAAAGATTTACTATGGTTGAATAATTTTTTGCACGAGTTTGGTTTTGTTCAAGACAGATATGTGTTATTTGTTGATAATCAAATCACTATTCATCTTGGTAAGAATCCAAATTTTCATAATAGTGTTAGTTCTTGATTGGCCGGCATTTCGGTAAAAATAGGTGTAATCACAAGATGTCCTACAGGATGTCATGAAATTTGTCTTTAAGGTTCTGCAGGTTGCTTTGGATGTTGCAGCAGGACTTATCTTATGCTGTCATGACACTTATGGACAAAATATTCAGTATGAGTGTGTTTGTGTGTCTATTCCTTTTTGTGCAATCTTGTTGTACTGATCTGGTGTAAAATCTGTGAAGTTTTTGGTATTTTACTAAGGTGTTTCTGATGCAAATATTGTGGATCATATTTGATTTAATTTGAAGCTTTTATTAGAAGATTTTATTGAAGATTGGAAGAAAGATTTGATTAGATCTGATTGATCAAATCAAATCTATTTCATTGTTGCAATTTATGAAGATTGAAATCTTCTCAAACCTGTTGTTACTTTTGCCACAGCCCAAGCCCATTCTGCATTACTATTTAAAGAAGCATAAACCCTAGCTTGGAGTAGAGAGAAGCAAGGATTAAAAAGTGTGTGCATTTGTGTAAGGTTTAGCCTTCGTGTGTGTTAGTTTTTTGAGCCATTCACTCATTGTTTAATGTGTGAATTGGACTAAGTTGTTAATTGTAAATTGTTCACTCAAAGCTTGTAAGCAAGAGTGTATTGTACTTGATTGAAGATTTTAAGCAAGATCAAGTTGTGACTTTGAATAGTGTCTTCTAAAGTCTTCTTATTTTTTTTATTGATATCACTGTTGTGATTGAGGGGGGAGTGAGATGTGTCTCTTATCTAGGCGAGTCCTAGGTAGAAATTGCAAGGGTAGAGATTAGGTGAGAAGATGGTAAACTAGAGAGAGTCTACTGTGTATCTTCAAACTAATTCTACTTACTGGATTTCCTTCCTGGCTTGGTAGACCCCAGATGTAAGTGTGTTTTCACCGAACTGGATTAACAATTGTTGTGTCTCTTTGTTGAAGCGGTAAAACAACAAGCAAAAAATATTAAGTACCCAGTTTTGTCGTCTCCACAGGGATTAGTGCGATATGAACGCCGTTCAACGACCTCTATGTTTCTAAGCTTAATTTCAAAAGGTTTGGTTTAAAAGGTTCAAAGAACCATAGATAAAAACAGAAAATATAAAATAAAGACTGAAATATAAACGGAGCCTTGTTGGGATTGAATTTCATCAATTGATAACATATGCATTCTTCTGATCAAATTAAACATAACACAATCATTCATCTAATATCATCACGTATCACTCACGAAAAAGCTTATCTCTAACGCGACGTTGAGAGAAAACCCATGTTGTCTCATTGGTGATCTCTCACCCAACAAAAACACAACACAGAGCATTAAGATCTGATACTCACGCAAATGCTAAGCCTAAATCTATCTCTAGAATTTAGGACCTAACAGGCAATCATCCTAGATCCAGATCTGAAGAGTATATCTCTATCACGGTTCAAATCAAAGATAAACAAGAAAGTAAAGATAACACCCATATTAGATAAACAATGGTTTTGCATAAAATACAATGATCAAAATACGTACACACACTTAACCCTTTTTTCATGTATTCATCTAATCCGCCAAATGTCGGTGAACATCGTTCTTCATCACTATTATCACATACCCACACAATATCATATTGATCCTACCCATGCTACCCATGCTACTTAATCAACACAACACCATAGAGGATAAAATGAATATCAACTTCAAAACCATATCAAAAGTTTGTTCATTGATAGAAGAAGATCTGAGATCAAAGATGTGAAAAGGTTTTATCAAGACCCACAAATACATAATCGAAGATAATCAATCAATAGAGAATCCAAACTAGTTCACAAACATAAATTAGATGAAATACATAAGGTATCAAAATATTACATCCAAACCCCAACAAGAGATCAAGGATCTTACCTCTTCCCTCTTAGGGTTTTATGTTTCTCTCTCTAGAAGAAATGGAGAAAGATAAGTTCTGCTATCCAAAATGTTACAAAATGAAGTTATGACCTAAAAAAGCAAGAAAATTACTTAAATACATGTTCAGGAACTGTCTTGTTCGCCTAGCGAACAACTAGCGAACCTGCGAACTTTTGGTACTTTTGGCACTGTCCAATTCTGGGCGCGTTCGCTGGCCTGCTCGCCTAGCGAGCAAGCTAGCGAAGCCTTCGCTGGCACGTTCGCTACCAGCTTGCCTACGAGCCGTTCACTACCTTGTTCGCTACCAGCTCGGCTAGCGAGCATGACAGCATTTTGATGGTTTTGCATGTTGTCTTGGTTTCCTTGCTCATTTCTTGTGTCTTTCTTTTCACTTGTTTTGTGCCTAATTCCTGCACAATAACACACAAATCAAAGGTACCAAGAGATTTTCTCATAATGTTGCAAACCAACCAAAACAAGAGTGGTTTTCAACACTTTCATGATAAAAATGAGTGAAAATGCCAACATTAGATAGATCAAATAAGTGAAATTTGGCATCTAACAGGATGGAGATTCTATATTCTAAAAAAAGAATCAATGTGCACCAACTGAAGTATGAACTTGAGTTGTTGAAGAGATTTGAGCTAATAAATTGTAAGATAGTAGTCACACATGTTGAGGCAAATCATGAGATGGATTCTGATGCTGGTGGTGAGGATGCAGATGTTACAACGTCCAATGAGTTAGTTGGCTGTCTGAAATATTTGTGTAATGCCAGGCCTGAAGTCTAATATGCAGCTAGAATGATAACTAGGTTTATAAGGAACCAAAGTGGTCACATTACCAAATTGTTGTCATGATTCTGAGGTATATAAAAGGGACTCTGAGGCATCTAATTTTGTTTCCATCTGGAGTGTCAGATGATACTGAGTTGATATGATACTCAAACTCTGAATGGTGTGGGATAGAGTAGACAAAAGAAGCACTACAAGATACATGTTTATGTATCTAAGAGCTCTCATTTCTTGGTTCTCCAAGAAGCAACGAGTGGTTACTCTGTCAAATTGTGAAGTAGAGTACATAAATGGTGCTTTATCAGCGTGTCAAGTTGTTTGGATGATGAATTTGCTGCAGAAACTCAAGTTTAAGGTGAGCAAACCAGTCAAATTGATGATTGATAACAAATCAGCCATAAGTCTTTACAAGAATCCAGTGCTGCATGGAAGAATCAAGCACATTGATACTAAGTATCATTTTCTGCACAACCAACTTCAGAATGCAATGCTTGAGGTTGTTCACTATAACTTTCAGAAGCAAATTACAAATGTGATGACTAAGGAAATAAAAATTGAACACTTCATAAATTTTAGGGATGGATTTTGTGTTGTTCATTTTTAATCTTGAATATGAATTAAGAGATGGTTTTGAAATGTAGTTCAACATTCAACATTGTTCTAGTTTAAAATTATCATTTCATTTTTATTTGAATGTCTTTTGAGTTTGTTTTTTATTTACATTTGAATTTGGGCTATTGTATAAAACCCAAAGATAGCTATAAATTGTAACAGAATTCAAATTTTGAAATTTTGAGAAAGTTAGCTACTATTCTCTCTCTCTCTCTCTCTCTCTCTCTCTCTCTCTCTCTCTCTCTCTCTCTCTCTCTCTCTCTCTCTCTCTCTCTCTCTCTCTCTCTCTCCTCTCTCTCTCTCTCTCTCTCTCTCTCTCTCTCTCTCTCTCTCTCTCTCTCTCTCTCTCTCTCTCTCTCTCTCTCTCTCTCTCTCTCTCTCTCTCTCTCCAATTCTTCTTCATCTTCTCTAATTTTTGTGCAACAATGGAGGTGAAGGGTTAACTCCAATACTCATAAGTTAATTGTTTTATTTAGTTTTGAGATGAACATTATGATGTTAATTGACTCGTTTGATTTTAAGATGAATATTATGTTAATTTTTTTATCTAGTTTTGAGATTAATATTTTTAAAATTAGTTGTCTCGTTTTGTTTTGAGATGAATGTGAGGAAAAATTGTGCGGTGTTATAAAGTTAGTGGAAGTGAGTTTATATTTCTAATATAATTTGTCCATTTTATTGTATTGAGTGAACAATGATATATTTTTATTGTATGAAACCAAAAGATCTCTAATGAAAATTTAGTTATGAAAGATCTTGGAAGATACATCTTTTATATTAAGTTCTTTTGATATTTAGAGATTATTATCAAGGTATCTTTTGAACATTACAAAAAAAAAAAGTTTTATCAATAAAGTTGAAAGTAAACTTGACATGAAATATAATAACCTTTGAGATATTTCAATTACAAAGTGAGACTATTATGTCTCAATTATAATTATTTTAAAGAAAATTTAAAATTTTGAAAAAATGAGTATTTCCTATGCTTTGCTTTGCTTGTGAGAATCTTATATATGATCTTATCTATACGTATATTAAAAAGGCATGCATACAATCATTAAGCAAATACTTGAACAATTCAAAATTGAATTGTTGAAAAAAAAACAACCAGAATGATTGTTATAAAAAAATTGTGCTCTGAAATTAAAGATCTGTCAATAGAAAAATCATAAGTATGTTTGACTCTGGTATTTTAAATGTTGAATATAATTATTAATACAAAGAAATGACGGAAAATATTTATATCATTCGATTACAATTCAATATAAAGTGTTAAATACCACTCAAGTTGTAATATAAAGCATTCATGTATTATTTCAACAATAAAATTTTATAAAATATATTGACTTAGAAGTTACCGTTATTAAATATAGAACATATACATGTAGAGTTTATATTAGGAGACTCAATAATCAAATATTTGTCACATAAGTTATTTCATACGATTGTTTTTATTAAAAATGTCTTAGATAAATGGGAGTCTACATTCCTGTATGTTTTATGACGTTGTTTTGGAATTGATTTAGAATTTATGTTACGATTATTTGTAGAAATAAAATTCTCAAGTTTATTAGTAATATAACTATTTTTATATCATTTATGCAAATATTGAATTTGCAAATTCAGTTAATCTCATAAAGATTTTAGTATGAACAAATGAATTTGTAAGATAGTCTTTATATTTTATAATTTTTTTAAAAAATTACAAGTAAATCCTTAATAATTTTAAATTTTATAAATTAGTCCCTTAAACTTTTGGAAAATTGCAAATTAGTCCCTATTTTTTCTATTTTAGTTTTGCTTCAAAAGTTTTAAAATTTATAAAAATGACCCCAAAAATTTAACAATGGATCATTTTAATACTCCATCCAAATAAAATAATTTAAAAATAAATAGATTTCAATTGAATCATTTAAATTGCTTAAAATTTTAAATTCTTTAAATTTTTTTAATTATCTTATCCAAACACACTCTAATTGATTATCATCCTATATGTATAGTATATGGTTTACAATATATCAGACTCTATGTATTATCTCTTCTCCCTATTTAAAGAAGCATAAGACATAAAGAGTTTAGATGGAAGAAAAATCACATGTCAACGACGGTCTATTGTCTCTTTTTTTTTAACGTGTTTTGTGATTATCGTCATCACTATTTAGATTTTCTGCCATAACTTTATATATTCTTATAATCATTGATATTAATATGTTGCAGATCCTAATTTATATGTATGTTCATATATCTATTTTACTTCCGCAGTAAATTATAACTATAATTATAATCTTTATTGTTGAGCATATTGCATAACTGAATAATTATTAAATTCATAATAATATCCAATATTAAAAAAAAAGACAAATTATATCTCTAATATTTGTTATAAATATTCATAAAAAAAACTAATGATCAGTTTTTTTATCTCTACTTTTTTTCATTATTTATAAAATTTTTAGTAGTTGTGAAATTTTATTAGTACCAGTAAAAAAAATAGAAAATAAAAATTTGAAATGGCAGCAGTTTGATAACAAATCAAGCATAATTGTGATTAGATTTGATATGTCATCCTCCAATAATTGCTTCAACATGTAAAACACCGACCAGGTAATGCATAGTTTGGTGAGTGGAAATTGTTTTAAGGAAGCAAATGGTGGTTAGAATGATAGATACACTATTGCAATCAATAAATCTCTGAGGTCTACCATTCCCATTACAATGTTTTTTAAATAATAGACACAACTTAGCTTATATTGCATTGCTTATAAAGGGACCATGATTGTGATTTCACTGAATTTTCTTCCCTACTTTTTTCATGCAACCATGTGCTACCAATTAATGCTTCTATTATAGCTAAAACAAAATTATGAAAAAACAATATCCCAATTATGTCTCTTTTAGAATTATAAGCACTCTCACTCTCATGTGTCTGTTAATATGATACAAACACAAACACACTTCATGCATTGCAATTTTTATGGTCCTTTTGTGTTCCTTTTATTCTTGTTGCGGAGTTAAGAAGCAAAGAACATATACACACACCTAGTAAAAAGAATCATTGATTTGTGTGGGGAGAAAGAACAACACTTTGTTTTGAAAAATACAACATTAAATTTTATTCATATTATGTTCAATGCAAAGTAGAAAAAATTCAGAAAAGCTGACATTATTTTGTCGACTTATTGTTAAGTTGGTCCCAACATTTATCACACTGTTTTTCTAGTTCAAATTCAAGAGGTTCATTACTGAGTGTCACATGCTAAAAGGGGAAGTTTTAATTGCTTCTGAAGATATAAGTGTATGAGATTTTGTAGCTTTTATTTATTATGATGTGATTGCAGTAACAATAAGTTGAAGTTTGTGAGTGTAATGCAAGAATGTACCTAAGATTAAATTTACAAATGGTGTTCATTTTGTGGTCACAGTATGATTATATGGCCCCAACAAGGTAACTATACCTAAAATGTCAGAGGCTATATCGTGCTATGTCTTTGGATGTGGGTGCAATTCTTGGTAGCCTAATTAGTGGACATTAGATTGTACTCAACAATGTTCATTATGATCTTGTTCCAAGTATACTTCTTAAATTCAAAATAATTTAACAAAAAAAAAAGAAATACTACTTACTTACTCATGAACATGAAATTAAAGTTAGTTTAGATACTAGCTTTTGTTGCAATAAAAAAAATAAGAATAAATAATTATTTACAGGTTATATCATCATAAGTGTTTATCAATTTAATTTGCTTTAATATATATATATTAGAGGAGACAATCTTTGGTATCATCACCTGGACTTGCCAAATCTAAGGTATATTTTTTAATTTATCATGAAAATTAGTGGCTAAATTTATGTTGTGAGAGGTTGATTATGCTTAGACAAAACTAAGAAGGTAACTTTTTCTCATAACATATTATTAACTAGCAAACAACCTTTTCAAAGTGTTTTTAAAAACTAAAAAGTGTTTTTAGTGTTTTCTTAAACATTCATCTTTTTTTTTCGGGGAAGGGAGTTGTTGATGATTTCAAAAAGAAAATTTTTGCTAAAAACATTTTGACATCTTTGATTTGGGAGAAATCCTTCTTTTCCTTCAGGTTGATAGTTAAACAATTTGTTGTTTGCTTAGATGACTTTTAATTGGTTGTTGTTTTAGCTAAAATTATGTTATGAGTCCAAGTTATCTCTTTAGATTTAACTTTGCGTATCAACCAATCACAACATTCTTAGCCTATTGCCCTATGGATTCTGATGATGATAATCATCAAAATAATTTAATAAAAAATGAAGAATTAATTGAATATCCAAAAAATATGGATAAACTCAACAGATGGGTTATACCCTCAGTTCCTTCTAATCAAATTTATAGATTTGGTAAGATAGATGTTTTTACTCGTTTTGCTGTTAAAACTTTAGAGCAAACGATTCAAATTTCTAAAGAAACTCAGACAATAAAACTGTTAACTAAAAAAGATTTGAAACCTTTTAAAAATTATAATTTTATCCATATTGGATTGGTTCAAATTGCTTTAAAACCTTTAACATTATTGGGTTTAAATTCTAGCATCACTACTAAAAAAATTGAATTTAGAGAGGGTATAATTCCGTCACTAATTCACTAAAATTCCCTCACAAAAAGATTTAGTGACGGATTTAGCAACGTACATATATTCGTACCGAATTTCAATGTCGCAAATAATTTGTGAGATATTTTAAATTCCGTCATAAATAGTTACGGAACTAATCCCTCAATAAATTAAAATTTCCGTCACAAATCATTGAAAAAAATCCGCCAGTAGTTTGTGAGGGATTTTAAAATACCTCACTAAATATACTTTAGCGACGTTTATATTCCGTCACTAATTATTGAATATTATTGTATGAATACTCATTTTATGAGAGATATTTTTTGTCACTAAATTATTTAGCGACGTTTACCTTCTGTCACTAAAGAACAACAAAATTCACATATTTAGTGACGTTTACAATTCCGTCACTAATCCCTAAAACCTGCATGAAATTATTGAAATTGTAAATTTCTTGCCAAATTAATTTAATATTAAAACTGAATTTTCTAAATCATCTTATTAAAAATAAATCAATCGCAATATGAAACACAAGAAACTGTTTTAGTGAATATCATAAATATCTCCCAAATCAAAACTAATAGTTATAAAAATATGTTCTTAAAACTAAATATTAAAAACCATAGTACTTTTTTGTTGACACTAAATATTACAACTAAAATAGTTCAAAAAAAACTCTTAAAATTAATAAATTACAACGAAAGTAATATTATCATCGTTCTTGAAACTAAATAATGACAAATAAAAGTATGTTCATTACAATTTAATAGTGTATTTCAAGAAGTGGGTGAAGACGGATTTTGATCTGAACGTGGAGGTTGGTGACCTGCTGAAAAACTTTTCATAAATTGAAATAATTGTTCTCTAAGCAAACGTGAGTCTTCTTGTGATGCACGAATCAAATCCTCATGAGTCTTAAGTTTCTCTTTAAGGGTGTTATTTTCAGCAGACAAATCAGAAATAACAGTCCTCATTTGTTCATATTCAGATGATGAGATACCGTCAAATGTTGAAGATCTAGATGACTTGTACTTTGCTGCTTCTGGTCCCAAACCATATATACGACCCTTCTTGTCCACTCCTCCAACAACATCTAAGAAGATGTTGTTGTCAGATTGATGACTAGAAACATCATCTCCAAGTGCCTCTTGTGAGTCCCTCTCAAGAATCCTTTTTTCATACTCATTCTGTAAATAACAATTAAGTTCAGAGGAAGAATATAATCATTCAAAACACAAAATAATATAATATTAATAGTTCATAGTAACTCGTAAAATAACATTATATTTTAGATTTCATAATAAATTGAAGCATATGCATAAAGAGTAAATTGATTCAGTTCAAGCATAGTACAAGCATATATGAAAACAATTATTAGCACATGGGAAAACCATGATACAATACAAGCATAATAGTCTGAAGCATATGGAAAAATCATGATTAGCACATGCATCAATGATGAAATTGGGAGAATTAATGAACCATATGCATAAAGAGTAATTTACCGCAACCATCTCCGATTTTGTAGAAACCCATTTGTTTGGATTACCCTTCACTCTGTGTGTCTTTTGAAATAAGTCCCAACAAGTTGGATTTGTATCTGAGGATTCTTTCTAAAAAGAAAAAAGAGTCAATGTTAATTAAAATTGAAATATTTAACATAACAAAAGAAATTAAATTTCTTACTAATCTCTTATAGTGCTCGGTTGTTGGAATTGATCCTCCAGTGTGTAGTGGACCATCTGAAGATCTTCTATTGTGAGTGTTAATTTCTGACTTTCTTTTCCACTTATCGTCATTCCATTTTTCTTCTAATATCTTGAGTGTTTCAGTAGGAATCCAATCACCTGGGTCAATCTTTTTTCTCACCCTATACATTGTGTTTGAATATGCATTAGAGGCTTTATGATCAAATATCTTCTTAATTTCTTCTTCATGTTCAAGTAGCCACTTGTACTTTCTCTACAATATAGACAATATAAGAGAATATAGAATTAGATATTAAAGTAATTATGATATTACTTAAGATAAATATTTTACGGTTCAAAAGAAAGTATAATCTGATTATTTTGTGGCTATTATAACTTTATATTTTTTTAACATACTTATAAAATTTGAAAATTATGGTTTACACTTGTTATTAGAATAAAACACTGAAGATTTCATATTTTTGCTATTAGAATATGAAGTTATATACACTTATTATTATATATACACTTATTCTACAATATTTTTTCAAACTAACTCAAAATTGATATTCAGAATGTTATAATCATAAAACACTGAAGATTTCCTTTGTCCCCGGAGCTTATTCCCAACAATCTACACTTGTTGGTGGAATTGATCCAGGATATGTTTGCATGTAAAATTGTCATGAACGTTTAGTTCCAAATGGGATCCAAGTTTCCTACTAAAATGTGATTTTTAGTCCTCAAAAAATGAAAAAGCCCAGTTTCACTCAGCTATTACAAAACAATGGCATCTTATTTCCATTCAATCATCCGAACCTTCTCAAGATAAATCCTAACATTCGGGTAGTGTGACAACACCAATTAGGGAGCCCGATATGTGTTGCTTCTAGATTACATTAACAAATTCGTGCAAGACCCACTATGCGACCATGTTTTCTCTTGTGATGTGAACAGTTTTTTTATTAGGTTCACAAGTTTCACCAGTTTTCTTTGTGAATACTGTTGGCTGGTGTTCTCATCATCTGTTTCTACTCTGTTTCACCAGTTCCCTTTGCTCTAAATTTTATGAACACTCAGCCATAACAATAAATACATGAAAAATAAGGTCAACAATTTTACATGCAAACAGAGATATATATTCCATTTTACAGAGATTTTTTACATGCAACAATTTTATAATTTCATATTTTTTTTAACATACTGATGGAAGGGTTTATAATTAGAATAGTTTATTTCTACTAAAGTATAACTAGAATATATATTCTATTTTACAGAGATTTCAATTTTCCAATTTTTTAACACGCTTGATATATAATTTAAAATTCTTTTCATACCTTAAACTCTCCAAGCCATAATTCGTTCACAGTTTTAAATTCTTCTTTGCCCTTCATCTCTCCATAGTTTGTCCAAGACACTACAAACTTACGTTTGATAATTTTCGCAATCTCTCGTGTAGGCTGAATTGCAGGGTCAAAACTACAAAAAATTTAAAGAAATTGTAAGATAAAGTCATGATTTATTTATAAATTAAAGGAAGTTATTAAAACTTACGTTTTTTGTGGACCTGGACGAATCCAAACCCTTCCATCAGTGGGGTCCTTACTTCCAATTTGTGGAGGTGGATCAACATGGGATGATGATACATGTGGATCATCACCAGATGCATTAGCTGATGGGACATGTGACGAGCTAGGCGGAGAAGAAATAGGTGGACTAACTGAGGAGGAAATATGAGGGCTAGGAGTGGAGCATTGAAATTGAGAATGTACAGGTCTATGAGATGTGGAAGATTTTGTAGGCTGGCCAACAATAGATGGTGACAAAATAGTGGTACCCTTACCTTTTTCAGATGAAACATGAGGACTAGGGATGGAGTGTTGAAATTGAGAATGTGTGACTCTATGAGATGTGGAAGAGTTTGTAGGATGGACATTAATAGATGGTGACAAAGTAGTGGTACCCTTACCTCTTTCAGATGAAACATGAGGTATAGGAGTAGAGGTGGGAAGTTGAGTATTTATAACTTTATGAGATGTGGAATTATTTGTAGGTTTCCTAATAATAGTTTGTGACAAAGTAGTGGTATCCCTAACTCTCTCGGGTGAAACATGGGGGATAAAAGTGGAATGGGGAAGTTGAGTATTCGCAGGTTGGCCAATAATAGATTGTGACAAAGTAGCAGTAGTCCTACCTCTCTTACCTCTACTAATACCTCTACCGATACCTCTTCCTCCACCCTTCGTTTTATCATTGTCCTCCATCTATATATAAAAAAAAAACATCAAATTGATTAATGAACATTAATAAGTACAAATTAGAAAAAAAAACATACACACAAACAAACAATAATTTACATAAATATGCATAAGAATAACACAAATATTATATTAACTTAATCTTAAATAACACAAATAATTTACATAAATAATGCATAATACCATCATAATCATAATTGTTGTCCTCATCCCATTCATCTTCTTCCTCCTCTTCCTTGTCCTCTTCGTCATCCTCTTCTTCCTCTTCCTCATCCTTATCCTCTTCCTCGTCCTCATCCTTATCCCTTCTTTCCACTTGTTTTGATTCAAGTTGTTTCAACAAAGAGCTTGACACTTCTTCTCCTATACCATTAATGTCAACATGGCATCGATGAAAATCATCATTAGAAACAACTATAGGTATTTGATGTACATCATCATCTTGATATGCATCAGTTATTTCGTGTTTGTTTTTCTCCATGTATTTAGTGGTACTCCGTGCCTTGGTTTTTATGACACCTAGCCAACCTTGTTGCCCTTCAGGAAAAGATGTAAAGTAAACTTGGTCAGCTTGTTGGGATAATATAAAAGGATCATAATTTGGATATCTTCTAGACTTTTTTATCTCAATATTGCCATAGTTATCCAACTTTGTCCCTTGAGAACTAGGATCAAACCAATCACATTGAAATAAAACCGCCTTCTTTGTTGGGTGACCAGTGTACTCTAGTTCGACAATGTCAATCAAAACTCCATAGTAATCATTTTCCAATGAATCAAATTGCCCTCCCCGAACACAAACATTGTGATTGGTTGTACTCATCCCTTCATTTCGAGATTTCGTTACAAACTTGTAGCCATTAATAACATAACCAGACCACTTAACAACTTCTCTAATAGGACCCCATGCCAAACTCCTTAAAAGGCCATCATCTATCTTGTTCCTTGAATCAAGCACCTACATTAGACAAAATATTTTGAATTCAACCCAAAAAATTGGATACTCTAATCTTAACCTATAAATATTCACGTACATATGTTTTGAACCATGTCGGAAATGATGCGGAAACTTGCTTGTCCAAATCTGATTCATTCAACTCAGGATCTAACTCTCGTAACAAATCAGAGTGCATACTACACAAATATGATACTCGTTAAACTTTACTTCATAAAAAAATACATGTATGAAACTTTCAACTTTGAAATACTTACTTTAGGTAAGGTACCACTTCAGGACAATTTAAAAGAATATACAAGTGTGCAACTTTCATTTCCCTATCATCCAAGGTAGAAGTGGTACGTTTTCCAAATGGACGGCCTGGGTAATTAAATATGGACAACGGAGGACCCAATGAAAAATCCTCTCCCCCATCATCATTGTGTGGCACTCTTGTTCTCCTTGATGGAACATCAGGTGGATAATAATAGGAAGCAAATGTGGACATCTCCTCTAATAAATATGCTCTACAAATCGAACCTTCCACATGAGCAGGATTTGTTACCTTTTATTTTAAAGTTCGGATGAACCTATTGACCAAATCAAGATTATACTTAGATAAATGAAGAAAAATAAGGAAATTAACCAAGAAATTGTAAAAATGTTGGATAATTAACCTTTCAAATGGATACATCCATCTATATTGCACAGGACCACCAACTCTTGCTTCATAAGCTAAATGAATAGGAAGATGTTCCATTGAGTCAAAAAAGCTTGGAGGAAATATTTGTTCTAATTTGCACATTATGATTGGAATGTTTTCCTCCAAATTACGCAATTTATCCTCTCTCAACGAAGATGATGTAATTTCTCTGAAGAATTGGCTGAATTCAGTTAGTGTATTCAAAATAGGTTTGGGTAAGGATTTGAAGGCTAGTGGTAGCAAACGTTGCATGAATACATGACAGTCATGACTCTTCATGCCAAACAACTTTGCTTCCTTCATATCAACACATATACTTAAGTTAGAAACATAACCATCTGGAAGCTTAAGGTTTTTAACCCATTCACATACAGCTATTCGTTGTTGTTTGGTTAATGTATATTGTGCCTTTGGTTTTACAAAGTTACCATTCCTACCAGGTTGAAGCTCAAGTCCCATACGCTTGCAATGTTTTTTCAAGTCCCTCCTAGAGTTTAAAGTATCTTTTGTCTTACCTTTGGTGTCCATTACAGTGAACAAAATATTAAGAAACACATTTCTCTCAATGTGCATTACATCAAGATTGTGTGGGAGAAGATGAGTTTTCCAATATGGAAGTTCCCAAAATATACTTCGTTTTGTCCAATGATGATTTACCCCATAGCCTGGTGGTTTACATTCTTCGGATTCTTCCACACTAGGAAATTTTCTAACGTTTTCCCACACCTCTTGACCACTCAACCTTTGTGGAGGCATTGACATCTCAACTCTACCTTTTGTAAATGCAGTCTTATTCCTTCTATACGGGTGATTTAGTGGTAAGGAAAGATTTCAAACAATCTTTAGCTGCTATGGTTGAGACAAGTTTGTGTCATGAACCAGTTTACTTTGATGTCTCACCTAATTTAAATTTATCTTTATCTGATAAAAATTTATTAGATGTTATGCAGTTAACAGTTCATACTAATGGTTCTAATTTTAAACCGGGAAGTGAAATTATAGCAATATGCTATAGAATCTACTATAAGGTTCTTACTACGCTTAATCCTAAAGCAAAGCATTTATCATTTCCTGGAACCACTAATTTGGTTCAAACAAATTTACTAACATCCAATGTTGCAACCAATAGGTTAATAAAGTGGGATGAAATAAACTTCCCAGAGACATGGTCTCTCCCCCAGGAAATAGATCCTGAACCTATCCTTAATAGGGATATAGACCAAATTATTCAGACTACTGAAGGAGATTTAGAAATAAATTTCACTTCAAAAAGAATAACTAGAATACCCAGGTCCCTATCTACTAGGCACTCAGTTAGTGAATTTTACACAGCTCCTAGCCAATTACCTAGACCTTCTACTTCTCAAATAAGAGAAGAAATAGAGGTCGTTGAGAATATAAGACTAAGCGAAAATAGAGTTCCCCATGGAATTTATCAAAGACCTCATACTCCAAGAGTAGAATCACCTACTCAGTCAGATATTGATTTCCAATTATAATGATAGATTACTCCCCTGGTAGTAAGATGAGACAACTCATCAATGATGAGTTTCAACATGAGAGATACTCTCAATTTAGAAATTGGTTTTTTAAAAAATTTTCAAAACCTGAATTAGCCCAATTTAAAGATGAGTATTACACTCAAATGAACCTTGAGCAGGATTTCGTTCCTTTTGTTAAATGGTTTGTTAATTACTTTATAAATAAAAATCAAGAAGAAATTCTTGTGTTACAAACACCTTGGAACACCTTTGAATAACAAGTTTGAACTTTCTTGCAATATTGTCTCACAATCTTCTATACTCCTCTTTTCTTTACTAAAAATCTGATCCTGCTTCCGCTAAATACACACCTTGGAACACCTTTGAATAACAACTTTGAAGTTTCTTATAACATTGTCTCTACCATTCACTTTCTATACTTCTCTTTTATACAAACTATTCCGATCCTGTTTCCGCAAACAAACAATCTTTGGTATCAGAGCCTTCAGTTACTGAAGTATAGAAAGTCTGTTTTTAGCGGAAGCATGATCGGATTTTTAGTAAAGAAAAGAGGAGTATAGAAGATTGTGAGACAATATTGCAAGAAAGCTCAAACTTGTTATTCAAAGGTGTTCCAAGGTGTAATTATAAATGAAACTTAAATCCCTTTATATAGGGAAGAAAAGGCTTACTATTTAAGCCGGTAACTAAAACTTACAATAGCCGGTAACTTGTATAATTATTGTCGGGTACACTTGGGGCCCCATCGTCACAACAATTAACAAGAAACTACAAAAATCACATGCATGCCTAGAAATTATTAAAGACAAGATAAGATTCTTTTTCCCTTGTCTTTTACAAAAGATAGAAAATGCATGTAATTATGCCTAGAAATTATTAAAGACAAGATAAGATAAGATTCTTATCCCCTTGTCTTTTACAAAAGATAGAAAATGCATGCAATTATGCCTAGAAATTATTAAAGACAAGATAAGATTCCCTTGTCCTTTTGCTTTTGGAAAGATTCTTCTTCTATTATTTCTTGTCCTTTAACCTTTGTCTATTGATTCTTACTTCATTATATTTAGACAAGATAGCAAATTAATTCTTTGCTTTTCTTTTTTCTTTCAAAGATTGAATCATCGCATCTCAGAAATCTTCTGCAGTAGCTTCATCTGCTTGACCTTCTCCTGCTACACCTTCAAAATTATGGGAATCCATTGATCCCATGGAAGAGCTTGTCTTCATAGATGAATCCTCATCTTTTGATGCTTTTGATGGAAAAGTAGAGAAGAATTGGTTCTTCATATGATCCAAAATTCTGACCATAATTTCGTCTTCTGATTCATTAGGATATTTTCTCTTGAAGAAGTTCTTCAAGTTTTCCATTGACATTTGTTGGGAGCTTTTTTCCTTGACCTTTTTATTCTGGTCTTCAGCTATTGCTTCTTCAATTAATTTAATTTTATTCTGGACATCCTCTGAACTCATCTTATTCCACCATTTATAAAAGAAATTTCTTTCTAAAATGGGAATGTTAAATTTGTTTCTTGATATGGTGATTGTCCATCTCCATATCCATGGAATCTGAAATTTAATAAAGAACAATAATGGACATTGTCCAGTGATTAAATTATCAGATAAATTTTTTATAATAAGTGGACTATTATCACACCATGGATTATATAAGTTAAGAATTTCTTTAGGAAGAATTTCCAAAGATGGACCAAATTTAGCCCACCATTCATAAAACCAATTTGGTATGGGTTTATTAACCATCTCTTCATTAATAGAGAAAAACCAAGAATGCTTATTCTTGGGATTTTGGTAAGAAAAGGCTTGAGTGAAAGCCTGGACATAGTCCCAATAATTAAAGTAAATATACTTTCCTTCCGCAATTCTTATTGCCTTTTCGGCATTTGGGTTGAGACCCCATTCTCTTGGTAACAAAATTTTGTTAATGTGACATTTACTGAAGTTTATAAAACTTTCAGGATTATTGTTTTGGTAATGGTGAGTAATTGTTACCGATTCGGTAACAGTCAGGAGAATTTCTAGGTTGGGCCTAGATTTTCCATGAAGACCTGGATATCCTCTTGATTCGAGGTATCTAGTTTTGATAGACCATCCATCATTTGGATTTATCTTTATATATTCATCATCAATATACATGATTTTCTCAGTTACTGGATTTTCAAAATAATCCATTTGTTCTTGAGGTGGGTTATTAACCGCAACTTCCTTGTAGGATGTAGTTTTATTAGAGGAAGAGGAAGCAATATCTTCCCTTTTTGCTGAAGATGCAGGTAATTGCTGCATTTTTCTACCTTTGTAGACAGTAGTCCAATCCCCTATTAGAGGAATGTTTGATTCTGGCTGGGGTAACATATTGTTACTCCCTCTCCCACCACGGCCATAACCGCGGCCTCTACCCCTATATGGGGTCATCATTTTTTCCCTGCAAAAATTCACGAGTTAAATAATCAGCAAGTGAATTATTTTCACCTTTAATGTGTTGAATATCAAATTCAAACATAGATAATTGCGATTGCCAACTAGCAAAAATTTGCTTAGCAACAAGATTTTTAACATCTTTTTCAATAATTGATTTAGCTGACCTACAATCAATTTTTAATAAAAAATTTTTATTAAGAAGATCATCTTGAAATTTTGAAATGCATTTTATAATAGAAAGCATCTCTTTCTTGATAGTTGAATATTTTGCTTGTGTTGGATTCCATTTTCCAGAAGTAAATCTAACCAAAACTTCTTTTGAGGTTTCAGGTATTATTTGTTTAAGGATTCCTCCATAGCCTAAGTCTGAAGCATCAATTTCAACAATTTTGAAATACTTAGGATTAGCAAGAGATAAACAAGGCAAACATTTCACCTTATTTTTAATTCTCTGGACTGCCTGAGAATGTTTTTCAGTCCAAGGGCCAGGATTCTTTTTAAGCCTAGCATGTAATATTGCCGTATCTTTAGCTAGATTTTCATAATAATCTGCTATGTAATTATGGCTACCAAGAAACCTTTGTAATTGTTTCTTATCTGTAATAATATTAGGGAATTTAGAAGCAAATTCAATACTTCTTTGTATAGGAATTATAGTTCCTTGGTCAATTTCATGTCCTAAAAATCTAACCTTTGTTTGAAAAAGTTTCATCTTAAGACCAGATATTACTAATCCATTATGCTTAATTAATCCTTTGAATATTTTCAAATGTTTCATATGTTGATCTATAGTTTTTGAAAAAACTAAAATATCATCAATATAAATAATTATAAATTCCGTATAAGGATTAAAAATATCATTCATAATATTTTGAAATTCAGAAGGGGCATTTTTAAGGGCAAAAGGAAGGACATTCCATTCATAATGTCCAAAAGGTACGGTAAAGGCTGTTTTATACTTATCAGATTCATTAATTTGAATTTGCCAATAACCAGATTTCATATCAAATTTAGAGAAGATTAAAGCATTGTTTAATCTATCTAAAAGATCTTTTTTATTAGGAATAGGATATCTAATCCATTTTAACACTTTATTAAGTGGTTTGTAATTAATAACGAGTCTAGGAACTCCACGTTCCTTTTCTGCAGCATTATTGACATAAAAGGCTGTGCAACTCCAAGGAGATTTGGATTTTCTTATTAATTTTTTCTCCAAAAGAGATTTTATCTCTTTTTTGCATAAATCCAAATACTCATGATTCATTTGAGCAGGCATAGCTTTAGTGGGAATTTGACTTTCATTAAAGTCATCAAGATAAGGTAAGGAAATAACATGTTTCTTTCTACCCCAAAAGGCATTAGGTAAATCATTGCATATTTCTTCTCTAAACTGTTGATCAATTAATTTAATTTGATTTTGAATTTCAGGATTTTTAAGTTGAGAAGTGATGTTTAATAAACCCACTTCTTCTTTAAGAAAACAAATTTGTTTTTATTTTTTAAGAACAATATCTTTAACTTCATTAATCATCCTAGTATGAGGATCAGTAATAAATTCAAAAGTAATTCTTTTATTATTAATAATGGAGGTAATTCCCTTTTGATCAACATTAATTAGAGGCATAATTTTATGCAGAAAGGGAGTTCCTAATATAATTCTATGAGTTAAGTTTTTCACTAGAATAAAGTGAGTGGGTAAACAAATATCTTTGTTACAAACATAAGCATTAGACAGTTTATAATTAACCGTGAGTTTATCTCCTCCAGCTTGTGTAAGAGATTGAGTAGTTTTATCAAAATACTTAGTGGGAATAATTCCCTCTTGAAGGCAGTTTAAATCAGCGCCACTATCAATAAGGGCAACTTCATTTTCTAATATGAAATTTTTATTAATCACTAAAGTTATTCTAACAAACCATTTTTGGGAGGTCACTCTATCAATGAGGGAAAGGAAATCATCACTAGGTGAAGGATTACTAGTTGAAGCTATTTCTTCAACCCTTGAATTATTGGACTCTAAAAAAGTGAGCCTTTGAGATAAACCATAGTTTTCTTTTTTTAATTTGAGCTATCTCATTTTTTAAGAGATTTATTTCTCTATTTAAATCCATAATAGAAACAGGAGTTTCACGAATGTTAGACTGTCTAAATCTAGACAAAACCTCACTTAATTGGTAAGGTGCTTCTGTAATAATAGGAGATTATCTTTTAGAGTTTTCTTGGATTAGAACCTCAAGCATTTTTCTTTTAAGATTTTTATCAGAAATGGACTCTATAGCCTTTATAGCTCCATCCTGTTCTGAGGTTAAAACATTTAACCCATTCATATCCACTGTTGATTTCCAGTAATCTAATTGATTACATTGACAATTATTATTGTTAGAAGATTCAGATGAGTAATCAGAAGAAGATTCATAAATCATATTAATATCTTCTTCAGAAGAGTATTCTTCAGAATCAGATTTGAGAAGTAAAACTTTCTCTAATTGAGAACGTAATTGTTCATCTTCTATCTCATTAAGAGCTTTTTTAGTCCAACATTGGTTGGCATAATCGCCAGGTTTGCCACATTTATGACATGTTATGTCAAGCTTTTTGGCTTTTCTTTTACCTTTAGGGTCAAAAGATTTTTCTTTAGGTCTACTCTTATTGTAGTGACCCCTTTTCTTATTCTTATAAGAATTTTTATAAGAATTTTTTGGCTTATCCCTATAAGGTTTATTGTGGAAAATTTTTCTTTTTTTCTTTTTATTATCTGGAGATTTTCCAATATCAAAAGCAAATTTCTCACAAAATTCACCAATTTGGTGTTTTTCAGAGAGCTTTTGCTTTTTGAGTTGATTTCTAAGCTTTATGTCATTACATAAAGTTAATCCTTCATTAACACAAGTGCTAATTATATGACCATAAGTAAGATCTGAATAATTTATATTTATCCCATCATTTTTCTGTCTTAAGGATTGTCTAACTTTCTCTGAAAAGAAATGAGGTAATCCATCAATAAATTTTGCTTTCCAGTGCAAAGAATTGGGATTGTTTAATTGATAAACTCTTGAAAGAAAAGTATCCTTATACCATCTAAAGTGGGTGAGAGAAGGACACCTAAGGTTTTGGAGAAGTGTCTGGATTTTTTCTCCAATGGGGACATTGGTTCCTACAAAATGTTGTAAGATGGAGAGACACAGTGTATACACTGCATCTTCTTCTCCTGTGGTGGTTGTAGCCACAATAGTGCTCGTACCATTTCTTGGTTCGCTCTTAACGATTTTTTTATGATTAAGAATCTTTAATTTTTGAGATTCAGTGAGATAATGATCCCACCAGCCTCTAAGTTGGCCAACAAATCCTGTTGTTATAAAGGATGCTATTGAAGCATCAGAATTTCCATGTTGCTTGCAAACAGTAGAGTACATGATCATCCTATGGATAGTATCTATAATTTGTGTGTCATTAAGACCATCAACATTCCATTCATAAATGGCTTTTCCTGAATAAGAATTCTGGAAAGGTTCTGATTCCTCAAAAAGCAAATCTTGCGATGAGGGACGCTTGTAATAATACTTTTCTATAGGCCTTGGGGAATAAACAGGATTTATACTATTAGTATTATTAATACTATTAGTATTAATATCAAGGTTACTAATGTCTAAATTAGCAAACATATCAGCAAGCTGGTCAATATGGTTGTCATTATTATCCTCAGAATAATCTTCATGGGACATGATGGTGATATTAAGTCCTTTTAGTTTTTGTTCTAAAATACGAACAAATTCTTCTCCGTTAGTTTCCATTTTAAATCCTTCTATGAAAACAGGAGGTTGCACTATAGGAACATCCGGAATAGTGGATGTGGATATTTGGTCTTTAGGTTTATTTATGTGGTCAATAATGATATCTTGACGCTCTATTTGTTTTTCTAAAAGATCTTTTATGGATAAGAGATCTTTTTCCATGGAGATAAATTGTTCTCCTAAGCAAACAAGGTAAGCAGTGGTATAATTTTGAGACCTGATAACTGAATTTAATTCCTTAAGAGTAACTTGATTTTGTTCAACTCTTTGTAACTGAAGGCTAAGGTAAGAGGTAGCTTCAGTATTTTGACTCAAACTTATTTTTTGTTTAGGGGGAAAAGGAGATTCCATTATTTCTCCTATAATGTTTTCCCAAGGTCTTTGTAACACAAGAATTTCTTCTTGCTTTTTATTTATAAAGTAATTAACAAACCATTTAACAAAAGGAACAAAATCCTGCTCAAGGTTCATTTGAGTGTAATACTCACCTTTAAATTGGGCTAATTCAGGTTTTGAAAATTTTTTAAAAAATCAATTTCTAAATTGAGAGTATCTCTCATGTTGAAACTCATCATTGATGAGTTGTCTCATCTTACTACCAGGGGAGTAATCTATCATTATAATTGGAAATCCATATCTGACTGAGTAGGTGATTCTACTCTTGGAGTATGAGGTCTTTGATAAATTCCATGGGGAACTCTATTTTCGCTTAGTCTTATATTCTCAACGACCTCTATTTCTTCTCTTATTTGAGAAGTAGAAGGTCTAGGTAATTGGCTAGGAGCTGTGTAAAATTCACTAACTGAGTGCCTAGCAGATAGGGACCTGGGTATTCTAGTTATTCTTTTTGAAGTGAAATTTATTTCTAAATCTCCTTCAGTAGTCTGAATAATTTGGTCTATATCCCTATTAAGGATAGGTTCAGGATCTATTTCTTGGGGGAGAGACCATGTCTCTGGGAAGTTTATTTCATCCCACTTTATTAACCTATTGGTTGCAACATTGGATGTTAGTAAATTTGTTTGAACCAAAGTAGTGGTTCCAGGAAATGATAAATGCTTTGCTTTAGGATTAATCGTAGTAAGAACCTTATAGTAGATCCTATAGCATATTGCTAAAATTTCACTTACCGGTTTAAAATTATAACCATTAGTATGAACTGTTAATTGCATAGCATCTAATAAATTTTTATCAGATAAAGATAGATTTAAATTAGGTGAGACATCAAAGTAAACTGGTCCATGACACAGACTTGTCTCAACCATAGCAGCTAAAGATTATTTGAAATCTTTACATCTACCATCTCTAACATAAGCCATTATGCTAGAATTTAAACCCAATAATGTTAAAGGTTTTAAGGCAATTTGAACCAATCCAATATGGATAAAACTATAATTTTTAAAAGGTTTCAAATCTTTTTTAGTTAACAGTTTTATTGTCTGAGTTTCTTTAGAAATTTGAATCGTTTGCTCTAAAGTTTTAACAGCAAAACGAGCAAAAACATCTATCTTACCAAACCTATAAATTTGATTAGAAGGAACTGAGGGTATAACCCATCTGTTGAGTTTATCCATATTTTTTGGATATTCAATTAATTCTTCATTTTTTATTAAATTATTTTGATGATTATCATCATCAGAATCCATAGGGCAATAGGCTAAGAATGTTGTGATTGGTTGATACACAAAGTTAAATCTAAATAGATAACTTGGACTCATAACATAATTTTAGCTAAAACAACAACCAATTAAAAGTCATCTAAGCAAACAACAAATTGTTTAACTATCAACCCGAAGGGATAGAAGGATTTCTCCCAAATCAAAGATGTCAAAATGTTTTTAGCAAAAATTTTCCTTTTTGAAATCATCAACAACTCCCTTCCCCGGAAAAAAAAGATGAATGTTTAAGAAAACACTAAAAATACTTTTTAGTTTTTAAAAACACTTTGAAAAGTTTGTTTGCTAGTTAATAATATGTTATGAGAAAAAGTTACCTTCTTAGTTTTGTCTAAGCATAATCAACCTCTCACAACATAAATTTAGCCACTAATTTTCATGATAAATTAAGAAATATACCTTAGATTTGGCAAGTCCAGGTGATGATACCAAAGTGCAATAAAAAAAAATGAATAAATAATTTATTTACAGGTTATATCATCATAAGTGTTTATCAATTTAATTTGCTTTAATATATATATATATATGGCTAAATATGTTTGTGGTATTGGAGGAGTTTATTATTAAGGAGCATTGAACATTGGATCAAGAGCAACATAAGTGAGAGAGACACCACATATTCATCTAAAACTGTTTATAGTTTTTTTAAATATTTTAAATTATGTTTTTAGTTTTTAAAAATATTTTGTTCAAAGAATGATCCTCTTAAAATTTTTCATTCACACTGTTGATCCCTCCGACAATTTAGCGATGATTTTCACAATTTAGCGACAAAATTAGCAACAATTTTAGCGACAATTTATTAATTAACGATTGAATTAACGATGGTTTTAATATTAGAAACCAAAAGTGTGGATACATTTTTTTAGAAAAATCTTTCTTTAAAAAAACATTTTGAAAAATTAAAAATTAGTTTTTAAGAGAACCACAAACATATTTAACTTTAATAAATATTAATAGTATTTAAAAAAATGTAAAAAATGAGCTATTTTTTAAAGATATTTCAATAAACTACCGAAAAATAATTTTAAAAAGTTTGCAAAAAATATCAAAAAATTTATGTCAATATATTAATTATTAATTTAATTTTAAAAAAACTTATCTTAAATAAATAAATTCCAATATGCCGCTAAGATTAAGATAAACAAAAAAGGATCTAACACCTAGTCTAAGACGAGTAAAAAACTTAGAAATTTCATCTAAACATAACTATTAGGCAAGATTGTCTCAAGCCACTCTGTCATTTGTGTTTAGGAGGTCTAAAAGAGAAATTTTTGCTTAGGTTTTGGATAGGGTCTGGAAGAAGCTCAAGGGCTGGAAGAAGAGATTATTATCTAGAGCAGGAAAGGAGGTTCTCATCAAGGTTGTGGCCCAGGAAATCCCAACATATATAACGAGTTGCTACAAGTTACCGGAGATAATCTGTCACGAAATTAAGTCGATGATTTCTAGCTTTTGGTGGAGGTCAAAGAACGGTGAGAAAAAAATTCACTAAATGAGCTGGAACAAATTGGCTATAGGCTTGGATTTTCGGGGAATAAGTGATTTCAACACTAGTATCCTCAGCAAACAGTATTGACACCTTTAGACAAATGAGAATTTTTTATTTAGCAGGGTCTTTAAAGGAAGGTATTACCCGCGTACTTCAGTGGCTGAGAGCTCTATTGGTTTCTCCCCCAGCTATACTTGGAGGAGTATCTTCAGTGCTAGGGACTTAGTCAATAAGGGCACAAGGTGTAAAATTGGTAGTGAGAGTGTCTCAATCCTTAAGGATAATTGGATGCTGGAGAACAATGGGTTCAAGGTTCTTGGAGCGGTTAAAGGCCTTGACCATGAAGCCAAAGTTAAGGAACTTATTGACAGTGACCTAGGTGAAGCCAAGAAGATTCACTACAAGAAAATTGGCAAATTGCGACGGTTCATTTTGATAGATTACGACGGTTTTAACCGTCGCAATTTGTAAGTTACGACGGTTTCAATCCCGTCGTGGAAACGTGCGTCGCGAGGCTGTATTGCGACGGTTGTAAAAACTGTTGTACAAACCGTCATTATTTTGGCGATGGGTAGCTAACTGTCATAATCTCCATATTGTGACAGTTTTCAACCGTCTTAACTTGCTTAATGATTTTTGTTTTATTGCGAAAGTATATTGTGGCGGTTTGAACCGCCACAAGTTGCAAATATTTTTTTTAAAAAAAATCTGCACTCAGTTTAGGATTCATAATACAGCTATTGTAGGTTACATTAATGGCAATCATCAATATTCATGATATTCACACAATATACAAGAGTAAGAATTAGATGACAAAAACCAGAAGTTGTTGTACATTTGCAGCAAACACAATGCAACTTTTTTTTCCACAAGGAGCCTGCAGCTGCTAGATAACTAAATGACAAAAAGGTAGTTTGGATAAACATTTTCCAATCATGTCAGCATATTCAATAATAATGGATAATTTCCTAGCAGCAACTTCTATAAATCAGGTGCTATGCACTCAGCGAATTCTCGACCACCAATATTTCCAACCTATAAATTACCACCAGTATTAAGTGAAATATTATAAAAAAACATTGCAGCAGATTCTATTTACCTCATATGTCACAGCCCATTTACCATAGCGCAAGGGTTTGTGATAATAATTTATATTACTAATATAAGATCATTGTTGTTGCATTGCATATTCTACTTGTTATGCATATATTACCTATAAAGTTTACATTATTAAAATCAAAGTAGTTCATCTAGCAATGATCTGCTATCTAAATTATCAACCTTTGATTAGATACTTAACATGTTCTTCTCCAAATCAGATGACTTCACCTCGAGCTCGCCGAGCCGTTCTCTGATTATCCCGTCAATCTTCTTTTTAATATCCGCCACCTCTTGTTCTTTCTGAACAAGAGTTTCGGTTTTTGATTCAAGCTCTTTCTTTAATGATTTCATTTCTTTATCAGACTTGGCCTTCTCTGTTTCTACAGTCTGGTGCTCGTTGATGAGCTCGATGTTTTCAGCAATATCGTTGACAATCATACGCAACCACTCCACGCGAAGTTGGGCAGACTCTGCGTCTTTAAGAACGACCAACAATTCCTTGACTTTGGACGATGTTAAGTGCATTATTGAGGATGATTGCAGCTCTTGGGCCACAAAGCACGCACATTCGATGTAATAGGACCGCATCACGATGGATTCCAAATGGCAGCTTTCGCCGATATCATCGTACTTTTTAATGATGGATAGGAGGATAGAAGCAAAGCTTTCCTTCACATGGTAATTTCCAACTGGAACTCGTCGCTCGAAACCACAGAATCGCTCTCCTCTTCATCACTGTCCTCGTTATCGTAGACAATGTCAGAATAACTGAAGTGCTTGGATGCACCAGATGATGAGGTTAAACCTTCTCCAATGTCGTCGATGCAGGCAATTGGAACAACTTTTGTCGAAGATTTTTTGTCTCCTGCTTGCTTTGTTGGTATTGTGCCGGCTAAATGATCGGAACCATCCTTCGATTGGACTTTTCTGTTGCCAAGCTGCCAAAGAAACACGGCAAGAGAAAAGTAAATTGTATGCACCGATTAACCAGACTCTGATACCATATTATTAAAATATATCATTTATTGATTCGCGAATCCATGTAAAATGAAGACGATAACAAGGAAGATTAACAAATTCCAAGAAAAGAGAAGTCGATGTTACCTTGACATCAGAAGCTGGTACTATCTCATTGCTTTTTGGCTCCAACTTTTTCGTTTCGTAATATTTTGATATTGGCGATGCAGCATCTTTGAGATAAATAGCTCCGACTTTTGAGTCTGGAATATTGTCAAGAACCGGGAGTTCAGGCTTAGAACCTATCGTAATTCTCCTATCAAACTTAGACAAAATGACACCTAAAGTTCGAGAAGATTGTAATCAGAAACACATTCATGATTGAACATTCACTGTCGTTGAATTTGATATTGTTAAATAGCATATAGAAAATGAAAGGTCACCTGAACCGGCTCCCGACATTATTTTCTGGAAATTTACATCGCAGTGATGGTAAGAATTAGATGCTTTAGGATAGCCTGAGAGTGTGCGCTTTTCTTCGTTCGTCTTTTTGATTTTACCAACATCCGTAATGCTTTTGCGATAAGCTTTGGAAACAAAACAGATTTGATAAGTGTCAAGAGAAAGTAAAATTGAGAAACAGAAAAGCAATATATAGTGGTAAGCAGTTATTACAGTTGATAGAACTATAGAAGTGATTTTTTTTAGCCATAATTGGATGCCATAGACCAAATACTCATTAATGTAGAAATGGTGTTTTATTTCGTAGAACTAAGTAATTTTATGTTCGGACAAACAGCTTAACAGAGGTTCTGGGTTTGAACTCAGCCTCGGGCATGCAACAATGTTAAATTCTCTTGAGAGACAGAGAGTTTTGTCATCTATTGTGCCCTTTCCTACCTCGAGGAATTAGTCTCTACGGTCGCGCAGAGAGGATATCAGGTTTATAAAAAAACAGCTTAATTAAGTGCTTCTAGCATAAAAGTTTATCAGGAACGTCTTAAGTTTTTGAAGGCCATGTGTAGGTTGGTTACAATCAACTTTGGCAAAACCACAAGGGTTCTATTTCAGTCTAACCGTGACAAATATGTTAGGAGGTCTTATTTAACTACAGTTTAATTGTTACAAATTTGAGGCTTTGTGCGGTAGTCTGTCTTGCACGCCTTTAAAGACAGCCCTGACTATGACAAATGTGTTATGAGCAGTGTTGTCGATCGCGAATGGTGGTCTATAGCGGAGAGCCAAAATCCCGCCATAGCATCCGCTCTGCGGCGCTGTTATAGCAGATTATAACGGAAAAACCTGTAATATCGGCCAATATTTACCATTGCAGCGAGGCAAAAAACCGCCATGTATATCTGCCATAGCGGGCATGGCGACGTAATTTGATAACGCCAGTTATGAGGCTCAATTTAAGCATGATTTAATCGTGTAAAATTTGAGGCCTTGAGTGGTATCACTCCTTGCACACCCTTAAAGACGACCCGTGAGACCCTAGTTAATCGTGACAAATTTGAGACCCATGCAGTAACCCTAACATTTATCAGAAAGTGCTTACTTATAACCGATTTCTATAACAAAATATAAAAAAAAAACAAACTCCTTTCAAGTTAGATATAATTTATTTTTACAAGCTATCATCAAAACAAATTTCTAATACCATAAATTATTTTCATAATCTCTCCCAAAAGTGTTTCTATTAGCAAACAAATTAAAATCACATAATCCAAACAAATAAGAAAAAGAACTAACCAAAACTCTTTTTACTCTTAGGTGGCTTGGAATTTGATTCCTTGATCTTTTGCAAGCAATTTGAAGTGCATTCATGATAGGGATTAGAAGCATAAACACATTTTGGCATAACTCTTGGATTCTGAGCCATCTTTATCCAACTCTCACCACCACCTTCACCTTTGATACAAACCAACCTAAGCATAGTAACTGTTAAATCAAATCCAATAACCGAAAAAAAAACATATATCATATGATGAAAAAAATGAAACAAAAACCTAAGACATATACATACAAACCAGCCCTGATGTGTAATCCCCTTGAACATCCTGACTGATCCTTCACCACTTGCAACGGCAGCAACCTGTTGTTCTAACTCAGTCACTGTCTCCTCACCGGACTCATGATTTGCTTTCACTGTCGATCGTGTAAACCGTTTGACCATCCCCACCTTACCATTGCCTTTACCACTTACAACTGCAGCACCTTGTTCTACCACATTCAACGTCTCTTCATAAGACTCATCATTTTCTTCCAGTGCTGAACGTGTAAACCGCTTCAAATTTCTCACTGGCACTGCGACATTGCCTTTAACACTTATAACTGCAGCACCTTGTTGTTCTACTACCGTCACATCACAGGAGATGGCATTTTCTTCAAATGCGTTTAAATAAAGGTCGTTTCTACAACCTCTCAAAACACACTCTTCAAACCATCACCAGACTCGCCATCATCCCTAGTTACCATTACACGAATTAAAACTGTTGTGGATTTCGATTCTGTCTTCACTGATACATTCATGAACGGGTTTTGTGACAGAATTTGAGAGAAAGAGAAGATCGGTAAATTGAAAGATGCCGAGGGATTTAGAGGTTAAATTGGAGAAGGAATCATTAAAAAGGAATTGATGGTCGAATTGAAGATGGTTGAGTTTAGGGTTTTGGGATTTTTTGGAAACCGTTTGCGAGAAGAAGAAGAAGGTAGGGTCCATAAGTTTCATTCACCTGCTCGGTAAACAGTTTCGATGAAATGGATAAAGATAATCAGGCTTAGAAATGGGGAAAATGTCAAATTGTAAACTCTTGTACTATTGTAGTTGTTTTTCAAAAACTTTTTTTTCAATATTTTTTTAAAGCTCAAACATGTTTTTAATCTATAATTTATAATTTGTAATGTATTTATAATCTCCATAAAACATATATATACATATATATATATATATATATATATATATATATATATATATATATATATATATATATATATATATATATATATATATATATATATATATATATATATATATATATATATATATATATATATATATATATATATATATATATATATATATATATATATATATATATATATATATATATATATATATATATATATATATATATATATATATATATATATATATATATATATATATATATATATATATATATATATATATATATTAACATTGTTACCAAAATTAATTTTAATAAAAGTTAACTATTTATATAATAAAACAGAAAATATTTTACTATTATTTTAGACAAAAATATTAAGCTACATTGTCATGAAAATTATAATAATTATTTATTAAATTAATTAACAAAATTGAAAAGGTTAGAAAATAAAAATGAAAGAAAAAAGTGGAAAATTAAAGGAATAAAAAAAATAGTGATTATGATTGGCTAAAGTAATTGCGACAATTCGCCTTAACTGTCGCGAGTGTGAAAAGAGGGCGGTTCTTTGGTAACTGTCGCATTAGTTTATACAACATGCCTAAAAAAATTGTGATGGTTGGCTCAAACCGTCGTGAGAACTGTCGTGGTCCAGGAATAAGGACGGGTTTTTGATAACTGTCGCAAAAAATCTATGAAAGTTGACCCTAACTGTCGTGACAACCATCACAATCCAGGAATAAGGACGGTTTTATGATAACTGTCGCAACTCAAGTGTCGTAAATCTCCTTTTTTCTTGTAGTGATTGTCAACATCCCTTTATCTCTCAGGGACACTGCTGATTGCTTAATCTGGCATTTTGAAAAGCACAAGGACTGTTCTGTGTGTTCAGCCTACCACCTGCATTTGCAAAACCGTATTGCTAAGAGCCCTGGGCCTTCAGGTGTTCCCCTTTAAGTTCTCTGGAAGGAGATTTGGAAAGCTAAGATTCATGTTAGGACCCATAATTTTATTTGGAGATTGGCCAAGAATATCCTCCCTTCAAAAGATAATCTTATGAAGAAAGGCATCAGGTTAGATAATTCTTATTCTTTCTGCTCCTCTACTGTTAAGTCTGCCCAACACCTTTTCTTAGAATGTGAGTTTGCAAGGAAAGTTTTCTTCTCTTCTATCCTCAGCTACATGATTCTTGATAATGTGCAAATAAATGACTGATTGATCAATATCTTTTCTTGTGGAGATATTTTGAGCACCTAATTGCTATGTTTCATTCTTCATAAGATTTGGCATGCCCGTAGCATTATATTATACCAGGAAAAGACCACGGAGCCATCCAAGGTTGTTGCGGATGCTCTTGACTTTGTGGTTGATTTCAATGCCTCGAACCCTGATCTAAGTGTTAGGAAAGGTGAATGTGTGAAACATGCTAAGGATTTTGTCCCTGGGAAAGTAAATGTTGTGCAGGTGGATACGGGCTGCCACCTTGATGAATTTGTCTCTTTTGGTTGCATTATCAAGAGTCTGAAGCAAGCTATCATTCTTGTTGCGAGTAGGAAGGAAACTATTGTTGTTGCCCCTGAGGTTGCTGAGATTTTGGCTATCCAATGGTGCCTCATTTTGACCAAAAGCCCGAAGCTAGGAAGGGTGATTATCCAGTCTAATTATCTCATCGATGTGGATTGTATTAACAATGTTCTCTCATCTACTACTACAGTTAGGGTTCCACCGTGATGATATGTCTTACTTAACGCGCAATAATTTTCTTTTATTTAATTATGAACATTTAGTTGCACCTTTTTTATATTTATTTTTAGTTTTTAAATAAATGAGATACCATCACGGTTTCGTAGCAGAACCGTTGTAACATATTTTTCATTTTGTTTTAAATATTTTTAATTGAAATACACTGACGCTTCTTTATGAAATTTAATTTAGTAAGTAACATATCACCAAAGTTATTACTTTTGACCGTGATGGTATCATTCATTCATTTTTATCATGCTCACTAGCTTGTCTCTTCAGTAGCCATTCTTTACTGACAAACGATACATTATTTCAACCCTAGCGTTTAGTGCTGAGAAACGATACACCATTTCAATCCTAACATTCATCGTTCATCATCATTGGTTCATTATTCATAATCGTTCATCATTATCGGTTCATCATTTTGCATTCGTTGTTCATCATCAACCCGTAGTCATCGTCCTCGTCATCGGTTCATTTTCAACCCTAATACACCAACGCAAACACTAACATCACCGTCATTGTCAATGAGAAATACAATAACAACACTATCTGTATCAACCCAAATATTCACATTTACTTAGTCATCATGTTTACAGTACGTAAAACTTTTTTCCCATGCGTTGTTGAAGCGGTAAAGCAGCAAGCAAAAATGTTATTTTCGGAAGAATTTCCTCCAGGATTTATCGTCTCCACAGGGATCAGTGTGAGGGAAAGAATGTCGTTCGATAATATCTACGTCTCTAAGCTTGGGTTTGAATGGTTTGGGATAAAAATTCAAAAGGAAAAACATAAAACAAGAAAATAAGTACATTCTTAAGAAATGAGAAAACTCGTTAGGAGTTGTATTTCGTTCTACCCATCATGTACTAAAAAATATATGGGTCAAATGCATGCAACCTAATTCGCTCGTCAATATCATCACGTATCGCTCACAATAGAGCTTATCTCTAACGCAAAGTCGAGAGATCAACCATATCGTCTCATTGTTGATCTCTCACACAACTCGACAACACGGAGCATTAAGAATCGATACCCACGTGAATATTAGTCCTAAATCTATCTCTAGCATTTAGAATCTAACAAATGTTCATCTTAGATCGAGTTTGAACCGTATATATCTATAGCAATCCAAACCCATTAAGTAAAAAATCAAGATAACCATCGATAAAGAGTTGTAAAAGAGATTTTATACAAAGATCCATAAATATACATACAATCAAGATAAACTTACATACAAAACCCCAACAAATGAAAAATACATAGAGAGGAAGGAAGAAGAACACAAATCTCACGGTTTGTCAACTCCGATTGAAGTGGATTCGACTCCGGATCGTCAAGATGCACCCTCCAATGTTGTTTCTAAGCTAAATCTACTCAAGAATGTGTTTGATAAAGTTGGGGTAAAAATTTCCCAAACAGCATCCCTAAAAAATGCTGAAAAATCACTTAAATAGACAAAAATGGGTCCCAGTATTCTCCTGGCGAAGTCCTGTTCGCCTGGCGAACATATGCGACTTTTGCTACTGCCAAAACAGTATTTTTCACGCGTTTTAGAACTTTCTGTTCGCCTGGCGAACATGACAGCAAAACAACACTTGTTTCAACCATAACTTCTGAACCGTAACTCCGTTTTACGTGCGGTCGGAAGCGCTGGAAAGCTTATTCAATGCTCTATAAGATAATGACAAAATATCATTGCTTATATACCTACAAAAAATGAGAAAAATCAATTAAACTCAATGAAATTTATGCGACATTCAATATATACACTATAATTTAAACTATACAACATATGCACAAAAGTTGAGGTTTATTGGTTGAATCAAGCCAATAAGTGCCAATTATTTACACTCTAAATCAGTACATTTTAGCACTTATCAACTCTCCCCAACTTAAACTTGTTTGACCTCAAACAAGAATCGATCAACTCAAGGAAACAAAAGTGATAACCAAGCAATCACGATTCAACAAATTTTGAAAAACAAAAACAAATGTATGGTTCAACACAAAAACGTACATGCAAAGCAAAACATACCACTAAACTATAACGATAACATGAAAACAAAACAACTCTAAAATATAAAACACATTTCAAAAATTCTAAGACAATACAAAGTTCAAAAATGAATCACACCTGGCACACACTTCATCGGTAGATGAATAAACAAAAATACGAGGGACTTAACTCTCACCCAACAATCAAGTCAACAACAAGTTAAATTATGCATTCATCAAGAAAAAACTCATATTGAACAGTATAAAAGCAAAAATCACAAGGGCTTTAAGGGTTGTAATGTGGCTTGGGTAACAAAAAATTGTTTTTCTCAAGGTAAAAGAACAAAAACTTGCCTAATCAAATGAGAGTGATCATTTCTCACAATCTCAAGCACTCACAAATTCCAATAACCTTTTTCTCTTTTCCAAATTGTTACACCATTCCACGCAACTTATTCGCATAATATTATTCTTTTTTTTTCTTTTTTTCTTTTTTTTTCAATTCTTTTCCCTTTTTTTTTTCTTTTTCTTTTTCTTTTTTTTTCTTTCTTTTTCAAACTTTTTCTTTTTCTCAACCTCTTAGCAACCAACCTCTTCTCCCCAACTTGAATACAACCACACATAGTGACATGAATGCTCTCAAACTTATTAGGCAAGGGTAAAAACTCAAATAAAAAGTCATGATTATAGTTCAAGAAAAAGTATTAGAATCCATACAAAAATGAACTTAACACCAATATGGATTCTAACAAAGGCACAAAGGGGTAAGCAAATTCTCACTCACTCACAAGGTAGATTGACTATTTGGTCAAGTGGGTATGCTCAAAATCGAACAAAATGTCTTGATCATTTTAGTGCTATCATACAAATCAACACAAATACAAGATTAAACATAATAAAACTGAGTTAAACAAGAATGTTGGTCTCCTGCATATAGTAAACAATGGAAAGCTCCTCACAAAAAGGTTTAGTTCTAAAGTGATTCAAAACTGAACAAGTATGGCAAAAGAATGAATGACATGAAAATTGTACAAATGAAAAGTCTCATAATCATGCTATGTTCTAGAAAGCGATAAACGAGTACCTTGCAAAGTACTAACTTCAAACAATATCAAAACCATACATTCGCAAGTTGAAACGATCAAACTTGGAAAATCACAAAATGCATCCTCAAGCTAATCAAAAACAAACTTGAGAGCAAACACAAACATTATTCTAACAACCTAACAAAATTGAATTAAACTAAATAAACATAAAGCTATACAAACTTAAAAACCATAGGGTTGCCTCCCAACAAGCGCTTGTTTCATGTCGTTAGCTCGACACCTTTAGTGTTCTTTGCTAGTAACTTCCTCACATACACGTCGATGCTTTGTCAAAGCGCCAACCTAAAGAAAGTCTCCTAACCAAACACTTGAACAAATGTTACGAGAACAAAATATATACAACACTTAAACAAACATACTGAAAGACAAAAGCAAAACAAGTATCTATACAAGCATATATATACAATTATGTGCAAAGCTTAGAAATATAGAAACTATCGCAATGCGACTCAATATCACAACCAATCCCCGGCAACGACGCCATTTTGTTGAAGCGGTAAAGCAGCAAGCAAAAATGTTATTTTCGGAAGAATTTCCTCCGAGATTTATTGTCTCCACATGGATCAGTGTGAGGGAAAGAATGTCGTTCGACAATCTCTACGTCTCTAAGCTTGGGTTTGAATGGTTTGGGATAAAAATTCAAAAGGAAAAACATAAAACAAGAAAATAAGTACATTCTTAAGAAATGAGAAAACTCGTTAGGAGTTGTATTTCGTTCTACCCATCATGTACTAAAAAATATATTGATCAAATGCACGCAACCTAATTCGCTCGTCAATATCATCACGTATCACTCACAACAGAGCTTATCTCTAACGCAAAGTCGAGAGATCAACCGTATCGTCTCATTGTTGATCTCTCACACAACTCGACAACACGGAGCATTAAGAATCGATACCCACGTGAATATTAGTCCTAAATCTATCTCTAGCATTTAGAATCTAACAGATGTTCATCTTAGATCGAGTTTGAACCGTATATATCTATAGCAATCCAAATCCATTAAGTAAAAAATCAAGATAACCATCGATAAAGAGTTGTAAAAAAGATTTTATACAAAGATCCATAAATATACATACAATCAAGATAAACTTACATACAAAACCGCAATAAATGAAAAATACATAGAGAGGAAGGAAGAAGAACACAAATCTCACGGTTTGTCAACTCCGATTGAAGTGGATTCGACTCCGGATCGTCAAGTTGCACCCTCCAATGTTGTTTCTAAGCTAAATCTACTCAAGAATGTGTTTGATGAAGTTGGGGTAAAAAGTTCCCAAACAACATCCCTAAAAAATGCTGAAAAATCACTTAAATAGACAAAAAATGGGTCCCAATATTCGCCTGGCGAAGTCCTGTTTGCCTGGCGAACATGACAGCAAAACAACACTTGTTTCGACCATAACTTCTGAACCGTAACTTCGTCTTACGCGCGGCCGGAAGCGTTGGAAAGCTTATTCAATGCTCTATAAGATAATGAAAAAATATCATTGCTTATATACCTATAAAAAATGAGAAAAAATTAATTAAACTCAATGAAATTTATGCGACATTCAATATATACACTATAATTTAAACTATACAACATATGCACAAAAGTTGAGGTTTATTGGTTGAATCAAGCCAATAAGTGCCAATTATTTACACTCTAAATCAGTATATTTTAGCACTTATCATGCGTCTACGGTAAACTTTAGTTTTCGTTGTTGTTAATGTTATTGTTGATGTTGTTGTTTTTCTGGTTCTTGCTGAATGTGTGTCATAAAACTTTATTAATCTTTTGTTGTTGTTGTTGTTGTTATTGAATGTGTACGTGATAATAGATGAAAGAGTTTGTTGTTTTTGTTGAATGTGTATGTGATAATCTTTGAAAGAGTTTGTTGTTGTTGTTGAATGTATATATGATAATAAATGAAAGAGATTGTTGTTGTTGTTGTTGTTGAGGTTGTTGTTATTTTAGAAAATAGATGTCATCTTCATTGTATTCTTCATCTAGTGGAAAGGAAACTATGAAAAGTGATACTCAAATCAAAAAGAAAATATCACAAAGAGGTGCCACAATGCTTACCAAAGTAATAAAAGTCCACAAATCTGGTATCAAGTTACCTATCACGTTTGATTCATATTATAGAGTAGTTGATGGTAAATTCTCTTCTCTTTTTAAGAGTTATGTTGCGTTCCTAGGACGTAGCAAAGTTACAATATTGATAGATGATTGGAAACAAGCGCCAGATGATGTCAAAGATAGCATATGGACAGTCGTTAAGGTATTACTTTTAATTTTCATCATTTTGATATGACTTTCTGTAATTTCTAATACATTCTTATTAATTGAAATGTAGTTAACCTTTGAGTTTACGGATGGTGATAAACACTTAAAAAATAGTGGTTGAGTCATGCTGGTATGTGTTGGAGGGGCTTTAAGTCACAGATCACGCGTGACTACATTAGGAAGCCTAAGACTGGTCTTGAGCGTCATGAGTGAGGTATATTTTTCTCCCGAAGAAGGTTTGGAGAAAGTTTGCAAAGGGTCGTCGTTTTGAAAAATTCCTGGTTAGTACTAGTCTTATTTATCTTGATAATTTGATGCTAATGATTTATAGATACTAATCATATTTTCACTACGTTTATAACAAACTAAAAGTCAAGCAGGAATACAAAATAAAGAGAAAAATATTTACCCCCATAGATTGTCTTGTGGGGGTTACAGGAAACTGGAGAAAAAAATGATGGAGGAAAAACACAACAAATGGGAGATGAGGACTCCATTAGTCTTGATCGTAACTCATCTCCACCTTCAATTTATGATAAGTGGAAGATAGCTCGACTAAGACCAAATGGAGAGTACACCTCAAATGCGTCAAGAGCAATTGCTGAGAAAATTGTAAGTATGATTTGTTGTGCGTATGTTATATGTTATTTAGATATTGTGGTAATTACAATATTAATATTATCATGCATTTTGTGTAAGATGTGTTGGCTGAGGAGGCCCGTGGAGCCTCATTTGTTCCAGAACCACGACAAGGTATACTAGTCGAGGCTATTGGAACAGATGAGCATGATGGGCGCCTTCGTGGTGTTGGAGAAGGTGTCGAGTTGAGATTATTCTTTGGTCCAACAAAACAAATCGCTGAAAACACTGAATTACAAGAGCAAAGAGAAAAGCTTGCGGTTGTTGAGAAGGAGTTAGAAGAACAGAGGAAGATCTTAGAAGCCGAGCGGGAAATTCAAATGAAGGACATGGAAAAGTTAGAAGACTTATATGCGGTAAGTGTTTTATCTGATATGGTAGTGTTTTATGTGAAATGTATGATATATTATGTTTAATCAGAAAAAGATAGAAAAGATAGAAAAGTGTTTATTATGTATTGTGTTCAAAATGAATGTTATGTCGCAAAGAATAAGTGGATCTTTACCACAACATACGGATGAAAACGATGATAATGCTTATGATCAAGTTCCCCAAATACATGTTTTACGTCATGCTAGCACTAAAGTAAACAATTGTTCATCCGCACCCGCTAAAGAGTTCAATGAGTTAAGGGATCCTTCCGCAAATGAAATTGCCACATTATACGTTTTGGTTGCAGAATGCGATGACCCGTATTCTCTTCCTCTAGAGCATTGTCCATCGATAGAGCTCTTTTATTCTTACCCTAGCGATATACGAGATTATCTATATGGAAAAAATTGGCTGGATGTAGGGATATTGCAAGTTTGGTGCACATAAGTATATTATCATTTAGGTACATTATCATTTTTGTATTTCCTTACTTATTTTTTGAATTTTGTTTAACCATTTAGGTACACTCATCGTGTATGTATCGAGTTAAATAAATCAAATATTTATGGCATCTTGGAATATTTTCTAAATAAATCAAATACTAAGCCAAAAGAGATTGAGCCCTACATTTCGGAATAGTTAAGTCAAAGAGGAAAATAATGTTACTTAGCACCATTTCTCAACGCGTAAGAAATTTTGAGATTGTGGTTATCTTTTAGAGTTAGTTTTGTTTTATAAAATACTAATTATATAAGACGAATACGATAATGACATTGGGTTTCTTACATAAACCACTCGAACATTAAATGAAGCAAATTATTAATGGATAAGTTTAAGTTTATATGAAACTTTTTAGTAATATATATTTTCTTTGACTTTGTAATTGGTTTAACCCGTAAAATATTTTCAATGTACAGTATTGTGCAGCGACATAATATGTTGAACAATATTAGAAAAAAACCAACAATATTATGTTCAATGCGCTTAAAGGTCCTCAAGCATGATATTAATCTGTAATATATATAATGGAACATGTACAATTGCTGTTTGTTGCGGTTAGAATATGATATCAAATTATTAATTAATTTGAATCGCATCTTTAGTTCACAACCGCTCTTTGATTTATCCGAAGGAAAAGGTCAAAAGAGGAAAACCTAATTTTGCATCGTAAAGACAATGCGGGGAGAGATCTAGGTAAGGGGTTGGTTAAGCTCAGGGAAGGTACTAGCACCCTAAACTTCTGTAGTACTCTACAGGAACCTTTTGTTTATTGTATGCTTTTTTTATATTTTATTATCTGTTTTAATATATATTGAGCTAAGGGATATAGTGACCTAAAGACCTAAGGGTTAGTCCTAAGTTTACTCGGCAAGACGTCGTATCTTGTGCCTACATATCCTGACGGGAATGGAATCAGAGTAATTGTAGTTCCCCTCGAAAGGGAGGTTAGAAACGTCTTGACTGTGGTCAAGGTTTCATTGGGGAGTAAGCGTTCCCTAGTAATTGTAGTTCCCCTCGAAAGGGAGGTTAGAAACGTCTTGACTGTGGTCAAGGTTTCATTGGGGAGTAAGCGTTCATAGGGAAGCGCCTACGTGGAGTCTTGAAACTCCTATATCTACGTTGAAATTGTTAATTGAAATTAGGGTTAAATTAAATATTCCACGGCGGAAAACCATAAAACAGAGTACAACGACTCTTTGACCTAATGCTAGGGTAAAGGGTATTTTCATCCACGGCGGGACACCTAGGCGATTAGGATTTTGAAATGGTCAAACGTTAGAGTTATTGACTCGGCGGTCAAACGGCTAGACCTAATCCTTCGGAAGGAATCCTAACGGTAAAAACATGCAAACAGACAAAATATCGTACGACCGAATTAAAATGCGGAAAAATAAAGAAAGCGGTAAAAGAAGCATCGCGACGATCACTCGCGTAAATTACAAATCCCAAAAACAAATGCAAAAATAAAAATAATTGCGATCATGGCCTCGCATAAATTACATCCATGAAACAAAAAAATAGTACGAACAAATGAAATATTGAGGAGCTGCAACGAACAAACTAATGAGGGTTAGACGAAAATGAAGCGGCTAAATCAAAAACTTTATTTTTTTGAATTTTATTTAAAGGGAAGAACTAATTTTTGCATTTAAAAGGAGAACTTAATTTGATTTTAATGTTTTTATTTAAAAATTAGTTTTAATTTGATTAAAAAAATGATATAATTTTAAGGTTTTTGATGAAAAAAAGTTAGTTTTAATTTTTGTAAAATGTTTTAATTTTAATGTTTAAACAACGTTTTAAATTTTAAAGCAAAAAAAATGTTTTATATTTTAAAGTTAAAAAATGTTTTTTTAAAATTTATTTTTAAGAATTATTTTTAATTTTAAGTTTTAAATATGAGTCTTAATTTTAAAAACAAGGTTTATTTTTAATTTTATGATTTTAGCTTAAAAAATGGTTTAATTTTTTTTTATATTTTAATTAACTTAAGTAAACTAAGTTAATGAGATTTACAATTAGAAATATTTTTATTTTAACAGTTTTCATTAACCTGCATTATGAAAATTATATACCACAGCAATAATAAAATACTAATAACAATATAATAATAACAAAATAAATAAAAAGAATAGGAGGAAGAAAATTGGAAATAAAAGGGGGATTCGTAGCGGCGGCGGCTCCCTCATTGATGAAGTTTTGAAGCTTTTTCTTTTTCTTTTGCATGACTATTCTTGCATCTTCTTCTTCCTCGCTTCGCCATAATCTTCTCTTTTTCCTATTAAAAAAAAGAATAACAGAAACCAAATGTGATATTGATGAAATCTTACGAGTTACGGTTTGTTGGTGATTCCGCCGGTGATGAAGCTTTGAAGGTTTTTTTCAAAAATCTTCCCTCTTCTGATAAATCGTGAGAACGGCCGCCGTTTTTTCTTTTGTCTCCTTCTCCTTTTATCAAATGCAACTCATGTTTATATAGGTAACAAATTAGGGTTAACTCTAACCTAATGCCTATTTTAAAGCCCAACTTAAATAATTAGTCAAAACTAAAAAAACAAACTAAAACAAACATAAAAGAAAAATAATTTAAATAAAATACGAAAATAATAATTAAATAATAAAAAAAAACTATTTTGTTATTTTAAGTTAGAATAAAAATAAAAGAAAAACAAAAAGTGAAGAAGGTGGGATTCAAACTCTCAACCTCTCACACTCACAACTCCTTACACACGGTCTCTTGCCAATTGTGCCATTTTATTCATTCAAAATAAAGTGGCACTAGAAACTATGTAAAGGTAGGACAAATTTGGGGTGCAACAGATGCCCCTATTTAAATAGCTTCACCGGATGATTTGAGCAGCGGAGACTCGAGAAATCGCGGTGAAAGGGATTTAAATACAGATAACTGGAAATTTGGCCCCTAGATGCAGTGATATGCAATGATATGGACAAAATAACACGAAATATAATGCTGACAATGCCATGAATCTAATATGATACGTATGATGGAATGATGAATGCAAGGATGCAGACGACACGACGTCATAGGGGACAACGCAGCGAAGAATTGCACTGGGGAAGAAGACACGCGGTGGTGACAAGGTAACATAGGATCCACACGGAGGCAGGACCAGGTAAACGGCAGACGCTAGAGTTTTCGGGACATTCCTTGAAGAGATCGAGCGGGATCTTCAGGACTCACCAGAAAACATATAGGGAGAGACAAACATCATAACATTTCGGAAGAACATCGAAAAGGAGACACGTCGTATCTGGAAGAACGTCAGATAGACATGACACGAAATAGTCGATGGGTGCCAAGTAAACTGGACTTTGTCCACAAGGTAAGACGCGGATAAAACACGACCTCGGGGAGAAAAATGCAAATGGGGATAAAACACCCATGCTGCCAAGTTACTAAATTCGTCCACAAGGTAAGACGCAAATAAAACACGACCTCGGGGAGAAAAATGCAAATGGGGATAAAGCACCCATGATGCCAAGTAAATAAATTCGTCCACGAGGTAATACGCGGGTAAAACACGACCTCGGGGAGAAAAATGCAAATGGGGATAAAGCACCCATGATGCCAAGTAAATAAATTCATCCACAAGGTAAGACGCGGGTAAAACACGACCTCGGGAGAAAAAGCAAATGAGGATAAAACACCCATGATGCCAGGTAAATTGGACTTCGTCCACGAGGTAATACGCAGGTAAAACACGACCTCGGGAGAAGAAGCAAATGGGGATAAAACACCCATGATGCCAGGTAAATTGGACTTCGTCCACGAGGTAATACGCGGGTAAAACACGGCCTCAGGAGAAGAAGCAAATGGGGATAAAACACCCATGATGCTAGGTAAATTGGACTTCGTCCACGAGGTAATACGCGGGTAAAACACGACCTCGAGAGAAAAAGCAAATGGGGATAAAACACCCATGATATGCACATGTATAAGAATTATGCTATGATATATGATCACATGCAAATGCAGATGTCGATGACAAGGCTCGACTCTGTTGGTGAGATGGCAAAACTGGAAGACTAATTCCTCAACCCATACATCATTGTCATTCTATTAAATTGTATCAAGTTGATAGTCCTTGTAGGAAGGATGAAGAGCTGCTTGAGGATTTTTCCAATACACTGCCCTAGATTAGACAAACTGATAATTGCTTCAGCTTATCTGATTCGTGAATAGGACTGTTTTAGTGTATCCTCGGAAGGTTTGCCCCAGTATGAGTCTTGGAAAAAAAACCTTTGGATAAACCAAATCTGAGAAGATCTTGTCTTGAACAAATCTTGAACTGATTCTTTGACAGGATGTAAAAGGAACTTGCCCCTGATAAGATCACTTGACCAAGTTTCTCATTGTTTAAAAATTCCTTAGAGGAAAGCCAGTTTGCAAACAAAAATATTCATACAAACATGGTAATGCAAAGTTCATGCGACTTTTGAAATCAAAATTATTTTTGAAAAATGAAAAATAAGTCGTTGGTCAGAACACGGTGGTTCAAGACGCTCAAAATTTAAAACAAAAGTGTATTGCCAAAATAAATGATTCACAAAGATCTTTTGGAGTCAGGTTACGCAACCTTGTTGTAGTATACTTTCAAAATAACCTTGCTTCAATTAGGTCTTTTGAGGGTTGTAACGTGGTCTGGTTCATGGTTTATGAAACAAAGGATAAAGGCTCAAAATTTATTTATACCCACCCCATCTACATGATGATCTCCAGTCCTACGCTCAGTTAACTCCTATTATGCGTTCAGGTTCCTATAGGTTAGGAATTGCAGTGATGGTAGCAATGATGGTTCAGAAGTCAATGGACCTATGAAAAGCAGCCACTACTTCCTTATGATATTTGGTCATTTTGACATTGAGGATTTTCAGGGTAAAGATTTAAAACTCCTCTTTGTATTATCCCTAAATTTTGCCTGAACTGTTTTACAGTCAGCGGGATGCCCCAGTTTTGCCTAAGTCTCCTTCATAGGTTTTGACTTAGCGAGCTTTTTCTTTTGATTTTTTTTAAACATGACTGTCTGGTTTAATGATTACGGTGAACCATCATCGGTGTTTTTGACTTAAAAATAATCTTCGACACTTGTTTGTTGTGTGTGAAGGAAAATCGTAAGTGCGACCTTTATATGAAAGGTATATTGCATGAACACATAACTGAGTTAACTGAGAACTACCCATCCCCAGGTTAAAATTGTGGGTTTTTTTTTGTAAAGAAAGGAACTCCAACTTCTAGGCTCGAAGGGGGTGACAAGGGGATAACTTCCTTATTTCTCCAGTGTTTGGGAGTTGAAACAATGCCTCACATCGTCAACAAGGATTGATTGAAAGCATACTGACAGCAGTTATGGGTATAACGTTTTCGTCATCCTCCCTCCAATCTTTGCATACCAAAAATTCGGACAAAGGTAAATATTTGAAAGATAAAGCATAGAGATAAAAATAATAGATAAAATTAATTAAATCAAAAGTTGCAATGCTCAGTTCATTAATGTAAAACTACAAACATAATTTGAAAGCAAATAACTAATACGAAATAAGGAAAATGCAAACAACAAGGAATAAAAGGCCTAGTGATAAAACTTCATTTCTGATGCACTCGCAAGGGATCCTTCTGAACATTCGGATGACCGTCTGTAAAATCAATTATTCCGGTTCTAACCAATTCACGCACTCTAGCCTTCAGCGCAAAACAATGTTCCAAGTCGTGGCCTGGGGCACCCTCATGAAAAGCACAATGGAGATCGGTCCTGAACCCAACCGGATGGGGATTAGGAGGAGGTGGCGAAGCCTTTGTGGTGATCAGTCCTCGTCGAACCAAGTCAAGATATAGCTCGGTGTAAGTCATGGGAATAGGATCAAAGTGGCTTCTGTTCCATTTCTGGTTTTGTCTGATAGCTGGGTGTTGAGGAGTCTGAGTTGGCTGTCCTCTGACAATCAGTATTTGAAGCATTTCAGTGAGCTTAGTCATGTTTGACTTCAACTTATCGATTTCCATTCGGATCTCTGCATTGTATGTCTCTTGCTCTGACATCTTATGTCTATAGTTAGCCCTGGTCTGATATTTGTGTCGAGGAATCAGGTTGACGACTCAAAGGTACACTGGAAGACAAGAGAACCGAGAATGAGAAACCGGGGGGAAAATGCAATGAAAAAATGTGATGCTAATGCCATGTAATGGTTCCAAAAATTTCAACGGTCGATTGCAAATATTCCCTTTTAGGAAAGTTGGAAAGAAATTTTTTTTTGACTCTAAAATGTAGGACCTTTTTGAATTTGCAAAGGACTGTTGAATTCCTTGAAACTGGAAATGATATGATGCTTTATGGATGCAAAGCACAAATACACACACAAAGGTCCTAGGTTAGAGGACAACGAATGGAGTTAAGGTCTAACCTTCCCAAAAGGTAAGTACTATAGGTTAATTGTACCTGCAGAACAAGGTTCTAAAGCGGTCCCCAAAGTCATCAATCCATCTTTCGGATATTATCAACTTTCCAACTGACTCGGAGGTCGATAATATTCTCAAGAGAACCTCTTTTGAGTGTAGTATCGCGTAGCAACTATTGTAGGACTACTCCCACATAGTTCCCGCACTACGTCCTATATAAGGCCAAGGTGGTGTTAAGGTACTACGGTCCCCAGTATCACAGACTCCAATTGAAAATAGTAAAAGTTTGCACGACTGCACTTGATCAACCGAACCATTTTCGAAAGGGTCTCAACTGAGCGGTGATTCTCGAGTCGACTTGGTCGGGACTCACTCTCGGCAAGCCTCGTCGAATATCTCACCTTCCTATAATAAGGTCACTCAAGTCCGGGTTAGGACTTATCACACAATAACAGGTATCCCCACAAGGTACAATGATGAATAAAAATAATTAATAAAATATCATACAATAAACAAAATAGGGGTAACCCTTAAAAATTAGGAGGGTCCCCAGTGAAGTCGCCATTTTCTGTTGCGGTTAGAATATGATATCAAATTATTAATTAATTTGAATCGCATCTTTAGTTCACAACCGCTCTTTGATTTATCCGAAGGAAAAGGTCAAAAGAGGAAAACCTAATTTTGCATCGTAAAGACAATGCGGGGAGAGATCTAGGTAAGGGGTTGGTTAAGCTCAGGGAAGGTACTAGCACCCTAAACTTCTGTAGTACTCTACAGGAACCTTTTGTTTATTGTATGCTTTTTTTATATTTTATTATCTGTTTTAATATATATTGAGCTAAGGGATATAGTGACCTAAAGACCTAAGGGTTAGTCCTAAGTTTACTCGGCAAGACGTCGTATCTTGTGCCTACATATCCTGACGGGAATGGAATCAGAGTAATTGTAGTTCCCCTCGAAAGGGAGGTTAGAAACGTCTTGACTGTGGTCAAGGTTTCATTGGGGAGTAAGCGTTCATAGGGAAGCGCCTACGTGGAGTCTTGAAACTCCTATATCTACGTTGAAATTGTTAATTGAAATTAGGGTTAAATTAAATATTCCACGGCGGAAAACCATAAAACAGAGTACAACGACTCTTTGACCTAATGCTAGGGTAAAGGGTATTTTCATCCACGGCGGGACACCTAGGCGATTAGGATTTTGAAATGGTCAAACGTTAGAGTTATTGACTCGGCGGTCAAACGGCTAGACCTAATCCTTCGGAAGGAATCCTAACGGTAAAAACATGCAAACAGACAAAATATCGTACGACCGAATTAAAATGCGGAAAAATAAAGAAAGCGGTAAAAGAAGCATCGCGACGATCACTCGCGTAAATTACAAATCCCAAAAACAAATGCAAAAATAAAAATAATTGCGATCATGGCCTCGCATAAATTACATCCATGAAACAAAAAAATAGTACGAACAAATGAAATATTGAGGAGCTGCAACGAACAAACTAATGAGGGTTAGACGAAAATGAAGCGGCTAAATCAAAAACTTTATTTTTTTGAATTTTATTTAAAGGGAAGAACTAATTTTTGCATTTAAAAGGAGAACTTAATTTGATTTTAATGTTTTTATTTAAAAATTAGTTTTAATTTGATTAAAAAAATGATATAATTTTAAGGTTTTTGATGAAAAAAAGTTAGTTTTAATTTTTGTAAAATGTTTTAATTTTAATGTTTAAACAACGTTTTAAATTTTAAAGCAAAAAAAATGTTTTATATTTTAAAGTTAAAAAATGTTTTTTTAAAATTTATTTTTAAGAATTATTTTTAATTTTAAGTTTTAAATATGAGTCTTAATTTTAAAAACAAGGTTTATTTTTAATTTTATGATTTTAGCTTAAAAAATGGTTTAATTTTTTTTTATATTTTAATTAACTTAAGTAAACTAAGTTAATGAGATTTACAATTAGAAATATTTTTATTTTAACAGTTTTCATTAACCTGCATTATGAAAATTATATACCACAGCAATAATAAAATACTAATAACAATATAATAATAACAAAATAAATAAAAAGAATAGGAGGAAGAAAATTGGAAATAAAAGGGGGATTCGTAGCGGCGGCGGCTCCCTCATTGATGAAGTTTTGAAGCTTTTTCTTTTTCTTTTGCATGACTATTCTTGCATCTTCTTCTTCCTCGCTTCGCCATAATCTTCTCTTTTTCCTATTAAAAAAAAGAATAACAGAAACCAAATGTGATATTGATGAAATCTTACGAGTTACGGTTTGTTGGTGATTCCGCCGGTGATGAAGCTTTGAAGGTTTTTTTCAAAAATCTTCCCTCTTCTGATAAATCGTGAGAACGGCCGCCGTTTTTTCTTTTGTCTCCTTCTCCTTTTATCAAATGCAACTCATGTTTATATAGGTAACAAATTAGGGTTAACTCTAACCTAATGCCTATTTTAAAGCCCAACTTAAATAATTAGTCAAAACTAAAAAAACAAACTAAAACAAACATAAAAGAAAAATAATTTAAATAAAATACGAAAATAATAATTAAATAATAAAAAAAAACTATTTTGTTATTTTAAGTTAGAATAAAAATAAAAGAAAAACAAAAAGTGAAGAAGGTGGGATTCAAACTCTCAACCTCTCACACTCACAACTCCTTACACACGGTCTCTTGCCAATTGTGCCATTTTATTCATTCAAAATAAAGTGGCACTAGAAACTATGTAAAGGTAGGACAAATTTGGGGTGCAACACTGTTGTTTTAATAGACATCTTCAATTGCTGTTGTTTTGTTACAATTTAAACAATACAGATTATAAAATGGAACATGTACAAAGCAGAAATATATCTTCAATTGTTGTTTATGTTTTGTCATAGTTTAAATAAAACAAGTTATAAAATGGAACGCAATGCATAAATATATATTTTTTTAAAAGCATATAATTTAATGATGATTTTTAATTATGGCTATGGGTTTATAATTATAGTATATAATTTATCGATTCATTTGTATTGAATTCTTTGAATAAAACACCATTTTGTCTGTAAAAGTGTATATATAGTGTATACTAGTATTTTCGTGCAAATATCATTGAGTTTAATTATTTTTATCTCATTTTTGTAGTTATTCAAGCATTGAATAAGCTTTTCGACCGGACCTCAAACGGAGTTACGGTTCGAAAGTTATGAAGAAAACAAGATGTTGAATTTTTCTGTTATTGTCAACTCTCTCCCCGAGCTCGTTGAGCAAGCCAGACGCGGGCCAGAAGTTTCAGAAGCAGTAGAAAATTCCTTCTTTGCTCGTCGGGAGAACCGTTACTTTGCCAGGAAAATTAGTTTGTGCATAAACACATTTAAATGGGTAAACACATATTTTTTTTAGGTTACGTTTTAGGGATTTGTTCCCAATTCATCAAACCGTCATTTTTGAGTAGATTTAGATTATAAACAACACATGGAGTATATATCTTGATGATCCAGAATCGAATCCACTTCAATCGGAGTTGACAAACCGTAAGATTTGTGTTCTTCTTCTCTCTTTTCTGTGTACCCTCTATTTGTTGGGGTTTTGTATGTAAGTTTATCTTGGTTGTATGTATATTTATGGATCTTTGTATAAAATCTCTTTTACAACTCTTTATCGATGGTTATCTTTGATTTTTTTTACTTAATGGGTTTGGATTGCTATAGACATATACAGTTCGAACTCGATCTAAGATGAACATCTGTTAGATTCTAAACTCTAGACATAGATTTAAGTCTAATATTCACGTGGGTATCAGTTCTTAATGCTCCCTGTTGTTGAGTTGCGTGAGACATCACTGATGAGATGATACGGTTGATGTCCCGACTTTGCGTTAGACATAACCTCTGTTGTGAGCGATACATGATGATATTGACGAGTGATTTAGGTTGCGTGCATTTGATCCATATATTTTTTAGTACATGATGGATAGAACGGAATACAACTCCTGATGAGTTTTCTCATTTCTTAAGAATGTATTTATTTTTTTTGTTTTATGTTTTTCGTTTTGTATTTTTATCCCAAACTCAATAACATTTAAATTGTCGAACGAAAGTTCAATAACACTAATCTCTATGGACACGATAATTTCCCAGATAAATACTTCCAAAAACTTTTGTTACTTGTCGCTTTACCGTACCAACAATGTTATCCATTTTCCAACTGTTGTTGTATATATTTTCGATAGTAATTGTTATTTGTAATGCAGTTTTAGAGTCAACAGATACAGATTGTCGCACTCTCCTTAACTGTTTCTCGGTTGGTTCTATTATGTTTTCAAGTAGGTTTTCTAATATAGATGCCTATAACCTTTTTGGTTTAGGAAAATTGTATGGATCCAAAATCTGAATTGATGGCTACCCTTTTATAGAGTCGTTGTTATCTTTCCTTCCTCTTAGATTTGTTAAATGAAATTGTTTTATCATAAAAAATACATAAAAAATGACCGAAAGATATTTTGACTGTACTAAATTTTAATTGGGTTATTTAAACAACCTTAAACTGTCTCTAATTCTAATAATATCAGTTAAGACTAGATTAATTTAAGATAATTTTTGGATTGACTCAACATATATAAAAACTAACTTTTTAAGTAAATTTGTAAAAACATTACTTTAAAAATTGAATATAGCATTTTAAATATATATTTGAATAAATAGATTTTAAAATAAACATATCATAGCTGGTTGACTATAACAAGTTATTAGAATATTTAAAATAGAACTTAATTATTTAATAACAATTATTTAAAATAGATAATACTCATGAAATTTAATAAAGTTAACATTAACGAATTTAACAAGACACAAAAACTAACTTAATTTTATTTATTCAATAACTAGTTCATATTGTATTACTATAATTAGTGCATATTGTATTACTATAACTATGCAACATAAACATACAATTATTCAATCTATTTTGTTTCACTATACAAGCCATACAATCATCAGTTAGGAATATCAATGTTGGAAGGATGAAAAATATTGGTTTGGATGGGCCAGCCAGACTACAATTCAAAATTGAATGAGAGAGAATTGTTTTATAATTCAAAATTCAATGGTACTACGATGCTCCACACTATTGTAAAAAGTCTTTAATATCTAAAATATATGAAAATATTTTTTCGGACGCACCTATTTTTATTAGTTTTTAAACTAAATTAAAAAGATATTCTTTTTTAGATTAATATTTAGGTTGAAGATACATTTCCATGTGTATTAAAAGTGCATTTAAAGATGTATATCCATAAACATCATTTATTAAAAAACATGTTGGTAACTCGAAGATGCATCTACAAACGTTTTTCTTTCCTAACTCTCCCCTCCTCCCTTGAACCCTTCTCTCCTCCTCCTTCTTCTTTTCCTAAAAAACCGTTAAAAAAAAGAACATTTCACTTCTCTCTCTACCAACCAATGAAGCATCTCTTCAATTGCATTGAAGCAGCAATGGAGCTCTTTCTACTCCTTTCCATCATCTCATTACATCAAAATATCTCCTTCTTATCAATTAATTTCATTTTAGTAAGTTTTTCAAATATTATTATCTTTTTGTGTTTTGATTTGTAGATAGTTTTTTTTAGGATACATTATGTGAAGAAGAGTTCTTCTTGTCCTTAGTTATAGTTTTGATGAAGACAAATGCATCAACAAAAAAAAGTTAAAGTTTGTAGACTAGATCAATCAAATTCAAATGATCATAAACTTTAGAAAGTCAATGGAAGAATAAGATGGTTGAGTATTTTTTACAATTCAAGTATATATATATATATATATATATATATATATATATATATATATATATATATATATATATATATATATATATATATATATATATATATATATATATATATATATATATATATATATATATATATATATATATATATATATATATATATATATATATATATATATATATATATATATATATATATATATATATATATATATATATATTTGAAACTTAATTTTTAAGTCTTTCATCTTAGTTCATACATTCATTTTAACATCATGTGGAACTTATTTGAAACTTAATTTTTAAGTATATTTTTCAAAATTATATAAGGTGTAATCAGTTACACCATTTCTAATAATCGGTTACACAAACAATATTTTGAATTATTTTGTGTTGCATTGTCATGTGTAACCGGTTACTCCATTTCAGGTAACTAGTTACACATTTGAATATTTTAATTTTTTTTATACCGCTTTGAATGTAATTGATTACGATTATTTGTTAACTGGTTACCGCTGAAACGGTGACACTTTTTCATAAAAAATCTTATACCAACGGTTTGTATCTTTCATACATCAATCAAGACAATGTTTCATAAATATACACTCTTTCAGAAGGGTATATATATATATATATATATATATATATATATATATATATATATATATATATATATATATATATATATATATATATATATATATATATATATATATATATATATATATATATATATATATATATATATATATATATATATTCATGTGTTTCAATTTTTCAAATAGAGACTCTTAGACATAAAACCTTCATATTTCAAAAGAGATTTCAAAAGAGATTCTTTGATATACAACTTTCACATCTCATAATCTAAATAAGTTTCTAAACATTCAAATATGTAACTTTCTGCATGAACTTCCATATATATTCATTAAAGTTTCATTTAAATTATTTTGGGCACTTAGGATGTATATGTCTAAATTATGATAAATACAAAGAGAAAATTAATTAGTAGATAATTGATTCAAGAGCTATAACTTTTGTTAAAAACTCAGATTTTTGTATACCTTGTTGTCCAGAATTGTTAGAAACAAGAGAGTGAAAAATAAATGAATATTTCTTTTTCACTTATGTTGCTTATGTTATAATATTGTAGGATAGGTCTTGGTGGAAGACTTGTACAAAGATCTAACATAGTGGAAAATTTCTCACGAGGAGCGGGGGGACTAGAGTGCTCTCAGATTATGAGGGGAACCGGCATATATCGTTGTGTCATTTAATTTCTGCATTTATTTTTTAGCATTTTTATTTTCATATCAATTCTGAAAAATAATAAAATTGTGCAAATACTTACACATTAGTTGTTTTAGGCACTTTAGGTAGTAATGTAAAAGAACTTGGTAGGCAACATGTAATGGGTTTTTTGGAATTGTTAGGACGGAAAATGGATTGCTGCCATGGGAGCAAATTCACAGCTTTGACCGGAGATGAACCTTCGTATTTGCTCTGCATTATTTTCGGAAATACATCTCCAAGTTGATGTTGTTTCTTGGAAAGCTGAAGTCTAGATGGTTTGGCCCATTTATTGTTAATAAAGTGTTCCCTCATGGAGAAATAGAATTGAGGAATCAGAAAAATGAGGAAACTCTTAAGGTTAACGAGCAGAGATTGAAACCTTACTACTAAGGACAAGGAATTGGCCGGGTAGAAGATGTTCGACTCGAAGAATAGAATGGTAAGTCGTCGAGCTATGTACGTAAAAAAACACTTCTTGGGAGACAACTCAAAGAAGGTACTAGATAATTTTATTTTAGATTTGTGCTTATTTCTTTTATTTTAGTCATGTTACGTCAGAGTCGGGCCAGGAATGCAGATAAACAGGACATAGAAGAAGAAAAAAGAGAAACTAATTTTTTTTGAAAAATCATGCCATGTCCATACACGTATGGGCCCTTGTCATACGCATATAGGAATGCAAAAAAGTCCCCTCCCTATTATTACACGTAGTATATGCATATGAAGCCAAGCCTTATGCGTATTAAGGTATATACGTATATGTTACGCATATCGCGTGCTCATACGAGGTACATACGAGATCTGAAACTTTTTTCAACTAAAAAAGATTTATGTTCTTACGCGTATTACTCGTATGATACACGTATCACAACGTTCAGATTGAACCATACGCGTATCATACGTGATCTGGAATTTTAAACTAAAAATTTGTTTGTATCATACGTGTAAGGGCCTTCTAATACACGTATTGCCCTATGGTTGATAGACCTAAAATATATTGTTTCTTTGACTTGATTCGCACGTGTTATTTTGGATTTTATCTCTGTTTTCTTGTATTATGCCTCCGTTTTGTCTCTTTTTCAGGATTTTATATTTTCAGAGCTACTCAAGAAGAAATGAAGAAAAACAAGCAAAAAGACCAGCTTTTTAGGAAATTGTACACATGGCACTCACCATGGTGGGCGCCATAGGAGAAGCCATGAGTGGGATAAGAGACCAACTTCTGACAACTACCACGTCTCCCACTTCTTTCCACTCTAGTACACATGGCAGGCGCCACCCTTGCATTTCGTCTCCCTCCCAAAAGAAGTTGGGGGGCAGTCTAGTCTTTCCCTGTACTTTCCTACCATTATAAATAGAAGAGTTCTGCCTCATTTCTAGGCATCCAAGCTTAGTTACAAAACTCAAGCCATAAATTTCCATATGTTGTAAAGTGATCAACTTCTCACATCGAGTGGTTATCACATTGGCTAATCGAGTCTGTAATCGGGTTTAGAGCACTTTGGTAGAAGTTAATCCTGCCGCCATTTTATTTCAGTCTTTTACTTCAAGTTGTACCAAGATTTAAAACCTCCTGTTTGGAGCAGGTTTCTATTTATTTTCCGCTTTTACTTATCCGCATTTATTTCCTGCACTTTATTTACTCGCACTATATTTCCTTCACTTTATTTACTCGCACTTTATTTACCGCCCTTATTTGTCGCACTTTATTTACCATGTCTATTTACATTTCCATGTCCGGTTAAATCTTAGAGGTTAGGATGTGAGGATCATAGTTAAAAGCGGTATTTACGACTGTCGATAAATTCACTTAGGGGTTATTCTGACTTTTAATACATTTTTTTCGCACTTAAAATCTGTTGGGTAAGATCGAAAGCTGTCCAACCTTTAGATAAATTTGGTTAGTCTTAACTGTTCAAAGGAAGCGAAAGCGCTTAGTCCAGTTAAGCAGAAATCTTTAATGCTTTAGAAAAACGATTTTAAAACTATTTTCGGACGCGTTTATGGATTTAAAGTCTGGTTCGTGAGAACCTCTTTTTGTTAGAAATTCCAGGTCAAAATACTTTTCAACTAAGTCAAGAAACTATATTTCTTAAAAATAGGTTTAATCACTCTAACGCAATGCACATCTTTTTATAAGTGACAATAAGAGGGATCGATTAGGGGATAAACTCGGTTCTGAGTACGTGAAAGTGACAATTCCCGTTAAATTAGTTCTTTTCATGAGTAGAAAACATTACCCCTTAAGAAGTCAATGTGTACGCATTTGGAATACTGCCTAGCTATGTGAATTACATCCAAACCTGCTGTCTTATTATTGAACTTATTCTTGCACTTTACTTTTATTTCGCACAACCCAATCCCAAATTAGATTACCTTAGATAAACACCGTGACAACAATAATCAAAAGATTGGCGTTTGGTCTCTGTGGGATCGATAATCTTTTATATTACTCTGACGCTATTCGTGTACTTCCAATCACAACATCAAGTTTTTGGCGCTGTTGTCGAGGACCAATTATGTCAAAATTTCGTACCCTGTCATTACACCGTCTAGACTAAGGTTTTACCTACTGGTCAATACGAAGAACTCACAGCACCGGTAATCTTAGAGATCCTTTAAAGGAACCTGAACATTGCACTCGTGCAAGTCGCTTATTTCGTAGAATTAAGAAAGCTATGGACGAAGATCATAACCAAAGACCCCTTAAGGATTTCGCCCAACCATCTAATGACAAACCTAGTTCTAGTATTGTGAACCCCAATATCCCTGCTCACAATTTCGAACTAAAACCCTCCTTATTGCAATTAGTACAACAAAACCAATTCGCGGGTCTCCCTACTGAGAACCCGAACCAACATTTAAAAACCTTTATTCAATTAGCTAACACTTTTAAAACCAATGGTGCTACTCCTGTGGCGATTCGTCTTAGACTATTTCCTTTTTCCCTCAGAGATAAAGCCCTTACTTGGTTAGATTCCCTTCCAGTCAATTCTATAACAACCTGGGAAGACCTTAGGAGATTTTTCCTTGCTAGATATTTTCCCCCAAGAAAAATAGTTGTTCTTAGAAACCAAATAACTAGATTCACTCAAAACCAAGGTGAATCACTCTTTGAGGCTTGGGAGAGATATAAAGACCTGTTGAGAATACCATGGCCTGGAATCATGGCTAATCATTCACACCTTCTATAATGGACTTCACTATAACACTAAGATGACCATCGACACTCGCAGGTGGCGCTCTGATGAATAAACCTTACCCTTAAGCTAGCGCTCTCATCGAAGATATGGCTCAAAACCATTGTCAATGGGGGATAGAGCGAGCAACGGTGGAGAAGAAAGAAGCCCAAGGAGGAATACATGAAATAAGTTCTATAGACATGATGCAAGCCAAAATGGATGATTTGGTCGTTAAGGTCGAACATATATACGCAAACCCAATTACTGCATCAGCGGTCTCAACAGAATGTGAATTATGTGGAGCCAAAGGCCACCAATCTGCAGAGTGCAATCTGTTGAACAAAAATCATTCAAGAGAGGTCAAATAAACTCAAGGGAACCCATTTTCAAACACCTACAACCCTGGATGGAAGAATCATCCAAACTTTTCTTATAAAAACAATAACCTCGTCCAAAACCCTGCACCTCTGAGACCATCCGGTTTTCAAGCTCAAAGACAAAACCCGTTTATGCAAGTTGTGCAACCTAAGCCGAACCTTGAGAAAATCATGGAAAATTTCATTACGGCTCAAACACACCAAAACAAAGAATTCATAAACCATAACATTCATGTTAATAAACTAACTACCCAGTTAGGAACTAAGGTAGACCAAATAGTCACCCACAATAAGATGCTTGAAACCCAGATCTCTCAGATAGCTTTTAAACAAGCCTCTAAAACTACATCGGAGGGCAATTCCCTGGACAACCTCAACAAAAACCCCGAGGGGAAGCCAATGTAATTACTTTACAAAGTGGGACTGCTTACGATGAACCAGCTAACCCGACATTGAGCGAACCCAAGACTTCTGAAGGAAGTATAACACCCACGGACGAAGTAGAGGAACCAGTAGGATCCGAAAAACAGAAAATCCAAGACAAAGAAAAAACTTTAGAAAAAACTAACGAACGACCTCCGCCATACAAACCTCCTATACCCTATCCGCAAAGATTAAAACAAACCAAGATCAATAACCAATATCAGAAATTCATTAAAGTCATAGAGAAACTTCATGTGGAGATCCCTTTCACATAAGCCATCACCCAGATACCGTCATATGCAAAATTCCTCAAAGACATCCTTACCAATAAACGTAGACTTGACGATCCAAAACCCTTGGAATGAAATTCCATTTCTGAAGAAAAAAAACTTCCCAAAAAGGAGAAAGATCCTGGAAATTTCTCCATACCTTGTATTTTGGGGAGTCATGTCATCAATAAAGCTTTTCTAGACTTAGGAGCTAGTGTAAGCCTAATGCTTCTGGCAGTTTTTGAAAGGTTAAAATTAGGAGAATTACAGCCTATGAAGATGTCTCTTCAGTTAGCCGACAGATCCGTCAAATATCCGGTTGGCATATTGGAAGACGTCCTAGTCAGGATCGGTCAATTATTCATCACGACCGATTTTGTTGTCATAGACATTAAAGAAGATGACGACATTCCAATCCTCCTAGGTAGGCCATTCTTATCAACTGCAGGAGCCATAATAGATGTCAAGAGAGGGAAGTTGACTTTTAAGGTAGGTGACGAAAAGATAGAATTCGTTTTATCGAAGTTTCTTATGGCACCCGTATTAGGAGACGCGTGTTATGCCATAGATATCATTGATGAATGCATTCGGGAGCTAGAATTAGAAGAAACCATCACACTGCCTTTAACTTTCATAAAGGAAGATGGTGGATTTATGGAACCCTACATTGATGATAGTCTACATGAATGTTTATCCCTTACACCTGATCCAATGCCTTGCCCTAAGAAACCTACTTTAGAACTTAAGGAACTACCCGAGAATCTAAGATACGAGTTCCTAGAAGAAGAAATGAACCGTCCGGTTATAGTCAGTGCTGCCATAAACCAAGTAGAAACGGACCAACTCTTATATGTCTTATGCAAATATCCCTCATCCTTAGGATATAACATCTTTGATCTAAAAGGTATAAGTCCATCTGTGTGCATGCACCAGATCTCACTCGAGGAAGACTCAAAACCCTTTAGAGAACATCAGAGAAGGATAAACCATATAATAAGTGATGTTGTAAAAAAGAAAGTTCTCAAGTTATTAGAAGCATGTATAATTTATAAAATCTCAGATAGTAAGTGGGTGAGCTCTGCGCATGTAGTACCAAAAAAGGGAGGCATCACAGTCGTGCAAAATGAGAAAGGAGAACATATAGCAAAACAGATAGAAGGAGGATGACATATGTGCATAGATTATAGGAAACTAAACAAAGCTACTAGAAAAGACCATTTCCCCTACCATTTATAGATCAGATGCTGGAACGTTTAGCTAGACACTCCTATTTTTTCTATCTCGATGGATATTCAGGATTTTCCAAATCCCTATCCAACCAGAAGATCAAGAAAAAACTACATTTACATGCCCTTATGGAACCTTTGCCTATAGACGAATGCCTTTCGACCTCTGTAATGCACCAGCAACCTTCCAGCGTTGCATGATGGCAATCTTCGTTGATTACCTAGATGGAATTATGGAAGTGTTTATGGATGATTTCTCGGTATGCGGGTTTGATTTCAAAAACTGTCTCGTTAAACTTGAGAAAATCCTGAAAAGATGTGTTGATGTTAACCTGGTGTTGAACTGGAAGAAATGTCACTTTATGGTCACCGAAGGTATAGTCTTAGGACATGTAGTCTCTGAAAGAGGTATTGAAATAGATAAAGCTAAAATAAAAGTGATAGAAAACCTAAAACCCCCTAACACCGTCAGAGAAGTCCGAAGTTTTCTTGGACATGCTGGTTTCTACCGGCGTTTTATCAAAGACTTCTCTAAGATAACCAAACCTTTAACCGGCCTTCTAATGAAGGATATCGAGTTTAAATTTGACGAAAAATTCCTTGAAGCACTCAACTTTTTAAAACAGGCGTTGATCTTGGCACCCATTATCCAACCTCCAGATTGGGCTGAACCTTTCGAAATCATGTGTGACGCTAGCGATTATGCTGTAGGAGCTGTTCTAGGGCAAAGTAACGATAAAAAATTGCATGTTATTTACTATGCTAGTAGGACGCTAGATGTTGCTCAGCTTAACTACGCCACCACTGAGAAAGAACTTTTTGCCGTAGTTTTTGTTATGGACAAATTTTGATCCTATCTGGTAGGAGCCAAAATTATAGTGTATACAGATCACGTTGCCATTCATTATTTATTAAACAAGAAGGATGCCAAACCTAGGTTACTTCAATGGATCCTTTTATTACAGGAGTTTGATCTAGATATTCGAGACAAGAAAGACACAGAAAATGCAGTTGTCGATCACCTTTCTAGGCTTGAATACCTGAAACCTGATCCACTCCCTATAAACGATGATTTTACCTGAAATTCTGGTATGCAGATCACATGTGTTCCAAGAACATTGATCTCTTCTCAACAAGGATGAGGACAGACCATGGCCAATTTAAATTTCTTTAAATTGCCCCAATGTCATGACCAATGTCACGACTTCTGTTGTAACATCTGCATTCTGTCATACTATTTATCTAACCATTTAAAGTACATAATTGTAAATGCAGAAAGATAAATGACACAATAATTGTTCACCCAGTTCGGTATCAACAACACCTACATCTGAGGGCTACCAAGCCAGGAAGGAAATCCACTATTAGCAGAATTAATTTAGAGTTAAACCTCCAGTTTACACTCCTCACTTAATCTCTACCGAATGCAATTTCAGCCTAGAGACACTCTAGTACCTGAGTATACCCACTTACTCCCTACAATCACACAACAGTGATTTCAAACAATTACAAAAACAGTGTGAAGAGACACTTCATACACACCTTGATCTTGCTTCACAGCTTTGATCAAGTAACTCACACACTCTTGCTTCACAGCTTCGAGTGAGACACAACCTAGAATCTACCTAACCAAAACAATCATCCACCAGACAATTTCTTGGATTACAAGTATTCCTAAACAGACTTTACAAGTGAAGACTAACCTTCTTCACTTATAAATATGTCTACCTCAATGTATCAAAAGATACAAAGGGTGACTTACACACAAGGGACTCTCAACCTTATACCTCTATTTTACACTCTGGTTTTTCTTGATGTGAGTGCTTGCTTTTTCCTTGCTTCTGCACCTCCTTTTATAGCACTGCAGGCTGGGCTTGGGCTGCGCAGAAGTAACAAATATTAGTTTTAACACAATAAAACTAATTTCCACAATTCAAGGTGCTGTCCAATTAGGTCATGGCATGGTCAGCATTGCCTTGAATATCTCCTGATATAACTCAGGGGTCATAACAAGTCTTCCTGAAATCTAGCCTGAGATGACAGAAAACCAACATGCCTGCACGGCTGATGTCATATGATCAATGTCATGACATTCAGTATGACATCCACTCTTCTGCAGATTTTTCTTTACACCAGACCTGACTTCACCTAATCTTCTGCAGAATAACATTAGAAACAAGTATATTAAAGTTTCCTAAAAGGTCCCCAAGATCCTTTTATGAATACCAATACAATCTGTTCTTGTTCCTAATCCATCTCCTTAACATATTTACTGATGAGGTATTTTCAACATGGTCTCATCAATCCAAACCAATTTTGTCAAGAGATATAGACCAGCAGCTCCTTCTGTTGTCATGCAACTATGTCTTGCAACTATGTCTTGCTTAAAACACATGACAACACACCTCACTCACCTCAACTCACACTGTTGTGGTTGCAAACCTCACACTGCCTGTGAGGAGCTTCATCACAACTCCAACAGTTGTGGCTGCACACCTCACTCACTACCTGTGAGGAACTTCATCACAACTTAACCTGTTGTGGCTGCACACCTCACACTGCCTGTGAGGAACTAGGCTACTGCTAACCCATAGCAGTGCCTATTGTGCCAGACAGCTATGTTATTACTTTGGTAATGACATCCATGACAGTTGTCCTTTCTTCAGCCTCTGCTAGCTCATGCTTGCTCTTGCTGCAATCGACCTTGATGTCAGTCTCTGCTAGCTCTTGTTGCATATAGCTCCTGCTGCACTAGAGCTATGACAGCAGTTATGTCATCAGCTCCTGCTGCACCACTACTCTTGCTGTTTCTCACACATGACAGCACTTCTGTCATGACAGCAGATGGATGTCGTGATGGATGTCACAACATTCAGCATGACATTCACATTAAAACACTCCACAGCAGTTCTTTCACCAGCTCTTGCTTGCTCCTTTAGCGATGTAATAACTAGGGTAATGACATCCTGCTTAACATTAGTGCAGAGTTATGTTTTACCATAATTTAGCCAATCATAGAACCATGGACAATTCTATATCATAGAACCATAAAACTAACATTACCTATGATAGGTTAATAGCTAGGATAGAAGCCATAGAAGAGAAGGATCCGGCCCATACACCTTTAGTGAGGATGGCGCCTGCCATATAGCCTATGGCGCCCGCCATGGGGTCTGGGCTATATGCGGAGCAGAACCTCCATAACCACCATTTTTACATCTCTAAACCTTCAAACCTCCATTTTTACCCATACGAAAATCTCCCTCAAGCACCAAAAAGTTCCAAACTTTATCATCCACTCACCAACCCATTAACCATTCCAAGTTCCATTTTCATTTCCATCCACCAAAATCTATCAAAACTCCATTTTTACCAAATTCCCAAAAATTACCCATTTTCACTCATCTTCCACCCCAAAGGAACCTCTATGGAACGCGATGGTTACGTTCTTCATCAAGGAAAGCCCGAAGAAAGACAACGAAAGATTCTCGACAAATTCTATAAACGGGAAATTACTTCGACACGGTACGTAAACGAGAACTGTTTGTATGCTCTAGGCATTTACCATAGTGTCTTTCATCTGTTAGACATTTTAGGTCTGCACAAAAATTTTGCTAGACAAGATCCTACCTTCGAAAGGCTGACCCGGGAATTCTTGAGTTCCCTGATTTATATTGTCAGGCCTAACACTGCTAGTATCGTCGGTACGATAAATTTTAGAATGTTTAATGTTAAGTACAAATTCAATACCGACGAACAAGCAGAGAGGCTAGGACTACCTTTCGGTGAGGATGTTATTTATGAAGTACCCCTGGATTCTGATTAGTCAGTGGAGGCATTTTCCTTTTGGCACAGGTTGTCAAACTTTACGATTATATCTTTTGAAGGAATACTTGCCTCCCGGATCCATAACTCGGCCATCTGTGTTTTTCGTTATATGTTGGCATGTACTATTTTTGGTCAGGAGAATCCAAACATGGTGAATGCAAAAGAACTCCTATTTTTGAAAGGGTGCCTCACAAACAAGAAATTCAATGTGGTTCCTTTTATGATTGCCCATATGATTGTTGTAATCAAGAGCACATGATCCATTGCCTTCGAAGGGCTTATTACGTCTATTTCAAAGGCTCTGAACTTGGATGCCGAGCTAGCCACTTTAGCACATCTCCCTCCTTGCACAATTAATTTAAAATTCTTAAAAGACATGAAATTGTGAAAGGTAAGGAAGGAAGGGGGCTTTGAGCTTATGATCTATGGGAAGGTTATCCCATCTATCTTTTTGCCTTGCACTAGACGTACGGATGTGTGTATCGTGAGGAACTAGACCTACGATTTGGATGTTCCACCTGTTATGGGTCCATTACCTCCAAATACTCCTGTTGGTGACGGTGATGACACTGATGATGAGTATGATTGGAGAGAGCAGTCTCCCGATCACCTTATGCCACCTCATCATGTTTCACCCGCACACACTGCACCGTTTTCCTCTTATCATTCTGCAGGTACTGCTCCCGGTTTTTATATTTCTGAGCAGATGTAGCGAGACCAGTTAGAAAGAGAGGAAAGACATGATAACTTGCTCAGTATCATACAACAACAGTTAACCGAAAACATGAGATTTATGCAAGAGTCTCAGCAGCAGATGAGTCAATCCATGCAAAGCATAATGCAATCACAAGCTGCTATGACCACTAGATTCGACGAGTTCGACGCTTCTTAGAGCGATCGTCGTCGTAGTAGATCTCGTCGTCCTAGGTACTCAGTGCACGTTGGCGACATTACCAACAACATGCCTTAGGACTTTCAGGTAACTCGTCCCTATCTTATTTTGAAACATTGGGGACAATGTTCGATTTAAGTGTGGGAGGAGACTTTATTTATTTTCTTTCTTTCTTTTTATCTCTTTTTAGTTTAATTCTAGTTTATTTCCCCTTCATTTTGGTTTTCGTTTATAGAATACACATGTGCTTAACAAGTCATTTGTAGTATACCCGTGTTCCCTCATTTCTTAAGCCTCACCAAAAAATTTATTGACAAGAAGCGTACTATCCTAAAAAAATTTAGGATTTGAGGCAAGTTTGAGTTAGGATACAGATGATTTGGAAATATCCTCTTTGAAACATCGATATCATTGTAACACCTTAGGCTTCGTGAATGTAGAAATTGATCCCGATACCCTATGTACCATGGCCTTAATAATAATGTTCATAGTAAGTTCTTAGTAGTTTATCCTAGCAGTCAACTCCGTCCAAAGCGTGATCTAAGTGAAGGATCGATGAATATAAGTGAATGATATGCATGTTCAAAAATAATAATTGCAACTCGGGTATAGGTAACCCTCACAAGGTCATTTAACCTAAAAGGTTGTAAACATTTTCGAAAAAAATATATATAATAAGAGCAAAACAAAATAAAAATCTTCCGATTGATAGTTGGTTCAGAGGTGTCTGGTGCTGAACTCGGTAGGGCGGGTTACGATCCGATCCCCCACAACTACAATAGAAATAATGAAAGGGGTTACACCAATTTTTGTACCAGAGCCCCACGCTTGAGATCAGAATCACTACTGATCACTTCACCATGAACACATATGGATAACGAGCTTAATGTGATTGCGCCTGAATGAAAAGGACCCAAAAAAAGATTTAAAAGTAGGCATAGGTACAATAGGGTAGTCCATATTGATTTTTGTAAGAACGAAGCCTATATTCGTATTTATGGAGAAGTGTCATTCCGATACCCGTGGTTCACTGAGTTAATACCTATCATTTCATCCCAGCTTGAACTCAGAAGTCCTTTTTACCCAGATCATTTGTGGATATCACATTTCTTTTGTCATGATGTTTTGCTTGAGGACAAGCAAAGGCTTTAGTGTGGGAGAATTTGATAGGCCTCAAATATACTGTTTATTTGACTCGATTTGCACGTGTTATTTAGGATTTTATCTCTGTTTTCGTGTATTATGTCTCCATTTTGTATTTTTTTCAGAATTTTATATTTTTAGAGCTACTCAAGAAGAAATGAAGAAAAACAAGCAAAAAGACCAGCTTTTCAGTAAATTGTACACATGGAACTCACCATGGCGGGCGCCATAGGGGAAGCCATGAGTGGGATAAGAGACCAACTTATAACAACTGCCATGTCTCCCACTTCTTTCCACTCTAGTACACATGGCGGACGCCATGAGGCAATGATGGGCGCCACCCTTGCATTTTGTTTCCCTCCCAAAAGAAGTTGGGGGTAGTCTAGTCTTTCCCTGTACTTTCCTAACATTATAAATAGAAGAGTTCTGCTTCATTTCTAGGCATTCAAGCTTAGTTACAGAACTCAAGCCATAAATTTCCATCTGTTGTAAAGTGATAAACTTCTCACATCGAGTGGTTATCACATTATCAAATCGAGTCTGTAATTAGGTTTGGAGTACTTTGGTAGAAGTTGTACCAAGATTTAAAACCTCCAGTTTGGAGCAGGTTTCTATTTATTTTCCGCTTTTACTTATCCGCATTTATTTCCTGCACTTTATTTACTCGCACTATATTTCCTGCACTTTATTTACTCGCACTTTATTTACCGCTCTTATTTATCGCACTTTATTTACCATGTCTATTTATGTTTCCATGTCCAGTTAAATTAAAGAGGTTAGGATGTGAGGATCATAGTTAAAAGTGGTATTCCATACGGCTGTCGATAGATTCACTTAGGGGTTATTATGACTTTTAATACATTTTTTTCGCACTTAAAATCTGTTGGGTAAGATCGAAAGCCGTCCAACCTTTAGATAAATTTGGTTAGTCTTAACTGTTCAAAGGAAGCGAAAGCGCTTAGTCCAGTTAAGCAGGAATCTTTAATACTTTAGAAAAACGATTTTAAAACTATTTTCGGACGCGTTTATGGATTTAAAGTCCGATTCTCGAGAACCTCTTTTTGTTAGAAATTCCAGGTCAAAATACTTTTCAACTAAGTCAAGAAACTATATTTTTTAAAAATAGGTTTAATCACTCTAACGCAATGCGCACCTTTTTATAAGTGACAATAAGAGGGATCGATTAGGGGATAAACTCGGCTCTGAATATGCGAAAGTGACAGTTCCTTTTAAATTAGTTCTTTTCATGAGTAGAAAACATTACCCATTTAGAAGTCTATTTGTACGCATTGGAATACTGCCTAGCTATGTGAATTACATTCAAACCTGCTGTTTTACTATTGAATTTATTCTCGCACTTTACTTTTATTTCGCATAACCCAATCCCATATTAGCTTACCTTAGATAAACACCGTGACAACAGTAATCGGTAGATTGACGTTTGGTCTCTGTGGGATCGCTAATCTTTTATATTACTCTGACACTATTCGTGCACTTGCGAATCACGACATCAAGTTTTTGGCGCCGTTGCTGGGGACCAATTATGTCAAAATTTCGTACCTTGTTGTTACACCGTCTAGACTAAGGTTTTACCTACTGGTCAATGCGAAGAACTCGCAGCACCGGTAATCTTATAGATCCTTTAGAGGAACTTGAACATTACACTCGTGCACGTCGCTTATTTCGTAGAATTAAGAAAGCTATGGACGAAGACCGTAACCAACAACCCCTTAAGGATTTCGCCCAACCATCTAATGATAAACCTAGTTCTAGTATTGTGAACCCCAATATCCCTGCTCACAATTTCAAACTAAAACCCTCCTTATTACAATTAGTACAACAAAACCAATTCGCGGGTCTCCCTACTGAGAACCCGAACCAACATTTAAAAACCTTTATTCAATTAGCTAACACTTTTAAAACCAATGGTGCTACTCTTGAGGCGATTCGTCTAAGACTATTTACTTTTTACCTCAGAGACAAAGCCCTTACATAGTTAGATTCCTTCCAGCAAATTCTATAACAACCTGGGAAGACCTTAGGAAAGTTTTCCTCGCTAGATATTTTCCCCCGAGCAAAACAGTTGTTCTTAGAAACCAAATAACCATATTCACTTAAAACCAAGGTGAATCACTCTTTGCGGCTTGGGAGAGATATAAAGACCTGTTAAGAATATTCCCACACCATGGCCTGGAATCATGGTTAATCATTCACACCTTCTATAATGGACTTCGCTATAACACTAAGATGACCATCGACGTTGCCGCAGGTGGCGCTCTAATGAATAAATCTTACCCTGAAGCTAGCACTCTCATCAAAGATATGGCTCAAAACCATTGTCAATGGGGGATAGAGCGAGCAACGGTGGAGAAGAAAGAAGCCCAAGAAGGAATACATGAAATAATTTCTATAGACATGATTGCAAGCCAAAATGAACGCTTTAGCCGTTAAGGTTGAACATATGTATGCAAACCCAGTTACTGTAGTAGCAGTCTCAACGGAATGTGAATTATGTGGAGCCAAAGGCCACCAATCAACAGAGTGCAATCTGTTGAATGAAACTCATTCAGGAGAGGTCAACTATACTCAAGGGATCTCATTTTCAAACACCTATAACCCTGGATGGAAGAATCATCCAAACTTTTCTTATAAAAATAATAAGCCCATCCAAAACCCTGCACCTCCGAGACCATCCGATTTTTAAGCTCAAAGACAAAACACGCCTATGCAAGCTGTGCAATCTAAGTCGAACCTTGAGAAAATCATGGAAAATTTCATTACGGCTCAAACTCAGCAAAACAAAGAATTCATGAACCAGAACATTCATGTTAATGAACTAATTACCCACTTAGGGACTAAGGTAGACCAAATAGTCACCCACTATAAGATGCTTGAAACCCAGATCTCTCAGATAGTTTTAAAACAAGCCTCCGAAACTACACCCGGAGGGCAATTCCCTGGACAACCTCAACAAAAACCCCTGAGGGCAAGCCAATGCAATTACTTTACGAAGTGGGGCCGCTTACAATGAACCAGCTAACCCGACATTAAGCATATCATACGCATATCATAATTTGCGCCACCTTTATATTATTTTTCCATACATTTTCAGTCATTTTCCAACTTTTCCCTTATGCAAATTTTTTGTATCACTTGGTTTTCACTGTGTTATTCCTTAGTTTTTCAAGATTGTTCACAGGTTCATCATAGACAGGTCATTAACTTTGATACTGATATGTAGGATAAGGATGGCAATGACACAACTTATATTTGAGTTGTATTTACTTTTCATTTTTACTTTTCATTTTTATTTTTCATTTTAGTTTGCTATCTTCTATTTTTAGTTGAGTATCGTATTTTTATTTTTTTAGTCTGTTTGTAATATCTCGTTTTGGGCTTGAATTTTAATAGAATTTTGTTTCAATTAATACAATGTGTTTGTTTCTTTTTTGAATAAGTGATAATTACTAGCTATAATGGATGACAAGGTTCACTCAAACAAAATGCTTGGGTGTTTTCTGCTTATTTACCACCAAATGTTGATACCTTTAAAGGTGATTGACTGTGATTTTCATGAGTTTTACTAACAAGGGAACAATGTTTGTCATAACTGAAAAAGTCAAACAAAATACTCATCATGAGAGAATATTCAGGTATGTCTTTATCAATCAGAGTTTGCGTACATTCTTTTCGAATGTTAATTGCATTATTACAGACATTGAGGCATGTTACTTGTATTCACCCCTGAGCCCTTTTAGCCATCCCATTTATTATTATCCATTGTTAACCCCTTTGCAGCCTGTATCCGTTTTATTTGTGAAAAATACCACCTTATTAACCCATGGCCCAAACACTTCCCTACCCTGTTCAGAGTAATTGTCTTTGTTTTTGGATCCGTGTTTTATTTTAAGTTTGGGGTTGCTGTTTGAACAATAACCTTTAGGTTTGGGGCAGCTATACAACCATTGAAAGAAGGCGAGTGCATAAAAAAAGACAGAAAAAGTTGGAAAAAAAAGAGAAACTTGCTTCGTAAAGAATCGCACTCACCAAATGGAAAACTCAGTTGGATACAAAGAATGAAAGAAAAATCCAAAAACTGAGGAGTCTAAGCTGACCAACCCAAAAGGATTATTCTAAACATTTCTAACAGTGATACTTTGGAATGAACACGGTGAAGACATTTACTCTGAATCGATAACCTACTCATCCATATAATATCCCACCTTAACCCAAGTCCCATTACAACCTAAAAGACCTTTAAAAGTATGTGTTGTATGCATTTTGATATGAAAAGAGAATTTATTCAAGCTTACGATTCAGTATTGTGTATTGCGAATTATGAGTGTAAACACTTTAGCCCCCGAGATTATTGGTGAGAGTGTGAAATAAGCTAACAAGTGAAATATTACTTCAAAATGGAAGTGTGGATGAACAATTGAATGTGGTAAGCAGAGAGAACTGAAGGTAGCAGCAAGAGCGAGTTGTAAAAGATCTCAGAGGTATTGTGGTACATATTGAGTTTTAAATTATTTGGGGGTGACATGATTTTCTTTTGTCCTGAATATTGCTTGAGGACAAGTAACAAGTTAAGATTGCGATTGTGATCAATCAACATTTGTGATAGTTTTCGTCATTTATACATCAAAAATCCAGGTGGATTGTATAAGTTTGGTCTTAATTTGTGATCTTTTGAGTCATTTTATGTCAAGACATTGTTTGCGATATTTTGAGTTTCTTTTGGCTATTTTTACGCTTTTGGTATGTATAGCATGTTGGATGTAGGTTAAAAGAGACAGAGAATCAAGGATTAGATCAAAAGCCTAGGCCAGAACATAGAAGAAGAGGAAAACAAAGAAAAAGTTGTAGCTCTGCCCGAACGCGTACGGAACCATGTCTTATGCGCATGGACCTGCACCCTTACTCGTACCATATACAGACAAGTAGAAGGGGAGAACAATGTGACATGCTTCATCCGCATATCATATTTTTCCTAAGAAGAAGACCATATGTGTATGGTTTAGTGTAATACGCGCATGGAGGCCCAATTAGCAGAAAGCACAAAACATTGTCTATTTAACTAGGAACACTACTATAAAATACACCTTCGATAACACTATTTCTACTACAATTAGACTTCCACCGTGATGATATGTCTTACTTAACGCGTGATAATTTTCTTTTATTTACTTATGAAAAAATTTATATGATATAATCACTGAAGAAACATGCGACCGTGGTTATATAATCACCCTTTCATAGGTTCGCATAATCTCAGCACCCTCAAATGTTTTATTTCTTTAACATTTAGTCACGCGTCTTTGTATTTTTAACATTTCTTTAACCTTTGATACCACCATGATTGAGTAACTCAACTGTTATGACTTGTTTTAAATATTTTTAATTGTAATATACTGACGTGTCAAATGTTTTATTTCTTTAACATTTAGTCGCACCTTTTTATTTTTTAAAATTTTTTGAAATAAATGTGATACCATCATGATTGCGTAGCTGAACTGTTATGACATATTTTTCATTTTGTTTTAAATATTTTAAATAGGAATACATTATTGTTTCTTTATGAAATTTAATTTAGTAAGTAACATATCACCATGGTTCTTATTTTATACCGTGGTGGTATCAAAGCTTCAATGATATCAATGCGGAATGTGGACATCTTGGAATTTCAAAGCTTCAATGATAGCATTATTTGAATTTGTACCTTGCATTTTGACATGGATTTCAAATATGATATGCTTAGAACTTGTACTTAAATTTAAGGCTTCGTCTTAGAAATTAAGGCTTGAAATCTAATCCTTTAAACTTTCTTGAGTTCCAAAACGAGTTTGAATTATGAATGTATGGATTGTAGGATTTTCACGATGCCTTGCAATCTTGGACTTCTCGGGTCTGGAAATCAAACATGACGTAAACCACATGCGAATTCTTTTGAATTCGAGGTTTGAATAAGAAAATTTTTATGACTTGAATTCAGATGATGATTCTGTTTGAGTTTCCATAAGTCTTTAAGAAATTCTAACTCAAAATTTGCTTCAAGATTTTGTATCCATGAGTGAAGTGATAACTTTAATTTCAATTCTAACACATATTTAATCTTTGTAAATCAAATAGTATGATGTTCTTGTTATCGACTTAGAGATATACGAGCTTGGAGCTTGGGATGAACTTGTCATGGTTTGGTACGAACTAGAAACGAACATGGAAATCCACTTGAACCACGATATAAGATCCTACATGAAGTAAATTGAAATCCAATTAATGGTGCAAATTAGTTCGAACGTCTCTTGAATGTATAATGGGAGATGGCCTTAATCGAATTTGAATTCACGCACTCATTCATAACCTTCTTCAGATTAACCTTAATTTCATTCTTTTGTCCACGAATAATATTTCAAAAACACGTGGTTCATAGACCATCCACAAGTCCACGTCCTTCTCTTTCACCCCTACTAATTTAACTTCGCTTCATAATATCAAACTACACCTTGAGAACTTCTTTTAAATTGTTACTGCTATCTGTAATACCATGCATCATGCAATTTCAGCTGATTCCCAAATGGCTATGCTTAAAACCAATAGGATAGGACCTATAGTCCTTCTTAGTTATGACCTAAACCTTCTGAGGGATCATGAGGACGAAATAACCTTGTACAAATTAAGGACCATAAATATGAGGGTACATCTCTCTTTATATCCCCATAAATTCAACATAACTTGTAAAAGAGAAGACTCTTGATGGGCATACACACAAGATCAAGTATTCTTCAGTGAACCTATAAAACAAACAAAAACTAGATAAAATGGTTAGTTATGCGTGAATGATTGACCTAGATGAAGTGTAAAAGATCAAGGAATCTAAGGGTAAAATTTGGGGTACAACATCGGCCTTTGCCATGGGGATCTGGTTATATCCCGAGTACGCGTCCATGAACGACAACAGTTAAAACCCTGCAGAATTATCAATGAGTTTATCAATGTTAGGTAATTGGTAAGCATCTTTGGGACATGCCCGATTGAGATCGATATAGACAACACACATTCTGCATTTTCCATTATGTGTTTTAACTAGTACAACGTTGAACAGCCAGGTTGTGTACTAGGCTTCTGATATAAAATTTGCCTCTATGAGGTCTTTTACATCTTTTTCAGCAGCCTCTGCTTTCTCGGGAGACTGCCTGCGCCTACATTGAACTATGGCCCTAGCGGCTGAATCTATGGAAAGAGGGTGACAGGCTACGTCGGGGTTGAGCCCGGACATTTCAGCAGCGCTCCACGTGAAGAGGTCATCATTTTCCTAGAGGCAGACCTTGATTTGTTTCCTTGCTAAGTCGAGGAGGCCCGTGCCGATCTTCACGCTTCTTCCGGGATCGTCTCCAAACGTGATGAGTTCGAAGTCTCCATCTGGAATGGGGTGTGTCAGATGGGAGAGTTGCCCGTTGTCTGCTGGAGGTGTGTCTTCGGACCCTTCGCTTTGTCCTTGCTTACCGGGAGGAGCTTTGGCTCTTCCATCTAGGCTGGTCTACCGACCGATTTGGGGGGGGGGCATTGATTGAGATGAGTCCTTTGAGTGTCGACTCAAAGCATCTCGTGGCTGCCTCGATGTCCCCGTGGAGGGTGACGATCCGCCCTCTGGTCGTGTAGTATTTTATCTTCAGGTGGACTGTTGATGGTACCACGGTCAGCTCGGCTAAAGTTGGTCGTCCCAGGATGCACTGGTACAAGAAAGGGCATTCAATTACCAGAAAGCAGACTTTCACTTGTCGGGCTGTCTCCTCGGCCCCAAAGGTGACAAGCAGTTTTATGTATCCCTAGGGATTAGTGGTGCTGACGTTGAAGCCTTAGAGGTAGGAGCCCACATATGGGGTCAAGTGGCTCTCGTCGAGCTACAGGATCGTGAACAAATGGGTGTACATTATGTCCACCAAACTCCCTTGGTCGACTAGGATTCGACGGACATCGAAGTTCACCATCTAAGCTTTGATTAGGAGGGGAATGCTGGATTTGGATTCCCCCCGGGAAGTTCCTCGAGGTAAAAGGTTATTGGGTTTGATTTCCCTTTGAACCTGTTGAGGGTAGCATTCGTCTTCGAGCTTTTGTCGATGAGTTCCTTGAACTTCCTCTTCACCGACCCGATCGACAGCTTTCTGGGAACCCCACCAGATATCACCAAAGTGGCGAGGAAATCTTCCCACGGACTATGGATGGACAGTGGTCTGGCGGGCTTGCTAAAGATGAGGAAATCTTCTGTTCGCAGGGTCAGTCTTCGCGCTTTTTTTGTTCGTTGCGTCGAGATGAAGGGGTTTCCTCGTGGCTGGCGCCTCTGAAGCTTTCATGGTTTCGTCTATCCATGGTTGTGTTTGCAGCCTCTTTCTCTTCATACTCGGTGTATGATTGAGCTTTGTGGAGGAGGTCATTCAAGGTGGAGGGACGTGCGATCCCAACGGTGTTGACGAAGTCAAAGTGTGTCTTATGCCTCTCTTGATCAAGAACTTTTTCATATCATCCGTGGTGGACGCTTGGACGGCTTCATGATTGAACCTCTCTATGTAATCTCGAAGAGGTTCGTTCTTCCCCTGGATAATGGCTTCCAGGGCCTCTTCTGTCTTCGGATGGCGTCGGGAAGTCGTGAAGTACTTGGAGAACTGTTGCTTCAGTTCACCCTAGGAGGTGATGGAATCGGGCGTGAGGCGTTTGTACCATACCATGGCTCCCTTCCGCAGGGTGGTGGGAAACAACCTGCACTTGATGGCTCCCTGTACATTCTGGTAGTCGAGCATAGCATTTATGCTTTCGATATGGTCGTCCAGGTCAGTCGTGCCATCGTACGTTGCCAAGATCAGGGTTTTTTCCATTCCGACGGGAAATGGGGCCTCCCTGATGGCTCTGCATAGCAGTGAGCATTGTATGTTTTCGTCGCTCCTGATGGGAGACAGTGAGGGGGAAGCTGACCCCTGGTGGTTTCTATTTCAGCGTGGAAGCTCCTTGACCGTGCTCTCGGTCTGGAGGGGACCCCGACAACCTTCTACTTCTAAGCCGGGGAACGACACTCTTTCTGCGGAGGCGACCTATCCCATTTGTGGGAAACCAGCTGTTGAGGTCGCTCCAAACAAGGACGGTGCCCCGTCGGCAAGGGAGAGGGACTCTGTTACTCCACGATGAACCGCGTCCTCCGCGAGGGAGGAGACAGACTGATGGAAACCGGGCGACATCGTCTCCGAGGGGGAGGGGACGGACTGAGGGAAACTAGGCGACAGTGTCTCCACGGGGAGAGCGTGATGGTCGCTCCCTCTCGAGCATCCCTATTCGTTTGTTCTGCTCGAAGATCATCAAGATTAGTTTGATTAATCATCGTGAACAAAGCTACCACGGTAGAATCAACGCTAGCTAGGACCGGGATTGACTGGTAGATAACCGGGCTGTCTAAGCGCTGGACGGCGTTGAAAGCCGCATCTTCCGAGGAGGGAGAGGCGGTGCGCCCGTCCCTGTGGTCACCTTCTTCGTTGTGGACGACCGTGTCGGGGTCGTGGCCGTCCCCGTTGGAGAAGGGGGTAAAGGCGGATCCTGGAGCATTGTTATTGCTTGGGCTAGCCATGATTAAAAGGGAAGTTGAAGGTTGATTTCGCTTTGGCTCTTGAGCTTCTATGCTCGGACAGGAGAAAGAACGGGGAATCAGAATTTTCCCATAGACAGCGTCAGTGATCTTACCTGATCAGAAAGAAATCAGTTGCCTACCACGCATCGTGAGTACTGCCTTCACCGGAGTTGTGGAGGAGAAAATGGGGTGTACCTGCAAGATGCTTTGATACTTAAGTAAGTACCGAAACTATAGAGAGCAAGTACAGAGAAAATGTGTGATGAATAGAATACCTGACCCTCTGGTGAAAGAGGGTATTTATAATGTGCCCCCAACGCAAGGCCAACGGTTACATTGCATTGGGCTGGATCGCCAAGCCCAACACAAGTAACTGTCAGGGCTTATGTGGCGTAGTGAAGACCAGCACGTGATCTTCCCCCTAGATCAACTGCCCCGTGATCTTTGGAAGGTGGGATGACCATCTCTTTCGAAAGTGGGTAGTTTCCTAATGATGTGTCCCCGCGTGGGGGGCATGTAGAGAACGTGGGGGAAGCACGTGGGCTTCCCCATCAAGAGAGTCTTTTGCCCGACAGATATGCCTTGTTGAGGCTCCTGCTCGACAGAGGAACTTGGGTCTTGTTGGGCCTCATCAACATAGTGTTGGGTTTGGGCCTTCCCGACAGAAGCGCAGGCCCTATCCCAGTCCAGAACACTTCTTTTTTCGATTCAGCATGAGATATTTGTCCAAAATTTGCACTATCAACTGCGTATTGGATGTAAAATGAAGTCTTACAATCCTATTTCTTCGCATCTTTATGAGTCGTCTTCTGAACTTCACTCACATGTGATGCAATGTCCAATACATCATTGAGAACGACTTCAAGAGTTTCTTGAAATCCAAACAAGAACTTCATTTGTTTATGCAATTGGCTTCAATTCTTATCATCAAAAATTGGAAGAGAATTGGAAATTTCATTGCTACTATTCATCGTTGCAATTGATGTTAATTACAATCTCTAAAATCACGGCCGCCTATGCATGAAACCAAAGAGCTCTTGATATCAATTTATTAGGACAAGCACGTTTGCATTTGGATTGAGAGAGAAGGGATAGTTGAGATACAAATTTAGAGAATTGACGGTAAGAGTTATTGATTAAAGTTTAAGAAAAATAACAACTAATGTACTTATATAGAACAAGTTAATAGCTTAACTTGTACGATTAATAACAAACTAATTTTATATTAATTATGATTGGATTATATCACGACAATTTCATCTTATAATAAATTTGTAACATATAAAATAGAAGCTTTTAAAATTATTTATTTATTTTTATTAATTGGTAGACTATATCACCTGAATTTCATTTGTTTGTTTTGTTGTATATCCCTTTCCTGTGTATTTAATGATTATTCATAGAGAATGTGGATAAATTCAAACACTTGGTTATCAAATAACATATTTTAAATGTTCTAAATTATCATTGTATATTTATGATATTTATTTATAGACGATTCGAGGCTACTATAACATAAATTTGTACAACAAATTGAATTATTTATATAGTTGACCCATAATAAATTAAAAGTGAAGTCTGGTATCTTTGGATTCTGTTAGTATCGGTATTTTTATTCAATAAAATATTTTATATTTATTATTATGTCATTTTTTATGTATATTTTATTTGAAAATAAAATGATATTGAACTAGTTATTATAGATATTAAAAAGGTTCTAAATAAAATGTTATTTTTCCCTTTCTACATGTTGTGGGTGTTTTATATATATATATATATATATATATATATATATATATATATATATATATATATATATATATATATATATATATATATATATATATATATATATATATATATATATATATATATATATATATATATATATATATATATATATATATATATTAATTACTCACAAAGACAATTAACTTGTAATCTGAATTAGTTAGATAGAGAGTAAGTTTCAATGATGACGTATAGCATATTATTTGTGAAGATGCATGCATATATAGGGTACAACAATACAAATCAGACTAATTTATCTTTTTAAATGATGATATAATGATGTTTGTGATGTAAATGAAAAGGCCTCGGTATATATCTTTATAAGCTTTGCGGTGGTTATGTATTTGTTTTATTCTTTTGTTGTTAATGTTGGAAATTAAGCATGCTACATCCTTCCTTCCTTCTTTCTTTATCATATATAGCTATAGATTTTTATATACTGTCGTGGGTTTTCATGCTGCCTGAAGATATGACAGATAAAACTGTGTATAAAACAATTTTTTTTAATTGGAACTTTTAGTGTTAGAATTGTAATTCATTGTGTCAAATTAGATTGTTTGATAAGGATGAGATAATTGTCGAATAGTTTAATGCGTGTGTCAAAATTATTTTATTATTGAAGTGTCGGAATAGTAGCTTCGACATGGATTTTAAATTTGGCCTAATTTTGTAGTGTTATCGAAATTACATATTTTGGGTTTTACTTATGGAGAAAACAAATTCAATCTATAAATAGGGAGTAACTTTTATTATTGTAAAGTGATTTACTTGAATAAAAATGTAGTTTTGAGAGCAGAGAGTTACTCTGCAGAAATTCTTCTTCTTCCCAATTTTGTATTGAATCCCTAATTTCCTTTCTTTCCAATTCAGTTTTGTTTTCTTCTTCTCCATTATTGTTATGTTGCAGAATCATCTTGCAATCAAGGTGTGATTGATTCACTCGAGTGAAGAGTGAAGAACAAGAAGAGAATTCAATCGGTTGATTGAATCTTGTTCATTAAGATTGCTCAAAGTCTTGGATTTACAACATCTGGTATCTAGAGCACTGACTGAGCGATTCGTGGGAAGCAAAACACAATGACAATGGCGATGAATCATCTGAATGGATATTTTCCAGCAAGTCTTCCAATTCTGAAGGGTCAGAATCATGAGAATTGGTGTAAACATATGAAGGTAGTTTTTTGTTGTCAAGATCTTTGGTATCTTGTGAAGGAAGGACTAACACCACTTGCAGAAAACGCGTAAGATCAAGAAAAAGCTGCATACAAAGAATTGAATAAGAAAAATTATAAAGCTCTCTTTATAATTCATCAATGTGTAGATTCAGACAATTTTGAAAAAGGTCAGTGATGTAGAATTAGCGAAAGAAGCATAAGAAATCTTAGAGAAATCGTTTGGAGGCACAAAGAATGTGAAAAAGGCGAGGTTACAAACTCACAAAAGAATGTACGAATTGTTTCAGATGGAAGACGAGAAAGCATAACAGATTTTTTCACTAGGGTTACAAAACTGGTGAATCAAATCAAAGTATGTGGATAGCTGTTGACATCAAGATCAGTTGTTGCAAATATCTTGAAGTCATTGTCTACAAATTTCGACCACGTGATAGTAGCCATAAAAGAGTCGAAAGATTTGTCAAAATTGACAAAGGAATAACTTCAAGGGACGCTTGAATCTCATAATAAAAGAATGGTTGAAAGAGATGCAAGCAAGTCAAAGTGTGATGTGGGTTTGCAGACGCAATCAACAAGGGAAAAAAGGAAAAGGGACGTGGTTCGACAATAAAAGTGGAGGAGGCTACAACAATTTGACTGGTCGGAATCACCAAGAAGGAGGCTGGTCAAATAAGAGAAAGTCCTCATACCAAAGCAACCAAAGAAGTGGTGCAACAGATAGAGGAAGAGGTGGTGGTTGAAAACCTGACAAAAGTGACATTCAGTGTTTCAATTGTCATAAGTATGGTCACTACTCTAGTGATTATCCCGAAAAACATAAGAACCAAGATAGTGATGCAAAGTTGGCAAAGCATGAAGAAAAAGAGATGTTGTTGATGGTCTCAACAAGAGATGAAGAAAGATTACATGACCAATGGTACTTGGACTCAGGATGCATATCACACATGACTGGTCGAAAAGATTGGGTTGTCAATATAAAACCCTTATTGAAGAATATGATAAAATTTGAAAATGACAATACTCTAGGAGCTGAAAGTATTGGTGATATTTTGATTATGAGGAAAGATGGAAATAGGTCAGTAATTTCCAATGTATTATACATACTAGGCATAAAAATTAATTTGCTCAGGATATGGCAGTTGGTCGAAAAGAACTACAAAGTGTCGATTAAAGACAAGATGATGAGAGTTCTCAACTCAGGTGAAAGGTTAATCTTGAAGGCTCTCATGTCTCAAAATAGAACCTTCTAGATTGAACTTAACGTGATGAAGCACAAGTGTCTTGTAACTGCAGATAGCAGGGACGAATGGATACGAGACTATAGACTTAGTCATCTCAACTTCAAAGACACCATAGATCTAAAGAAAAGAAATATGGTTTCAGGGTTACCAAAAATCGACATTCCAAACGAAGTGTGTGAAGAATGTGTGCAGGCAAAGCAACACAAGAACAACTTTAGCAAGGATACAGGAAGCAAGTCGAAAGAAATTCTCGAAATCATATACTCTAATGTATATGGTACTATTCATGTGGATTCAATTGGAGGTAACATATACTCTATCGCATTCATAGATGATTTTAGTCGAAAATTATGGACTTACCTGATGAAGAAGAAGATTGAAGTGATCGGGGTATTCGCCAAGTTTAAATCTGTGGTTGAAAGACAAACTGGTCGAATGCTCAAGATTTTGAGGACTGATGGTGGTGGAAAATATGTGTTGAAATACTTTGACACATTATGTGAGAAAGAAGGGATTATGCATGAGGTGGTGCCACCCTACACTCTTCAGCAGAATGGAACTGCAGAAAGGAAGAATAGAATCATCATGAATATGATGAGAAGTATGTTGAAAGACAAGCATCTACCTAAAGAATTATGGGGATAAAATGTGTCAATTGCAACATACATATTTAATAGATGTCAGACGAAGAAGATAGAAGAAATTATGCCAAAAGAATTTTGGTATGGTGTCAAGCCTAGCTTGAATCATCTGAAGGTATTTGGATCTATAGCACATAGACATATGTCAGATCAGTTGAGAAGAAAACTTGATGACAAGTCGAGTCAAATGATCCTAATAGAATATCATTTGAATGAAGGATATAAGTTGTTCAATAAAGTGAATAAGCAAGTAGTGATCAACAGGAACGTGACCATATATGAGCTTAAGGAATGGTATTGAAGTGAAAATGTAAAGAAGGATTCAGTGAGAATATTATGTGAAAAACCAACAAGTGAAGTCAAAAGAGAAGTTCGACAGGAAGAAGTCAGAGGTCAAGCAAGCACAATCAGACTTCAAAGAACAAGACACATGCCTATAAGGTTGCAAGAATGTGTGATTACATTAGATGATGTGGAAGATGATGAAGATTAGATGATACACTATACTTTCTATGCAGATGTCGAACCAATCAATGTAGTTGAGGCATTGAAGGATCCGAAGTGGGTGAAAGCAATGAATGAGGAACTGAAGTCCATCGAAGTCAACAACACTTGGTAACTTGTCGAATTGCCTCAAGATAAGAAGCCAATTGATGTGAAGTGGGTATACAAGGATAATATGAATCCCAAAGGATCAGTAACTCGACACAAGGCGATACTTGTGGTGAAAGGATTTCTTAAGAAAGAAGGAATCGACTTCGACGAAGTTTTTACACCTGTCGCTAGGATCGAAACAATTAGGTTAATGGTTGGTCTAACAAACATGAACATTTGGCACATATGTCAGGTGGATGTGAAATGTACGTTCTTGAATAACCCCTTAGATGAAGAAGTTTATCTTGTACAACCAGTTGGATTTGTGAAACAAGGCGAAGAAAACAAGGTATACAGGTTGCATAAAGCCCTGTATGAACTTAAGCAAGCTCCAAGAGCTTGGAATAAGAAGATATATAACTTTTAAAGGGAGAAGGAATTTATGAAGTGCACAACTGAGTATGAAGTATATGTAAGAAGAAGTAATAGTGAATTGTTTATACTATGTCTCTAAGTCGATGACATGCTGATATCATGAAGTTGCAAGAAGGAGATCAAAGATTTCAAACATGACATAAGTGAGGAGTTTGAAATGGAAGACTAGGGAAATATTTCATACTCCCTTGGCATCTAATTGTCCAAGAGTGGTAGAGTCTTGATGATACACCAAAGAAGATATGCGGGCGAAATACTTGAGATATTTGAGATGCAAGATTGCAACCCAACTTCGACTCCAACTGAGCAAAAAATTCAAATTTCGAAAGACACGAATGAAAATGATGTTGGTCCAACGTAGTACAGAAGACTCATTGGATCACTTCGATACCTTTGTCACACAAGGTCTGATCTAGCATACAGTGTAGGTATGATGAGTAAATTCATGCAGAAGCCAAAGGTATCACACCTAGCATCAATGAAGAGGATACTAAGGTATTGTCGCATCGCTGCGAAGAGGGGCCGACAAGGACAGAAGAGTCGCCACCGTTCGTTATTTATCCTAAAAGAGGGAAAGGAAACGATCAGAGAAAACCTAACGAAAACGGGAAAAGACAGGTCATCGCAACCATATCTCGGGTTCGGGAGTCGGTTACGCAAGGGGAAGGTATTAGCACCCCTCACGTCCGTCGTACTCGACGGGATCCACGCTTTGTTGTCTATCTAAAAGGGTGTTTACTATCTAAGCTACGACTCAGGGACAAAAGAAAAGAAAAAGGATTCGATAGAGCATCGCCGCTCTATGTCTACGTATTCCCTCGTGCAATGGGAAAGTCAGAGTCAACGTAGTTTAGAACACTACGAGTGAAGGTGGGGGAAGGTTTCTCGCCAAGACATCGCTGTCTTATGCCTGCCTATTCTCATCTGGTATGAGAAATCAGAGCAAACGTAGTTCTGGCTAACAAGAACACCGGTTGGTTCAAAATGTTTTAGGCCCGAGTAGGGTTAAACCTTCGTTCTAGCAGTTAGGGACGATGCCTGTTTGCGGTAGAACCAAAGCTTAACAACACTCTTTTCCGAAAATGATTTTCAATTAATCCCGAAGGATAAAAAGGTTTAGTGTTTTGTTTGTGTTTTTTAAGGAAGTGAATTGATTTGATTTGTGATTCACGTTGCACTAAAGACTATGACCTAGGAGCGAATGCGTCGCATATCGTCCAAAGGACATACGCTAAAAACTCTAGACAATTGAGAGGAGACCCCCCAATCATCATTTCCCAAATGTTTAAGGCTCGTAGCGTATAACATTCATCGTATTTATTAGATGAGTTAGAATGTGTTTTGAGATGAGAAGAGAAACGCGACCTCAAAGGGGAAACTAATTGACCATAATATTAGCATGCAAAGTGACCCTAAAGTTGGGATTGAAAGAGGGGGAAAATCTACCCTAATGTTAGCATGCTTGGATTGAACACCTAATGTCTCCCCTACTCCCAAAGGGACTAGGGATCCTAAGGGATCATGGCAAAAGAAACCAGTAAACACAAAGCAATTCAATCACAAGTAGAGATGCAAGAAGGAATGCAAACATGAAATGCAAACATTAAAGATGCAAAGAAGAGTGGGAGGAAAAAGTGTGGGACAACAGCCACCACAAGCACATCTCAACTAAGCAATGTAAGCAAAAGAAACAATGCAAACGATCATCACTTTGAACCACATTCATAAGCATGCATTCAAGTGGAAATCGAACACAAGTGTCGACAAAATCATGATTAAACGATCAAGAACAGCGACATATATCCAAAACAACTCACTCCTAATGCGTCATATTGATCCATGAAGATTCGAAGTGAGTGAGCACCAAAGCAAGCATGAAAAACAGCAAAACAGGCCTGCTGGCACAGTGTTAATCGATTAACAGCAGGGGTTAATCGATTAACCACTTAAAAATGTTGGAAAATTTGAATATTTGCATTGGTTAATTGATTAACCAATTGGTTAACCGATTAACACTGTATCAGCAGCAGAAAACAACAGTTCAGAAGCACTTTTCAGCAACTTATCCAATGTGTAATCATTCTAATGATCATACAATCAATTAAGCACGAAATTAAACCATAAATCAGTGATCCGATCAACATATAAACACATTAAACCAGCAAGATCACAGATCATATGGATCAAACATCAACAACATCAATAAAAAATGAAGATCAACATGATGATTATGCAAATAAGCTCAAAACAACAACGTATCTAGAATTCCAACCTACGAAGTGGAGGATTGCTTCGGTTAATGTTGATTCAACTCCAATTGAGCAGATCCAAGCTAGAAATCCGGAATTCCTTCAAGATCCGGGTGTATTCTTGTAGTAGAAGTGATGATCAACCAAAATTAAGCAAGATTCACTCAAATAAGCTACTCCAAACCAACTCCAAATTTTAGATCCAAGCTTGCACAAAAATTGAATGGAAAAATGGAAATGATGATGATAAAGGATGAAGATTTAGCTCTTAGAAATCAATGATTCCAATGGAGAATCAAAGAATTCAAGGTGAGAAGAGCTTTGGTAGAGGTTTTGGGAGTGAAAAGTTGAGAGCAAATTGAGAGAGTGAGAGTGAATTCTGAAGTGAGAATGAAATTATGAGGATTAGATGTGTGAGGTTTGGATTAGATCATTTAAATACCCCTTAAGTTAGGATCCAAATTAGGTTTGGAATGTGGTTTGTGAAAAATGGCATGGAATTAGGAATGAGAATTTGAAGGGAACTTGAAATGATTTGAAAGTTAACCAAAATTTGAAATGGTTCTAGATCCTTCCTTTAGTGTAAAATCAACTTCAAGAATGATCAAAATGGACCCCAAAGTAAATTCACTTGAAAATTCACGTGCAGAGCAGAAATTTGCACTAGTTAATCGGTTAACCATATGGTTAATCGATTAACACCCTTGAACATTTGAAATTGACCTGTTTTTGATTTGGTTAATCGGTTAACCAATTGGTTAATCGATTAACACCTTCAAAAATTTGAATTTGGCGCCTTTTGGAGGGAAACCTGCACAATGGTCTGTTTTCAATCGTTTTGAGCTCTGTTAAGCTTCTGAAACTTGTTCTTGAATATTCCAACTGTGAGAATGCTTGATATAGCTTGCATGCTGTCTCCTGCACTGAAAATAACCTGCAAAACAAAATAAAATTGACCGTTCGATCGCTGGGCAAAATAAATGTCGGAGCCTCTAATGTTTGTTGTTCAGTCTCTTGCACTAAAAGAAATCTGAGCCACGGAAAACCTTGATCCCCTGCCTCGAACACAAATGCTATGCAAATGCAGAAATGCGAAAATGAAATGAAACACAAGCCAAGTACAAGAAATGGTTGGGCAAATTTTGGGGTACAACAGGTATCTAAAAGGAACTCTCGACTATGACATTTTGTTTCCTGCAGTTGATGAAGGAAAATAATTCAAATTAATGGGATACACCGACTCAAATTTGTGTAGTGATGTTGAGAATAGAAAATCCACAGCTGGTTATGTGTTTATGCTAGGTGGTGCATAGTTGCTTGGAGTTCAAGAAAATAACCCGTCATAGTATTATCATCATGTGAAGTAGAGTACATAGTTGTTCTCTTTGTGCTTGTCACGCAGCGTAGATTACAAACTCTCTTGGTATAAGGAGATCTCAATACCAGTTGACTTGGATGACAAACAATATCTATCATCTCTCACCAAAATAAAATGGAAACACAACTCTCTTTCTCTCTAAAAGGCTAAAAATATATTTCTCACTAACACTCTTAGATTTGATGATGAAACTCTTCACAAAGCCTCATATTTATAAGAGAAGGGTGTGGTTCAGAAACTTTAAGAGAGAAGTTGGATAATCAATGCTTAAATTTACAAACTATTGTAAATCTTGTACTTGCTAAAAAGTACAATGAAAATAGCCTTATGTTGTAGGGTTATTTGTGGTGTTTAAGGTATTTTGATAATGGTTACGGCTAGCTCATGCGGAGTGGTGAGAAATTCTAGATAAAAATTGAAGATCTTTTTAGCTTTAAGGCAGAGGTATTTATAGAGGCTCATTGAATCTAAGCAAGAGAACCAGACAGTGATTTTCTTTGCCTCCATGACTAGAAAATATGGCAAATAAGAGACCTTTCTCCCTATAATCATGGGAAAAAAAACGATTTTTTGTATTGACTTTCTTCTTTAGCCAGTCACCGTATAGCTAGAGACACGTCATCACTGACGTTTACTAGACAAGTGAAAATTAATTTGGACTCAAACTCAATAAGACGACTTGTTACCGAATATGGGTGGCCTCATGCCTCATCTCAGACGGCCAGTTGCTTCGCTTGGAAGCTCGTCTCTCGTCAATGAAATCGTTTTCCTTTGTCGCTCATAACTTATTTGATGTATGTGTTTAAATTATTTTGACAAGTTGACTTTAACTCCGTCATCACAAATTAAAGAGAGAATATCAACCAAACATAAAGTACATGACTACTCTAAAATAACGGAATAAACATCACTATTTAATTTAATAAAAGAAATGTTAATTAACCTAATTGTGTCATGATGTATGCACTTAATCTCAAACACTACGGTCAAAGACAAATGGAAACAGCCAAAAAGAAAATTAGAAAGTAAGACTATTGTGATTACCGGCCTAATAAGTTGTCTTACCTTAACTATGAATCTGAACCTCAAATCAAAAGTAAAATAATTTTTCTATTCTTATACTCACAGCTGTTAACACTTGCATGATAAGATAATTGAGCTGAGGTTAACTTCACTTACCATTCACGTAAAGAGTGTCTGAAAATTTGCCGGCATTAAGCAATTTAAATTGATTTCTCACTTTGAACTTCAAGTTTTTGCCTATATTTGTTTTGTGGTAATTATTAGTCGACGCCTCCGAATCAATAGTGGATTAACATAGCAAAAGGCAAATACAAATTGAAATGCTTTAACTCTTCATTATTATTCACCTTTATGATTTTCATTGTTTCACAAAGTTTTATCGACATCAAATTATTGACCATGAAATGATGACAGTTAAAAAGAGGAGCATTAGTGGGTTTAGGTAGCTAGCCACCACCCAATTTTGGCTACTTGACTTTTTTGACTAACTCTCACTCATTCAATCCTTGTTTCCATCAATTATGTTTCTTCCTCATTTTATGCTTTTATATATATATATATATATATATATATATATATATATATATATATATAACATTATCTGTTTTGAATGTTAAAATTAATTTTCTTAAAAAATACATAGTAAAACGAGTTCGATCCGTCAAATACGCTCATTTTGTGCATATTTTGTGTGTGCACTTTTGTTAGAAAGATTTGGTGATTAATTATCTGATCTCCCCTCCACATGTACGTTTATCACTAAATAAATAAATAAAGGAGAAAAAAAATTAAAAGAAAAAGTTGAATGAATAGAAATATAACATAATAATTAATTCTTAGAAGTGAAAATAACAGAGAATGTTACTAGCTAGGTAGTAGCTTGAAACTTACTCAAAAACATGGGCCATGATGAGTTGATTGAGCACGTGAGTGAGATACTTATTCTGTATACGAGGAAGGAAATGAGAAACTAAATGCGTTTAAGCAACTCAAACATTGGTTCCCTTTCTTGAATCCTATTTATGGTTCGTTACGCTAAAATCTTGCAAATCCCAATTACTTATCATATGTACTCTTCTACCACTGTAGTTTCAAGAGCATATTCAGGAATAGAAGAATGACATAATTTTACGTTACTTGAAACCGACACCACGTTTTATTGTAATCTAACCATTGTGTGTTTTATAATTTTTAATCATCTTGGTCATAACTACTAGCTTAATTATTCTCAAGGGTTCTTTCCTTATTTGTCTTATTTACTCTCATTTCATTGCACATGCTGAATTTGAAGTGGCTTTCACTGCATGGCTTAGCTTAAGTAAGTTTTATTTATTTATTATTAATATAAATTATAATTAATTGTTATATATATATATATATATATATATATATATATATATATATATATATATATATATATATATATATATATATATATATATATATATATATATATATATATATATATATATATATATATATATATATATATATATATATATATATATATATATATATATATATATATATATATATATATATATATATATATATATATATATATATATATATATATATAGAGAGAGAGAGAGAGAGAGAGAGAGAGAGAGTTCGGGAATTAGAAATGTAACAATGATCGGAAGTGATAGTGGTTTTAAACTTCCGGAGCGCTAGAGATGTAGCTGACTTGTAAAGTTAATATTCTAACGCTCAAGTCAATATATGAGAAAGAAGAGTAAATTTAAATTGCGTTTGAAATTTGTTACCTAAATTTGACATCTTTCATATAAATAGTATAAGGGGCACTACGCCAGAATTGACTTTTATCAACGCATACAAAGACAACCCTTTTAGAAAAAGCGCTGCTAAAGAGTCATTAAAAAAAAAAAGAAAAAAATTGCTTACCAAAGACAGCGCTTTTTAAAAAGCACTGCTAAAGGGGAGCCCAAAAAAAGCGCTTTTTAAAAAGCGCTGCTAAAGGGGGGACCTAAGAAAGCGCTGCTAATGGGGGGGTCTAAGACAGCCCTATGAAAGCGCTTTCCTAAAGCGCTGCTGTAGGTGTAATCTACGAAAGCGCTTTTCTATAAAGCGCTGCTATATGGGGTACATAAGAAGATCTTTGAGAGCGCTTTTTAAAGCGCTACTAAAGCCATTAAAAAGCGCTGCTATAGGTTTAGTTAGAATTAATTTAAAATACCCACCAGAATTTTTAAAAGAAACAGAACAGTCACCGTCATCGCGTATTTCTTTCTTTCTTCTTCTCTGGCGAACAAAGTTGCCATATAAACCCATATTCAGTCACCGTCGTCGTCCGACCGTCGCCCTCCTCTGTTGCATTTCGCCGTCGTTCACCGTCCGTTTTCGATAGCCTCTGCTCGTCTGCATTACATTTCCGCCATTGTTACGGTATTTGAAGTTTTACTCTGGTTTTCTTTTTTACTTATATTTTCACCATTGTTGCTGTAATCTTTAAGACAAAATGAATATGTTTTTATTATTTGAATGCAATCAAGTTAAGTCATTTTCTGTCATCTTGTTGTATGGATATCTACATGTTAAGTCTCTCTGTTGCATGTTATATATTTTGTATTTTAATCTACATGTTAAGTCTCTCTGTCATTGTTACGGATATTTTAATATGTTTTAGATTGACAAACAAGAGTTTGGATTGAAACTAATGAATTGCCCTGGGAACTGTTTGGTGTTTTTATATATTTTGATTCAATGTACTGATAAATTCAGAACAAGAGTACAATTAGAAACAAGGTGAATAGAACCAATACACTACGATAGTGAGATATTGAAGGTTAGTCGATAGTGAGAGATGAATAGAATCAAAAAACTGAAGATAGTGTGTAAAAGTTGTACAAATGGAGAATGGAAACTAGTGGTGAGTTTATATGATGATGAATGTTAGTGTTGTCAAGTGATGGCTAGGTGGTAGATAGTTTTGCAAGGTGAATAAAGAATGGAAGAGATTGATAAAAGTTGTACAAATGGAGAATGAATAGAATAAAAAAATGAAGGGAAAAGTGAGAGAAAATGAATAGTTAATTAATTAAAAAATATTAATGTAACTTGATAGAGCATATTTTTTTTCAATATAGTTTGGAAATTCCTATTTTTTAAGAGAATAGCCGACATGAATATGGTTCTATATGATATGGTTTTATATGTTATTATGGTTTTATATGTTGATGGTTTTATATGTTTATATGTTATTATGGATTTCTCAATGTTTATATGATATGTTATTATGGTTTTATATGTTTAGTTAGGATTTCTCAATGTTTAGTAAGGGTGTCATTTTGGTTTAAGGATTATCTAGTATTTTTAATATGATTTATTTTGGTGGATTATCTAGTATTTTTGTTTTGGTTCATTATTAATATGATTTTAATAAAATTTATATTTTGTCTTCTATAGGGGTTACCTGTGAAGAGCAAAGTTGTGATCGTTTCCAAGCATCCTACTGTGTAGCATTCTTAGAAGTTAGTGATTTCTTTACAGGTATTCTCTGTTTTGTTTAACTTTCATAGTTTAGTGTAGATTACTCAATTAGTATGGATAAAAAATGGATGTCTGGTAATCGATTGTCAAAAGAGTACGAGAATGGGGTATCGAAGTTCGTTAAGTTTGCTGTTGAACACGCCAAAGACCCCAGTAGGATCACATGTCCTTGCTTAGGATGCTGTTATGGGCGTCGAGTTGACGCCGTTCAGTTGAAATCTCATTTAATGAGACATGGAATTGATCGAAGTTACACATGTTGGACATTACATGGTGAGATAAGTAACGAGAATGTTGAACCCCAGAATAATATGACATGTGCTTCAAAGGACAATGGCAGGGATACATATGATTGTGATCGAGTTGAAGAGATTGCAGAAGCACTTGAAGAAGATCTTCAAGATTGGCCCAAGATGTTTGAGAGGTTGGTAAGCGATGCAGAGAAACCGTTGTATAAAGGTTGCACTACTTTCACAAGATTATCTGCGGTATTAATGTTGTACAATTTAAAGGCGGGTAATGGATGGTCGGATAAAAGTTTCACAGAGTTGTTAGCCCTACTTCAAGAGATGCTTCCGGAGGATAATGTTCTTCCCAATCGAACCTATGAAGCTAAAAAAATGTTATGCTCTATTGGCATGAGCTATGATAAGATACATGCTTGTCCAAATGATTGCATTTTGTTTCGAAATGAATATGCATCATTAAACTAGTGTCCTAAATGCAGTGTATCTCGATATAAGAAAAAATTGTCACCAGCAAAAGTATTATGGTATTTTCCTATAATTCCGAGATTCAGACGCATGTTTCATAGTGAAACAGATGCGAAACACCTGACTTGGCATGCATATGATAGAATTGTACATGGGAAGTATCGACATCCGGCAGATTCACCACAGTGGATGAAAATTGATAATGATTATCCTGATTTTGGAGAAGAAGCTAGAAACCTTCGCTTGGCATTATCAACTGATGGAATGAATCCGCATGGTCTGCAAAGTATCTCACATTCCACCTGACCTGTAATTATTATGATTTATAACCTACCTCCATGGCTATGTATGAAGCGTAAGTACATGATGTTATCTATGTTAATTTCTGGCTCTAAACAACCAGGGAATGACATAGACGTATACCTGACACCTTTAATCGAAGACCTAAAGAGTTTGTGGGAGAACGGTGTGGAGGTTTATGATGGATATAGGAAAGAAAGTTTTAATTTGAGGGTGATGTTGTTTGGCACAATTAATGATTTCCCAACATATGGAAATCTATCGGGTTATAGCATTAAAGGTCAGTGTGAGTGTCCTATCTGTGAAGAAAACACAGATTGGACGCGGTTGGAATTTGGTCAGAAGAATGTCTTTCTTGGTCATCGTAGATTCTTAAATTCTAATCATCACTACCGTGGATGGAGAAAAGCATTCAATGGAAATTCAGAACAACGTAAAGCTCCACCTACATTGACCGGCGAACAAATTTTTGAAAAGGTGAAAGATGTGAGTACTAAGTTTGGCAAGCCTTTTGCTCATACGCTTGTCACGCGTGGGTGGAAGAAGAGGTCAATTTTGTTTGAGTTACCGTATTGGAAGTCGTTGTATGTAAGACATTTTCTTGATGTTATGCGTATTGAAAAAAATGTATTTGAAAGTGTTATTGGTACGTTACTCAATATACAAGGAAAGTCTAAGGAAGACCTTAAACCAAGAAAGGACTTGGTAGCAATGGGAATAAGAAATGAATTAGGACCCTTAAAGAAAGGAAATCACACATATCTACCACCTGCTGCTTATACTTTATCTAGAAAGGAGAAAAAGATATTGTGTAGTTTCTGAGTGAAGTTAAAGTTCCATAAGGATACTCTTCAGATATTAGAAGACTTGTTTCTAAGAAAGACCTCAAGTTAAAGAGTTTAAAGACACATGATTGCCATGTTATAATGGAACACTTTCTACCAATAGGTATACGTTCTATTTTGCCAGAAAAAGTGAGAGGCGCAATAACTAAATTGTGTTTTTTCTTTAGGTCAATTTGTAGTAAGGTGATAAATCCTGCGATCTTACCAACATTGCAAAGAGAAATAGTTATTACTTTGTGCGAGCTTGAAATGTATTTTCCTCCATCATTTTTTGACATAATGGTACATCTAGTTGTTCATCTTGTGAAAGAGACACAACTGTGTGGACCTGCCTATATGAGATGGATGTACCCTGTTGAACGTTATATGAAAATATTGAAAGGGTATGTGAAAAACTGAATTCGACCAGAGGAATGTATTGTTGAACGATACATTGTTGAAGAAGCTATTGAGTTTTGTATTGAATATTTGTCCAACGTTCAATCCATTGGCCTCCCAAAATCTCATGTTGTTGAAAAAATAGTAGGTAAACAGTTAATTGGAATTCAAGGGATGAACGGGAGCAAGTGCATTTGTATGTTCTTCACAATGACATTGAGGTTGAGTCGTATGTTGAAATGCACAAAGACGTTCTTCGAGGTTTAAATCTGAATAGAAATGAAAATTGGATAGTACGTGAGCATGATCGAAGTTTTATAACATGGTTCAAGGAGCATATTTTTTTAAAGTTTTATTCTGATCCCGCTTCAATAACAGAAAGGTTGAGATGTTTAGCATATGGTTCAAGTTTGCATGTGTTTTCTTATAGCGCATACGCAATTAATGGATACATATTTTATACCAAGGAACAAGATGATAAAAGTACAATGCAAAATAGTGGTGTCACCGTGCTTGCCGAAGCAATGCACATTTCCTCGTATTATGGGGTTATCGAGCGTATTTGGGTGTTTGATTATGAGAAGTTTCAGATTCCTATCTTTGGATGCAAGTGGGTTGAAAATAATAGTGGCATACGAATGGATAAATCAGGTTTTTAAAAATGGATCTTAATAAGGTGGGGTACAAAGATGAGCCTTTTATTCTAGCCACGCAAGCTAAACAAGTGTTCTATGTCACTGATCCGACAAGTACGAAATGGTCTATAGTTCTTTTTCCAACAAAGTAATCGATGATAACATTAGAGAAAAGGGGGATGTTGATGTTGAGAATGAATCTTATATTATAGATGATCCAGATGAGAATATTAGAGCGGATGAATCATATATTAGAAATGATCATAACGAGAGAATTTGGATCAATCCATTTGTCTGTGTTGTTAAGAGACAAGTAAACCCCGTTAAAACGAAAAAAAGAAAGAGATGTTAAAGGTACTTGTAACATATTATTTCTTATTTATATCATGCAATAAAATAACATATTATTTCTTATTTATATCATATTTTTCTTATTTATACACTTCTTATGTATATATTTCTTATTTACATATTTGCATGTCATTCATTTGATACTTTGGTTTTTCTAAATTACAGGTATATATATTATGGCCAGTAACGAGGAAACATCACATGATGGAAAACAAACAACAAAAGACGTGGAAGGAGATATTAAAAGAGGCATAACGATTATGAAAAAAATCATTCGTGCGAGAGATAAAGGAGTAAAGTATGATGTCCATTGGAATGAAAGAGATCAGTTAGTTGAGCCTAACGGTGCGTTGCTAACAAATTACATCGGAGCACTTGTACGTTCGCAAGTTCCGATTACTTGCAATAATTGGAGAATTCCTTCATTACAACCGGCTAAAGATAAAATTTGGAGCGAGATTCAGGTATGATATTTGATTATTTTTAATTATGTTGACAGTTACGTCTTTAAATTAATTATACTAACATGTTATATGTATGTGTGTTTGTTTGCAGATATCTTTTAATATTGATGATCGTAGGAGAAAATATTGTAATCAATTGGCCAGAAAACGCTTGAGGGGATTTAGAGCGTTTTTAACAAACAAGTTTCTTAAAGATTCTGATGGAAACTTTGTTGACTCGGAGCGTCCAATGAAGTACGCGGATTTGGTTTCGGATGAAGAATGGGAGACATTTGTTGCAAAGCGAAGAACAAAAGAATTTGAGGTACAACTTATCATGAACTATGTATAGTATATATACTTCTTCCACAAGAGTTCTGATAAACTTGTTTTTTCAGGTTGTTAGTGGCGTAAATCGTCAACGGGCATCAATACCCGCATATCCATACAAAAAGGGGCGTTTGGGATATAATGCTTTATTATCCGTCTTGATGCATAGTTGGAAGAGGAGAAAAGTGATGTGACATCTCTTCCGGACCATGTTGTATGGAAGGTTGCTCATGTGGGAAGAGATGGAGTCGTTCAGGAAGAAGTTCAACAAGTATTTGAACAATGTGTAAGTACAACGTTATCTTTGTCAGTAACTGATCAAAAGTGTATAATATATTTATATATGCTTTTATCTATATTTCAGGAGACTCTATCCCAGACTATAACTTCCGCTGAGGACGATGATTGCAGGAGCTTACTGAGTCGGGTGTTGAATATTCCTGAGTATTCTGGGCGTGTGAGGGGTAAGGGATTTGGTGTCACTCCATCCAAACTGTATAAGCAGCCAAAGAAAAAAATCCAACCAATAAAGAAGTGATGGATACTTTGGAGGAATTGAAAGCTCAGATTTGTGAATTACAGAAGTACAAGGAGAGATACGTGTCGGAAAGGCGCGCTCTAGAGGGTAAAGCTACTAGTGACAAAGATAGTATCGATTGTCCGCAGAAGCTTCCAGAGGTAATTGTATATATTACATTGAAATTAATTTAGCACAGTTTACTTAATTGACACATTAACTGATCATTATTTGTTTAGGGCATTTCACCTTGCCGGCTATATTTATCGTCACCGACTCATCAAATGGTTGGCAAGGGAAAGGTGCATAACACTCTGGGAGACTTACTTCACCATAAACCGCTCCCTTCTGGATTTTTGAAAGTATCTATTGATATTGTGTTAGAGGGGGGGTGCGTTGTTGCCTATACCAGATGTTATTTCAGACGCAACAGTGGTGGGAGACGCAATAGGAGTGTATGTGGCATGGCCGACAAATCTCATTTTCATAGATGATGAGGTAGGTTGAACCTTTTAATATTCAAATGTTTTATGATCCATACATGAAAGTTATTCTTACATTTACATTTTCTTATTTACATGATGATCTTAGACTCCTACAAAATCCAAATCAAAAGATGATAGAATTATTGTGCGGGATACCGATTCAGCTGCATCAAAGAAATAGGTATTACTACAGTTACATGATTATCTTATTATACATTAGTTACTGAACTTATATATGACTTTTAGGTTCATGATCAGCAGTCGCAACAAGTCAGCAAGGGTAAGATGCCTGAAACTTCCAAGATGCCCAGAAAAGCATTTGTTCCTCGATTTAGGATGTGCCTTGAAACATATGTGGGAACAACAGATGTGCCTGAGAGTGGCATCCGTCAAATACATATGGACGAAGGTATTTTCGGTTTTGAATATCCCAAAACAATTGCTAAGGAGGATTTTGACCAGATTTTCAAACATTCTGAATTGGGCGTCGGTGTTATGCATTCCTACATCAGGTACTTCGATCCATTTTAATTAAATAATTGAACATTTTAAAATTTGCTCGTTTAACTGAATATTCTAATGTTGATTATGCTTTTTTAGGCTCTTGTATGACAAGTTGTTGGTCCCGAATGATTTGACTTCAGTATTCGCATTCTTATCTGCTAGTTGTGTCAACTCACGGACAATAAACCAGACACCAGATGCAGTCAAAGAGTACACAATGCAGAGATTTATGGGCGTGACTACGGAGAAGTTGTTCTTGTTGCCATATAATACTGGCCATGGGTTAGATTTTATTCTAAATTCATTTATTATAATTGTTCGATTTTTGCCTTTCTATATAAGATTTCCGTCTAAACTGTTGTCTTATTTTATAGTGGACACTGGTTGTTGGTCGCGATTAATCCGAGGAAAGAAATAGTGTATTATATAGATTCATTGGATGGCGATGCAACAAAATATGAAAATCTGAGGAACATGGTTGATACGTAAGTGATGAGATATATTGTTCTGAATAATTATATATCTTTATTTATTATGTGACATTGTTCTAAATATGCGCTTATATTATGTTAGAGTTATATAAATATTCAGAGCACAAAGAGATGCAACGGTGCCAAAAAGCAAGGCTAACAACATCAACTGGATCAGAGTGGAGGTATATTTTCCCATGTTTGACTGTTATAGTGGTTCTACTTGATAAAACTATTTAAACTATATATCCTGATAAATGTTCGTTTATTTTTTCCATTTACAGTGTCCTCGTCAGCGCAATGGGATTGACTGTGGATATTTTGTATTGCGCTTTATGAAGGAAATTGTTCTTTCTGGTCAAATAGAGGTTCCAATCATGGTATAGATCAATTCATAAGTTATATGATTCATTTTGATAATTATCTGATACTTCATCTGAGTAATTAGTTTTAAAATTAAATCTTGCATGTTCTGTTATATTATGTAATATTTTGATGAATTCAAGTGTGTTACCTCCTCGAAAGCAAGATTGGAAGAAATTAAAGAGGAATTGTGTTAATTTATTCTTGAGTTGAGAATTGTATAAAGTTATCGGATTGGAAGAATTGTAATTATATGTAAATTGACTGTATTTGTGATGTTGTAATTCTGAGGATCGGATTTTGTTGTAACATACTTAAGCAGGTTTATGTGTATTAAAATGATTATGGGCAAAGTGATGAGTTACAATGTATACTTAAAGGCCAAAGTTTTGAATTGTATATATAAGGCCAAAGTTTTGAATTGTATATATAAGGCCAAAGTTTTGAATTGTATATATAAGGCCAAAGTGTTGAAATAAAGGCCTGAATTATAAGCAGGTTTGTGTAATTTAAGCAGGTTGTTGGTAAATATAAAAAAACAGCGTGATTATTAAAAAAAAATTTAAAATCTGGGACATTAGACAGCGCTTTTACAAGTCAATACCTTCTTTCTAAGTGAACCCCCTAGCAACCAATCTTGCCTTGTAATTCTTCGATGCCACTCCTTCGATTCCTTCCTTAACTTTGGAAATCCATTTACAGCTGACTAACTTGGCTCCAACAGGTTTCTTGATCAGTTCCCAGGTGTTTTTATCATGAAGAGATTTCATCTCATCATCCATGGCCTTCATCCATTCAGTCTTCTTTTGACTCCTCATAACTTCCTTATAGTCTCTAGGTTCTTCGTCTAGAACCTCACTTGCAGAGATTAAGGCATAAGCTATAAGATCTGCATACCCAAGTCTCTGAGGTGGCTTGATGAATTTCTTTGACCTGTCTCTTATTAACAGGTAGTCATTATCAGTCTCTTCATCTTCGACAGCAGCTTCTGCTACTTCTTCGACTTCATCTATGATATGCAATTCAACATCGACATGCTCTACCTCAATAGGAATCTCTCCATGTTCCAGCTCTTCGTCAGCATCATCAGTTTTCTTGAAAGTCATCTCTGCTTCATTAAAAACTATATATCGACTAGTGATACACCTCCTGTGACCTGGCTCTAGGCACCATAGCCTATAAGCTTTGACTCCTTCAGGGTATCCTATAAACATGCATTTCAGAGCTCTAGGTTCCACCCTATCTTGCCTAATGTGAGCATAGGCCATGCAGCCAAATACTCTCAGTTTTTCGAGACTAGGTGGATGTCCTGACCAAACTTATTCAGGTGTCTTCATTCCTAAGCCAGTCGAGGGACATCTATTTATCAGATAAGCTATTGTTGAAACAGCCTTCGCCCAAAATGCCTCCTTCAATCCAGCACTAACTAACATGCATCTAACCCTTTCAAGGATTATTCGATTGAATCTCCTAGCTAAGCCATTTTATTGAGGAGTACCTGCTACAGTCTTATGTCTTGCAAACTCAGACTCAACACAGTAGTTGTCGAACGCTTTATTGCAGAACTCAAGGTCATTGTCAGTTCTCAACCTCTTAACCTTTCTGCCATTTTGAGTTTCAACCATAACCTTCCAACTTTTGAAATTCTCAAAATTTTAATCCTTCGTCTTCTGAATGAATACCCATAGCTTTTTGGAATAGTCATCAACGATGGATAAAAAATACCTTGCACCGGAGTGTGAAGCATTCCTTGTAGGCCCCTCATGGATCAACATGAATGTAATCTAGGGATTCATGTGTTCTTTGCTTGCCTTTGTTAAACTTCGCCCTACAGGATTTACCAAATACACATGATTCAAAAAACTCCAACTTTTTTACTGTCACCTTCTAGCAGGTTCTGCTTCCCCAATTCGACCAGGCTTCTTTTGCTGACATGGCCCAATCTCATGTGTCATAATTCTATCTTTGACATAGGTTTCGTGGATGCAACATTTGTCGAACCACTTACAACCTCATCCTTAAGGGTATACAAGCCTTATTTCTTCACGCCTCTCAAGACTTCCTTTGACCTCTTCATGACTCTTAGGATACTTTTCTCTCCTTTAAAAACATATCCCTTTTTGTCGAATTCACCAAGAGAAATCAAATTTCTCTTCAAGTCAGGCACATACCTGACTTCAGTCAATAACCTTATTGACTCATCATGGAGCTTGAATCTCACAGATCCAATATTTGCAATTTTGCAAGATTTATTGTTTCCCAGCTGCACAAATCCATCATCTTGATCACATAGCTCCTCGAACAATTCTCTGTTTGGATTTATGTGCCAAGTGCAACCTGAATCCATAATCCATTCTTTTCTTGAGTCGACACTGGAAACCACAAGAACATCAGATGAGTCAAAGTCATCTTGAACAATGGTTGCGTTGCTATTACCTCCATGATCTTTCAGGCGTTCAGGGCACACCTTTCTTGTGTGACCCTCCTTCTTACAGTGATAACATCAAATACCAGATGTTTCACCACTATAAGACTTCTGTTGAGTTTTACCTTTCTTCTTGTCGAACTTACCATCCTTTCGCAAGAATTTTTCCCTTAACGGCTAAAACTTCACCCACCATCGAAGGTTTAAGCTCCTTTTGTTTGTTCAAGTCCTTAGAATACAAGGCTGATTAAACTTCTTCAAAGGTCAGAGACTCCCTTCCATACAAGAGAGTTTCTTTGAAGTGAGCATGTGTTCTGGGCAAAGCACACAGTAGCAACAGTGCTTAATCTTCATCACCAATCTTCACATCAATATTTTCAAGATCAAGAATCAGCTTATTGAACATATCCAACTGCTCAGCCAAGACTTTGTCTTCACTCATCTTGAATGAATACAAAGCTTGTTTTACGTAGAGTCGATTCACCAGAGATTTGGTCATGTACAAACTTTCAAGTTTCACCCATAATCCCGATGTTGTAGTCTCCTTTGATACTTGTCGAAGAACCTTATCACCAAGGCACAACAATATTGCGTTGTGGTCTTTCTCGATCATGCCCGTTTTTTTTAGTCGTTAATGCAGCGTCCATGGCTACCTCACCCTTCACCGCTTCCAAACAATCCTGCTGAACCAGTAGGGCTTTCATCTTCAATCGCCATATATCGAAATCGTTCACTCCGGTGAACTTTTCAATCTCATAATTTGTTGAAGGCATCTTCTCCATGCTCACCGCACCAATTTTTTGTGAATCGAATACCTTTAAATAAAGTATAAATCGGTTTCTTAATAATCAAGAAACACACAAGGGTTAGGGTTAACAAAGAAGACAAGGTAAAACAACAAGGATTGGTTATTAAACTGCTATTTTTTCCTTTCTCTTAGAACAAGATTACAAGTATACAAGAATAACAATATAACCTTTCTCTCTTGAAATAAGGATTTTATCTTCCTATTTTTCCTTATGCCAAGATTGAGAAACTAACATCCTATTTATAATAAAAAAATAGCACACTAACCTAATGGACTTTTTAACAATTACCCATTACAGGCTAAACTTAGGGTACAAGTTAACTTAAACAATTAGGCTTACAATCAAGGCCCAATTCAACATGCTAACAACCCTAGCAATATTGACTAATGCATGTTAGAACAAACTTCGACTACAACACGCATTACTCCGACAGCAACATGCGAACATACTTCGACCTCATGCTTAATTCTTGTCGAACCAGAAGCTACCCTGCGACCATACTAGAGTTCGATCCAACCTCTTACAGTGATATATTTAATTGAGTTTGTTATAATTATGTGAAATACTTATTTCACTGACTACTCACTAAACATATAACCTTTCATTTAGAAATTATTAATATGACAAATTAAGTTATATTAGAATAACAAATTGCATTAATCAATGATTTTTGATCTTTTAGAATTTCTTTCAATTCCTCTAATTCTTCAACCAACACTTTCTTCTCTACTAGTTCATTATGCAAAATGTTAATCACTTTGCAGACAAAACTAGTAGATAAGGAAGTGATGGAACAAGAACTAGAAGTATCGAATAAAATTCTGACCGTAAAGAGCGAGATACAGATAATGGATTGCAGAAAGCTCGAAAAATATTGATCAATGTAAGTTGTTTTCTAATATAACTTAATTTTTCATATTCTTATTTTCTAATTGAATTTTAAAGGTTATATATTCAATGAGGGGTTAGTAAAACACTCAAACCAGATAAGATATAATAAACTCATCTTCTAAGCAATGTTGGTTGAACAAAATAAAAGTTGCAGAGTACAAGGAATAACATTAATAATAACATAAACAATAACATACATTTAAAAACACATCATACAATAAGACAAACATCAATATTTATCAACAAAAATAACAACTTACCTTAACAAAACAACAAAATACCTCAACAAAAAAAGTCAACATATTTCAACAAAAATATCTAAAATAACACAAACAACAACATTTATCAAGAAAATCGTAAACTTACCCTAACAAAACAACAACATACCTTAACAAAAACATCAACATACCTAATAAAAAAATATCTACAATAACACAAACAACAACATTTATCAACAAAAATAACAACTTAACTTAACAAATTAGCAACATGCCTCAACAAAACCATCAATATTTCTGAACAAAAAAAATCTACAATAACAAAACCAACAATTACCTTAACAAAATAACAACATACATCAACAAAATCATCAACATGCCTCAACAAAAAGAATCTACAATAAGAAAAACAACAACTTACCTTAACAAAACAACCTCATACATCAACAAAACCATCTACATGCCTCAAGAAAAAAACTACAATAATAAAAACAATAACTTACCTTGACAAAAAAATACGTCTTGATAATATCTTAAATTTTTTACTTATCTCAAACAAAACAACAATTTAAAACCCATAATCTCATCTTAACAACAAGAAAATAATAAACCTTTTGACAAAGAAAAACAAATAATATGTTGAAAAACAACAACAACATAAGTCATAAAACATTTGGTGGAAAATTTTTCACGAATGTACCTTTCCTTGAAAAGATTTGTGGAAAATGAAGCCAAAGAAATGATTTAATTGTTTCTTCTTACGAGGAGTCGTGACAACTTTCCATGATTCATACTAGTTGAAGAAGTTATATTGGAGTTTTGTAAAGATATGATGGAGTTTTGAGTGATTGATAAAAGACAAGAGAAGTTAGGATTTCACTTTGAGCGAGCACAATCTATTCTATTATGAATAAAATTAGCTTATATAGATAAAATATTTCACCATGGTTGATAAGAAAAAATATAATGAAATGTCTTGATATTTCACTACGGTTATTAGTTTGGGCAGTTGTGAAAAGTTTTTAATTTTTATTTTAAAAAATAAATTAAGGGAACACACCTTTTTTGTAATGAAAGTAAATTAAAATTAATAGGGTTGGGACTCAAAGCATGTCACTCCTCCACACGTCACAATGGTTGTTTACTTGGACCGTGGTGATATGTTATTTTAAAATAATAAAAATGTAAGACGTCTATGAATATATATATTACTTCGGTTGGATAAGCGGTTGTAGTAAGAAATTGTTATGAAATGTGCAGGGTGATTCTCGTATGCTAAGAAGGTTCAGGAAGAAGAGAAGTTCCTCCCGGGGCTTGGCTGTGATCGATATGGTCGGCCTATAACATATGCTCTAAGCCCTTGCTGATGTGTAGCAAGGTGAGGGTTTTCCACATTAGTCCCGAATATCGACCACAATCTTTATCTATTTTAAACCTGCAATAGCTATCATTTCAGTTTCCTAGATATTAGTGCATTTAATGCATCATATTTCAGATATCTCTTCAGAAGTGTACTCATTATAACTCTTTGGAATTGAAACACTTTAGTGTTACTTGCAAGAGAGTTGACGTGATTGAAAGGGTCTACTGTATAACTCTTAAAGAGGCAACATTGTTTTTCGGTAAATCATTTTCTTAATTTAGCGTTTATCTTCTTATTTGGATACCTCGTTTCCCTGAATCTTAAAAGTTAGTGCATTTTGGGTTAAAAAAAACATCACAGAAGTGTGCCCATAAACCTTATGATCGAAGCTTCCGGTAGATGATGATTCTTCGTATAGGCTTTAAAGATCTTCATGTATCGCTCTATTGGAGACACGCGCCTTAAATAAACTAGACCAAAATATTTGATTTCTCTGACTAGATAAATAATTAAGTGACCCATAATGTTGAAAGATGATGGAGGGAAATACATCTCCAATGAAATAAGAATATTGCAGGCTCATCTTATAACTCGTAAAATTATTTGAAATCAAGAACTTTCTTACATATAGAATTGAAGAATGAGCATAATCTAGTTATTGTTACTCTTACATTTTTTTGTAGGATTCCACAGATAGCCACTGGTATAAGTTGTTGCATCAAGACATGACAATCATGAGTTTCTGGATATTTGATGAGTAACCTTGAGGAACTTTGATGCCATACAAACATCCGCATAAACTTTTTATTTCCTTTTTAGATAGAGAAAGCCCGTAACACAATATTTCCTTTTTATGTCGGAAGAAAATAAGTTATTTTTCCTATTTCTTTTGGATCTAACTTTTGTTGTATACCCATCTCCACCATATATAAACAGGAATTTTTATTATCTTTAGTCTTTCCTAGATGGTTTAAAATTATTCTTATTAAACTATCCCACACGTTTTTCTACACATGCATCACATCAAAATAATGTCTTACATTGAGGATAGACCAATATGGAAGATCAAAGAACAATGATTTTTTTTTCAAAATTTTTCTCTCAACAGGGCCTTTTTTATTCTTTCCAAGGACAACAGTAAGGTGTCCTTGTCGTTGACAAATTTCATTGTCCGTTAAAGATTTAAAAGTGATTTCAAACTCATGCTCTCACCACTACAAAAAGTATATACAATAATGCTTATCTTACCACGGACCGTGGTGATATCTCTAGACTCAAGCACCAACATTTTTTTTAATTAAAAATAATTAACATATTACCATGGTTAGTTAGTCCATCCATGATGATATAACCAAACTTTCATGGGTTCGAATCTAAGCGCCAACAAATAATTTATTTCTTTAACATTTTAGTCGCTCCTTTATTTTTGATTTATTTTTAAATAAAAATAAATGTCATATCATTATGGTTGTCTAGATCGGTCACCATGATAGATATTTCATTTTGTTTTACAATTTTTTAAAGGATAAAAACTGGAGCTTCTTTATAAAATTTCATTAAGTAAATTTTATATCATCATGGTTGTGGTAAGTGACCGTGGTAGTATCTCTTATTCATTTTCAAGTAACACGACTAACTAACTTGTCTCTTCAAATGCCATTTTTTCCACTGAGAAACAAAACGAGATGATTTCAACCCTTACATTCATCGATCATTAATGAAATGACACACGATTTCAACCATAACATTCATAATTCATCATTCATTTTGATTTCAACCGAACATATCAACCATCTTCATCTTCACCGTTTTTCGTTGATATTTTTCTCACGAACCGTCGAGGAGGAAGAGAACATCATCGTTTTGTCTCAAGAAATGTCATCACGAAAAATCTCACAACATAATCTCCTTTACTTATTCATCATATTTTCAATACGTACTTTTTCCCCCATGCATCTACAATAACTTTAGTTTCCATTCTTGTTGATGTTTATGTTTATGTTTTTGATGTTGAATGTTTAAGATTGTTGTTGTTGTTGTTGAATATGTATGATCACATTTGATTAATATTTTGTTGTTGTTGTTGTTATTTGTTGAATGTGTATTAGAGACACTTGTTTAATCTTTTTTTGTTGTTGCTATTGTGTGTTGTTTTGTTGTTGTAAAAAGTGTATGATAATTTTTTATTAATACTTTGTTGTTTTGTCCTTATTTTCTGGATGTGTATTAGAGACATTTTTTAAATCTTTTGTTGTTGTTGTTGCATGTTATTTTGTTTTTGTTGAATGTGTATGATCATATTTGATTAATTTGTTGTTGTTGTTGTTGTTGTTGTTGTTATTTGTTGAATGTGTATTAAAGACATTTGTTTAATCTTTTGTTGTAGTTGTTGTTGTTGTTACTATTGGTATTGGTGTTGTGTGTTGTTTTATTGTTGCTAAATGTGTATGATCGCATTTTTCTGGTTAAGATTGGTTTAATCTTTTATAGTTATTTTTAAACATACAGATGTCATCTTCTTCATCTATTAGCAATTTATAAAGACGAAACTCGTACAAATGATTCTCAAGACAGAAAGAAAATAAAACAAATAGGAGTCACAATGATGGCTCAACTAACAAAAGTCCACAACTATGGTCTTCAAATTTTCGAATGCATTTGATGTGTTTTATAGAGTAGTTGAGGGTGATTTTTTTTTTTACTTTTTAAGAGTTATGTTGTATTCCTTGGACGTAGCAAAATCATTATACTAATAGATCATTGGAAAGAAGCACCAAAAGATGTCGAAGATAGCATGTGGACAAATGTTATGGTTTTAATTTTAATTTGCATCTCTTCGATATCACTTTCTATAATTTTCGATGCATACTTATTGATGTAAACATAGTTGACTTTTGAGTTTACCGATGTTTCGAAGTTGAAAAAAAGGTAGATCAGTTATGCTGGTATGTGTTGGAGGAGCTTTAAGTCACGACTCACGTGCGACTACATTATGAAGCCCAAGCCTGGTATTGCGCGTCTGTTGCACCCCAAAATTTGCCCTCACAATACAAGACTTTGTGTTCTAAGAAGGTTCACAAGGTTCACAAGTTCTCCAACAACTTGCATAACCTTTCATGAAGTTCATAAAGTCCACAAGCTACTTTATGAAGGTTCACAAGGTTCACAAGTCCCACAGTGCTTTCAATACCTTTCATGAGGTTCATGAAGTCCATAGGTTGCTTCTTGAAGGTTCACAAGGTTCACAAACTTCTCAACATCTACAAGACCTTTCATGAGGTTCATGAAGTCCATAGGTTGCTTCTCGAAGGTTCACAAGGTTCACAAGATTCACAATGTTTACAAAGCTTTCCTAAGGGTCATGAGGTCTACAAAGCCACTTCATGATGTTCACAAGGTTCACAAGCTTCACAATACCTCCCATGAGTATCACAAGATATCTTATGAAGATTCACAAGGTTCACAAAGTTCACAATTGGTCAGAAGAGTTGACAATTCCCTCAGACAATGCACCTCCTAAGCAGTGCATCCAAAACTAGGGTTTTGACTTTAATCAGGCTAAATGGGCTTCCAAGACTTCAAGTGAGCTTCATAACATCTTATATGTGTATAAGAACCCCCATGTCAAGTTTCAAGACTTTCCTCAAAAGTTTGCTCAGTCAGATGATCAGATAAGTCGAAAGCAGTCAATGCAGTTAAAAAGTCAAACTGAGGTCAACTGTGGTCAAACCAAAGTCAAACTTCATGATTTTTTGCCAACATCAAGTATATGAAGTAAAATTCATCATTTTATCAAGGGTTGATCATGATTCATCAAGGAGATTCCAGATCATCAATAGTCAGGAGTTTCTAAATTAGGGTTTCCTTAGTAAAAGTCAACTGAACTTTGACCAGGCATAACTTTCACATACTTCATCACCAAGTCTCCATCCAAAGCTCATTTTGAAGGAAATTGAATTCTCTACAACTTTGATGTTGAAGGTTAAGCCCAAAAATGCTTTATTTGAAAGATATGATCTAAGACATTATAGGTCATTTCAAAAGTCAACAAAAAGTCAACAACTTCAAAAGGGCATAACTTGAGATTGGTAAATGATATGGACCTGAAACCAATGGGGTCGTTTAGAGGACTCTTCAAGCTTTCCAAAAAGTCCAAGAACACCATCATACCTTTAAAATTGAGAGAAATGTGCCCTTGCAAAGTTGGGCAATTTTGTGATGGTTTATGTTGAAAATGGAGGCTTAGAAGTATTTCTTTCCAAATGGGCTGCCTAATTTATGACCCAATCCATCTCATAACATGGTGCACGACCCAATTGACCAAAATTCATCATTTTTTATTATTATTTATTTATTTATTATTGATTTAATTCATAAAAATCATTTTAAATAAATAAAAAATATAAAAATCTATTTTTGGGTGAAGATTTTGTTTCTAGAAATTCATAATCATTGATTGAATTAGAATGAGAAGGAAATCATGTGATCTCTCCCAAATTATTATTTTTTATTTATTTATTATTGATTTAATTCATAAAAATCATTTTAAATAAATAAAAAATATAAAAATCTATTTTTGGGTGAAGATTTTGTTTCTAGAAATTCATAATCATTGATTGAATTAGAATGAGAAGGAAATCATGTGATCTTTCCCAAATTATTATTTTTTATTTATTTATTATTGATTTAATTCATAAAAATCATTTTAAATAAATAAAAAATATAAAAATCTATTTTTGGGTAAAGATTTTGTTTCTAGAAATTCATAATCATTGATTGAGTTAGAATGAGAAGGAAATCATGTGATCTCTCCCAAATTATTATTTTTTATTTATTTATTATTGATTTAATTCATAAAAATCATTTTAAATAAATAAAAAATATAAAAATCTATTTTTGGGTGAAGATTTTGTTTCTAGAAATTCATAATCATTGATTGAATTAGAATGAGAAGGAAATCATGTGATCTCTCCCAAATTATTATTTTTTATTTATTTATTATTGATTTAATTCATAAAAATCATTTTAAATAAATAAAAAATATAAAAATCTATTTTTGGGTGAAGATTTTGTTTCTAGAAATTCATAATCATTGATTGAATTAGAATGAGAAGGAAATCATGTGATCTCTCCCAAAATAGCAAGCACTCATGATCAAATATTTGAAATTTATACAATGATCTTTTTGAATATTTTTTGGATCAAATATCCACACAACACATCAATGTTTCTGACCTAAATCCATCACACATATATACTAAGCACTGTCGCTACTCGAAAAATGCATCGCGCAACGACGGGGAGGCGAAAAAAGATAGACAGAAGAGTCGCCACCGAACTTTATTTATCCCATGAGGGGAAAGGAAAATATCGAGAAAACCTTAAGAAAGAAATGGATAAGATGGTCTCGCAACCAAGAACGGGTTCGGAAGCCGGTTATGCGAGGGGAAGGTATTAGCACCCCTCGCATCCATCGTACTCGATGGGAACCTTTTGTTTGTCGATGTGAATTTATTTGCTTAAATATTATGCTAAAAAAGGGTTCTAAAAGATAGAGAGAAGGGTTTAGAAACGAAGAAAGGAGGGATAGAGAGATAACGGGGAAAAGAAGAGAAATAACAGACTCGGTAGGACTTCGCGGTCCTAGGCCTACGTATTCTCAATAAATGTGAGAAAGTCAGAGTCGACGTAGTTCGGGGAACTACAGATATGGGGGGAAAGTGCTCGGCAAGGATTGTGGCCCTTGTGCCTACGTATTCTCATCTGGTATGAGAAATCAGAGCAGCCGTAGTTCGGCCTACGGTGTGTTGATGGTTTTTATGGATGATGCTATCGTGCGCATTCTAGCAGTTAGGTGTTTTGCTGCTCGCTCGTTGGAGACTTAGGCATTACCTGTTTGCGGTAGAACGGACGTAACATATCCTTTTTGAAAGATTGATTAGCTTTCGCCACGCGAGGCAAGAAGTCACGTTTGATTGATTGGGTTGTTTTTTAGGGGGCGAGACAGGTCCTCGGATAGTAACCCCTACGGGTAGTACCCAATTCTTTGTCTCGAAGTTTTTTGTTATAAAAGGGTGTGGTGAACGAGGCGTCTTCGTATTGAAAGACGAGCGTCGGAACCACCCTCACTACAGTGGGCATCCCTATGCTCGGAGAAGAAGAGGTCTACACTCAATCCTCTCTCTTTAATTCAATACAAAGAGAACTTCGTTCTCTTATTAAAGATGTTTTTGGTTTTAAATGGTAAGTGCTTTGCGACAGAGAACCCTACGGTAAACGTCAGCACTCGGGATAGGAGAAGGCCTACGCCTAACCACTCCACGACCATTCAAGTTTTTGTTATAAAAAGATTTGAAAACGCACTCGGTGCAGGACCGAGGTTTTAGGTGTGAAAATTGTGGAAGGAAGTTGTGAAAGCGAGATGGTGGATAAAGTCGCGTCTTCGTATTGAAAGACGAATATCAAGACCACCCTCACTACAGTGGGCATCCCAGCATTCGGAGAGGAAGAGGTCTACACCTAATCCTCTCTTTTTAATTCAATACAAAGAGAAATTAGTTTATTATTGAAAGTGTGCTCGGTACGGGACCGAGGTTTTTTAGGAGAGAAAAGTTTAGAATCGTCTTCGTATTGAAAGACGAGTGTCGAGATCACCCTCACTACAGTGGGCATCCCATCACTCAGAGAAGAAGAGGTCTACACCCAATCTTCTCTCTTTAATTCGATACAAAGAGAAATTTAATTTTGAAAATTGTTTGACAAAGTTTTGAATCGAGTTGGGACGAGAAGCAAGGAGAGAAAAGAGGTGGTCTCAGATCCGACGATACCTATCAATATATTGATTTAGTAATCGATTTATGGAACTTTCGTCATCGACCAAAACAGAAAATGGGACAAAAATCCCAATAACAAATGGGAAAACAATTCACCTTCTAAAAGGAAATGAGATCCCAAAATTAAAATATGAATTTGAAATTCTAAAAATATAAAGTTTTGAATAATAAGTATAAACTCTAAAAAATATAATATAATATAAACAAAGTCTAATTAAATTATATAAAAATAATGTACAATATAAATTCTAAAAGAGATTATATAAAAACTAAAATGTAATATATTTTAAAATATGTAAAAAAGAAAATTAATATATAAACTAATTTAAACAATATACAATATATATACGTCCAAACCTAAAAAACCTTTTTTAAAACATACTAAAAAATTACTAAAATATAACTAACATATTTATATACTAATAATGTACTAACAAATTTTTTACAAAATCAAAACCCTCGTTACCAATACCTAACAGGAACAGTATCACAAACTATACACTACTTTAATTAATTTACAATTTTTAAAACCAAGGAGAAATAATAACAATACAGTAAAATCAAGTCTCAGTACTGATAAACCAAAATGATAATCATGATGAAGACAAACTGAAAAAAAAAAAAAAGTGAGTCAAAAAGAAGCTACCATCACCGTGCAGCTACTGCGGTTGTTATGGAGCTGATACTGTTGTCGTTAGAGCGCAATCACATCCTGGGAACCACTCGAGTACGCGACCACACAGCTTTGGATAACCTCTGTCTCCACACGAGCCTCTTCTGATCTCTCCCGATTCAACACACAAAGCCTCACCTCTCCGTTCAAACCGGTCACTTTCAAATCATCACACCCCAAACGCAATCCCCTGTTTCTCAGTCGAGTTTAGTGGCTCCTCATGATCTCGAAACTTTTTCCGTCTCATTCACGGTGTGTTATTTTCATCGGCGGTTGTCTCAATTGATGTCGTTTCTCAGTGGTTTTGAATATTGTGAAAAGTTGGTGAAAATCTGATGGTTGTTGTTCCGATGGAGGTGATGGTTAGTGGAGATTAATGAAAGGAAGTGCTGAACAGAGACATAAAAACCGCCCACCACATGTTCGACGAAAGTAATGTTGTGGCTTTGAGGGGTTTAATGGAGTTTTCTGGGTCGAAAATGGAAGTGAGGTAGCAGATGGTTAGTTGAATGTTTGTCCTGTTTTGGTTGATGGAGTTTGAGGGGGTTTTCTGAAATGGTGATGGGTTTTTTAGATCTATTGTAGTTGTTGGGGTTCATGTATGGTTGTTAGAAGATGGAAGGTAGAGTTTTGAAGGGTTGAGGATGAAGAACAGAGAGGGCAGATGTTTGGAGATTTGAAGGTGGAGGTTATTGTTGTGCTATGGTTATTGGATGAAGGAGATGTTGTTGAATTTGGATTAAGATTCACGTTGAAGGTGAGGTGGTTTCACAGTGATTGGTTTTTGAAAAGTCCTGGTTCTGTTTGAAGTTTAATGAGAGTTTTGTGGTTTAACGTTTGAAGGTGGTTGTGTGAAACAGGTTTGATAGAATGCGAAAATGGTGGATGAATCACGAGTTGATATTGAAGTGTGGTTGGATTTTGATTGTTTTCTTTACAGGTGGTTGATTCACGATGGAAGTTGGAACGAGTTTTGTTTGGAAAGTGTTGAATCTGAAGATGGTTAATGGTGAAGGTTGTTGATGAAGTTCTAAGGAGGAACCGTGATATGTTAAAGAGATTGGAGCATCCTATTGTGAGTAAGGAGTGATGGTTTATATTCTTGAAGTGTAGTTTGTGTGAATGATTCAAGATGTGTTGTGAGTGTTTTTATGCAAGTGGTGGTTTTATTGTGTTTTGAGGGATGGTTTTTTTTTACAGGCTGCTGTTGTTAGCAGAGTATGCTTGTGTAGCAGAGTGCAGCAGGCCGGTACATTTGGTGCAGAGCTTGTCTGGCATGGCTGTTTGTCTGGTGTGAGTTTGTAGCAGGGTAGTGGTTGTAGCTGGCATTGTCTGTTGGTAGCAGAATGGCGCAGGATTTGGTCCGGTGTGGGATGAGTTAAAGCAGGGATAGCAGAATGGTTGGTCTCTGTCTCACTCTTTGCTTCGCAGCCAAGCCTATGCTTTCTGGAACAGTATGACCAGGGACTCCAGCTAACCGTTTACTAGCACGAACCCCCCTTGGGATAAGAAACCGCATCACTTGAGTTTGCTTCTGAATTATCCATCTGCCCATCATGTTCATCATTCTCCTCGCTACTACTGTGATTCTCAATTTCGTAACCAGAATCATCACTCTCGGATATAGATTGCACATCTCTATTAGAATCATCATCACTGTCATCATCACTGTCTGACGATACATCCATGTTGGAGTCATCTTCAGACCCTTTGTTTCTGTCTTGGTTGGCAACAGGGGACTTTTTCCTTTTATCGATTTCACCTCCTTTGGACAATCAATTTTACCAAAACCAGTCTGCTCGTGATAGATAAGAGGCTGACTTTCCATGCTGCCAACTTTGATCTAACCCTGTCTGCTATAAACTTTGAAACAGAGTTTTAATGGCCTGAATAAAACAGGTATCACCTTTGCAAAAAACCATAATCTCGTCTGCGTACAACACATGAGAAGGAACCGTCATCTTCCGTGTTGCTTTAATACGCTTCATCTTCTTATTGGTAGCTAAAAAAGAAATACCCCTGCTTAAAACATCTTCCAAATCGAAAAGGAGAGGAGAAAGTGGGTTGCCATGTCGAACACCACTCGTACAACATAAAAAACATCTTTGAGAACCATTGATTGAAACTGAAACGGAAGCAGAGCTCAGGATACAAAGAATCTAGTTGCAGAATTTTTTAGAAAAACCATACGCCTTGAGCACCTTGATAAGAAAATTCCAACTAAGTGTATCGAATGCCTTGGAAAAATCAACTTTCAGAGCCAAATTCCCAGCATGACTCTTGTTATGAAGAAGATTAGCAACCTCAGATGTGACACTTATACAATCTTTAATATTTCTTTCGGGAATGAATGCTCTTTGTTCAGGAGAAATAATGAACTGCAAAATTATTGATAATCTGTCAGCAATAATTTTCGTCACAATTTTGTCCTTGAAGTTGGCGAGGGCAATAGGCCGATACTTCTCAATAGACTCGGCATTGAACACTTTGGGGATAAGGACCAACGAGTTTGAATTGTAGTTGGGAATGATCCAGCCATCTCTAAAGAACTATAGAACAACACTAAAAACATCGGTTATAATGATGTGCCAGTAGGTCTGGAAGAAAAAACCACCAAAGTCGTCGGGACCGGGAACGCTATCTTTATCCAAATTCATTACCATGTTCTAAACTTCCTCCCGAGTTGGCAGCATAGTCAAAGTATTATTATATTCTTCAGTCATCATCGAGGGAATGACGTCTTCAATTAATTTATCATCCTTTGATCAGTGTGCAAGGGTCCTCTTCTGCCATTACTCCATGTGAAAAGCGCACCAGATGTAGGAAGATGGAAAAGAACATTTTCATCAACCAGTTTATTCATCTTACAACAAGTATCCAACGCCTCACTTGGACACGCATTCAAACAACTTGCAAGCTTCATGAGGGTGTTGACATTTGGAGTACGCATCAAGCAGAGCACTAGAAACCACAATATCACGAGTCACCCCAACTTTAAAAGCATGGTCATGCATTTGCCTAACAAGCTCAACATTGAGCAAGCTACTAGCAGCACTCAAAAATGTTTGCAACAGCAGAGAAGTCTCCCCAAATACTGTTCCTACGCATTGACTTGAAGAGAGTCAGTGCCTCCATTTCCTCACCATTAGACACATATCCCGAAATAATTGAATTCCATATCACAGAATAAGGATCAACCGTGTTATCAAAAACCCTTCTTGCATCTCTCATTCTACTAGCATTTGCATAACCTACTACCAAAGCAGATAAAGAAAAATCATCTACTTCCTTCACAAAACCCACAACCTGAGCAGCACTATCCAAATCACCACATTTCCCATGAAAAATTAACAATCGAACTGCACAGAATCTTGTCAAATTCAAATTCAAATTCAAAACCATCAACGAAAACATGAGCATGGATTTGCTTCCCACAAACAAGAGCAAACAAGTCAGCACATGCACCAAAAACCGTTGACAACACGAAGACATCCCGGAGCATCATTTCTGAAAGATCTAAATTCATCTCCTTAAAGAGTAAAAGAGCTTTTCTTGGATGCCTGTGTCGAGAGTAACCATGAATGATGAAATTCCAGACAAGGGGATTCTTCATAGGCATGGCGCTGGAAAGCGTGTGAGCGAGTTGAAGGTCATCAGATTTGGAAAACGTTGAAACAAGAAGGTTCCAGGAGTATTGGTTTTTTTTTGTGTGTGACATTTCTTGTATTGGTCACGATATTTTATGACGAACGTATATGGATTCAAATAATATGCTTGAAAGAAAATAATGGATTCTTTAGTGATTCTCTTGCAAATTACTTGAATCATAGGTTTTAGTAATACAAAAAGGTCTTTGAAATAAATCTGCAACGCCCTGGATGATACTTTGAATTGGTCCTTGAGCATTAGAGTCAGTCACAGAACAAACTTAATCATGAGTCAATTGTCAAATCATTATTGATGTTTGTCTGTTTGTCTGTTTGTCAAATCATTTTTCTGCCCATGACAACCACATATGCTTATCTGTTTGTCTTCAAGGACCTTGACTTGTCTCTGATAAGGGTAACCACTTGATGACTTGAATATAACCTCCTTGATCAGATTAAGAACCATTGGTAATTTTTGTTAGACATACATTTCTTGATCCCCTGTGGAATGCAAAAAATGCTATGCAATGCAATGCTTATGTATTATGCTGATGCAATGAAATAAAACATAAGCCAGAGAGGTCGGTCAAATTTTGGGGTACAACAGCTGCCCCTATTCAAACGGCTTAGGCCTGAAGGGATGAAAGGTGAGCGACTTTCATACAATCAAGGTAAAAGACGGTTGAATACCCAAGGACCCAGAAATTTGACAACCGTGATACGAACTTCTGACATCGCCGCCAGGCACCCATATTAAGTAGAACGTCTGACCTCGCCGTCAGCCCCTTTAACAGCATCTAACCTTGCTGTCAAATCTCAGCGTCAAAATTATAAATCAACTGACTTTATCGTCGGTCTTCAATCTGACTTCGCCGTCAAATTTTTTCAAAATCGTCTTCTGACTTCGCCGTCAATCATAAATCAAGTAAACATCTGACCTCGCCGTCAATTCTCACATAACCTGACTTCGTCGTCATCTCTTAAAACAATCTTCTGACTTCGCCGTCATTTCCAACAATTTTGACTTCGCCGTCAATTCTTAAAATAATTGGTAAAAGCATCTAACCTCACGGTCAGGCCTCGACATTAAGTCGGTAAAAAGATCTAACCTCGCCGTCAGTCCTCTGTTAAATACAAACAGATATTGAATCCAAAGATATGATCCTCCGACATCGCCGTCAAGACAAAATTCAACATCGCCGTTGAAGAATAAAATCACTTGACATCGCCGTCAAAACAAACTTTTCAACATCGCCGTTGAACAAACAAATCACTCCGACATCGCCGCCAGAAACAAACATCCAACCTCGCCGCTGAATAGACAAATTACTCCGACATCGCCGCCAGAAACAAACATCTCAACATCGCCGTTGAAGAATATAAATACTTGACATCGCCGTCAAAACAGACTTTTCAACATCGCCGTTGAAGAATACTAAATCATCTAACGTCGCCGTCAGAACAAACTACTCCGACATCGCCGCCAGAAACAAACATCCAACCTCGCCGCTGAATAAACAAATTACTCCGACATCGCCGCCAGAAACAAACATCCAACCTCGCCGCTGAATAGACAAATTACTCCGACATCGCCGCCAGAAACAAACATCTCAACATCGCCGTTGAAGAATTAAATTACTTGACCTCGCCGTCAAAACGAACTTTCAACATCGCCGCTGAAAACCAAATCACTTGACATCGCCGTCAAGACCAACATTCAACCTCGCCGCTGAACAAACAAATTACTTTTGACATCGCCGTCAAAACCAACATTCAACCTCGCCGCTGAACAAACAAATTACTTTTGACATCGCCGCCAGAAACAAACATCTCAACATCGCCGTTGAAGAATTAAATTACTTGACCTCGCCGTCAAAACGAACTTTCAACATCGCCGCTGAAAACCAAATCACTTGACATCGCCGTCAAGACCAACATTCAACCTCGCCGCTGAACAAACAAATTACTTTTGACATCGCCGTCAAAACCAACATTCAACCTCGCCGCTGAACAAACAAATTACTTTTGACATCGCCGTTGAAGAAACAACTCATCTGACCTCGCCGTCAAAACAAACTTCTCAACATCGCCGTTGAAGAAACAAATCACTTGACCTCGCCGTCAAACCAAACTTCTCAACATCGCCGTTGAAACACTAAATCACTTGACATCGCCGTCAAAACAAACCTCTCAACATCGCCGTTGAAGAAACAACTCATCACTTGACCTCGCCGTCATAACAAACTTCTCAACATCGCCGTTGAAGAAACAAATCACTTGACCTCGCCGTCAAAACAAACTTCTCAACATCGCCGTTGAAACACTAAATCACTTGACATCGCCGTCATAACAAACTTCTCAACATCGCCGTTGAAGAAACAAATCACTTGACCTCGCCGTCAAAACAAACTTCTCAACATCGCCGTTGAAACACTAAATCACTTGACATCGCCGTCATAACAAACTTCTCAACATCGCCGTTGAAGAAACAAATCACTTGACCTCGCCGTCATAACAAACTTCTCAACATCGCCGTTGAAGAAACAAATCACTTGACATCGCCGTCATAACAAACTTCTCAACATCGCCGTTGAAGAAACAAATCACTTGACCTCGCCGTCAAACCTTCGCTAAATATAAGCGAGCAACAAGATTTGAACGAAATTAAGACCATCAATTGGTGATAATCACAAAATAACTCCGCTGGGGAAACACCATGAGCTGGGGTCTAGCCAACACACGAGCAAAGATACTAATCATCTGCGAGATTCACTTGAAACAAAAGGGTAACGACCTGGCTTATGTCTCGCATGCATATGTTTGGATATGACGAAATGCTCCATACGAAATGGAAATGCTTCGCATTTGGGTAGATGTTATGCATGTATGTAAATGCAAATGAACCACTTTAGCAAAATAAATGCTAAAGAGAAAGAGAGCCAACTCCGCTAGGGAAAGACTAGATACGCCTAGCGCAAACAAACTCATGTTGGGGAACACAAGCCCTGGATGGCCTCCGAGAAAACTTCTGGGTAAAACTGCTCCTGTTAAGAACAAAACCACTCCGATGGGGATCCAAATCAAACTCTGCTGCGGAGAACGTCCCGGATGGCCTATCAGCCTACAACTCTTCTGGGGATCAAGCAACTTGGCTGGAGGCAACAACTCCACTCTACCGGGGAAATCGGCTATGAATGATTAGCCAGACTAGCTCTACTGGGGAAACACAGCAGATTGCTGAGGAATAGCTCCATTCTGTCGGAGGTTGAACCCACTATCTGCTAGGGATGTTGAATAAGATTCACTGGGAGGACTATCCCACACTCTCTCTGCTGGGGATGGAGATGAACGATCTCTGAGTCAGCCCTACTCTGTGGGGAGGGGGATTAATTCCACTGACTTGGCCGGGGATTAGATACGGAGGGAATCAACATCAATCTCTGCTTGGGGAAAATGATAAGTAAACTCAACAAATACGACTTCCGCTTGAGGAATGAGTCGATGACCTAGACTCTGAGGGGATAGAAGTCAACCATTTAGACTCTGTGGGGATAACAGTATGGCGCTCGCCCTACTGCTGGGAAAATAAACCCCAAATCTGCTTCTATAACTCTGATAAGCTCTGAAGATATGGAGAGGAACGCATCTCCTTTGTTTACGATTTCGCCCCAGCCTGTGAGACTTTTGTAAAAAACCTTCCTCGAAAGGAAACCTGAAATTTCGGTACCCTGATGGTTAGATATGAACTGCCCCAGCGCTTCGAACCCCGAAGAAGCGCTTCAAGTTAATTTCCTTTCTGGACAAGGATAGTCTTTGTGCTCTCCGGATGGCCTGCCCCAGCTTTGAAGTGATTTGCCCCTGATTGGCTGATTTGTAGAGAAGTGCCCCTGGCTTCGAGAGATTTACCTAATCTCGACCTGATTGCCCCAGATTAACGGCATCTAGGAATGCCTGACTCTGCTTACGTTTACCTGACGTGACTTGCCCCTGCTCAAAGGAGTACTCAGACGTTCTATATCTTATTCCTATCAAACTTTGCATTGTAGAAACTTTCCTGATGTCAAATGCTTTCTCGCAAGTAAAACAAATTGTTTTGCAAAAGATAATATTAATGCAATGCATATGACAGTTTTGAAATCCAAGTCTGGTCACTGGAAAAAAGTGTGGCATTTAGTGAACGAATCACTTATCAGAAATATCAATATCCATACCCATAGGGTAAGAAAAATCCTTTTAGGAGTCAGTTTCGACGCGATCTTTACCGAAGTATACTTTCAAAACAAACCTGCTTCAATTAGGACTTTTGAAGGTTGTAACTTGGTCAGGTTCACGGTTGGAAAGAAAGGATATGAGGCTCAAAGTTCTGTTTAACCCACCCACTCTCCTTAATATTCTTCAATCCTATGTTCAGCTAATTCGACACAAGCGCTCACCCCTCAAAGGTTGAATGACTGGAGTGATGGTTCGGGAAACCACAAATTTTGGAGTGACAGTCATTCGCTTTTCGTCTTTGGTGCCTGGAGTCACACGACTTGTTTTTCATCATATTCGATTTCCCTAATTTTGCCTGGACTGACTCGTTCGAGTATATCTTATGATTTCAAAGTCCAGCGGGATAGCCTAATTCTTGCCTAAGCCATTTGTTTTCAAGTTATCGACTTAGCGGGCTTTTTTTCGATTCTTTTTTTTTGTGAATCAAGTCGTATGACACCGGCTTGTCTGACTTGTTGAAGGGGTTGTGACTGTTTCACTCCTTGTCTGTGAAGGATAACCACTGTGGTTCTTTAGGTACGCCCTATATGGGTGTGATTGATCCTCAAACGGACGCTCCGCTTGTAATTTGGATACTTGGTCAAATTAACTGACACCTACCCTGCCCCAGGTTAAGATTGAAGGTTTTTTCGTTTTTTAGAAAGAAACTCCTACTACTAGGCTCAAAAGGGTTTAACAAAGGATCATCTTCCTTATATCTCCGGTGTTTAGGAATTTGAAACAATGCCTGTACATCATCAGCAGAGGTTCAAAAAGCATACATTCAGAAGTTTGCGTCCTTAAATTTCGTCATCCTCCCTCAAGGGATTCCGCTTAAACAAGCGTTTGACATTAATGAAAAAGCAATATTGAGTGAACACGAATGGATTTAATCAAAACAAACATATTCAATTCATTATCATTATCAACTGAAAACAACAGAGTTCCACAGACAAGATTTGCAAATAGGTTCGCACTTTAACAGAAAAGAAACTACAAATGCAAAGGAATAACATGATAGAGAGATTTCCAGCTTCGAAACTGGTCTTTCAGGTCTCGATTTGCTGCTGAACCAGCCATCTTTAGAATTGTTCGTCAAAGTCATCCTGACAATCTTCTGAACACCCGCTCTCGGCGAATCCCTCCATAACATTAGCCGCCGAACCCACATGACTGGACGAAGGAAGATCATTGATCTGGATACCCTGAGGTGTGATTGAGAACATGTTGGAGTCAAGCAGAGTTTGAATCTTGCTTCTTAGCACCTTACAGTCTTCGGTTGAATGCCCCTGCGCCCCAACATGGTACTCACAGCGGGCGTCGACATCAGAACCTGGCGTATGTGGAGAAGTCTCTGGATCAGTTTTCTTCGGCACAATCAAACCAACTTTGATCAAGTCTGGCAATATCTGACTGTACGACAACGACAACTGATTGAAATGTCTCTCTGGCTTCCTCGGTCTTCGTTGGGCGTGCTGACGCGGCTGATGACAGTATGACTGCTGACTCTGGCGGGGAACAGATATCTGATGCAAAGACCCAAAGGATCGTTGACTCTGAATAGTTGAGACATCGGGAGACTGAGTCTGAGGTATCGGGGACTCCCTTTGTTCAGGAACTTTCATTCTTAGGCTTGGCCTAGGAACGGGCAATAGCTGCGGGCAGAGAGACTCTAGGGTCACAGATTGCAAGACAGGCTCCTGACCTGATGCAACTTCAGGGGAGAGAATAGGAACATCCACATCTTCTGGAATAAGACCATTGCTCGGCATGAACTCAAATGCTCTTGAATCGATTAAATCCTGAACCTTGTGCTTAAAGGCTTTGCAGTTCTCGATATTATGCCCCGGTGCCCCAGAATGGAAATCACAATGGGCATTTTCATCATAGCCCTGTGGTGGCTCACCAGTCAACGGAGCCATAGTCCGGAGTTTAACCAATCGAAGTTGAAGCAAGAGTTGCAACAACTGAGCATAAGTCATAGGGATCTGGTCGAACATTCTGTCAGACTGCTTCGTCCTTTGAGCATACCTCATAATCCTAGGATTGTCTCGGGAAACAGGAAGTAGTTGTTGGCGAGGAAATACTGGAACCTCAGGTCGTGTAAGATATCTTTGAGGCACTTCACGCCTCGGGAGAGGTTCCACATGTAAAGGTGGGATGGCCATCTCTGCTGCAGCTTCGGGCACATGATCGCCTTCCTTTCTCAACACATTCCTCATGACTTCTGTTATCAGGCCCATCTGAGTCTTCAACTGATGGATTTCTTCTCTAAGCACTTTCTGATCCTGAAACAAAACTTGCATGTCCGTCATGAATTGTCCCATTTGGCTTCGGATTCCCCTCAACTCTTCTCGAATTTGTTCCATGGTCGTCTCTGTTGGTTTCCTTTGGGTGGAATGATCTTCAATTCTGGAACAAGCCGGATGGAAAACCACATGAAGCAATTACGCCCACAAAATTAGAACACCTCTATGCAAATGAATAATGATGCAATATGCAAGACATGCAAAGAAATGCAAATGAATATGCAAATGCAACAGGGGATCAAAAGTTGTTGTGTTGTTGACGGTGACGGACCAGCGCTTCGCCTTGAGACCAAACAACATTAGTACAAGGAACCCACTGTAACTATTCCTACTGACAAACGGGTAGGATGAAGGTCAAAGTTTTCCTGCAAGACAGCACAACGAGATATCTCTCACCTCGGGCGGGAAATCTATCGGTTTATAAGAGGGTATTCCAAAGGCTTTTCAAACAAAGTCCCATGCACTAACCCTCAAAAGTTTCCCATCATAACGACTACTCGTAAGACGGTAATCCCTTCAAAAGGATGAACACAGAGTTATGTTTTAGCAACCTTTGGAATAAGGTTCTACAAAAGGTCCTCAGAATCGCGGACTCTCAAGTTGAAGATAAGAACGCCATTACGACTACACGTAAGACATAATTATTCTAACGGAGTCTCCTCTGAGCGGTGAGATTCAATCCAACTCAACGAGTCCTAAGTCTCGCAAATCAGAAAGAATCCACCTCCTAACTTAGTGTGTATGCTCGAAAGCTCGGGTAGAAAGCTTTATCCTCACAAACCAAACCAAATGAACCCAAGAAGTTAGAAAGAAACATAACCATAAAATAAATAGCAAAACAAATAAAGCACAAATGCGACAAACAAAATAGGCGTGGCCTGCTAGGTGTCCCCAGCAGAGTCGCCAGCTGTCGCTACTCGAAAAATGCATCGCGCAACGACGGGGAGGCGAAAAAAGATAGACAGAAGAGTCGCCACCGAACTTTATTTATCCCATGAGGGGAAAGGAAAATATCGAGAAAACCTTAAGAAAGAAATGGATAAGATGGTCTCGCAACCAAGAACGGGTTCGGAAGCCGGTTATGCGAGGGGAAGGTATTAGCACCCCTCGCATCCATCGTACTCGATGGGAACCTTTTGTTTGTCGATGTGAATTTATTTGCTTAAATATTATGCTAAAAAAGGGTTCTAAAAGATAGAGAGAAGGGTTTAGAAACGAAGAAAGGAGGGATAGAGAGATAACGGGGAAAAGAAGAGAAATAACAGACTCGGTAGGACTTCGCGGTCCTAGGCCTACGTATTCTCAATAAATGTGAGAAAGTCAGAGTCGACGTAGTTCGGGGAACTACAGATATGGGGGGAAAGTGCTCGGCAAGGATTGTGGCCCTTGTGCCTACGTATTCTCATCTGGTATGAGAAATCAGAGCAGCCGTAGTTCGGCCTACGGTGTGTTGATGGTTTTTATGGATGATGCTATCGTGCGCATTCTAGCAGTTAGGTGTTTTGCTGCTCGCTCGTTGGAGACTTAGGCATTACCTGTTTGCGGTAGAACGGACGTAACATATCCTTTTTGAAAGATTGATTAGCTTTCGCCACGCGAGGCAAGAAGTCACGTTTGATTGATTGGGTTGTTTTTTAGGGGGAGAGACAGGTCCTCGGATAGTAACCCCTACGGGTAGTACCCAATTCTTTGTCTCGAAGTTTTTTGTTATAAAAGGGTGTGGTGAACGAGGCGTCTTCGTATTGAAAGACGAGCGTCGGAACCACCCTCACTACAGTGGGCATCCCTATGCTCGGAGAAGAAGAGGTCTACACTCAATCCTCTCTCTTTAATTCAATACAAAGAGAACTTCGTTCTCTTATTAAAGATGTTTTTGGTTTTAAATGGTAAGTGCTTTGCGATAGGGAACCCTACGGTAAACGTCAGCACTCGGGATAGGAGAAGGCCTACGCCTAACCACTCCACGACCATTCAAGTTTTTGTTATAAAAAGATTTGAAAACGCACTCGGTGCAGGACCGAGGTTTTAGGTGTGAAAATTGTGGAAGGAAGTTGTGAAAGCGAGATGGTGGATAAAGTCGCGTCTTCGTATTGAAAGACGAATATCAAGACCACCCTCACTACAGTGGGCATCCCAGCATTCGGAGAGGAAGAGGTCTACACCTAATCCTCTCTTTTTAATTCAATACAAAGAGAAATTAGTTTATTATTGAAAGTGTGCTCGGTACGGGACCGAGGTTTTTTAGGAGAGAAAAGTTTAGAATCGTCTTCGTATTGAAAGACGAGTGTCGAGATCACCCTCACTACAGTGGGCATCCCATCACTCGGAGAAGAAGAGGTCTACACCCAATCTTCTCTCTTTAATTCGATACAAAGAGAAATTTAATTTTGAAAATTGTTTGACAAAGTTTTGAATCGAGTTGGGACGAGAAGCAAGGAGAGAAAAGAGGTGGTCTCAGATCCGACGATACCTATCAATATATTGATTTAGTAATCGATTTATGGAACTTTCGTCATCGACCAAAACAGAAAATGGGACAAAAATCCCAATAACAAATGGGAAAATAATTCACCTTCTAAAAGGAAATGAGATCCCAAAATTAAAATATGAATTTGAAATTCTAAAAATATAAAGTTTTGAATAATAAGTATAAACTCTAAAAAATATAATATAATATAAACAAAGTCTAATTAAATTATATAAAAATAATGTACAATATAAATTCTAAAAGAGATTATATAAAAACTAAAATGTAATATATTTTAAAATATGTAAAAAAGAAAATTAATATATAAACTAATTTAAACAATATACAATATATATACGTCCAAACCTAAAAAACCTTTTTTAAAACATACTAAAAAATTACTAAAATATAACTAACATATTTATATACTAATAATGTACTAACAAATTTTTTACAAAATCAAAACCCTCGTTACCAATACCTAACAGGAACAGTATCACAAACTATACACTACTTTAATTAATTTACAATTTTTAAAACCAAGGAGAAATAATAACAATACAGTAAAATCAAGTCTCAGTACTGATAAACCAAAATGATAATCATGATGAAGACAAACTGAAAAAAAAAAAAGTGAGTCAAAAAGAAGCTACCATCACCGTGCAGCTACTGCGGTTGTTATGGAGCTGATACTGTTGTCGTTAGAGCGCAATCACATCCTGGGAACCACTCGAGTACGCGAACACACAGCTTTGGATAACCTCTGTCTCCACACGAGCCTCTTCTGATCTCTCCCGATTCAACACACAAAGCCTCACCTCTCCGTTCAAACCGGTCACTTTCAAATCATCACACCCCAAACGCAATCCCCTGTTTCTCAGTCGAGTTTAGTGGCTCCTCATGATCTCGAAACTTTTTCCGTCTCATTCACGGTGTGTTATTTTCATCGGCGGTTGTCTCAATTGATGTCGTTTCTCAGTGGTTTTGAATATTGTGAAAAGTTGGTGAAAATCTGATGGTTGTTGTTCCGATGGAGGTGATGGTTAGTGGAGATTAATGAAAGGAAGTGCTGAACAGAGACATAAAAACCGCCCACCACATGTTCGACGAAAGTAATGTTGTGGCTTTGAGGGGTTTAATGGAGTTTTCTGGGTCGAAAATGGAAGTGAGGTAGCAGATGGTTAGTTGAATGTTTGTCCTGTTTTGGTTGATGGAGTTTGAGGGGGTTTTCTGAAATGGTGATGGGTTTTTTAGATCTATTGTAGTTGTTGGGGTTCATGTATGGTTGTTAGAAGATGGAAGGTAGAGTTTTGAAGGGTTGAGGATGAAGAACAGAGAGGGCAGATGTTTGGAGATTTGAAGGTGGAGGTTATTGTTGTGCTATGGTTATTGGATGAAGGAGATGTTGTTGAATTTGGATTAAGATTCACGTTGAAGGTGAGGTGGTTTCACAGTGATTGGTTTTTGAAAAGTCCTGGTTCTGTTTGAAGTTTAATGAGAGTTTTGTGGTTTAACGTTTGAAGGTGGTTGTGTGAAACAGGTTTGATAGAATGCGAAAATGGTGGATGAATCACGAGTTGATATTGAAGTGTGGTTGGATTTTGATTGTTTTCTTTACAGGTGGTTGATTCACGATGGAAGTTGGAACGAGTTTTGTTTGGAAAGTGTTGAATCTGAAGATGGTTAATGGTGAAGGTTGTTGATGAAGTTCTAAGGAGGAACCGTGATATGTTAAAGAGATTGGAGCATCCTATTGTGAGTAAGGAGTGATGGTTTATATTCTTGAAGTGTAGTTTGTGTGAATGATTCAAGATGTGTTGTGAGTGTTTTTATGCAAGTGGTGGTTTTATTGTGTTTTGAGGGATGGTTTTTTTTTACAGGCTGCTGTTGTTAGCAGAGTATGCTTGTGTAGCAGAGTGCAGCAGGCCGGTACATTTGGTGCAGAGCTTGTCTGGCATGGCTGTTTGTCTGGTGTGAGTTTGTAGCAGGGTAGTGGTTGTAGCTGGCATTGTCTGTTGGTAGCAGAATGGCGCAGGATTTGGTCCGGTGTGGGATGAGTTAAAGCATGGATAGCAGAATGGTTGGTCTCTGTCTCACTCTTTGCTTCGCAGCCAAGCCTATGCTTTCTGGAACAGTATGACCAGGGACTCCAGCTAACCGTTTACTAGCACGAACCCCCCTTGGGATAAGAAACCGCATCACTTGAGTTTGCTTCTGAATTATCCATCTGCCCATCATGTTCATCATTCTCCTCGCTACTACTGTGATTCTCAATTTCGTAACCAGAATCATCACTCTCGGATATAGATTGCACATCTCTATTAGAATCGTCATCACTGTCATCATCACTGTCTGACGATACATCCATGTTGGAGTCATCTTCAGACCCTTTGTTTCTGTCTTGGTTGGCAACAGGGGACTTTTTCCTTTTATCGATTTCACCTCCTTTGGACAATCAATTTTACCAAAACCAGTCTGCTCGTGATAGATAAGAGGCTGACTTTCCATGCTGCCAACTTTGATCTAACCCTGTCTGCTATAAACTTTGAAACAGAGTTTTAATGGCCTGAATAAAACAGGTATCACCTTTGCAAAAAACCATAATCTCGTCTGCGTACAACACATGAGAAGGAACCGTCATCTTCCGTGTTGCTTTAATACGCTTCATCTTCTTATTGGTAGCTAAAAAAGAAATACCCCTGCTTAAAACATCTTCCAAATCGAAAAGGAGAGGAGAAAGTGGGTTGCCATGTCGAACACCACTCGTACAACATAAAAAACATCTTTGAGAACCATTGATTGAAACTGAAACGGAAGCAGAGCTCAGGATACAAAGAATCTAGTTGCAGAATTTTTTAGAAAAACCATACGCCTTGAGCACCTTGATAAGAAAATTCCAACTAAGTGTATCGAATGCCTTGGAAAAATCAACTTTCAGAGCCAAATTCCCAGCATGACTCTTGTTATGAAGAAGATTAGCAACCTCAGATGTGACACTTATACAATCTTTAATATTTCTTTCGGGAATGAATGCTCTTTGTTCAGGAGAAATAATGAACTGCAAAATTATTGATAATCTGTCAGCAATAATTTTCGTCACAATTTTGTCCTTGAAGTTGGCGAGGGCAATAGGCCGATACTTCTCAATAGACTCGGCATTGAACACTTTGGGGATAAGGACCAACGAGTTTGAATTGTAGTTGGGAATGATCCAGCCATCTCTAAAGAACTATAGAACAACACTAAAAACATCGGTTATAATGATGTGCCAGTAGGTCTGGAAGAAAAAACCACCAAAGTCGTCGGGACCGGGAACGCTATCTTTATCCAAATTCATTACCATGTTCTAAACTTCCTCCCGAGTTGGCAGCATAGTCAAAGTATTATTATATTCTTCAGTCATCATCGAGGGAATGACGTCTTCAATTAATTTATCATCCTTTGATCAGTGTGCAAGGGTCCTCTTCTGCCATTACTCCATGTGAAAAGCGCACCAGATGTAGGAAGATGGAAAAGAACATTTTCATCAACCAGTTTATTCATCTTACAACAAGTATCCAACGCCTCACTTGGACACGCATTCAAACAACTTGCAAGCTTCATGAGGGTGTTGACATTTGGAGTACGCATCAAGCAGAGCACTAGAAACCACAATATCACGAGTCACCCCAACTTTAAAAGCATGGTCATGCATTTGCCTAACAAGCTCAACATTGAGCAAGCTACTAGCAGCACTCAAAAATGTTTGCAACAGCAGAGAAGTCTCCCCAAATATTGTTCCTACGCATTGACTTGAAGAGAGTCAGTGCCTCCATTTCCTCACCATTAGACACATATCCCGAAATAATTGAATTCCATATCACAGAATAAGGATCAACCGTGTTATCAAAAACCCTTCTTGCATCTCTCATTCTACTAGCATTTGCATAACCTACTACCAAAGCAGATAAAGAAAAATCATCTACTTCCTTCACAAAACCCACAACCTGAGCAGCACTATCCAAATCACCACATTTCCCATGAAAAATTAACAATCGAACTGCACAGAATCTTGTCAAATTCAAATTCAAATTCAAAACCATCAACGAAAACATGAGCATGGATTTGCTTCCCACAAACAAGAGCAAACAAGTCAGCACATGCACCAAAAACCGTTGACAACACGAAGACATCCCGGAGCATCATTTCTGAAAGATCTAAATTCATCTCCTTAAAGAGTAAAAGAGCTTTTCTTGGATGCCTGTGTCGAGAGTAACCATGAATGATGAAATTCCAGACAAGGGGATTCTTCATAGGCATGGCGCTGGAAAGCGTGTGAGCGAGTTGAAGGTCATCAGATTTGGAAAACGTTGAAACAAGAAGGTTCCAGGAGTATTGGTTTTTTTTTTTTGTGTGACATTTCTTGTATTGGTCACGATATTTTATGACGAACGTATATGGATTCAAATAATATGCTTGAAAGAAAATAATGGATTCTTTAGTGATTCTCTTGCAAATTACTTGAATCATAGGTTTTAGTAATACAAAAAGGTCTTTGAAATAAATCTGCAACGCCCTGGATGATACTTTGAATTGGTCCTTGAGCATTAGAGTCAGTCACAGAACAAACTTAATCATGAGTCAATTGTCAAATCATTATTGATGTTTGTCTGTTTGTCTGTTTGTCAAATCATTTTTCTGCCCATGACAACCACATATGCTTATCTGTTTGTCTTCAAGGACCTTGACTTGTCTCTGATAAGGGTAACCACTTGATGACTTGAATATAACCTCCTTGATCAGATTAAGAACCATTGGTAATTTTTGTTAGACATACATTTCTTGATCCCCTGTGGAATGCAAAAAATGCTATGCAATGCAATGCTTATGTATTATGCTGATGCAATGAAATAAAACATAAGCCAGAGAGGTCGGTCAAATTTTGGGGTACAACAGCTGCCCCTATTCAAACGGCTTAGGCCTGAAGGGATGAAAGGTGAGCGACTTTCATACAATCAAGGTAAAAGACGGTTGAATACCCAAGGACCCAGAAATTTGACAACCGTGATACGAACTTCTGACATCGCCGCCAGGCACCCATATTAAGTAGAACGTCTGACCTCGCCGTCAGCCCCTTTAACAGCATCTAACCTTGCTGTCAAATCTCAGCGTCAAAATTATAAATCAACTGACTTTATCGTCGGTCTTCAATCTGACTTCGCCGTCAAATTTTTTCAAAATCGTCTTCTGACTTCGCCGTCAATCATAAATCAAGTAAACATCTGACCTCGCCGTCAATTCTCACATAACCTGACTTCGTCGTCATCTCTTAAAACAATCTTCTGACTTCGCCGTCATTTCCAACAATTTTGACTTCGCCGTCAATTCTTAAAATAATTGGTAAAAGCATCTAACCTCACGGTCAGGCCTCGACATTAAGTCGGTAAAAAGATCTAACCTCGCCGTCAGTCCTCTGTTAAATACAAACAGATATTGAATCCAAAGATATGATCCTCCGACATCGCCGTCAAGACAAAATTCAACATCGCCGTTGAAGAATAAAATCACTTGACATCGCCGTCAAAACAAACTTCATAATCATTTTTGGGTAAAGATTTTGTTTCTAGAAATTCATAATCATTGATTGAGTTAGAATGAGAAGGAAATCATGTGATCTCTCCCAAATTATTATTTTTTATTTATTTATTATTGATTTAATTCATAAAAATCATTTTAAATAAATAAAAAATATAAAAATCTATTTTTGGGTGAAGATTTTGTTTCTAGAAATTCATAATCATTTATTGAATTAGAATGAGAAGGAAATCATGTGATCTCTCCCAAATTATTATTTTTTATTTATTTATTATTGATTTAATTCATAAAAATCATTTTAAATAAATAAAAAATATAAAAATCTATTTTTGGGTGAAGATTTTGTTTCTAGAAATTCATAATCATTGATTGAATTAGAATGAGAAGGAAATCATGTGATCTCTCCCAAAATAGCAAGCACTCATGATCAAATATTTGAAATTTATACAATGATCTTTTTGAATATTTTTTGGATCAAATATCCACACAACACATCAATGTTTCTGACCTAAATCCATCACACATATATACTAAGCACAAACATAACCCTAGAGAGGAATTTGGCAGCAGCCTAAAGGTAAGATCAAAAGCACAAAAATCTTTCAAAAAGTCATATTCGGGTTCTCAAATTCAGAGCATTGCAAGGTATTTGGAAGACATAGCAAGCTTCCTTGGACTCTTCTGATCATAAATCATCATCCATATGCATCATATACGCACCCAATTGCTCAACCCGAGTTCATCTTGACCTTGAATATTTTGTTTTCGAATCCATTGATTTATCATGTTTAAACTGTTTTTGATTGTTGTAGGATGTTTAGAATGAACTCTAGAACGATTCTGGGTGGTTCAATTGGATTTTCATTGCAGGAACAAGAATTCACCATGATTAGGGTTTTCGGCCCTCTTTAGGGTTTCACGATTTTCAAATGATAAATGGATTTGAAAAACATAGGACGATTGAAAAACTCAGTAGCAATACAATGGTGCAATCAATTTTGTGAAATTTTGTCGTTTGGATGAATTTTGTGTTTCGCAGGGTGGAAGAACTCGTAACAATATTCGTAGGAGAAAACGTTGCAAAATCCGCAGGTAATGGGAGGAAGAAGAAGGCCAGTTCGCGCCTGTTTTCGAATTCAAATTTTATTAAAAAAATAATATGAATTGTTCCTGGATATATTTCACAATTGTATGCTTAGCTTGATGGTTGTTGTGCTTCCTGGAAATCAAGCTGGCCTGGGTTCAAACCTCAGCCAGGTAAGTTTCTGCTTTTTTTTTTCTTTCCTTTTATTTGATTTAAATATTATAATATTAAAAATTAAATATATTATGTATATTTCTCAATAATAAATAAATAATAATAAAATATGTCTGTTTTCTTTAATTTTAAAAAATATGTTTTTTTTCACAAATTTTGTTTCTATATTTTATGTCTAAATTGTAATATGTATAAATTAGAAAATTTTTGTATATAACTAAATCCTATTTTTTTTATATAAACCCTAAAAATTTATTTCTCATATAAACCCTAATTTCATAAAACTCTAAAAATATTTTTTAATACAAATCTAATCCTATTTTTTTTAATGTTATTTTCTAATATAATTATTATGTATGTATGTTTACTATAATTCTTACAAATTTTTTGTAAATATACTTATAAATATTTTTTTACATAACTTTAGTTTATAAATAATCGTGCTTATAATAATTAGATTTTTGTAGTAACTTCATGATTAAAATATAATTTAATAATTTGTAAATTAAAACAATTGTTTATTCATATTTGTTTTTTTTAGTTGATTATATTAAAAAATTGTTAATTTCTTATTATTATAATATTTGGATTAATTCTGTTTATTCTTATTTACTAACCCATTTATATTCTAATCATGCTTATTATTTTGTTAAATATTGCTTACTAACCCCCTTTATTATTTATTATTGCTTATTTATATTTTATTTATCTTTGCTATTTAATTATTTTGCTTATTATTTTGTAATTGTTTCTTGGATGTAAAGTTGTTTAATTATTTAATTATTATTATGGTTAGTAATTAGGGAGTGTAACAACATGTATGTAATATTAAAATAAATTTAGATCACTTTTAAATAAAGATAATTAAAATAAACACGTCACACACGTAAGTCGATTTTAATCGCCGTCTCACTTCCTAAGGATATCCCTCAAGTTGCCTACGAATAATGGTTAAGCGGGGTGTATAAAGCAAGTCCCTCAAATAGAAAAAATCATCAAAGTCCCTTATGGTTGCCTTTACGAATCGAGTCCCTTTCGAAAAATGATGATAGTCCCTCCAGTTTGCTTATTACACCCCACAATGGCCTTCAAAAATCCAATTGTCCCTCACATGTCCCTTAACATCCAAAGTAAGGACTACCTACTCCATTATAGTAGGGATAGTCTTACTAAAGAAAGGATAAAGAATAAGAAAGACCTTAAAACATTAGGGTAGGCTACTCCTAGATACTTGCTCACTTCAAAACTTTTTCACACTTAAACAAATTTCCAACAAAATTTTCAAACAAGTTTTTTTCACATCCATACACGGATTATTATTAAACTATTCTGAATTTTTTTTTGCTATTCACACACTACACTTTCAAAACAATTCAAAAGTGAGCTTAAGTACCTAAGAGCCCATGGATAACCATGGATGAAAAGGGTGCTAACACCTTCCCTTTTCATAACCTACCCCCCGGACCCAAAATATTCTCTAAGGTCTTTCCTGTTCTTTTATAACCTTTCCTTATGGATAAAATAAAAGTCGGTGGCGACTCTTGCTATCCGCAACATTGTTTAAAGTCAGTTCTCCCACCGTGTTACAGCGTCCATGGGTGAGATATAGTTTTATTTCGAAGAAGGTTTGAAAAAAATTTGTGAAGTCCCATCGTTCTGACAAATTTATAGTCAGTATTAATCTTATTTTTTTGATAAGTTTATGCTTAAGATTTATAGATACTAATCATATTTTCACTATGTTTATAACATGCTAAAAGTGAAGCATGAAAATAAAATAAGGTAAAAAAAAACATATACCCCCATAGATTGTCTATTGGAGGTTATGAGAAACTTGAGAAAACAATTATTAATGAAAACAACAACAAATAGGAGATGAGGACTCCAATATTCGTGATCACAACCCATCTCCACCATCACGACATGAGAAGTGGAAGAGGGCTCGACTAAGACCAAATGGAGAGTACACCTCAGATGCCTCGAGTAGTTGCTGAGAAAATTGTAAGTAGGATTTGTTGTGCACATATATGTCATGTGTTATTTAAATTACTTTGGTAACAATATATATTATTATGTTGTGTTAGATATGTTACTTGCGGAGGCCCGTGAAGGTTCCTCTGTTCCATAACAACGACATGATATATCGATAGAAGCAATAAGAACATATGAGCATGATGGACGTGTCATGGTGTTGGAAAAGGCGTCAGTCTGAGATTATACTATGGTTCATCCAAAAAAGCACCGAACAGACACAAAATGAAAAGAATTACCATTTTGAGAAGATGTTATAAGAACAAAGGAAATTTTTTGATGAAAAGTTAGATGAGGAGCGGAAAAAACGCATGGAATACGTGGAAAAGTTAGAAGAGTTATATGCGGTATGTGAGAATAGTGTTTGATCTGAAATGCATGATGTATATTATGTTGATTATGTTTCGTGTTCCTGTTATTATTATGATGTAGAGAATTAGTGGAACCATTCAACAACATTCAAATGAAAATGGTGATGATCAATTAAGTGAAAAAATTGTTGTATGTGGTTCTAGCAAAATACAGAAGTTGTTCAATCGCCCTCCCTCTAGATATCCATAATGATATGTTTTCTCCTTCCGAAAATAAAGTCATGACATTGACCGAAGAACTTGTGGATGTCGTAGACCCAATTCCTATTTTGCTAGAACATTGTCCACGGACAGAGCTCTTCTATTATGATCCTAAAGATATAAAGAATTTTCTCTTTGGAAATGAGTGGTTATACGTATGGATATTACAAGTTTGGTGCAGTAAGTATAAAATATATTGAATATGTCACTATCACTACTAGAAATCTTCATTTTAGCTGCGAATTTAGCCTCAGCCACCGACACCGAGGCTAACTAGCCTTGACAAAACCCAAGCTATTCAAACGCAAAAAAAAAAAATCCATTTTAAAATTACCTTTTACAATTATTTTTATTTAATTCATTAGACATGGCTAGGCCGAGGCTAGATATTTTTTAATTTTTGAATTATTTTTTTTAAATATTAGACACGGATGAGCCGAGACTAACTATTTTTATTTTTTTCAAATATATTTATTTTATCTGATAGACAGGGATTAACTGAGGCTAATAATTTATAATTATTTTTATTATATAATAGACACGGTTTTGCTAAGGCTAAATAATATCTCAAAATTCATTTTCCCACTCTTATTTTTCTTGTTTTCCTCTTAATAATTCCTTTATCCTCTTTCTCTCTATTTATACCAAATGTTCATAATGAAGAACCCTAAAATTAAACCAAATAGATTCCTCTGATCCTCAAGATTCATGCCGCCCATTTTCGTTTGGTTTTCACTCACCAGATTCATGCCGTCGTTCAACCACTGCAATCGCGCTTCCTCTGATTCTCAAGATTTTGTGCCTTACTTGAACAGAAATGTTGCGAAAATGATGGAGACCAGTCCTTCTCATGCATTGATTGTGTTGGCGGATCCTCGAAGTGGTTGTTCTATGATGGAGTAGCTTGTTCCTGAGATTACGACGCACACACTTAGTTATTTGTATTATCCGAGTTTGTTACGTCTTTCGATGACTAATTCTTTGATGCAGAAGGCTGCTAATGATGATAATTCCTAGAAATCCCTCTATCACAAGGTGAATAATTCATTTCTCATCATGTTATTATTTTTCTCTTTTCAATTCCTAGGTTTAGATCAATTGTTGTTCTTGGCTATGATCCAGCGACTTTACTCTTAGAGATCGAGATTGCGAAGTTAATGGGAAAGGAGGCAGTTCTTTTTGTTCCATCAGGGACTATGGGCAACCTTATCGCTGTACTTGTTCATTGTGAGGTTTGGGGAAGTGAAGTTATTCTCGGAGACACTTGTCATATCAATATTTACGAGAATTGTGGTATTTCAACCATTGGAGGAGTGCATTCGAGACAGCTTAAAAATAACGATGATGGAACAATCGACATTGATTTGATTTAGTCTACTATTAGAGATCCGAGGGGGGAGCTAATGTTTCCGAGAACTAGGCTTATTTGCTTGGAAAACAGTCATGCAAAGTGAGTGATTTTTGTTGTTCCATTTTCTGCGTTGTACATGAATTTTTTTGATGAATTATGGCTGATATACTTTCTCGATGCAGCTCGGGTGGAAGATGTCTCACTGTTGAATATACTGATAGAGTTGGAGAGGTTGCTAAGAAGCATGGAGTGATGTTTCACATTGATGGAGCCCGACTTTTTAATGCATCAGTTGTAAGTAAATTTGCGTTTTACCGATTTCACCAAAAGTTTTATGTTGAACTGAATCACTTGATTTTTCGTTAATGCTATAATAGTGATATTTTTTTGCTCATTTGTATATACTGATAGAACAATAAGATGAAATGAACTTGCATTTTCTCTGTCTCCTAAACTATAGTTTCACCCATAAGCTGAAATCAACTTCGAACACATCGTTTTTTCATAAGTTCCCAAACGTTATATGCAAACAAAAGTTGCTTTTTATTGGTTTTTCAGGCGCTAGGTGTTCCTGTGGATAGGCTTGTCGAAGCAGCTGATTCGATTTCAGTATGTTATTCCTTTCTTTTCATTTTTGACTGTGATTCAATATTGATTCAATCATGCTAACAAACATATGATTCATTTTGACAATATTCATTAGGTTTGCCTCTCTAAAGGCATAGGCACTCCAGTTGGATCTGTTATAGTTGTTTCCAAGGACTTCATTGCTAAGGTAGGTCAAACATTTGGTTAGCACGTAAAATCTTCCTCGACGAATGATATTTAAGTCTAGCTTCTATGTTGAATGTTAGGCTAAGCGACTCCGGAAAACCTTAGGTGGTGGAATGTGACAGATTGGCATCCTTTGTGCTGCTACACTTGTTGCCTTAAAGGAAAATGTTGGAAAACTTGAAAGTGATCACAAGAAAACTAAAGTTTTGGCCGGTAAGTCTGCACGAGAAACTATCTGTTTTTAAGGAATCAAAATCCTTTTTCTTTTTTTTTTTCTGTTCTATCTTACTTTTCTGATTCTTATAGTTTGTTCCTCTCATTTCAGATGGATTGAATGAAATTAAAGGGATTAGAATTAATCCCAGTTCTGTGGAGACCAATATGGTAAGTATATTGTAACTTGTTTGTCTTTTGATCAAATTTTCCATGGTCTTAAGATGTTATTTCTTAGTTTATTATTCCCAATATACTAAGCCAATAGTGATAGGTGCCAACAAAATCATATATAACTTCTATAGCAGCAACACCTTAGAACAAAGACGTGTCCAGTGATATTCACGTTGTATCTAGTTTCAGTGTGTCTTGTCAAGATTTCATAAGAGTGTCTGCCTATTACAAAGAAAGAGGCTAATGAGAGTGTCTGCCTATTACATAATGCAGGTTGAGAGTTGTTCTCCACCACCAAATTTCAACGAGTGATGTGCAGTACACCCTGTCATGCTTTCAGGTTCGATAGCAAATTCATTGAATGATGAATTCAAATTCTATATGATTTGTTGTTTTTAAAATCCAAAGAATATACTTTACTTTAAGCTTTACTGGTGTAAAATGGGAACTAGTGGAAGAATAGCACTTTGCCGGTGTATGATTGGTCTATCTAAGGGGAAATTGAAATTTTACATCTATGGTACTTCTATTTGCTAATTAAGTAACTTATTATAATCATTTTTTTAATTGTGGTAGAATTTATACAATATATTGTTTTTTTTTCTTTTGACATCCCAGTTTGATGCTGCCAAGTTACGCAAACTCCGACCAAGCTTCAAGGAGACTAGAGGCTCTGTTACTGCTGGCAGTGCTTCTAGCATAAGGTTGATATATTGTCTAATTTGCTTAACAGCCTTAATTTTTTTCCTATGTGTCGTATTATGCTTAACTGTTTGTATTTGGATGCTCTTGTCAAAAAAAGAATGTAATAAATTACATGGTCTTTAATATGATTTACTGGAGTAGTTTAATGTGGACTTATTGAGAGTAAGTGATTTAGTTGGTAAAGAGGGAGATCATAAACTATTTTAGTATCAATTTGGAGTAATTTATCAGTTTGATTGAATGATCAATCACACAGTTTGATGTTAAGCTGCTGCTATCACTTCTAAGAAACACAGAAATCAGAGAATATCATCTAGCAGACAATTTGTTGCCTATATCCTTAAGCCACGAGTGGTTTTGTGGGATTACTGTTTGAAGCATGAAGTCAGTTATATTCACAACTTATCAAATTTATTGTATTCATTATGCTAAATCTCGAGTTTCCATTAGTTTATATGCTTAAATGCTATTATCTGATATATGTTCTAGTAAGTTTTATTATGGTATGAGCCTTGGTTTCTTATGAAAGTGAAACTATTCTCAATGACAATGACGGTGTTGTTGCGTTAGTTTTGGTGAATGGAGAGAAGGCATTAAGTGACGCTTCGGTCGATGCAATTGTTGGAACACTTGTATTGTGTCTGTTAAAGATGTTGACAGTGAAACTATAGTAAGTTTTATTATGGTATGAGCCATGGTTATCTAGTTACAACATTTTATTTGTGTAGGACTATTAAAATTACCAAGAATCAACAGGGTTCAGGCTATTTAATTTTGCTGACTTCTATAATTTGAATTTAGCCTTGGTTAGGCTGAAGTTAACTATTTTGTTGACTTTTGGTGTTTGACTTTAGCCTCGGCCAAGTCGAGACTAAATATTTTATTGATGACCTTAGCCTTGAAGTATCCGAGGCTAAACATTTTTTAGCCTCGACCAGGCCCATGGCTAAATATTTTGTTGACTTATGAAGTTTTACTTTAGCCTCGGCCAGACCTAGGCTATTTTTTTTGTTGACTTCTTTATCTTGACTTTTAAGCGTTGGCTTTAGGGTAGCCTCGATTTAGACTCGGTTAAACCGAGGCTAAATTAGACATGACACATTTTGGCCGAAGCTAAATATTAGCTTCAATTGTTTTAGACTTCCCCCGACGCCGAGGCTAATTGTTTAGTAGCCTCGCTTTTTTGCCTTATAGCGTTGAAAAGCGGCCGAGGCTAAATACAGTATTTCTAGTAGTGTATGGTACATTTATAGTTTTTGTATTTCCTCACTTATTTTTAAAATTTTGTTTAACCATTTAGGTGCCTTCACCGTGTTATTATAGAATTAAATAAATCGAATATTTATGGCATCTTGATTCCATTTAATATTCGATGGAAAAAGAATGATATAAAAAAAGGCCAAATACCCTTTTTGGTCCCTTAAAAACACCCTTGGGTTCAGATTGATCCCTTAAAAAAAATTTGTGTCAGATTGGTCCCTTAACTCTTTAAACATGTCATGTTAGTCGTTTTTGTCTTATTATCAATAGAAAAATTCAAAAAATGGATCGCTAATTAGACAAAAAGGACTAGCATGATACCTTTTAAAAGTTAAGTGACCAATCTGACATGAAAAAAACTAAGGAACCAATCTGAACCCAAATGTATAGTTAAGGGATCAAAAAAGGTATTTTGCCTATAAAAAGTATTGAAGATTACATGTCAACACGGATAAGTGAAGGGGGGAAATTTTACTTAGCACGATTTATCAATTCGTGAGTAATTTTGAAATTATGATTTATCTATTATAGTTAGTTTCCATGTTTTAGAAAATACTAATTATATATGCTCATATTTATTCAATGGTCATTGGCAATTGATTATCATATCTCTTAAGACGAATATGGCAACTACACTGTGTTCCTTACCCACTTGAACCTAACATGAAACTTATTATTGCTAGGTAAGTTTATGTTTATGAGACTTTTAGTAATATTACTTTTGAATTTGTAATTAGTTTAGCGCATAATATGTTTAAATCATTTTCAGGATTGTGCACAGCGACACTATTACTTGAATAATATTAGAAAAAAATTGCATTTATCGCGCCTAAGGTAAGTGGATTACTCGTGAAATTCATTCATTTATAAATCTGAAAACAAAAGTCTGCATCCATTTGTGGCAAGTCCAAGCCTAAGGTTTCTTAGCTCAAGGTCAAAATTTAGAAACGACGAATCAATTTTCTTCCATTGCAAAGAATTAGCTACATGGTGAATGTTTCAATCATATTTTCTTTCATTTGAATGCAATCTAATATTCTTTACGTCATTCACATTAGCAAAAATTCTCTTAAACCTTGGAATTATTGACAAATATGATAACACTTTAGAAGGAGGACACTTCTTGCTAACATCGTCAAAGTTATCACCATTATTTTTTATCTTGATGGCTGATCGGGACCTGAAGTGGGCCAGACACAACGTCTGTGATGCTGGGTATGAGAGATGAGGAGGGGGTGTACCTGCAAGGCACTCCGATGCTAAAGTAAGAATCGGGAAAAAAAAGGGCAAATACAGATTTTATGTGTATTAGGATGAATATTGAATACCTGACCCTATCAAATGAGAGGGTTTTTATAGTTCCCTCGGTGCTTGACCATTGGTCCCTATTTTCGAGGCGAGATCATTGTTCCATGAAGAATAGGTAACTGTTAAAAACTAGCCGTTGAGATGAGCAAAGGTGCCAAAAACTAGTCGTTGCTACGGGCATATGCAAAGTAGCGGGCACAAGCGTCTTGACTATTTCTAGATGGTGGAACCGTGTGTGATGAACAGGAACTGCTAATGAGGGGCAGCTGACCCTAGAGGTCAACCAACCAATCTTCCCCGGTGGAGGGGAAGAAAGGTAAATGCTCCCCTAAATTGGTTGGACTTAGGCATGGGTCGTACTAAGAGCAAAAGTGGATTGGGTAATGCCTAGCCATTGGGCTAGTCTGGAACAGAAGTCCTCCAAGTCTTTGCTCCTGAGTATGGGAGTGGTGACTTAAGGGAAGTTCGCAATCCTGAGGAGGACCAAACAAGGTTGTCGTCTGTTGCTGAGATGAGGTTGTTACTTCGTGCCCGAGAGAATCTATGCTCAGGGCCTATAACATTGTCTGGCGGGGAGTTTAGAATACAGGGAGCCCAACGGGTGATGTGATCTGAAGAGGTGAAGTGTCACGCATGCCTCGAGCCATGTGCCGCATTTAATTCATTATGATGGCTAGGCTAGGGTCATGATGATGCCTCTAGACGTGCAAGCTTGTGCACGTGCCATGGACCGTCTATAAATAGAAGGAGAAGTTGTTCATTTGCACTTTTCACTTCTTTCTCTTCTCTTGTTCTCTGCTTCTGCACTCCGTTGTCCGCCACCGTCCAATTATGTCCGACCACCGTACACTCACCGGCCAGAGTCCTTCGACCCTAAATTTTATTCCTCGATCACGTAAGTACTTGAATTGATATCTTGTCATAGGCTTGTTTACTTTCTTCTTCTTAGAATGCATGTGGTTAGGGCGAAGCTAGGTAGCGTAGAGGTTGTTTTCCGGTGATTGTTGGCGGCGGCGGTGGTTTGGCCACTTTCTTCTGCTACCGGCATCGCCAGAGTTTTTAGAAGCTTAGGATGTTTAGTTGATTCTGATGCTGTTGCGACACGGAAGCATTTTTCACCGGTGGGAGCTGTGAATTTCCGGTGTGCTTATGAGCTTTCTAGTGGTTTCCCAACATAAATTCTGGATTTTGTACCAGAGAAGCTTTTCCCCACACGTGTCAGGGGGATTTTCTCGGGCACCTCCTTGTATAGTAATTGTTCCATTTAAGTAGGGCTTAGGTTGGGGAGGTTTTCCTCGGACCTTCGCGTGCCCTTTCACTTGACTAACGGTGGAAGGGTGGATTTGACTTTGTCATCGAATTCAATTTTATCCTCTGCTTTTCAGGTAAAGGAGATGTCGTGCAAAGCTGAAGAAAAAACCCTAAGAGATCTATTCGAGGAGAGCTCCTCGGAGGATACTGAGACTGGTGATACTTCCACGCCTCAAGATGCTGGCGAAGTGCACATTTCGAGCACAATCACAGAGGAGTGGTCAGTGGCAGAGCCTGGGGAGCATGCCTCTCTCTTTGCCTCTTACACCAGGGATGCCTTCACGTCAGTGGGGAATGAGGGAGATTGAAAGGTACATTTCTCTAGAGAGGACGACTGTATCTTCTCGTCATACGGGGAGAGATTCCCTATCTACGAATATGTCTTCAAGGAGATAGGGTTGAGGCTACCCTTTTTGGATTTTCAGAGGGTCGTTTTTGTGCACCAGGACCTGACACCCTCGCAGCTGCATTCAAACTCGATTGCCTTTATACGTGCCTTCAAGCTGGTGTGTGAGTATTTGGAGATTGGAGCCACCCTTCCCCTCTTCTTTACTGTCTTCCATCTTCAGCGGAAAATCTCGGGGAGGAAGTTCGGTTGGGTCTCCTTGAAGTAGGGGAGGAAGTTATTCAAACTCTTTTCTAAGTCCATTAGGACTTTCAAGGAAAGGTTTATATCATTGAGCCCGTTTCATAGAAGACCACAGATTTAACATTTATCTAGGAGGTCTCGGAGGACGAGGGCGGGAAGCCTTAGTCGACGAGCATGGCAAAGTGCTTGCGTGGAGGTTGTTCAAGTTTCTCTTAGAACAAGATTACAAGTATACAAGAATAACAAAATAACCTCTCTCTCTTGAAATTAGGATTTTATCTTCCTATTTTTCCTTATGACAAGATTGAGAAACTAGCATCCTATTTATAAGAAAAATAGTACACTAACCTAATGGGCTTTTTAACAATTACCCATTACAAGCTAACTTAGGGTACAAGCTAACTTAAACAATTGAGCTTATAAGCAAGGCCCAATTCAACATGCTAACAACCCTAGCAATATTTACTAATGCATGTTAGAACAAACTTCGACTACAACATGCATTACTCACGAACAGACTTCGACCACACTACAGTTCGATCCAACATCTCACAAAATTTAACAACACCAAAATCTAAAACTCAACATGAATTTCAATAAAGGTGATGAAATAAATAACATAGAATAAAATAAAGAATAGGTTGTGATCACTATTATGGAAAACACATATCACAACGATTGGTAAAGGGATACCACCATGTTGGTCTAACCGTTGTGAGGTAAGGTGTGATTGTATGATGACACTTTTCACCATAATCGTGCAACCATGATTGTATCTATGTAGTGCACTTACCTACCACAACGGTTATTTTGAACAACCGTTGTGATATTCTTTAATGCCTAATATTTAACAATGGTTGTGCTAAATAAACATTGTGATATATACACTTGAGTTTATTATAAATTATATGGAATACTTATTTCTCCAATGCTCATTAAACATATAAACTTTCAATTTGAACTAGAACATTATAATATGACAAATTAAGTTATATTAGAATAACAAGTTCACGATCAATACTTGACAAGAGTTCTTCAACTCCTTATCCCCATTTTTCTCTTTAACAGTTAGAACTTTATTTAATTATCCTAGTTCTTCAACCACCTCTGATTTCACCTCTAATTCATTTTTCAAAATATTATTTACTTTGCAAGCAAAATTAGATATGGAGAGAGGGGTGGTTGAAGAACTACAATCATTAAATAAAGTTCTAACAGTTAAAGAACAACATGCAAATAACTGACTAAATCATTCTTGTCGAGAATTGAACGTGTACTTGTTTTCTAATATAACTTTATCTATCATATTATAATTTTCTAATGCAATCTAAAAAGTTATATATTCGGTAAGGGATTGGAAAAACACTCAAACCACATAATATATAATAAACTCATCTTTTAAACAAACATTAACAACAACATTCATCAAAAACATTCACGAACAACAAACCATAATCAAATACACGATACAACACACATATCAAGTCATAGAATGCTTCAGAAATGAACCGTACATGTCCCATAATGGCGTGTCTAGAATGAAAGAAGGATGAAGCTAAAGTTAGATCCGCAAACTTGTGTCTACTTTGAATGGATATCATTTTGGACCTTTCACACAAGTTTGCAACTCTAACTTTACCTTCGTCCTCGTTATTGAAACAAACATCCCTACCTACAAGTCAAAATAAGTAGAAAGTTCAAACATTATGAAACAAACTATTGAAACATAAACAATAACACATAAATAGATTTTTTAAACAAAACCTATAGTGAAAAAGAACCTATAAATAGCCATTGGCTAAGATTTCATGCTATAGTTTTGTTTTGGGGTTTCCATATGAGAGAGATGAGTGACACAAATGTTAGGGTTCCGTTTTGAGATAGACGGGTGAAAGAGTTGTTAGAGTTTTGTTTTCAAAGAGACAATTGTTTTGTACTGAAGCGAGAGATAACTTTGCTTATATATAAATAAGTAGCACCTTTCACCACAGTTGATAATAAGAACTGTGATGAAATGATTGAAACTTACACCACAGTTGATTATAAAAATGATGGTGATATATAAGGTCAACCACGTTATTATCATGATAAATGGAAAATTGTTGGTGCTGAGATTCAAACCATTTTACTTTAGGTACATTTTACTATGGCTATTACATATGACCGTTGTGACATGTCTTTTAGTAAATACCAAAATAAAAAAAAAGCGCCAAAAAATAAACTATTACCATGGTTAACATGAAGACCCTTGTAAAATTGGTGTTATAAAATGTCTAGTTTGTAGTAATGGACCAAGAAACCTTTGTGTAAAATCTTTGTGTACCTGAAAGACTTCCCAAAAACTCAACCTTCAGCGTGTGCGACAACAGTAAGCTGAAGAACATGAATGGTGATAAAGGTGATGAAGTTTGGAAGTTTCACTATCGTTTTCGTCTTCTTTTTTCATTAAGGCATTTGTGTTTTAAAGGAAATAAACTAAACCTTATATGATATCATTTTAAAGAAACACATTTAAACATGATTAAAAAGACCAACTGTAACAAAGCATATTAATTTTAGGTGAGATATAGCCATGGGTGACAAATAAAACATGGTGAAATTATTTTTAATTTTTATATAAATATATAAACTAAAGGACACAATATTTGTTGTATAGAAAAAATGGAAAAATATTTATGTTGGAATTCGAAGCTTGTAAGGCTTAATATATAACCATGGTTGTTATTACAAACCGTTGTGATAGATATTTTAATAAAATAAAGGCGTCTAAAAGAGAGATACCACTTCGGTTGATTGATTAACTGAGGTAAAAAAATGTTATGATAAGTATATCTTGTAGTAGTGTTTTATGGAGATTGGTATTTATTTTCACGTTATTATATTCTAGAGGGTTTTCGCTAGGGTACTGTTATGTTATGAAGAAAATAAAGTACAACTTGTTATGTTTTAATTTATGAGGAAAACTTTCACCACGATTGATAATAAGAACCGTAGTTATATCTTATACATGTTACCACAGTCACTCTTTACGATCCTAGTGAAAGCTTATGGTGATTTATCTAAAAAAGATGAACATGCGCGTCATTCACTTTTTTACTGAAAATAACTCATTTTGCCTTCAAATTTCAAATTCTATTCTTCAAAAGTTATAGGGTTAGGCTTTGAAGATTCTAATACATTATATTGAAAATTTTGGTTTGAATATTAATGTTAAGTTTCACTTTATCAAGTAACGATATGTTTGAACCTTAATATTTATCTTTATGGCTAAAATTTTCAATATAGTAAAAATGAATGAAGTTGTGGTACACAAAGCATTTCTACAATTGTAAAAACTAAACTGTATGTGTTGGGATTTGAATATTATCCTTGAGATATTACACACAAAAATGTACATGATATATGTGTTCTGGACTGGGCCGACGCTTGGCCCACAGTCGAGCAGACCCAAATCCTACTGGGTAGGAAGGCCCAAAAGACCTCATCGACGAGCAGAAGATCTGTCGGGCAGAACATCTTCTCCCTTCGGGCACATGCCAACAGCCGTCGGACAGGATCTTCTTAGCTGTCCGGCTAGCCTCCACCTGCCCCAACAGACAGGCAGAGCCCATCCTGCCTGAGAAGCTCCTCAGACCTCCCCCATGTTCTCTACGTGTCCCCTACGCGGGGACACGTCATCAAGTAACTACCCGTGCCCTGATGATTTGGTCCTCCGCCTCCCGAATAGCACGAAACAATTACACTAGGGGGAAGACCGCATGTTGGTCTTCATGACTCCACGTCATCCCTAGCAGTTACCAGCGTTGGGCCTGGCAGCCTAGCCCAACGCAGAGTAACCGATGGCCCTGCACTGGGGGCTCATTATAAATACCATCTTCCACTAGAGGGTCAGGTAATCTAATTCTCACTCCTTTCTCTATACTTGTTATCACTCTTCTCGTCCCTTACTTTGGAATCAGAGTGTGTTTCAGATACACCCCCCTCTGTCCGTCAAGTCTACAGTTCGACAACTTAGACCTGTGGCAGCCTAGCAATCTCTCTGATCAGGTACAATCAATATGTAAAAATGAACGTCACATTTTACCACGGTTTGAAAATACGATTGTGGTGAAAAATATTTTAATTTTAATATAAATATAAATATTAAGGGGAAATGCCCTTTTGTAACAAAAAATGCAAAATTGGTGGTGCTAGGATTCAAAGTGTGTCACTCCATAACCTATCACCACGGTTGTTAGGTTGGACCGCCATGAAAAGTGTTTTAATAATTAACAAAAAAAAATGTGCCTAAAGATTAGTTATTACTTTGGTGAATAAATGGGCGAAGCAAGAATATGTTATGAAATATATATTTTGTAGTAGTCTCCTCTCACTTTCACTCTAACACTTTCCTAGGTGTTTTGACAACTCCAAAAATATATGAATGATGAAACAATAAAACAACTCAAATACTCTATTCTCCTAACTTAGAATTATAGTCCATGAATAAAGTATTACAAAAATAAAACACAACAAAGACTCACTAACAATTAAATACGTCAAGCTTATTAGTGCGAAGTGTGAGTCTTCACAAAGGAGAATGACTCCTTAAATAGCAACACAAGTCCAGCTCGAAGGCCCGTTCGGGTTTTTGGTTTTGAATGCGGATGAAACTCTGAAATTGCATAGGAACAATCTTCAATAATGCTAATTGCAAATCTTGATTGAAAAAAATCTTAAATAAATGTGAATCTCTTGAAAATATGAAAACCAATCTTGCTAAGACAAATACAAGTTGAAATTAATCCATATTAACACATCTTCATCAAGTCAAAACATGATATTAACATCTATATCCGTAAATTAATGGAAACACAAAAATTTATCCAAATAACATACATCATTGATAATATGAGAGATTTTCATAACCTAGGGTTTATAAATAATCATCTCGAAAGACATTTCCGTAGGAATTAGGATGAATTTGGGGCTCAATGGAAACCCAACTACCTTAAACGCTAAAATACTAATATTATAGAATAATCTCCCCACTTACCTTGTTGTTTCCTAAATTTTCTCTGTGAAACTCTCAACAATGCCGACAACCCTTCTTTGCAAAAACTTTACGCCGATCTTTTTGGTAAATTAAGGTTTTTCTCATTGGTTTTTAGAGAAGAAGGGTTTCTTTGGAGAAGAAGATAGTGGTTAGGTTTTTTTTCCTTCTTTTTCTTAGAGAAATGCACGATTCACTTTCTACCTCTCTCTCTCTTCGAAATTATAATTTAATTCTAAATAATCATTTTAATAATAATAATAATAATAATAATAATAATAATAATAATAATAATAATAATAATAATAATAATAATAATAATAATAATAATAATAATAATAAATCAAAACAAATACAATAAAATTGAAATAATAACAATGATAATATTTTAATTATTTTTAGGGTGTTACCGCCCCGACATTACAGTTCAGAGGTATTTTTGTAAATGGTAATTTAATATTATACTACATTCGAATTTAATTAGAAAATCCTCTTAGTTTTTTATCTTGTCCTCTTTTTTTATAAGACCCTCTTCAACTTTCAAAATGAATTAATTATTTTTTTCCAAACATATCCCCAATTATATTACATTTTTTTATATAATATGTAATAAATAATCTCGTATAAATATTAGTTATTTCTCTCTCCTAAATAATCTCATTCGTTGTCTTTTACTTTGGGTACTCATTAATTTCTATTATAACAATACTGTACTAGGTTAAAGTTGATCAAATTAATAAATAATGTTTTATTTTATTAAAATTAAGAGATTAATTATGAAGTATTATTAGGATAAAAAAATTTACACCGTCAATTCATCATCATCATCTGTTTGCATTATTCTATAGGTGATTTTAAAATAAAAGTCAAATTCTTTTCAATATCCAACGTTTATGATTAGCTGACAGTGTAAAACTCTTTTACACTGTCAATGTATTTTAATTAAATTTTAAAAATAAATTTAAAAGATTTAAGATTTAACTTTTATGCATTGACAGTGTAAAAAAATTTTACACTGTCATCCAATAAGAATATATCATTCTATCATGTCATATAATTAGTATAAAATTTTCAGTATGACTTAGCATAATGCTGTTGAAAATTCAACCACAACCTATGGAGAATTTCACTCAATCAATATTGATCTCAAGATTGTTCTCATTCACGTAATGACAATGACAGAAAAGTTTAGAAAGAAAGAAAGAAAGTAAATGCTAGAGAAGAAGAAGATGAACAATTTTCTGCAGAGAACTCTCTGCCCACAAACTGTGGAAATTTTGTTATTTCACTTGCAACTGCAAACTGTGAATTACAAAATATGATGAGATGAGATGAAATGGGATGTTTACAAAATAAGGGTTTCTCCCTATTTATAGATTTAGGTTAGCTTGCACCCCAAGTCAAAGCCAAAACTATAAAAGCCCAAAAATATCTAATCTAATCTTTCTAAATCAAATCTGATTTTTCTAAATCAAATTTAATTTTTCTAAAATAACGAATTACATATTTAACACACCACCTAATTCTTGAAAACTTTGACTAGATGTCTGCAATCTGATTCTCCGTTCTGCAGTGTTCTAAATTCATCTTTTCTTCTGCTACCTGCTTTTAAAGATAATGAAACCTCATTTTGATGTGCTTACTTCAACCGCGTGCTATTGGATTCTTCGCCAAGTTGATAGCTGACATGCTGTCGATCATCATGGCAATTTCTCCATGACTCTTATTCCAAGCTCTTAGAGCTTGCTTAAGTCCATACAGAGCTTTATGCATCCTCTACACCTTTCTTTCTTCACCTCGTTTCACAAACCCAGCTGGTTGTGCAACATAAACTTCTTCGTCTAAGGGGCCATTAAGGAATGTACATTTCACGTCCATCTGACATGTGTGCTAATTGTTCATATTTGATAGACCAACAACTAATCTAATTGTTTCGTTCCTAGCAACAAGTGCAAAAACTTCGTCGAAGTCGATTCTTTCCTCCTGAAGAAATCCTTTTTCCACAAGTCTCGCCTTGTGTCGAGTTAATTCTCCTTTAGAATTCACCTTCACCTTGTAAACCCACTTCACATCAATTGCCTTCTTACCTTGAGAAAAATCGACAAGTGACCAGGTGTTGTTGACTTCAATGGAGTCTGAGTCCTTATTCATTGCTTTCACCCACTTTGAATCTTTCAATCCCTCAACTACATTGATTGGTTCGACATCTGCGTAGAAAGCATAGTGTACTAACTCACCTTCTTCATCGACCACATCATCTGATGTAACCACACATTCTTGCAACCTTGCAGGCATGTGTCTTGTTCGTCGAGGTCTGCTTGGGCCAACTTCATCTCTGATTTATTACTGTCGAACTTCACTTTCAACTTCAGTGGCTGGTTCTTCACAAGAGATTCTCACTGAATCCTTCTTGACATTCTCAGTCCAATCCCATTCTTTAAGCTCATTTATGATCACGTCCCTGCTGATCACTACCTGCTTATTCACTAGGTTGAACAACTTGTAACCTCCATTCGAATGATATCCTATCAAGATCATTTGATTCGACTTATCATCAAGCTTCCTTCTCAACTGATATGGCACATGTCTATGTGCCACAGATCCAAACACCTTCAAGTGACTGAGGCTAGGCTTGACACAAGACCAACATTCTTCTGGTGTGATTTCTTCAAGCTTCTTCGTCGGACATCTATTTAATATGTATGTTGTTGCCGAAATTGCTTCTCCCCATTATTCTTTGGGTAGATGCTTTTCATTCAACATACTTCTCACCATGTTCATGATGGTTCTATTCTTTCTTTCTACAATTCCATTTTGTTGTAGAGTGTAGGGTGGCGTCACCTCATGCACAATCCCTTCTTTTTCACATAATGCATCGAACTCTTTCGACACATACTCTCCACCACCATCAGTCCTCAGAATTTTCAGCTTTCGACCTCTCTGTCTTTCGACCATAGATTTGAATTTGGAAAATAAATCGATCACATCACTTTTCTTCTTGATGAGGTAAGTATATAGCTTTCGACAATAATCATCTATGAACGTGACAAAGTATATGTTTCCTGCAATCGAATCCACCTGGATTGGATCACATACATCAGAGTATATGACTTCCAGAATTGCCTTCGATTTCTTTCCTGCATCCTTGCTGAAGCTATTCTTGTGTTGTTTCGACTGAACACTCTCTTCACAAACTTCACTTGGAATGTCGATTTCAGGTAATCCTTAAGCCATATTCTTCTCTTTAGCTCTCTGATGTCATTGAAGTTGAGATGGCCTAGTCAAAAATTCCATAACCATTCATCTCTGCCGGCTGCAGTTGCTAGGCACTTGTGCTCCATCACATTGAGTTCAATCTTGAAGGTCCTATTCTGAGAAATTGGAGTCTTCAAGATCAACCTACCACCTGCATCAGGAACTCTCATCATCTTGTCTTTGATCGACACCTTGTAGTTCTTTCCGACTAGTTGTCCTATACTGAGCAAATTACTCTTCATGCCTGGTATGTACAACACATTGGAAATTGTTGATCTCTTGCCATCTTTTCTCATAATTAAAACATCGCCAATACCTTCAGCTGCTAGAGTATTGTCATTTCCAAATTTCACCATGTTCTTCGACGAGGGCTTCATGTTGATAAACCAATCTTTCCTTACAGTCATGTGTAATGAGCATCCTGAGTTCAAGTACCTATGGTCCTAGAATCTCTCTTCATCTCTTGTTGTGACCATTAGCAACATCGCTTCTTCTTTGTGCTTTGCCATCTTTGCATCAGTTTCTTGATTCTTCTTCATTTCTCGATATTCACTAAAATAGTGATCATACTTCTGACAATTGAAACACTGAATGTGTCTTTTGTCAGGCTTTCATCCACCTCCTCTTCCTTTACCTGCAACACCACCTCTTTGGTTGCCTTGGTTCCAAGGTTTTCTTTGATTCGACCAGTTTCCTTCCTGCTGATTTTGACTAGTCGAATTGTTGTAGCCTCCTATACCTTTGTTGCCATTTCAGCTTCCTTTTCTTTTTCTTTTCTAACTGCGTTTGCAAAACTATACCAGTCTTCGACTATCCTGCAGCTCTCTCAGCCATCCTTTGTTTATGAGACTCAAACGTCCCTCGAAACTCTTCCTTCATCAATGTTAACAAGTCTTTCGACTCTTCTATGGCTACTACCATGTGGTCAAACTTTGGAGCCAACGACCTCAAGATCTTTGCAACAATTGATCTTGATGTCAACACTTCTTCACATACCTTGATTTGATTCACCAACTTTGCAACTCTAGTGAAGAAATATGTTATACTTTCACTTTATTCCATCTGAAGCAATCCGTAGGTTCTCTTGTTAGTTTGTAACCTCACCTCTTTCACCTTTTTTGCGCCTCCAAACGACTTTTCAAGAATCTCTCGCGGTTCCTTCGCTGAATCTACAACACTAACCTTTTCAAAATTATCTGAATTTACACATTGATGGATTATAAAGAGAGCTTTATAATATTTCTTCTTCAATTCTTTGAATGTAGCCTTTTCTTGACCTGTCGCGTTTTCTGCAAGCAGTGCTACTTTTCCCTTCACAAGATCCCAAAGATCTTGATAACAGAAAACCACCTTAATCTGCTTGCACCAATTCTCATAATTATCTTTCTTGAGAATTGAAAGGTTTGTCGGAAAGTGACCGTTTGGATGATTCATCGCCATCACGATTTTCCTTTCTTGAATCGTAATCGGAGCTCTAGAAACCAGATGTTGGAAATTCAACCACAACCTATGAAAAATTTCACTCAATTTGATCTCAAGATTGTTCTCACTCACGTAATGACAATGAAAGAAAAGTTTAGAAAGAAAGAAAGAAAGTAAACGTTGGAGAAGAAGAAGATGAACAATTTTTTGCAGAGAACTCTTTGCCCACAAACTGTAAAAATTTTGTTATTTCACTTGCAACTGCAAACTGTGAATTACAAAATATGATGAGATGAGATGATATGAGATGTTTACAAAATAAGAGTTTCTTTCTCTCTCTCTCTCTCTCTCTCTCTCTCTCTCTCTCTCTCTCTCTTTCTCTCTCTCTCTCTCTCTCTCTCTCTCTCTCTCTCTCTCTCTCTATATATATATATATATATATATATATATATATATATATATATATATATATATATATATATATATATATATATATATATATAGATTTAGGTTAGTTTGTATCCGAAGGCAAATTCCAAACTATAAAAGCCCAAAAATATATAATCTAATTTTTCTAAATCAAATCTGATTTTTCTAAATCAAATCTAATCTTTCTAAAACAATGAATTACATATTTAACAAATGCATGGTCACTATTGGTTGACAGTATAAAAAAATAATTTATACGGCCAGTGTATCATCCTTTTTTTCAAAAATTTATACATAGAATTTAATTGGTATACAATATAAAATAATTTTAAATTATTATTTAATATAAATTTATTAATCTGTCATATTATATACGAGAGTGATTGATACACTGTTAGTGCATTTTAATAATAATACTTATTTAATGTGACTGGTAACCGTCGCTCAAAACTTATTTCATTGAAACCGACGTTAAAGTCCATACAATTAATATAAATGTAGCAAGAATAAGATAAAAATTAGTTAGAAGATAGAATAGTAGAAAAATGATAAATAATTATAGATGACAACATGAATTAGGAGGCACAAGACTTTAAATCTAATTAATTAGAGGATGGCATGGCATCAACCATAACATCAACTAAATATATAGAAAGTGCATCTATAGTACCACGCTAATCTCGGTATTTTTGGTAAGGGTTAGTCACCGACTATTTCAAAACATTAATTGCAAATGTCATTTTACTCACGGAGTACACAATTATTTAATAAAACTGTTGTTCCTGTATAAAACCATGAAACTTTAGCTTTTGTTGTTTTCCCTAAAACCAGCTTTGCCTAATCAAATCCCACTTTTGTTGTCATGTCTACTGTGTGGTCAATTTTTTTATATTTGGAACTTTTCTTTATCTTCCATCAACTAGGCTCTGTCATAATTGAAACGTTGTTTATCATGTTACATATTCAAACATGTGTCTTACATTGGACGGAAAATGTTTTACATAATAGCGGTGCGTTGTATTTACACAGCTAGTGAGTGATACATGTTTCTAAACGGACTTTTTAATTTTTGGATTTAAGTTGTTTATTTTCTTCTTCTTGACCTAGCTAGTTGAAAAAACATGTTGCAGCCTTGCCTAGGTATAGATGCCTAGAGGTACATGAATATTCCCCACTATAATAGTCAGAGTTAAAGGATTGGTCTGTGTGGAGATGAGATTTGAATATTGCAATGATGATCTTCCACTCACACGCAATCTTAACCTTACCTATTTTGTTTTTGTTAAAGTTTGTCAAAGATATGCCACACGAAACTCATTTTAAAACATACGCAAAAATCTTAAATCGCATTAATTTTGAAATAATATTTTTTATTTTTAAAACGACAGTTATTTTGAGACGGAGAAAGTAGTTTTTTTTTTTAAGTTAGTCTTTTATATTAATTAATGTGTTTATTGTTGACCTTTTTCACAAATTTAATTTCAAAATAGTTTATGTGACACTAATAGCACTGATGTGTTATTTAAGGAGATGATGAAAAACATGTTGAAGATGTTGACGATACTAGTCTATGTTATAATGTTGTTGGTGATCATTGTTAATTTTGATGTTAGTGTCGTAAGACATGACTTTTAGTATCTTTATGTAACACTCGTTGACTATTAGAGTTTGACCTAACACAACTTCACAAAACCGGTTGGTAAGGTGAGGGGTGTCACTCTACATAAACTATTTCAATGCTCTATCTCTAACCAATGTGGGACTTTAGAATCTTCCTAATACACCCCCTCACACCCAGCACTCTTTTTGGGCTTGATGCGTGGATTTAAACGGTGGGCTACTCAAGGTCCGATCGATAGGCTCTGATATCATATTAGAGTTTGGCATAACACAACCTTACAAAACCGGTTGGTAAGGTGAGGGGTGTCACTCTATATAAACTATTTCAATGCTCTATCTCCAACCAATTGGGACCTTAGGATCTTCCTAATATTGACAATGGTTAATTCTTCAATTCATACCAGTTTTGTGTTGTAATTTTATACCAGTTTTGTTATAGTAAGATCATAATTTGTACAACAGGCAAAACTTGAAGGACTTGATTGTTACAATTTAAAAACAAATTGGACCTTTTTGTAGCGAAAAAAACATAAAGGATTGATTTGTTATAATAAAATAACTTAAAAGACTGGGTATATTTTTGCCAACTTAAAATTATTTTATAATTATTTGAATAATTTATTGCATTATCAATAAGGTGTATCGAGGCGAGTTTCAGTTCCACATCAACAATATGTTATTTATCGTAGAGGATTCTATTGATTTTATTGAGGTGGTTAGATAGAAGTCAATGAAAAGAATTGGATCAACCGCCGCGATGTTGAAATTTAATTTGTTGTTCATGTGTGAAAAATTTAGTTGTGTTGTTGTTCTAGTTGACGTTGTAATGGTTAGACAATATAAGTTTTGATAGAAGAATAGTGGATTTGATGTATATGGTTATGTTGGCTAAAAGGAAACTTTTGTGCGGTGTTTGAAAGTTGTTCTTTGTCTGAGGTGTAAGTATGGGTATGCTAAGTTTGTGACTGATTTTTGTTGTTAGAAAACAGATTAAATTATTGGAGTTGTTGTTGGTAGAAAAGGTTAAACTCTTATTTTTGTGACTGAGTGTTTGACATGTATTTGTTTTGAGTTTTAATGAATGGTTATTGTGTGGTCTGGTGATTGGGTTGTGTTGAAAAATGGGCATACGTTTATGGTTATGCATGTTCACGTGGTTCAACTTACAATCTTTGGTTTGAGAGATATCCAATTGTATTTGGCCTATACACTACTACAAAAAACGCTTCTTACCTCGGACGTGAAATGCATAATACCTCGGCTATACAAGCGAGGTAACGAAGGTTGACATGAAAACTCGTCATTTATCACCTCGACAAAATTAAAATCGAGAGGTAAATTTAAATGCACATGAGTTCGAACTCCAGCAGCAATACTTTTATTATTTTCAAAACTAGCGTATCTTTCATCTCGATTTATCTTGAGAACCGAGAGGTTAGTTAAGTTTTTTTTTAATTATTACACTGTTTACCCAAAATATTACATTGTTTACCCATAATATTACATTGTTTACAAAGAATATTAAATTATTTAAAATAAAAAACAAATTCCCTAGAGAACAAGGTAAAAATTAAATTCCCCAAAGATCTATATCTTAGATATTCGAATCATTCAATCTTGGGGAAGATCAAATATTGGATGTAAGATTCTTCTCTACGGATCTTGCATGCATTTGATTCTAAAGTAAAATAAAACAAGGGTTAGATAAATAAAATGAATATTTAAATATATGATTTTGTGCTCAAATAATTATTTAAGAAAACAAATCTTAAACTCAAGTAATTTTCTGCTCTTGCAATCCATTTTAGAGAACTTTTCCAAACATATGTATGTTTCAAGCGCTTCATGTTTCATTTAAGTTAGATTTTCAATATTCAACATGCTTTTATAACGGATATCCCTTAGGTTTCGCACGGATCACTAATGGCATATTCTTGAGCGTTGATAAACATTAAATGGACAACAAAGATTTGTTTAAGGAAGATGAATATAGTAAAAAAGAAAGCTTAACTATCTCGTCAGCCAAGAAGCAAACCGAGGTGAATAAGCTATTTTTTTTATAAAAAAAAATATTGTTTACACAGAGTATTAAAAATACATTGTAAAATCTGTTACCCAATGAGAAATTTTATTTTACATATCCAAGTCTCATGCAAGATGCTAGAGATCTGTTTTTCAATAAGAATTTTTATTTTCTGCATTTGCAATCCATCCCAGAGATATGTAGTAGAAACTCATGATTAAAATGGACAGTGGTGAATATTTTATCTCTTTAGAAGGCTACATATAAGTTAGTCTTAGAGTAAAATATGTTTAACGAGAGCCTTTATAGTAAAATATGATTACTAACCACCTCAACTTTACTATAAAATCGAGATTTATTTCTTCTCCTTTTAACTATCACTTCAGAGATAAAGAAAACAGAGGTTTTATATCTTCTCCTTTTAACTATCACCTTGGTGTTAAATAAAACTGAGGTGAATAATTCTTTTTTTTAAATACATTGTTTACATAGAATTTAAAATACATTGTTTACAACAAATCTTCGATGATATAATTTTGTTGCATACCCATTAAAATATTTTTTTTTTAAAAACAAGAATGGTTTTCTGCATTTCCAATCTATCAACTGAGTACTCTTCAAAGGTTGAGCTTCCTTCTTTATTGGTTAAGCTCCATTCTTTGTTTAACTTGAAGCAAGAATAATTTTCTGCACTTGTAATCTATCAATTAAGTACTCTTCAAAGGTTGAGCTCCCTTCTTTGTTGGTTAAGCTCCATTCTTTATTTTAGCAAAAATGATTTTCTGCACTTCCAATCTATCAACCGAGTGGCTTCAAAGTTGAGCTCCTTTTTTTGTTGTTTAAGCTTCATTCTTTGATTAACTTGAAGCAATAATAGTTTTCTACATTTGCAATCTATCAACGGAGTATTCTTCAAAAGTTAAGCTCCCTTCTTTAACTACGGGTTATTCTAAAAATACAACATTAACACCATTATGTTGGGATGAATAGTAAGGGCAACAAAATGTTTTTTAAAGATAGAAGAACATTGAAGATTTTTTTTGTCTTGTAATCCATCCCAAAGAATGATGCTTGTGAGGTTAGGACGACTTCATATTAGTAAGAATTAGGGTAAAATATGTTTAACGAATGCTTTTATAGTAAAATATTATCATCTTATGCCTCGGTTAAATAGAAAACTGAAGGGTTAAAATATTTTGTTTACACTTATAAACAAATAGAATCATAAACTGCAATGGTTGGGAATCAAAGCTTGTACTGAGTTATTTTTTCACCTCGGTTTTATGAAAAACTGAGGGAATTTATGTTTTTTTTAAATAATAAAAAATAGCACGCCTTGGATTTATACCTCAGTTTTCTATTGTTTGAGGTGAAAGATTCGTCATGAAAAATGTTATTTGTTGTAGTGATACCATGTCATGTATTCATGATTTGGTTTACATTCAGTTGGCATGATATAGTCTGTCATAAAAAACATGCAGTGATTTCTCCATTGACGACACTCTACTTTATTGAAGTATTTCTAGCTGGAAAATAGCCATTAGTTGGACACTAGACTTTTGTGTTTATCCTTGAAGCTCCTTGACGAATCAATGATTTTCTTCTGCATGTCAAATTATAGTTTAAATATATCACTATGGTGCATTTCCAATATAGTGAAATCGATCATTGGCGTTGTTGAAGTTTAGATGGTTGTATCGTCTCCATCCTTTAGATAAACACAATGTATAATCTTCCAGATAAATTGCATCATAAAATGTATTAAAATCCCCAAAAATGTTTTTGGATCCTAGCCAATTTATTAGGAAATTGTTCGATTGGTAAAAAGACTTTTTGCAATTGCCTAATCGATTATATAGTTGACCTAATCAAATAGATGATGGATATTTTAGATGATAATTGATTATGGCAATGTCTTAATGAATGATAACGACTCTCTATCAAAACCTTCTAAGTTAAGTAGCAACAATCGATTATTTCAAGTATCTAATCTATTAGCTAATAAATCAGGTTGTTTATTTTGCTCATGGATTGTTTCTAAAATTACACAATTTCTCTGACTATAAATAGAGAGAATATCTATCATTTCAAATCATCTAGTAAACGTGAAAAACCTCAATTTTCCTTTCTCTCAAAACCTCTCCAAATCGTTTATATTGTTCACATCTTTTATCCATAGTGCTTTGAGAGTGTTCTTGAGTTTACTGAGGAATTTGTCATGGTGAGCAAGATTTGGTTCTAGTGGCCTTTAAGTTTTGGTGATTACTGCACAAGTTATCTAAAAGAACAATTTTGTATGATATGGTTAATGTCTAGTGTGTGGTTGTTGTCAATATGATTCTGACTCTGATAAGAAGACGTTTGACGTCATCAGACTCTGTTATCAACACTCTGGAAGAAAAACATATGTATGTACAAGATAAAGTTAAGATTCAGAAATACTTCTAATGCAACAGTTCTAAGGAAAGTTTGTAATGAGGTTTTTGATTGATACTTTATAAGCAAGCCTAGAAGGATTTATAAGAAGTGTGTTTTACATCGATACAATTCTGAAGATTCTAAAGACATGGTTATGGTGAACAAAGCTCTTAAGATTTTGATGACATAGTTTATGAAGATCAAGTTTTGAAGAGTTTCTGAAGACAAGGTTCTGAATGAACGAAGTGCTAAAGACTATGAAGAAAAAATACGTGCTTAATAAAATTTGAAGACTCTGAAGACAAGATTCTGAAGGAACAGGATCTGAAGACTCTGAATATAATGCTTATTAAAGAATGAGTGCTGAAGATTCTCAAGATAGATTCTGCTAAACAAAGATCTTGGAATTCTGAAGACTGGGTTTCTGAAGATTACACAAAGAAAGACTCTTCTACAACACACTTCATCAAGTTAATATCTGAAGCCTTTGAAGATTCTAGAAGACTGAAGATAAGAATGTTTTTTAATCTAAATATAATAGTACTAAAACTCTGTTACCTCTACCTCGAAAAGGTGGCGCAGGAGCTGCTTTTTGTACAGTGACAGTGACCATTCCTTCACTTGAGCGTTGGGATATTATTGTTGGAATATGTTTCCAAGAAAACCCTTTAACGGATCTATTCTCGCAAGCTCTATAAATTAAAGATCAAAAAGCTTGAAGAGTTGCTGATTTGCGAATAATAGTGAGTGAGTTGTTGGTTGCAAGTAATAGCATGTTGCTAAAGCAAACTGCCAAAGTGCTGAAGAAAATGCTACAAGTTGAAGCCTAAATGAAGAATTCTCAATGAAGATGAAGCTAAAGCAAAACTGAAGTGCGTACAACGATGCAACATGCTGAAGCCATGTGAGAGTTGTTAAGTGAAACATCAATAAGTGAAGCATAGTAACTTAGTTAATCTTGATGGTTAAATTGGAAGAAGTATTATTCACTCAAGAAAGAGTTAATCAACATAACCTAAAAGCTCATGATAAGAAGCATTGGTGTTCATCAAGAGAGCTCCTAAAGAATACATAACTAATATTTTATAATTTCTCATAGATTCATTCTTTAGATAGTTTTATGTATTAGAAAGCAAGGAGTTGTTGCTCATATCTTGCTTAGAAACACTTTGGTGTTTATATACTTCATCTGTGTAATCAGCTTGTAAGAAGAATACTACTGCACAAGAAAATTCTTGAAAAAGGTATTGTTCCTTGAGCGGTAGAGTGATAACCAGGATGCTTGAGAGGGCCATGTCGTTGTTGAACGGCTTGGAGGTTGATTCCTTGAGCGGTTGAGTGATGACCAGGATGCTTGAGAGAGCCAGGTCATTGTTGAACGGCTTGGAGGTTGATTTCTTGATAGGTGAATGAATGCCAAGATTCTTAACAAGGTAATGGAAGGTTGTTAGAATATATTTTATAGAGTGTTTTATCGTATCCACAGGGATTGTATGAGAATATTTGATGCTTGTCGTTCAATATTTTAGTGATTTAAGAAAAGGGGTTTTCAATTGGTTTCTATTTTATAGAATAAGTTTGCAAGAAGTAAACAAGGTAAAAGTTGGTTTTAGTTTGATAAAAAGCATGCCAAGATTACGATTCTTTAATCCTTTTTAAACTTATCCAATCAATCGAATATGTGAACTTAGTTTTAACCAATATAATCGCGTATCCTTGCAAAATCGTTCATCTTTAAAACGATTTTGTGAATATTATTGTTTCGACCGTTAATTGATCTCTCTAAATAACACCCAAAACAATAATCATTAAGATCAATACAATGTGAATATCAACTTACAAATCTATGTCTAGAGTTTGTTAGTTGATAGAAGAATAAATTAGGCAAGACTTGAAAAGTTTATGTCTAAAGCAATCCAAAGCATAAATATAACCAAATATAGCAAATAAATTCATCTATATTGATCAAAGCCTTGTTCACATACAAAAGATTAAGAGAAATACATAAAATCAGAATTATCTACCTCTAATCTTGACACAAAAAGGATTTGGCCACCCATTTCTATGGTAGCTTGAGCAACAAGTTTCGGAAGAAGGTTGATTAACATCCGAGTCAAATAATCGAGATTGGATGAGAATCCACCTTATTTTTGTGAAAGATGGCTAAGAGATGATGAAAATTGAAAAACTAGGGTTTTTATGTTGAAAAATACGAAGTTGTAAAAAAGTACAAAAGATATTTTTCTAAAAAGTGGCACCAAGTACTTATAGACATGCTACTGTGCTGTCACCTTCGCACTGTGAAGCTCATGTTCGCCTAAAAAACACCCAAATATGGCACTTAAAGTGCCAGTGTACAGTTAAACTGTCCTGAGATATTTCCACATATTTGTTGTGCGAACAATCCTTCGCACTGCGAAGTCTTCGCTAGCCACTTCGCACAGCGAATTCTCCTCCAAATACTCACTGCCTCAGGTCTGGGTCCATTCGCTATGCCTTCGCTCCAGCAAACCACTTACTAGCTCCTTCGCACAACGAGTTTTGATATCTTTTCTCTCTGTATGAACATTGTCAGGTTCCCAAGGGCCTTCGCTGGCAAGTTCGTTGTGCGAACTTATTGTTGTTTTTTCTGGGTAAATTCGCTAGGAAGTTCGTTGTGCGAACTTGTTGATGTTTTGCTGCTAACTTGGTTTCCTTGTCAAAGTTCTTGTGTCTTACTCTTCTCATTTTGTGCCTAATTCCTGCACAATAACACATAAATCAAAGCAACCAAGACATTTTTAAATAATGAAGCATATCATCTAAAACATGAATGATTTAATTCAATTCATCTACAAAAAGAATGAAAGATGCCAACATTTGATAGAGTAAATAAGCAAAGTTTGACATCTAACAAAGGTACTCATTGTGGTTGTAATCATATTGACTATTTATGGATTCAGTTCTTGTGAAAAGGCGAAATCACCTTGAGGGGTGGAGTGGAGTAACTTCGTTAACAGTAAAACAGTATAAAAATAATTGTCATTTATTTTTATTATCATTGTTACATGTATTATTGTAATTCTGCAAAAGGGGGCAAAATGTGAAACTTAATTCAAACCCCCATTTCTTTTGTTTCTCAACCTTAAAATATATTTTTTGGGTTAGTGAAGAAAAACCTATGAAAAATATTTAAAACGGTCCTTGAGTTCAGCCTAGTCAAAAGCCATATTGGTTCGAGGTCAGACTAGTATAAAAACTTACTCAGTTTCTAAGTTCAGCTTGTGTAAAATCTCAGTATGTTCGAGATCAGTCTGGTAATAATCTTTGATCGGTTTGTTTACAACCCATATAAAGCCTCAGTTCAGTTTGGAGGATAGCTAAATTAAAACTTCATCTTGGTTTGATATCAACTTGTTCAAAATCTATGTTTGGCGAGAGTACTAATCACTTCAAGCTTGTTTGGTGTTTGGTGAGAAGATTAACTGCTTCAAGCTTATTTGTTGTTTTATTCAAAGTTAGCCCGAAACTTCATTTTATTGTATAAGGGGGTTCGTGGGCTTAACATTATAAAAGCTCTCAAGCATTAATTGATACTCTCAAGATCGATTTTTATGGAGAGAAGTAGATCATCTCTTTTAGATCAAGTCTTTATAAATCTCTAATTTCTCTTCCTTTATCTCTTTTACTTTCCACTTACTTTTTACTTTAAATTTTCGCTGCATATTCAAACAATTTTTTATAAAAAAAATTCGTACTATAATTTTTAAACCTCCATTATTCATCCCTTCCATTATTATGTTCGATTTATGTATCCAACCGAAATGTCTCAACAAAATGCTCTGGAAAATATGAACTTGAAAAAAGATATGGCTATCATCAACATAAACACTTCAAAATGTGATATTAATAGTAACGAGTAGTGTCACTTATATGTTTTAGTGCTAGCAATTAAGTGTGCTTAAATTTACGCATTTTCATGTTTTCTAGAGTCTTCAAAATTTCTAAATTTTTTCCTAGTCACTATTAGAATTTTAGTATTTGAATTAATTAAGAAATATTTTCCCTTATTTAGTAAAATATGTTTGATAATGTGAACTAAGTTTTTGCATATTTAAAATTACTCTCTAGCATCTTTTTTCAACCTTCTTAAGTATGCCAAAGGGATAGAAGTATACTCTCATAAGGAGTAGAGTAAACTTTTTACTCATGTGAGAGGGAGTTTAACCACTTCAAAATTTATTTATCAATTTTCTTTTTTACCACCTCCTTGAGAGAGATACCCTGTCATCATAAAAAGGGAGAATATGGATACATGTGATTGCATGTATAGTCAAGAAATGATCCAAGTCAACTAGAAGTTATTTAGTTCTGATGATGACAACACGTGAAGTCAAGCAACTGCTGAAGATAGATCAAGCGGTCAAAGATACTCAAGATAATTGATTAAAATATCCTCCTGAATCAAGCTATACTCATGAAGATATTCTTGAAAATCAAGTCAACATTACAGTTCAACGACATTCAAGTGAAGACTTCTATTTCAAGGGTCACTAGGGGTTTAACCTCTCAAACTCTTAGATAATGGTAATCAACATGATTATATCCCTAGCCTCATCAAGGCGACTCAAAGTTCTTATGTGATTCAAAACTAAAATATTTTGATACCAAGACTTCAAGCCTCATAGTTTTCAAAGTGAAAAAATGTGAAAGCTCGCCTAGTCGTGTACGTTTGAGTGAATAGTGTCTTATAAAGACACAAGAATATTTCTAAAAATACTACGGATAAATCACACACACACACACACACAATCATGCACGCACGCGCATACACACACACACACGCGCGCGTGCACACACACACACACAAACACACACATACACACGCACTCACGCACGTACACACACATATGCAACTCTTGATAAGTCTCTCATATTTTAATTGAATCACCAAGAAAAAATGTTTTTAAGGCCTAGCCAGTTGATAAGGAGAGAATCTGATTGATTGAAGGATAATTTCTAATTTAATAATCGATTAGATCTTTTGTCTAATCTATTAGATCATTCTTAGCCGAATTTAAAATCGTTTGAGACAGTATCTTAATGATTGATAATGGTTATATACATACATACATACATACATACATACATACATACATACATACATACATACATACATACATACATACATACATACATACATACATACATACATACATACATATATATATATATATATATATATATATATATATATATATATATATATATATATATATATATATATATATATATATATATATATATATATATATATATTAAAACCTTCCATTTGTATCCTTAAAAATCAACTATTTATGGTGTGTAATCAATTAGCCTAATCAATTCAAGCATTTATTTGACCCATTGATTGTTTCCAAATATACATACTATGCATTGATCTATAAGTAGAGAGATTATATATTACTTTTTCACTTCTAGAAAATGAGAATATACCAACATATGACCAACATATTATATTCACAACTCATGCATTCTAATACACACCCAAAGTATTCATGACATATTAATGGTCATGAGTGACTGATCTCAGAAAAAGGGACATGAGACTTGATTTTCATTAATTAATTTCATGTTGATAAGGAGACATGAATCTTAATGGTTAGTCAATTGGTTTTATCAGACGCCACATGCTTGCGACTCTGACTAGCTATGCGCTGGTAGGGTTGCCAATTAGTGTACGTTACATGTACACACCATAAAGTTTAAACCAGTAAATATCAAATCATGAATAACCCACCTATAATCCTAGCCTAACCCTATAAGGAAGGAAAAAAATTCTTAAATGAGGTTATAATATCACTCGGTAAAACAACTATCATCCATAACCACCGAAAGATCATATACCATATGTTTGTGTTAGTCATATTACAAGTGACAAACAAGTTTAAGATCGAGTCTAAAAACCCGACACATAACCCGCAAGAAAGAACAAAAAGATCTAGAATGACCATTCACATGCAGATTTTCTCTAGTTTGGATCTTATCTTAGAAAAATTGTCAAGAAAAGAATGTCACTTTCAAGGGAGCTCAACTGCATTAAATAGAAGCCACAATAAAATCGAAACTAAAAGGGGAGGTAGATATGGAAAATGAAACTCAAATATTACAATAGGTAGAAACGATAATGTAAACATCACTCTCTCCAATCGACCAACTACAGTGGTTGATCTTTATTGAGAGGATAACTCTATGGATAGTCAGGACTATACCATCCACCAAGCCTTGTTGATAGTCAAAAAAAGACATTCTCCATTACAAATTCAAATCATGGCCAAATCTTTTCATCTGTACCAAAATTCATCCACCTTCTATTTTTTTCACAGTGATCAAAAAATATGTCAACAATGTTAGATGTGAAGTTAGTGTTAATAGTGTCACATCGAACAATATATCTTATGATATAAATATAAATTTATAAGTGAAGACTATACACCATGATAAAAAATTTATATTAAATAATATATGATTTGAACATGTGTTTATAAGTAGGGATAATTTTTACTCTCAAAAACAATTTTATATGGTTGAATTACTCCAAACCATATTTCTTACCGTATACTACCTCCGTCCCAAATTATAAGACGTTTTGGACATTTCACACAAATTAAAAAACTTAATTATTATTTTATGAGAAAGACAAATTATATATGAGTTTACAGTAATATCTTCATAATTACATAAGAGAGAAAAATTGAAAGAATTAAAAGAATAAATAATAATAAACACTTGATGGTAGATTAGGAAAAATGTCATTAATATTGCATTGAGAATGTAAGATGACTTATGTTAGAAAGATCTTAAAGTCCCACATTGGTAGAAGATAGAGTATTGAAATAGTTTATATAGAATGTCACCTCTCACCTTACAAATTGGTTTTGTAAGATTGCGTTAGGTCAAACTCTAATAACTTATAATTTAGAACAAATTTTTTTAACAAAGTAACGTATAATTTATAACACATATAGTAGTTTTATAACCAGCTTAACTCCAATTTAAAAAATATAATATACTAATTTGATATCTTCTCTTTCTATTGTTATCTTTAATTTTGAGGGTGTTTCTTTGTTTCCATAGGTACCGTATGTTGGTGGTTATAATCGTGCAAGTTCACTGACGACTTATATACCATGCACGTAAAGTTGAAAGAAGCATACGTTTATACGTTTGTCCCGTGAATGGGAGGCATACGTTTTGTTTTTCCTTACACGGACATGCCGTGACAACTCATCAATTCTTCATTTGAATTGCCAAGATAGCAGAAAACCTCAATTTCTATAATTTATCCTATTTTAGATTCTACCATTAATATCCCATTCAATTCACCCCATTGTTACGAGATCTAAGTTTGATACCAAATAATTTATGAATGAAATTTTATTAGATAAACAATTCCGTCTAAGGTTTTGTTTGACACACACATAAACCAATTATCGTGTATCTTACAATAAATTTTAAATGCATTCTTGATAAGAGATATCACTATTCAAATAAATTTTAAATGCATTCTTGATAAGACAGAGTGAGTAATATTTAAGAATTTTTTATCTTTTATCAATTTTTTCAAATAGAAAGAATGTTGATACTATTTATAAGAGAAAAGGTTGCTCTTATTTATAAGACAAAATTTATATAGTATACCAGATACATTTCAAAAAATCAACTTTCTTTTATAATATATATATATATATATATATATATATATATATATATATATATATATATATATATATATATATATATATATATATATATATATATATATATATATATATATATAACTAAAATAGAAAAAAAAGAATAATTTAATACTAAATCTTCCTTGATATATATGATATTTTAATAATTCTTCACATATATTATTATTTTTTTTATGAAAAATAAATTATGTGTTATTAAATAAATGATATTTCTTAATTATAGTATGGAAAAGAAAGATTGGAATAATTTTAAAAAGAGAATAATTCATGATAAGACATTATATATTAGAGAAAGCTCTATTAAGGACATCAAATAGATATGTCAATTGTAGTATTTTTGCCATTTTATAATGAATGATTCAGTTTACTTTTTCACGTAGATTAAAAAAAAGAAATAAATGAATAAAACAGAATGATATTTTTACTAAAGTACTCTTATTATATATTGAGAATGATAAAAGTAATATTAATTAAATGATAAAATTGAAAAAGATGCATTGAAAATTAAAATGGATCATTCATTTTAAGACACTCTTTTATTCTAAATGAGTCGCTCATTGTAGGACGGAGGGAGTAGTAGTTGGATTGGATGAAAGGAGGTGTATTTACAAGCTATATGTCCGTGCTTGTTAACGGAAGCACTACTCAGGAATTTATGGTTTCGAGGGGCCTCAAACAGGGAAATTCCTTGTTACCCTTGTTATTTTCTATAGTGGCGGAAGGTTTTGCGTTTTTGGTCAGTAAGACATCAAGGCTGGGTATTTTTTGTGGATTCAAAGATCACAAGGATGTGAATCATAATTTATTGCAGTTTGCGGACGATATTATTCTTGTGTGTGACACATCATGGTCAAATATATGGGGATTGAAGGCTATTCTTAGAGGTTTCGAATTGGTATTGGGGCTGAAAATTAACGCGTCTAAAAGCTGTTTATATGGGATTGGTGTGGAGGGTTCGTTCATGATTGCGGCATCTCATTTGTTAGCTTGCAAAATGGAAAGTCATCCTTTCAAATTTCTTGGCCTCACATTTGGTGGTAATCATAGGCGGGTATCGTTTTGGAACCCGGTCATCAAGAGTCTCAAATCCCGTTTGTCTTCTTGGAAGGGCGGGTTATTATCCATTGGTGGGAGGGTTATTCTATTGAACTTTGTCTTGGCAAACATGCTTATTCACTATCTTTCTTTCTTTAAAGCGCCAGTTAAGGTTGTTACCCATATCATTGCTCTTCAAAGGAGATTTCTTTGGTCTGACCTGACAGAGAAAAAAGGATTGACATTGATTAGTTGGAAAATAGTGTATAAAAACCAAAGGATTTGGATGGATTAGAGGTTAAAGAAGTGGGAGCTTTTAACATCGCCTTGCTCTTCAAATGGCTTTGGATACTTTTTTCGAATAAACACGCAGTGTGGAGTGGACTACTCAAGGCCAGGTACGAGAATTCATCAAGCAGAGTATTGTCTCATGTGGATTTTCTTGCACCTCGCAAAAAGCCAATCTAGTGGTGGGACTTGATGCTCTTGTTGACTCTATAGCTGAAGTTCATTTCTCAAAGAATGTTTCCTGCAGGCTCGATAATGGCAGCGACGTTTCGTTCTGGTACGCTACATGGTTTGGAAATTCTGTGTTTTATTCCATATTTCCTGTAGTGTTCGAAGCATCAACCTTTAAACTTGGTACAATAAAGGATTATGAGAATTGGGTGGGGAATGTGTGGTCTTGGAATCATGGTCTTTTTCCTTCGTTGGTAGGTGGAGTATTAGAATGCGAACTAGTAGACCTCATGGGCATTCTGCAGGAGGTCCATCCAAAACATGATGCAGCTAACTATTTTGTATGGTCTATTGTTATCGTCAGTGTATTCACTGTTAAGTCTTCCTATGGTTCTTGCATGGTGGATGTTGTTGGACAGGCTACCTACTCGTCAAAATCTGACGTGCAGAAGGATTATTATGAAGACCATGACAGAGTTTTTTTTTTTTTTGTTTTCGAAGTGAGGAAGCCAATAATCACTTATTCTTTTCTTTTCCTAAAATATCTCTGGTATGGAAGAAACTAGCGGTTTGGGTTGATGTTCCTTGTCTAGTGGAGCAGGAGTGTTACTTTCATTTATTCGAATGGGCGGTTGCAATGTTAGGGAAATGTGCTAAGCCTAAAACTTACATAATCTGGTTCATGTCATGATGGTGTATTTGGTTATCGTGGAATCAAATTTTATTCAATGATGAGGTGTGTAATTCAGATGTAATAGTCGATAGAATTACTCTATCATCTTGGTGGTAGTTGCCTCTTAAGAATAAACATAAACTTAAAATTACTCTATCATCTTGGTGGTAGTTGCCTCTTAAGAATAAACATAAACTTAAAATTACTCTATCATCTTGGTGGTAGTTGCCTCTTAAGAATAAACATAAACTTAGGTGTTCTTATTATGACTAGCTCAAATGCCCTCTTGGTGTTTTGTATTATTTTATTAAGGGTTGAAGCTATTTTTTCCACTGGTTTTTTGTATATTGGGTTGGAGTACCCCTAATACTTTCTATTAATATATGAGTGTTTTATTATAAAAAATAAAATAAAAACATTTATAATTGAATCCTACAATTATTTTTCATTTTTTAATTAACAAAAGTAATAAACTCAAACCAATATTCTTGTACTTTGATTTATCATTTTTTAATACAAGTGAAATGTTGTACTTTGATTTATCATTTTTTAATACAAGTGAAATGTTGAACAAAAGCAAAACTAAATGTACTAATAATAACTCCATATCTAGAATAAAGACGTTGTAGTTTTCATGACTTGACTATGAAATCAGTATCTTTTCAGTAAAGACAAGAAGAAAAGAAAAATAAATATATCTATTTTGCAGGGCAAGTAAATGGCAATACGTAGAATCTGAAACATTAGGTGGCGTACACATCGTAGCAACTTTTGAAACCAATAATAATAAATTTATGGTACTTTTGATCTCATAATACGTTGGAGTAGGTCAAATTATATCTATTATTATTGGTGATATTAATAATACGTACATTATACACATTGACGTACGTGTATATAAATTTGATAGTGGTTGGGTAAAGTGGTTCCCATTTAGAAAAAATGACAAACTGACATGTCTTGGCTTGCATGCAGCAGCAGCATGTGGACCAACAATCATGCCCAACCTCAGTGCTTTGACCCATGACTCACCAATGTACATCTAGACTCAATTTAATTGTTACTCAAACTTCTTACCATACTAATAACAATAGTAAAGTGTTTACATTTAAACTAATTCAAATAAAAAGTTTGAAAACTAAAAAAAAACGGATAATAATGAATGTGATCTATTTTTAAATTGATTTAATTTGAACCAAACTGCAAACATATATATATATATATATATATATATATATATATATATATATATATATATATATATATATATATATATATATATATATATATATATATATATATATATATATATATATATATATATATATATATATATATATATATATATATATATATATATATATATATATATATATATATATATATATATATATATATATATATTGCGTTAATTTATTATTAGTTGATATTTTTTAAATACTATATGCTAATTTGGTTAAATGTATTTATTTTAACTATTTTATTTGTTTGAATCATAATTGATGAGTTTTATTTTATAATATTAATGTTAAATATATTATATATATATATTATATTATATTATATATATATTATTTTAATGTATTTTTATAATATTAGTAAAAAGTTATAATTTATAATTTGATAATTTAAAAGTTTATCTAAATTAAATCTTATAAAATTAAATTAGATCTAATTTTTTAAACAGCACATCTAAAATGGAACCAAATCATAAATAATTTTATCTTTAAATTTAATAAATTTTGGCTTCAAAATAACTCAACCTGTACCGCGAATATCCCTTAAAAAAATTATATAGAAATCTTAATTAGTTTATGATCTGACCTGATCAGAAGGGGATCTCGATATGGCCACGCGCTACTGGACGGCTACCTGTTCACCGGGGGTGAGAAGGAGGAGGGGGGGTGTACCTGCAAGACACTCCGATGTCAAAGTAAGAAGTTGGACAGAGTGGAAGCAATAGTACAGAAAAGGGGGCAAGAAGAGTTACCTGACCCTCTTGAGGAAGAGGGTATTTATAGAGAGACCCCAGCGCTGGGCCAACTGTCATTTGAGATGGGCTGGATGACCAGGCCCAACCCTAATGACTGCTAGGGCTTACGTGGCGTAGTGAAGAACAGGACGTGGTCTTCGCCCTAGTCCAACTGCTCCTAGATCTCCGGAAAGTGGGTTTGACCTGCTCTTTCGGAGGCGGGCAGTTGGTTGATGATGTGTCCCCGCGGAGGGGAGCACGTGGAGAATGTGCGCCGGGCACGTTGTTCTCCCCGTGGAGGGGAGCTCGCGAGATATCCCGGAGTACGTTGTTCTCCCCGCGGAGGGGAGCTCGCGAGATATCCCAGAGTACGTTGTTCTCCCCGCGGAGGGGAGGGACCATGGCCGCGCTTTGGTGAGCCGGGGACGGTTCTGCTCGTCCGGTGTGGTGGATGATGAAAGGTTGTTGGGATGTTACTTGTGTTCGGCGGCTTGCCCTGCTCGTCTTGAGGGATGCACGTGCCCGGCGTACCCGATTCGCTTGTTGGGCCGTACGCGGTATTGGGCCTGCCGAGGTTGGGCCCATACCGGAACAGTTTACATTAGTTTTATTTTTATATTTAAAAAATTTAAAAATGTACGAGTCTCACTGCTAAATTACTTAGAAAAAAACTAACTTTTAAAGTGATAATCCATTTAATTTAAAGAAGATAAATAATATTCTTACATTCATATTCTAGTGTTATATTATATTTCACTGTTTATCAATATATTAAATAGTAAAATATTATAATAATATTTTTTAAATACAATTTTTTATTTTTTATTTTTAAATTAAATAATATTAATATAAAATTACGTGATTTATCAATTTCATAATTTTATTCACTAACATTTTATATTTTATTAACCAATTTTGTTTACTGTTAAAAATTATTTTTAATATTTAGACGTTTATTAACCAACTTCATAACTTCATTAACCAATTTTTTACTTTTTATTAATTAACTATAATTTCCTACTAAAAATTATTTTTAATATTTGAGTGTTTATTAACCAATTTCATCGCTTCATTAATCAATTTTTTTACATTCATTAACCAACTTTGTCGCACTACTTAAAGTGATTGTTCACGTGCATTCTTCACGCATTGTTCACGTACTATTCACGCATTATTCATAAAACATATTTTTTTTATTAAAAAAACATTGTTCACCGTATAAATACAATAAACATTATATATAATATATGTATTTGGTGTAAAAATGAGTGTCAAAATAGCATTGTTGTTTAAAGAATTATTCGTATCATATGTTGTTTGTGAATATAAATATATAAATAATAGATAGATCAATAACAAAAATCTAATAAATTTAAACATGTTTCTAATATGAATTATGTTAAATATAATTTATGTAAAAAAATAATTGTCTTCGTATATAAAAATATCTTAAGACTATATATCTGATGTGTGATTATTCAAAAGATTTCAAATTCTATATTAATTAGATAAAATCTTTAAAGATTTTATATATAATAACATTTCTCAACTTACAAATCGATTTTATAAAATTGAGTTAGATCATCAATCTCTAATATTAGAGATGATGAACGGGAATGTCTGCCACGTTTAGGTCCGTCTCGCAAAAACCTGCAAAAAAAAAAAAAAATTAGAATAGATAGAACAAACATAGTTGAGAGTGTTAGCTTAAAACATTGGTCTGTCCCGAAAAAAAATGAGGATGGGGAGGACACGACATCTTTTAATTCTAAAACTAAAAAATATTTGTAAATGTTCGTATCCGTGAAAATCCGCATAAAAAACACGGCAGACACATTGAAGGGTACAAGTCTAAGATCTTAACATATTCTTCATTAAATTACAAGAAAAATATATTTACTCAACGAGTTGGCCTCGTTTTACCACCTCTATTTAATATAGTACTATTAAAATCTATCGGTTAGACTATAAATCGTCTTATATCTCTAGACCGTCTTATATCTCTGCATCAAACTCAAAAAAGTGTTGGATGTGAAACTGTAACGCAGAATTTTTAAAAATTTTATATAAAATATAAGTGTTCTCTTTTTGTAAAGTTGAGTTCAGCCTTATTTGACTAATAAAATCCCTTATCATAACGAAGTACTACTAAATTGAAACTTTTTCATCTAGCTATCCCACACCCAAAGCATCCATTCTTTTGTTTATTTTTATTGGCACCGTTTCTTTATCTTTTTATTATCCTATCTTAAACTTACAAATGTTAAAACCAAGGAATTCTCAAAGATCGATAGAGTTACAAGTAGTAATTTGAAGTAATCGATTGAAGGGTTTTATAAAGGAAACGTGATGACACTAATCAACAACACAAGCTATGTAATGCAATACAAGTTAAAGAAGCAATATATAGCTTAGTCAATACTCAATTACTCAACCATCGTTTAACTTACATTTAGAGGCATCACGTGCACATGGCCACACCAGTCACGAGGGTCCCTAACGATACCAAGTGGCATTTGGCAAATGCTTTAAGCAACAACATCCTCTGCATTTGTGATCTATATAGTTCAAACTTCAATCTCTTCACTTGGATCAGTGATAAGATATATATGAACAAAAGCATGCAAAGTGGTTTAAAAATGAAGTGATCTTTGTTGCTTCACTTGGTTAGTTTAGTTTTGATAAGTTTCTTAATGAATCCATCAGCGTACGGAATGAGGAAAGAGATTGACATTTTTGTACGTCAATTGTGATCATTATCATCACATACACATACTTAAAAAATTTAATGTAAATAATTTAAAGGTGGTCCATATTGGATCAACACTTGAAGTTAGATTATTTGAAACATCAATACTGTCATCAATCACGGTCCGTTTTTACCAAATACAAATGTTTGGGTGGTCACAAATATCTCAAATAAAACATTATTTAGAGATATAGCAGTCTAACATAGATTTACGATCTAATATATATAGACTCAGTCCACACTAAAATTTTATTTTAAATAGAAAATATTGAAGTTTTTTATAAGTCTATTTAATTAAAATTAAATTAAATTTCAAACTATAAAAATATCTTTTAAATTTATTAGATCGGTTTATTTAAATAAATATAAATAATTTTTGTATTATCATTGTATCATGTTTTATATTTGAAATTAAAATACATAAAATTTTGTCATTTTAAATAACTTATAAAAATAAGATGAAAACTCATATGGACAATGTTATAAATTATTTTTATAAATGCTCTTAAACAAATAGTATCACAAAATTTATGCTAATAAATAAGTTAAAATAAGTTAATGCAAATAAATTTTTAGTTTCACTGGTCTTTTAGTTTGTTAGTCTATCTAAACAATATTTTAATAACTTATTTACATATGTTTAGAATAAATAGGATTTTATGTAGACTAACATGCTAACAAAGCCTTAAAAAAATGTCAGACTCAAATCTAAAAATAAATCTACGACATGTTATACCTCAGCCTTAGGCTTCAGTTTTTTTTAGCATATCAGACTTAGGCTTAACAAAGTCTAACTCGACTCAACCTATTTTCACTCCTACACACATATATAAATGAGAAAAACTATTTTAACAAAAACGTATTTGCCCAAAATTTTTGAGTCAATTGTTATTTTTTCTGTTTCATAAAAAAATTATTTCATAATATTTTTTTTTATTAAAGACAATTTATAGAATAAAAAAGAAAAAACAAAAAGGAATCTGGGACGTAAAACATAAACGATCAAAAAGTTATAAAAAAACAAATAGTCAGACATGTCGATCTATAAAAAAGAATTCAAAAACACAAATTCTTCTTTGAAAATGTGAGATATCTTAAATTTAGAATAGCGTAGTGTGTAAAATATTATTTCATTTAATTTGCATTGACATCTAGAGCATACTTTGGAGTCATTGACGATAGTCAGACACGTCGATCTATCTCTAAAAAAGAATTCAAAACACAAATTATTCTTTGAAAATGTGAGATATCTTAAATTTAGAATAGCGTAGTGTGTAAAATATTATTTTATTTAATTTGCATTGACATCTAGAGCATACTTTGGGGTCATTGAGGAGTTTTTGGAAAATTGATTATGTTTTGTTCAAAATATCTTTAATTAAATGCAAGTGGGTTGGTAATAACATTGGTGTACAAACTGATGGGTTATGATTCACACAAGTTGGCCTTGACAAGGCAACTTATATGACTGAATCATACATCATGGCTAGCCAAGCAAAACAAGTGTTTAATGTGCGTGGCCTTTCTGACAAAATTTGGTCAATGTTTCTCCAACAAAAACACATTCTTTATAGTGATGAAAACCATAATTTAGATTTTGATATTTTTCGACTCCTTTTTACACAACATAAGTGCCTACTTCATATGAAGAAGTTGATAGAGATGATATGGATGTTATTCATAACGATCATGAAAAAGGCATATGATAAAATTAATAAGTAAATATTTTTTTATTACTTATTCATAATTTATTGTGTGTTATAATTTTTAAGATTATTTACTAACAAGTATTACTAGTTGAAATTATAGGTGTTTAAAGTCAAGACACCAAGAGATAAGACATGTTCCTCACGTTATAGATATTATTTGATGTAATGATGTTATACTTTATTGTAGGTTGTTTGTGCCATTTTAGATTTGATGTAATACACAAATTTTGGTTCTTAATGAAATTTCTTAATTTTGATGTAATACAATTTTTGAGTCATTTTAGTTGGCAACAATGGTTTTGGTTAACAAATGATTTATATTGTTGTTTCTAGTATATATACGATTCGCAAAAATACAACTACAAAAATTAAAGAATTTGTAAAATCAAAACATTTATATTTAAAATATACAAATTATTTAATCACAGTTGATTCTTTCAATTGTGGTTACATGTAGCATGATATCCAGATTAATAAATGTCAAAAATGGCATTACTAGGTATCGAACCTTGAACCTTTTGGTTTTTAACTACGGGTGTTTATTACAATTTTGGTGATATGTAGCGTGTTTTCCAGCTTATTATCACAACCAATACACCATGGTTGTAGGTAGCCAACTTACGATCAAACACTACTTTACCGTTGACCATCAACCGTAATTATATCTCTTTCTCAACCGTTATGAAATGTTTTATCCGTAGTAGTAGTTGAGTAATTTCAAAATTATCTAACAACTTATTTACATAATTTTTTATAAGCAAAGATATATTATAAGGGAGTATTAGGGGTACTTTAATCCATCAATAGAAACAGAAAGAGAATATGAATACACGGAGTCTTTATAAACAAAGACCCAGAAAATTACACCAATCAACCCAAAGAGCATTTCTATTTTAAAAAAAAAAAATAGTAAATGATTCATATGATCTAATCTTAACTAGGCTCACAATCTGTTTGACATTTACAAGACACTCTGAAAAGAGAACACCAATCCTTCTTGACCAAAGAAACCAACACACCCAAGACCAAAAGAAACAACTCAATTTCCCTAAGCTTATTGATTCTAAAAAGAATCTAAATTAATCCCATCGCTCAATCGATTTTAAAAAATGCTCAAGCCTTATGCATCTCAACTAACTACAAACTTGATGCCACACTTTAATGCTTTGGGGAACTGCTGAGCCAAAGATTTTTCACCTAACTACTTGTATTTCCAAAATTTAATACACGGTACTATAAATAAGATATTTCACGACGAAGATATTACCTCGAACATTTAAAAACCGAGGGAATATATCCTAGGAACATGATGTTCTATTTTAATATATATATATATATATATATATATATATATATATATATATATATATATATATATATATATATATATATATATTTCTTTGTTTTTTGAAAAAATCCAGGGGAATAAGTTGTGTGTGTGTGTGTGTGTGTGTATAGATATTTCACTGAAATGACTTTAGTATCACTGAAATGGCTTTAGTATCATTGAAATGGCTTTAGTTTCTTGTGATCATTTGTTTTTCTATTTTGATCACTGAAATGTTGTTAGCCAGTATGTTTCTTTATTTAGATAGTCATGGCCGATTCGACAAGCACCTCCCATACAACATTTGTTGCAACCAAAATCTTCACATCGTAAGTTATAACATGTTGTGAATCTTATTGTGAATTATGATAAAATTCAATATCAATTTGTGAGGCAAAGAACAATAGCAACCAAAATAAATGACCTACAACAATAATAATCCGTACACAGATAATATAAAAGAATAAGGCAAGAAAAAACCGAAGGTTTGTTTACCCAGTTCGATCAAACGATCTACTCTGTGAGAGATAGCAGCTCTCCAATTCACTATACTTAGAAAGTTGTTACAAGAGATTACAAACGAGTTACAAGAAAATAGTCTTCGCCTTCAGGTTCCCAAGAACAACCCTGAAGGCGCCCAAGAACAACCCTATTTTCTACCCAAGTATTTCTCTACCTCTCTAACTCTCAATATATGAATCACTCAAACCCAATGTGTAATCCAAGATTTTCTTTGTGCATAGTTGAAACCTTGTGCTATACCTTTAAACCCTTGGTCTCCTTTGTTGGTGAAAACTCTAAGATAGTCACACACCAAGCATATAAGAGATACATATTTATAATAGCAAATATCCAACAAACAAAACTCAAAATCACATGGTTCCATGGACCGAATTGAAAAAGCCCAAAAAATAAAAAACAATATTCATCGTACAGACAACACTATTCACCTTACGGACGTCACTATTCATCCGTACGTATAACACTATTCGCCGTACAGGCAATACTATTTACTGACCTATTTTTTTTCTCAACTTTTCGTTCGACTTTCTAAAACTTCCAATTTTCGCGATAAATGCAATCTCCAAAATATGTTTTCTTTTTCTTCATCAACAAAGGTTTTAAGGTACATTTACAATATAACAATATTTTGTATATGTTTTAATTATGTATATGATTGTTTTATCATTCTTATCATGAATACTTTACCAAATTTAAGGTTAACATTAGTAAAAATAGGTTGAAGACTCTAACAGATGGGGTTACTATTCATATTATCTATAATAAACATTAGCACATAATCTAATTGAAAGAAACTTAATGAAAAATTTCATTCAATTTACTAATATTACATGATAAGGGACAATAAACATTAACTTCAACTTAAAATCAACATTCAAACATCCAAAAGACATAGACAAACAAACCCTAAATCCTCATTCATTCCTTCCAGCATTCTTCTTTCTTGGTTATCTCAGCAGCCTAACGTACAAAATATATGGAGCAGAGCGGTAATGAAATAGCAAGAGTCTCCAACCTTAAACTTTTTTGCTTTGCATACTCATACCAACCATAGCCTAGGTACTTCTCCATATGTGGCTTGTTTCCTTTGAGAATCTCACATTTGTGGAATGTCATATTGTTAAGGTCGACCAAGGTGGGGGCATTTCGGTTCACACGTAGACCCCTCCTAATAATCTCAGCTGGAAAATGCCATATATTTAAATGTTTTGTCAGTTTATACATAAAAAAATAAACAGTTGCTAAAATGAAAAACATATAGATGGAACATGATTTGCAATATATTATATAAATTATCATCAATACATTCGCCCCCCCCCCCCCCTTTAAAGCCCTTGCGATCTCTTTCTCCGAATACAAATATGTTGCCAATTCTTCTACATTTACGTTCTCCTGTGCTACATTGGGTTGTTCTACATTCACATTCCCCTGTTTAGCTTAACCATGTATTGAATTCTTCTCACCCCTGTTGATTTCAGGGAACATATCAGCTGCTTGAACTTCATTTGAAAGTTGTGATTGGTTCACTTTACTAACCCGTCCACCTATTATTTCCATGATTTCGTTTGTGTGAAAAGATGATACACTGGAAATTTGAAATGGTCAATCTCATTGAACTAGATTAAAACATGTTAGGTTAGACAAAAATAAAAAATTATTTGACAAACATAGGTTTGATATGTAACCTGCTGGACGAAGAAGACATTGAGAAAGTGATTTTAAAGGTTCTGAATCTGATATTTTGATAGGTATAATGAGGAGGTGGGAGACCTTGATTATATATATATATATATATATATATATATATATATATATATATATATATATATATATATATATATATATATATATATATATATATATATATATATATATATATATATATATATATATATATATATATATATATATATATATATATATATGTATATATATATATGTATATGTATATATATATGTATATATATATATATATGTATATATATATATATATATATATATATATATATATATATATATATATGTATATGTATATATATATGTATATATATATATGTATATATATATATATATATATATATATATATATATATATATATATATATATATATATATATATATATATATATATATATATATATATATATATATATATATATGTATATATATATGTATATATATATATGTATATGTATACATATACATATATATGTATGTATATATATATATATATATATATATATATATATATATATATATATATATATATATATATATATATATATATATATATATATATATATATATATATATATATATATATATATATATATATATATATATATATATATATATATATATATATATATAGACACACACACACACATATACACACACAGATATACACATATTACTTCCAAGTTACTTCTTTATGTATGTAGAATCAGTAACAAAGTTATTTGATATTCCTACCTGCTACACTCAACTTTATTGTTTTTAAAGTTTACATTGGCTCCTGAATCGGTGTAGGTAAATAACATCATGATTTCAAGTAACTTTATGGAATTAATAAGCCTCATAATGTAATAATTTATTTAGTATCAACCGTTAATAAAGTAAATCACATTTTTCCACCATCACAAAGTTCTACGTGTGACCATTCACCTCTACCATTTGACTTTTTCACTTCAGAAATGAATTGTAACACTTATGTCATATCTTAAACTTATATTATACTATTGTGAATCAGATACCTTGAAACAAAGTATAAACGGTTTCTTTATGATCAAGAAACACACAAGGGTTAGGGTTAACAAAGATAACAAGGTAAAACAACAATGAACAACAAAGATTGGTTATAAACTGCTATTCTTTCCTTCCTCTTAGAACAAGATTACAAGTATACAAGAATAACAAAATAACCTCTCTCTCTCTCTCTCTCTCTCTCTTGAAATTAGGATTTTATCTTTCTATATTTCCTTATGCCAATATTGAGAAACTAACATCCTATTTATAACAAAAATAGCACACTAATCTAATGGGCTTTTTTCCTTATCGTCATATATTTCCCCTGCCAAATTGATAACTTATTTCTTATCTTCTCCAAGATGGAATTCCAATATGCTATTCTCCTAGGATTTTCTCAACTATATTTCATTTTTCATCAATCTTGATAAGCCTTTTGCTGTAATTAAAAAAATTAAAGCGGATAGAGGGTCCCCCGGCCTAAACCCCTTTTCAATCCTAAAATCAGCTGTATGACTTCCATTTATTAGAATTGGCATAAAACTAGAAAGAGGATTCAATAATATCACACCACACAACCTCATTTTCAATAATATCATAGTAGTATCACTTACCGCACCACTTCATTTTCAATAATATCCCAGCAATTCTTGAAAAAACAAATATTGTAACCATTTTTCCCGAGGTTTATTTCACCATCACACTTCCTCACCACTTCTTTAATTTTCTCAAACAAAAAACAGATTCGAGGAATATTGAATCTTCACTTGAAATAGCATTAAACTACACTTCATCAAGATTAGGCCTTTTATACCTCTTTCTTCAAATCCATTTTTAAAATGATTTATTGCTTCACTCTTAATATATTCCACCTGCTCTACTCTCCTCACTTTGTATCCAAACCCATAATCATGTTCATTCTAAACCTAACCTTCATTGATTTGTGGAAGAACTTAGAGTTTGACTCACCCTCCTTGATCTACTTGTATTTTATGAGAATACTTTTTCTTTCTTGCATTATTTTTCACACTTTACTTGTGGTCCTCGATCAACTTCAATCACTCCTCCTCGGAACCTACTACTACAAGGGTATCAAGCTCATTAATCTTACTCATAAATTCATCCACTTGTAAATCCAGAATTACAAACACATTCCTATTCCAAGATCTTAACTTCTCTTTGAGAAGCTTCAGGTTTTCTTTAAGAACAAAAATAGCCTTACTAACTACCACATTGGAGTTCCAAAAATATTTCACAAAGGATCTAAATTTCTGATGCTCAATAAAAATATTGAAGAATTTAAACGGCTTTGGGCCCCAGTTAAAATCCCTTCTTCTAATCAAGTAAGAACTATGGTCACATAAATCCATAACTCCCACAAATTGATAATTCACTTTTCATTTGTCAACCAACCCATCAGATATGAAAATCTTGTCCAACCGGCTCATTACAGTGCAATTAGTCCTAAACCACATAAATTTACCCCCTAAAAGAGGTACATCAACAAGATCAAGTCTATCTAAAAGCCCTCTAAATTAACTCATCTCACTTCTATTATAGTGAATGTTTATCCCTTTCTGTTCCTCCACCTTCTTAATTGAGTTGAAATACCTAGCTACACATTAATCTCCTGCTTGAAACTTAGATTTATAATCCAACAACACTTTTCAAAAAAATATCTCTTCAATTGTATGTTATGAGAAGCATAAATATTCACAATATAAATTCCATTATTCCTTTAAAATGCATGAATTCCCACAAATACCTCTCCAACAGAACTAAACTTTAGAGAAACAATACCTAATTTCCATATTAACAGTTATCTTACAGGTCTTATATTATTAGCTTTTGACGTCCATTCCACATTTTCCCTCCCCACAAAGACCAAACAGTTTTATCATTCATGCTCAACAATTTCGTCTCTTGAAGCAAGTAAACCTCAAATTGGTCTTTCCTAATTAATTTTCAAAGCCCCTATTTCTTCAATGAAATTATTAACCCCTAATATTATAGGATATAAAATTCATTGAAGACCTTTAGATTTTGCTTTCTTTTGAATCCTACCCTCAACACCTCTTACTTTCAAACCTTTTAGTGCTTCTAAGTGACACCCAATTCCATCCCCTTCATTAATCCATGACTCAACATATTTTTCACAGATTTGTAATACTTGTCCAAAATCTCGTATTACCTTGATTCATATCTGAATCTGATGTAGATTCACAACACAATGTCGAGTGATGACAATTTGTTATTACATGATTTTTATGAAAATTTGCAATGAATTTGATGAAATTTCAAGTTAAAGATGAGCTAAATATGAAGAAGTATTAATAAAATGAAGAATTCGAAGAAGCAGAGCAAACCCAAGAAATCGGGAAGAAATTATGAAGAAACGAGCAATTTTCAGCATAATTTACATCATGACATCTATCCAATAAATTAATCATATATGGAGTTCCGTAACTCGTTTTGACGTGGGATTTTTTGCAAAATGAAGCTAATAGAAATATATACATTCTATAATAATCAAGTGTGTGGTGGAAAGTATCGTGTACGCGGTGGAAAAGTATCACACACAATTAGCTATTTTATGGGCTTTTCTGACGCATTTTGACTGCTTTAAAAGGGGAATTTTTATGCTTTTTCAAGGGTTCTGAACTTTACCCGAAATGGGGCGAATTTCTACACCAAAAGTGATGATTTACAACACCAGAAGGCATATTTGGAGAGCATTAGAAGCTATTGAAATCCAATTCTTCAAGGGAAATCTTATGTAAATCTCTTATTATTATTTGGTATTGCAAGTTAAATTATGAGTAGGTAATTCTCTCTAGGTTAGGTTGTGTGTGATGAAACTTTTTTAATATTGTTGGATGATATATTGATTTTACTTTGTATGAATCCTTTGATCTACAATCTTATTCAATTGTTTATTATTCTTAATGCCTTTTACGTGAGATACTCTTTTAAATTGATTTTGGGCACATAAGAAAAACTGACCATTACTCTATGTGTTGGACCTAGGGAAATTGTTGTACTTAAGTTGGTTGAATAGGAATAAGAGGCTTCGAGTAGTGGCATGTGGAATTAATATTCTATGCATCGTCTAATCATGCTTACGTTGGTAGATTAGGGATAGGAAAATTCGAGTAGTGATTAGTGATATTTTCTCAAGGGATTGGTTATAACAATTTTGTTAATTCTCTGTAGGATTATAGTGATAAGAATATTCATGTAAGGCTTCAAACATCAACACTAGAGAAATAGGGGATTAAATACACAACCATACCACTTTTGTAATTCTGTTTGAACACTTTATTAACTTTTTCGCGTTGCAAATTGAACCCCTCCCCCCCCCCCCCCCCCATTTTACTATTTTATTTACATTGCATGAATTTGTCTTGTTAAATAGCAGTTCATATGGATTCAATATTTTTTTATTATTACGGTATTATCAGTACATTTGCCAAGAAATCATCAACGAGCCTCCCAAAAAAAATGTTATTGACGAATCTAATTGGAATGATATTAAGGTTTCGTTGGTTAGAACTCTTTGGTGGCCTCAACTATGAAAAATGTGATGGTTTGCACCACCCTTCCTCTTGCAAGCTTCCCTTAGTTGAAACATTAGCCAATTGTTCGGCCTTATTTTATTTCTTAGTGGGATCTTAGATTGAAATAATAATTGACCCATATTGACTATCTTATTAGGCCATTTGACTTTCCTATTTAGAACTATTCATTGAAATTACCCTACTGGATATGCCTTGAATCTCGTCTAATTTTTTTAAAATATTTTTTAGACTTTCCCACCTTGATAGCTAATATGTTTGACATTTCACCATCGACTTTTATTGGTACCTTTCTAGCCTCCAATTTATTTTGATTTGACTTTTCTAAAAAAGTTACCAACTTTCTTTTTGTTGACTTTATACATAACTCTACCTCAATGTTATCAACCACCATATCCTTGTAGCACTATTACTCCCTCATGTTCCCATTTACATCAACTAGATCAAAGTAAACTACCACAATTCCTTTTTCTTGATAACTTTTTATCATCTATGACCCTTCCTCCCTAGGTCTAAAAGTATCATTATTACAAACTATCTCGAAAATTGAGCCACCACCATCATTTTCGTCATCATTATCCTTTAGACTGTTTATATTAGAAAAGTCTTCTGATTCTGACTACTCTCCTTCCAAAATTGATGTCGTCGGTCAAACAATTCTTAATGATCATACGCATCCTCAACCACTTGAATACTTAATACCTCGTCGTTAATCTCAACATAAAATTTTTCACTCAACACCATGTTACATCATGTTCTCACTAAGATTCTAGTCATATAAACCAAACCTATAAGATTTTGGTAGCATAAGATTTTGCAGCTTTGTTGCACCAAGCGGTTTCTGTAAGGGATTTTGAAGGTTTCCATTTTAATGATAATTCTCAGTTTGATTCGTTACAATTTGCGGATGATACTATTTTGATTGGAGAGGATTCTTGGAATAACCTTTAGACCATTAAACCTTTACTTAGAGGCTTTGAGTTGGTGTCAGGGCTTCAGGTGAATTTGACCAAGAGCAAATTATTTGGTATTAACCTTGATTCTGATTTTTGCAGGCGGTCGCTTCTTTCTTGTCTTGAGGGTTTGGTTTGCTCCCCTTTGTGTTTCTTGGTATTCCAATAGATAACAATCCTATAGTAAAAGAGTCTTTGATTTCGATTGTTTCCAAGTTGAAAAGAAGGTAAGCATTTTGGCATAATAGATTTTTGTCTATTAAAGGTAGGTGGTTCTTCTAAATTCTATTTTACCCAATATTCACATTTTTTTCTTCTCTTTCTACAAGGCTCCCAAGGTTGTCATCAACAAGATTATTAACGTCCAAATTTCTTTTTTGTGGGTAGGGGTGATGTTTTTAAGAAAGTGTGTTGGGCGAGTTGGGATTCGATTTGCTTACCTAAGGAAGAAGGCGGTTTAGGGGTGAAACATTACGAACTGTTCAATCCTGCTTTGTTAAGTAAGTGGAAGTGGCAGATTCTAAATGATAATTCTTATTTGTGGTTTGACTTAATCTCTTGTAGGTATTGTGATGTAAAAGATGTGATTTTAGAGGGTCCGAGCCCGACTAACAAAGCGTTTTGTGGTGAAGGGACTTATGTGCCATTGAGAACTCTTTTGATAGTTCTTCTCATTCCAATATGTTCTCTTCCTTAATTTCAGGTAAGCTTGGAAATGTGAATATTATAGATATTTGAAGACACCAATGGTGCATTTCTTCCTCTTCTAATGCTTTGTTTTGTTCTTTATATTGGTTGTGAAATTCGACTTGCTTGAAAGTTGTCGATGCAAGATTTTGGCATGTCATTTTTTGGTGTGGAATATTGGTCTTAATGGGGCGCTCTTGTGTGATAGTTATGATTTGCTTTTAGATGAGTTGTTAATGATTTTGCAAGGGGTAAAGCCAATACCTCTTGAAGAAGACCATTTTGTTCTGTGGAGACATGCATATGGTTTTTTGGTTAAAGAATGTTATAAGAAGATTCGTGAGTCTTGTTTTTTGGATCCTCTTAAAGCTAAATTAATAGACTATTTATGGAAGACCAAAGTTTCTAGTAAATTTTTCATTTATGGTTGAATATTAATTTTTAACAAGTTGCCTACAATGATGGAATTGTCTAAGCGGGAAATCATTGAAGATGTACACAATTTGATTTGTCCCTTGTGCTTTATGAAAAAGGAGGATGTGAAACATTGTTTTGTTCTTGCTGTTATTCTAAATTTATTTGAAACAATTTTTTGTGTGGATTGGTGTTGATGCCTTGTCTCTTGGTAATTCTTTGCTAGTTAGACTTCTAAATTTAAATTCTTCTTTTTCTAGGTGATTTTTTGGTCTTGTTTTTTGTTGGTCCATTTGATTTTGTAGGAATTCTATCCTTTTTAAAGATAGTGTTCTTGTTAATTTAATGTGTTGAGTTATATTAAAGCCTTATCTTGAAATTGGTTTAATGCCTTTGGGAGACACATTTCTAAAGACGATTAGAATCTCAGAATTTGTTGGGAGTAGTCTTTTCTGACACCCTTGGTGGTTTTTTTAAGTTTATTGTTAGTTTGTGTTTTTCTTTTCTCTTTATATCATTTGTTGTATAAGGATGAGCACCCCTAATATTTATTTTTAATGCCAAATTATCCCTTATAAAAAATTAAAAAAATCATAGCTTCATATTCTTTTGTAATAGATAATCATCTCTTCCTTAACTTTCACAAATTCCAAGACGACAAAACACTTCTTTTAAACAAATTTAACAATGTTACATTCATATGATATAAGAAAAAATTTAAACTCTATATCTAAGTGCTCTTGATCTCTATACAATTTTTATACTTGTCCAAATTATTGGAACTCAAATTTTATTTTTTGTTAAAAAATAATGATTTCACTTAATGAAAACTATAAATTAAAGTATATTATTATCATATATTGGGGGGCCAACTTTGGAGAAAACCAGTAGAATTTGAAAAGAATGTGCATGCATGGCAAAATGTGCGCGCCTCTATCATGTATGGCAATTATATGGGCACGTAGTTAACCTTACCTATTTGGGATGAAAAGGTTGTGTTGTGTGACATACGAAATACAACACATCGATCTTTAATATTTTATCCTTTTGCACCCACAAAATTGTGCATAGCCTGTGATTTCTCTTTCAAACCTGCTAACAGATAAATGGTCCATCATCCACATGTATTCATATTTTGATGGCTATATATCCTTGTCAAAATATCATATGTAAGATTTTATTTTCCAAAATATCATAGGTAAGTACTTTCTTCATTAAATCAATTTTTTTCTCGGTATTCTATATGCAACTTGATGAATGTCCGATTCGCTATAATTCCAACATTCAATTTTGACATTTTGTGTGCAATTGTACACTTTTTTTTTTACGTTTAATTTTCTAGTTTCCTATATTGACACGTACTTTGAAAATTTATTAGTGGTGCATCTGATTTTATAAGAACCATATAATAGATGGATACTAACTATCTTTTGTTTGATGCATACTGACTAGACAAAATAGATTTTAAAAAATTGAATAAAAATAAGAACTTTTATTTCATATTATATTTTTTGAACAACTTCTTTCCTCAATCACAAATAATAAAAATGTTTAAGTATGATTTTTTTTAAACTTTATTTAGAATTTTCTCTCCCCTCGTCTTTTTCAATAATTTATAAATATTAATATTTATATATTAATAAAAAAATAAATGATTATATATTTTATCAAATATATAAATAAAATAGCGTAAACAAAATGTCTTTGTCCAACCTTCAAATACAATATATAATATTATATTAAAAAAAATATTATACCGAACCATCTCTTACAATATATAATATTATATTAAAAAAAATATTATACCGAACCATCTCTAATTTTTAAAAATTATTTAAAGTTTGCAGAACCATCTCAAATTTTTAAAAATTATTTAAAAAACATTTAATAAAAAAATAGAATAGGCATTCAGAGTCAAAAATATTCTTTGTATTCTATACAAATCACACATTTATTTATAAATATATAATATAAGAAATATAAGAATTTTAAATATCTATTTTTAAAATATGATATAACAAATATAAGAATTTTAATTAATTATATATTTCATATTATTTTACACTATAAATACATATTTTTACACTCTATATTAGTAAAATTAATCAAACACATCCTGGGACAACATAAAACACTGCTGCGTGTTCTAATATTTAACTACTATTTTACTTCTTTCTATAGAATGAATACTTTTCTGAAAGAATAAGGTTCAATTTAATTTGCAAAACACTATGAAAAAAACTTAACAAATCAGATCTCAAAATTGACATAATACGTAAATCTTTCATATGTTGTGTCTCTTAAACTTACCTTGTCGTGAAAATATTCCTTCAACAACCCTACCTCAGTAAATTTTACTTTTATCCAAAAGAAAAAGCACAATGCGTCTCAAGCAAGAATGCAAACCGTAATTCATTCCTTACAAAGATAGAAAAAATGTACTATATAGTCACACAAAAAAGCAACAGCAGCTGTAATATTCTAACATATATAACGGTCGTAATCACGATTAACTGTTTATTATAAATATAGAAAACAATAATAATAATAATAATATCGATATTGGTATTATTATATACTAAAATATTTGTGTCGGTACTGTTTTCACTGTCTTTAGACGGTTTTTTAAAACCCTATGATGTTTAATTCAAATTGAAGAAGAAAAAATAGAGTCAAGAATGGAACAGATAAACATATAATGTGTTTGGGACACTTAGCACATACTCGTCTTAAAAAGAAATCTTGCGTGGCATGTGAAACAAGTGACAGCAGAAGAAAAAAAACTGTTGTACGTGGCATGTTTAGACAAGTGCCGTGCATGAGTGATAGGGAACAACTTATCTGTCGAGAAACCTCCCAACAAAAAATGGGTCCTACGTTATTACTCTCCTTAACTAGCAATTCAGATTCTGTAAGAAAGAGTGAAAAAAAGGTTCTAGTTTGTGTTTGTGAAATTGCATACTCTTTGGATTTTTGGACTTTACTTGGATTGTTGTCTTAGCTTACCTTTTCATTTGCCATACTATCTCCCAACAAACAAGTTACGTTGATTAGGTGTTTGTGGTGTAGTATTCAAAATAGTACCAATATCCATCACTTCATTTCCACTTCAATAAATTAAATATCATTGTTTATCATTAAAAATATGAAATGAAATAAAACAAGAGAAAGGGGAAAAGAGAAGAAAAAAAAGGCAGATGCATATCTTGTTTATGACAAATGGAACACACTAACAGGAATTTTTCTTTTATGCAAACCTCATCTTTTGTGTTGTTTATTTTTATATAAAATCCTGATTTTAAATGAGCCAACATTAGTCAACAATGAGATTGGTTTTCTTTTTATTCATCGGTCTTATGATGGAATATCAAGTCTTAAAAAAAACAAAACATTATTCACTAGGTATCTAGTCATCATCCTACTGTTATGTTTGGATAATTTAAAAATAACGGAGCGGAACGAAATGAAATATTATTGAGTGGAATAGAATGGAACGGAATATAAACTTCATTTTACTGTTTGGATATTTTACAACAGAGTAGAACTAATATCTCATTCTACTGTTTGGGAATTGGACGGAGCGGAAAGTATTATAACTTTTTTATTCCATTTTTACCCTTTGCTACAGTATTGATAGATCCAACATTCTCACACTAAAATAATATATAAGTAATCATAAAAAAATATCAACTTAACACTTGAAAAAAATTAAAACATACAGTAATAAATTAAAATGTTCATAAATGAAACATGGTTATTATAACTTGAAATTGCAAAGACCAAGTGCACAATTTTTGATCAACACCATACTGGGTATTCATAGTAATTCATAAACAAAATCAAGTTTTGCTAAAATTAAATGATAAATATATGTCTATAGTAGATAATGATATCAAGTCTTGCTAATAAAAAAGACAAATATTGATCCATAATAGATAATGACTCTCTTCTTTAAGCATTCCACAAAACCTACAAAAATAAAATAAAATAAATTACACAAATATTTCATTCGTTAAAGATAAAAGGAAATACTCAAAAGTGATAAATAAATATGTTACCATTATCAAAAGGGATAGTCTGGAACAATGAGATGTAATATTTCCTTCCGCTTATCGATTGGAATTCCATTAAAAACTTTCAATGCATCGGCATTCTTAACAAGGTACATGTATACAAGAGGCAAAGAACTTGGTTCAACCCCAATCTCGACCAATTCAGCCCAAATATCTCCACCATTAGCATTTTTACTTTATTTGACCAGCTCCATGGAATTCATTTCAAACACATCAACCATTTTTTTGAAAGTTTTGGAAATTTCAATCATGCTTGTATCATCTTCAATAACCTTCTTTACTCGCTTCTTAGTCCTAGATGATGATACATCTTGAGAATTGGTAATAGAAGGCCTTGTAGGAGAATTGTTGAAATGATGTTCATCATCATCAAATCCCTCCAAAATAACTTCATTGGTTTCAACTAAGTGGTCTATTTCTTCGATAGTTATGCCATGACTTTTTCAACATTTGCAGCTTTTTTTGCTCTCATTTCAGCAGTTGTACCTTCATGCTCTCCTGTTGCTTGATCTTTTCCAAAAAGTTTGGCCAATTTATCATAAAATAATATTGGCTTGTTTTTCCATTCACCACCTTCGGGTTTTGCCTACACCAAAATAAACGAAACAATGCATCACTTAAAAAGTTTTTAATGAGTGAACTCAAATAAAAATAGTCGGGTGAGTGTATAAAACAATTATAGTAAATAAAACCTCAATTTGCTTATTCTAAACTTCATCTTCGGTAATCCACATATTTGTTGTTGAATCCCATCCAAACCCACTCAAGCCATTCTAGAAAAGGTCATAACAAGAATTGAACTTTGTTTTGATGTGTTTCATGTGATCTTTAATTTTTTCTTTGGAAATTGGTTTGTCCGGAAAGTGAGTCTTCAATTCTTTAAGAATGCTATCCATAGCGCTTGTTGTCATACTATTATCATATTTATTTCCCAATGTTTGTTGATACAAATATGCATCAAGCAAAACTTCATCCATAGCAGTTGTCCAATTGCTTGTTTCTAGACTTTTGAGTTTCATCGGCCTCTTTAAACTTGCTTCCATGTCTATTATTAAAAAACACAATGAAGAATATAATAACTTATGCACAAATTCAAATGTAAAGGTTCATCATACACTAAAATTCATTCCACAAATTACAAATAAAAAATTTAATCCAAATAAAATTCTTCAAAACATTATTCATAAGAGTAACAAATCATTAAGAATAATTTTAATAATCTAGCCACATAGAACCAACAACATTATCTCTAATTGGCTCTCCGCTAATCATATCATCGTTTTCTTCTCTATGATCTTGATGACCCTCTTGAACATCTCTTTCGTTTGCAAGCTCATCTTGGACCTCATCAATTAGAGTTTGATTGGGGTCTTCACCCATCAAATAGTTGTGTAAAATGCAACAAGCAAGGATGATTTTATTTTGAGTTTTAATACCAAATGTAGGCTCTATTGCAGTTTATAAAATTTGAAATCTTTTCTTCAATACTCCAAATGCACATTCAATAGACATTCGTAATGACGAATGTCGATGGTTGAATAACTCACGAGGGTTTCGAGGTGGATTTCTAGAGTATTCTTGTAAGTGGTATCGTTCTCCCCTATACGGTGTAATGAGACATGCTTTTAAAGGAAATCCCGCATCACCCAAATGATATTTTCCTTAAAAAAAATAGTGAGTCCATTAGTTTAGCTAATCTAAATACTTATACAAATATTTTTTATTACTTTTTATTACCTTGTGGAACTTTAAGAGGGTGTGCACGTGCCAACGCACTCTTAACTATTCTTGAGTCAGAAGCAGTTCCTTCCCATCCAACCAAGACATATGTAAATTTCAAGTCAAATGAGCACGCAGCTAACACATTTTGTGTGGGATAATCTTTTCTACCACGGTATCTAGGTGCGAGTTCTATTGGAACTTTAACACGCACATGCGTGCAATCAATTGCTCCAATACAGGCCTGACATTAAATTTATATATTAAAAGTGTACAAGAAAACTAAACAATTGTTTTAAAATTTGTTTTGAAAATTTGTTTACCTTAAAATACGGGTAGAATCTATGGCTGTTAAGTATCTGCGGAGCCACTTGTGTTCCATCAGGTTGTTTTAAAAATTTTCCCTCCACCTCTATCAAATCATCTAGCACTCAATGAAAATGATGACTAACAGTTTCACCGGAGCGTCTAAAAAAGAAGAACATCACACAATTTCTAACATTATGTCCTACTATATGAAGAAATTTTGCTACTTGTTCTTCGATAGACGCTCTTCGTGTATGTAAGTCCACCTTGATCTTGTAATAAGGTGCACAAGTTTAAGAAAGCTTTGGGACCCATACGAATGATATCATAACATCGCACACTTCCTACAATATATTTCATCAACTCATTTCTAACTTTTTCTCTTTGCTCTGTGATTCTATAAGGTATTTGGGATCTTCTACGCTTGTTTTTTAGCGAACATATTAGAACAATAATGATAGATACTTAAAGAATCATCATTTGAACCAATTTTATATACTTGATTCTTACGTCTTCGTTAGTCATCTATAACAAATTAAACAGTAAAATTTACTCTAATTATAAATCCAAATACAAATAAATCAAATTAAAATATTTATAACAAATAAAATAAATCATATCAAAATCAGAACAAATAGATTAAAAAATTTTAAAACAAATCAAATATATAATTTCAATCCCAAATTAATTAAGAATCTTTATAGCAAATCAAAACTTATGTTACTAATAATTATTTTCCTATTATACTACATAATATTATTAGCCAATTTTATGTTACAGTAACTAATTTTTGTTTTTCTCTATACATAATAAGAATACAATCAACGTGAATAGTAGTGAAAAGCAACAGGAACAATAGTTTTACAACAAATCTAATTTCTACTTTTGTTCTTAATAAAAAACTAATTTAACATACAAAACACTATAAAGCAACATAAATCATAATTTTAGGTTTTGTTTTTAGTAGCTATGCGTAATTTCTGAAAAATGAAAAAGACATGAACATGAAGATAAATTAAGATATTTAATTTAATAGAGCACACATATAAATACAGGTAAAAAAATGAGAAGAAATATGATGTACCTTGTTAGGGTAGAAGAAAGATAGACTCTTTGCAAGCAAGAAGAAGGCCTGTGAAGGAGAAAAGTTGCAGTGAATGAATAGAAAAATATCACGTTGATTGAAATAAGGAATAGGAACGGTTAATAATAAAAGTGAAAATTTGGAGGATAAAATTGTAATTGTTTTATTAATTGATTTTATTCCATTGGATACACCCCAATTTGGGGAATGAAAAATGGGCCAAAATAGTGGTATTATATGGAATGTGTTCCATCATACTCCAATGCATTCCATTCAATTTTTGTAAATCCAAACAATGGAACATAACTCCACTCCACTCCATTTCATTCCATCATTTTCCATCAATCCAACCAGACCCTACAGCTTATTATATCATGTAGAGTGTAATCGCTATCTGATATAAGTATGTATAAATCATAATATTTTACAGCAAAAGAAAATAGTAAATTAAAAGAATCAAAGACATTTATGTATGCTGACACTTTTTTTTTTAATATAGCACCAAAATAGAGGAGGACTACACTAAAACCTTCTTAAGATTAAATGAATTTAAAAGAAAATATAAATCAAACATATTTTTTACAAAATCAATTCAAATACATAAAGATATTGACGGAAAAAAAAGTAGTATTAGACATATGAAACCTAAGTTAGTAAGGATATCTGTTATTTTCTTTTATAAATGTGAAAAAATACAAAATTATAATTAGAAACTAAATTTATATAATTTAAAAATTTATGCCTAATCACCCAAGACCCATAAAAAGGGGACTAAAAGTTCTATCCACCGCTATCGAATCTGATTTCAATCAAATATTACGCCAATTCTTCTCATGAACAATCTCTATTACTATCATAACATCTTTTTTATTAATAAGCAAAGTAATATTATCCACAAGGGTACTAGGGGTATCCCAACCCATTTATAAAATTCACCGCATACTATCATCTCCTACTAGATACAATTGATACAAATTAATTTTATAAGTAATCAAGAGTATAATTAAACCACTCATAGTAATTGCAGCTACAAAAAGGTTTAGTTTTCTTGCCAATCCACCACCAAGAGAGAAACACAATTATCTGCAAAATATCATAGCACTTGAGAGTTCGACAATGAGAGAATCCTCGACACCTAAATAAGACACAAAAGCACCCAAAAAAGAACCATCCTTATCTTTAACAATGACACCAAAATCAAAAATATCCAACGGGAATTTGGACGCACCATTACAATTCAACTTAATCCAATTCCAAGAAAGGGGTTGTCAAAACACCTCCAAAATATTTGGACCACGGGGCGGCCGAATGGTAACCTTAAACCTCTTAAGAATCTCAAAATCATGCATGGTAAGGTGAGGACCAACAATACTAGCATTGCCCGCAATGGAAATGACAGTCGTAATAAGAGAAACGATGTAAGAAAAAAAAGTAAATATGTCATTAAATCTCACCAAGTTGCGGGCCCTCCAAATCGAGTTAATCGCAAAGATGATGGCAACTGTACAAATCATACTTCCATGGTCATTGGCCATCGTCTCGATAATACATCAAATATCCGACCAACCATGAATAAAGTAACATAGATTGAGCATTTGTATAATCCAAACCCAAATCTTGGAGGCAAAAGAGCAATCAAAAAACAAATGAGTCTCTGATTCCTCATTCAAACCGCAAAGGTCACACCTAGAAGGAAAAGCGAAGCTTTATCTTTTTAATTGGGCATCCATAAGCAACCGATTATGGAGTAACCTCCACGTCGTGAAAGACTTAGACGAAGGTATAGATTTGCTCCAAATCCATTTTCAATAATCCTTAGAAATTCCTCTATTCCTTTTGAACTCATAAGCAATCTTAAGGTAAAAATCACCATGTCAAATGTGGTTCCAATATCTCGAATTCGGTTGGTTGTCAAAGGGGAGATGACCGTTAGAAATGCGCCTTTGAGTAGACATCGAAATATTGATGGAAGACCTAGCACAGTCTTACTGCCCATTAATAATGATTCCATCAAGTTTTTTATCATCTAACAAAACCAGAGCAACCTCATCCAAGCACAGTGGGGAACCGCACCAAGAGTCATACCTTATACTAATGGATTTATCAGTGTTAATGCACCAAGAAGAGTTATCCAAAACAGTTGCCATTTCTTTTTTAGCACTGGACCAAATCAAAGAAGAAACATGGTGATTAATGAATTTGCTCTTGCGCATAACCCGATCACAAAGAAGAATAGCCCAGTTGGTCGTGGAGTTAAACAAATCCCAAGCAAGCTTTAGATTAAAAGCTTCATTAAGCCTGGACAAAAATCGAATTCCAAGCCCACCTTCAGGATCCATCATTTAACTACACTTTAAAAAGAGACTACATTTCAATAACATTAAAAATAAAAATATACAAAGATAATAAGCATTTTTTTTATTTTAAAAACAATCTCTAACCACAACAAATGTCTAGTTATAAAATGTTGGTGCACAAGTTGAAGAAGATGAAGATGGAAGAAGAGAGAGAAAATAAAAAATTTCCATTACTTTTCGCTAAACGGTTACAATGAATAGTTACATCATGTTGCTTTCTATTGAAAGCTACACTTGTTTAAATACAAGTGGAAACAACTAAAATATAAATTACGCTTCAACATCATCCTTTAATTCAGATTTAGCTAATCAAAACTAATAACACTAATTTTATCTCTCAAGTGGAGAAATCAATCAGTCTTGATCGCTTTTATAAGAAAATATGCCAACTACTTCTGGATGCTACAATGTGTAACTTCTAGCACTCCATTATAAACTTGACTTCTCAGAAAGTGATACTTAATCTCAATGTGTTTGCTTCTCCCATGCAGCACTGAGTTCTTGGCAAGATTGATGCAGACTTGTTATCAATCATCATCTTCATAGACTTGTTTACCTTAATCTTCAGATCTTGTAGTAAATTCGAAAAGCAAACAACTTGGCATGCAACCACATCACCTGCCATGTATTCAGTTTCACAAGTTGACAAAGCAACAACTGGTTGCTTCTTGGAACACCAGGAAATAGGACCTCCCAGATACTTAAATAAATATCTAGAAGTACTTCTTTTGTCAACTATGTCTCCACACCAATCAAAGTCTGAGTAACACATTAGCTTTAAATTAGCCTTTTCACCAGAAGGGAACAACACACCATACTTTAGAGTCCTCTTAATATACCTCAAAATTTTGACAGTAACTTGATAATGAAACCACTTTAGTTTACTCATGAACCTACTAACCATTCCAACTGCGTAGAAAATATCAGGTATGGTATTACACAAATACCTCAGAGAGCCAACCAACTGCTTGAAATTTGTAGCATCTACACCATCACCATCAGGATCAGAATCCAATTTTTGATTTGTTTTTGAAGGTGTGATAGCAGCCTTACAATTCAATAGCTCAAATCTCTTCAAAAGACAGAAGCTGAAGTTAATAATTCAGCGGATGTAAAATTATACCCTTATCAGAGTACAAAATCTCCATCTCTAGAAAATATGTCATAAATCCTAGATCAATCATCTCAAACTCATTCATCAACACCTTCTTGAAACTTAGGTATCTCATCTGAACAGCTTCATGTCAGCAATATGTCATCAACATATAGAAACACCAAAATTATATTGCCTTCAGAAGTATGTTGAACATAAACACCATACTCCATCTCACACTTTCTGATTCCTTGGATCTTGAAAAATGAATCAATTTTCAGATGCCAAGCTCTAGGAGCTTGTTTCAGTCCATACAGCGCTTAATGTAACATGTACACCATCCCTTCTTGATTCTTTTTCATAAATCCAAGAGGTTGTGACACGTATACCTCTTCTTGCAATGAATCATTCAGAAAGGAAGATTTCATATCTAAATGCATCAGAGGAAAATTTCTGTTAGCAACTATCACAATCACCAGTCTGATTGCTTCATGTCTCGCTGCAGGAGCAAACACCTCAAAGTAGTCTAACTCAGGTTTATGTAGAAATAATTTTGCTACTAACCTTGCTTTGTGTTTGTAAATTGATCCATATGGCTTTAGTTTCACCTTGAAAACCCATAAGACACTGATGACTTTCTTTTTTTTAGAAGCTCAATTAACTCCCAAGTCTTGTTTCTTTCTATAGCCTCAAGTTCTTTCATGGCCTTCAGACACACTTTCTTCTTGAGAGCTTCTTTTGTACTCACTAGTTTAGAGTCTACTAACATGGCACCTTGAATGACTTTCCCTTTAGAGTATATCTCAGTATCTGGCAACATGTCAAACTCTGCAAATCTTCTTAGAATGTTTCTGCTTCTTTGTGGCCTTTGAACATGTTCAAAATCTTCTTCAGATATTGGAACAATATTAGATGCTGGAACCCCATAAGTACAACCTTCAAAGGCATGATCACCTTCAGAGTATGGGATATTCTCTAAGTCTAGATCTCCACTAGAGTATGAATAACTATCAAAATTTATATCAGAATCTGTCTCAGCTTTGGAGTCTTCTTTAGCTTCAGAGTCATCTCCAGACTCTGGCTCATCCTTAGAGGTCGAGCCTCCTTCATATTCAAAAATACCTTCAAAAGTTAACTTTGCACCATAGTACGATTCATACTTGTTCCAATCCCACACTTCAGATTCTTTCATAATGACATCTTTATTGAATTTAAACTTATTAGTGACAGGACAATAGAGCTCATAAGCACATGTACTGTGGCACCCTACAAGCAACATGAATTTGTTTCTATCATCCAACTTCCTTTTCTTAGCATATGGAACATGTTTGTAACAAACAGAACCAATCACCTTCAGATGGTTCACGCTTTGCTTATCTCCACTCCACTTTTCTAAAGGAATAATTTCCTTCAGTTTCTTGGTTGGACACCTGTTAAGCACATATGCTGCAGTGACAACAACTTCTCCCCACAAGGTGTGAGGGAGCTTTTTCTCCTTCAACATGCTTCTCCCCATATCAAGCAAACTTTGGTTTCTTCTTTCATCAAGACCATTATGTTGAAGAGTCTATCGAGCAGTGACTTCATGCTTAATTCCATTCTCCTCACATAAACTTATGAACTCTGTAGAGTTATACTTACATCCACTATCAGTTCTGAGAATCTTCAGAGTCTGACCACTCTAACTCTTAGCCTTGATCATGAATTTCTTAAATTCAGAAAACACCTTGTGTTTAAACTTTATAAGGGATACCCACGCCATCCTTGTGAACTCATCCACAAAAGAAACAAAGTATTTATTCCCTCCCATTAAAGGTACTAGAAATGGTTCACACGCATCATAATGCACCACAACAAAAGCATGCTTTTATCTTGGAGGCATTTCAGATTCAAATGGTAGTCTTGGTTGCTTCCCTCTCATGCATACATTGCATGACTTCTCTAGCTTCTTAATTGCAGGAATTCCATGTACAAACTTCTTTGAGTTCAGATGCCCTAAGCTTCTGAAGTTCAAATGACCAAATATTTTATGCCAAAACTCACTTTCCTTCACAACACTTGTTGCACTAAGGCATTCAGAGACTGCAGTTTTAACATTCACTTTAAATGTTCTATTCCTTTCCTGTTCTGGCTTCATAATCAGCTTTTGATTATAGCCATGCAGCTTTAAAATATTGTCCCTCAGAGTAACTAAAAATTATTTCTCACTTAATTGACCTACACTCATCATATTTCTTTTCATGCCAGGAACATACCACACATTCTTAATCAATGCGGTTTTAGCATTATCTAGGACTACTGTGACATTTCTTATTCCTTCAACATTTAGATACTTATCATCAGCAAATATGATATTGGTCTTTTTACCAGAGTCAAACTCAACCAACCATTTCTTATTTCTAGTAAAGTGATTTGAACAACCCATGTTCTTGTATTACTAGTCTTTCAAAGACACGCTATCAGACTCATAAGTCATCAATAGCACAAAATCTTCTCTGGCTATGTTTGCTTCTTCTGATTTTCTTTCCTTATTTTACCAACAGTCAGCAACGAAGTGGCCAAACTTCTTACAACAGTAGCACTGAACCTTCCTCTTGTCATATTTATCATTCCCTTTCTAAGCACTCTTATGCCTTTCAGAAGTTAAGCTTTCTGACATCTGAACACCATCAGATTTCTTCTTGGATTCTAACAAAGACAGCTTCTGATATCACTTACCAGAAGCTGCTTTCAGAGCTTGGTGTTATACCTCCATTTCAAAGTTTCTCTCAATCATACACAACTCTTGTGCCTCTAGACTGCTTTGCAACTATTCAATTCTCATGGAGCTAAGATCTTTAGAATGCTCAATTGCTACAACAATGTTATCAAACATAGGAGTAAGATATATAAATACCTTCTCAATGATCTTTTCTTCAGAGAGTTTCTCCACGTGATTTCATCTCATTTGTAATCAGAATCACTCTATAGATGTAGTAAGGTGCCTTCCATTGTTCTTCATGTTGAGATTCTTATACTGCTTACATAGAGATTGAGGCTTCACCTTCTTCACTAATCCATCACCTGCGTAGCACCGTATTAATGTGTCTCATGCAGCCTTCTTCGTTGTCAAATTAACAATTTTCTTAAACATGTTTGCATCCACACACTGATGGATATAGAACAGCGCCTTATGATCCTTCTTCCTTAGATCATGTTGAGCATTACTCTACAGATCCGTTGCATTTTCCAGAAGTGCAACCAAAATTTAATTGTCGTTTTTGAGATTAAGAACGTCTTAAGCGCCAAACAACATATGCATCTGAATCATCCACCGATTTCAGTTCTTTCCATCGAATACTGGAAGCTTAGTACTCAAATTACTGTTTTCGTTCATCTTCAACCTTGTACGATTCACTCAGATTTCACCTAACACTAGTGTTTCCCAATCCCACTGAATCATGAAATGTGATTCTTGTTACGATTTCGATAAAAAAATTCAACACAAATTCAAGAAACCAAATCAATCACACAACGTCTCACTGTTCACTCGTGTTTCCCTATGGATCTGAACTGGAGCTCTAGATGCCAATTATTGGTGCATAATATGAAGAAGACGAAGATGGAAGAAGAGAGAGAAAATAACAAACTTCCATTACTCTTGCAAAACGGTTACAATGAATCATTACACCTTGCTACTTTCTATTGAAAGCTACACTTATTTAAATACAAGTGGAAACAACTAAAAATATTGAATTACCCTTCAACAGATAATAAGTAATTCCAATGGTTATCATCACATCAAAAATCTCAGTGTGAAAACATAAGTAATACCTAAATTCTTAGAAAAACAATTAAGAGTGACGGTAGACCTATCACAAAATATACCACCACATGCAATCACGATTGGGCTATCAAAAGCAATGTCTTTAATATTACACTTAATTAAATGAGTCTTTTGAGGGTGTCAATAAAATTCTTTTATCACTTAAGATTTGGGAGGGTGAATCTTAGCTAAAAACATTTTTATGATCCGAAGTTTCTATATAGAACTCAAAGCAGAGGTCATAGTGTCATTGTCAGTTATAGCAACACTAACACAAATATGATTGTCGATTGTTTAAAACTTGATTCTCTTATCATTAAACTAAGCTTGATTCCTATGATATCAAATGGTATCAATAATGTTAATGATGCCTCCAAATACAACCTATTCACATTGTTTGACCAGTCGTTGTTACATAAGTTAAGAATAATACCATAGGTGACTTGCATTTGCAAAATAGAACAAAACTAATTTCATAACTGTCTAACAAATCTGAAATCAAGACAAATATGATAACTAGCATCAGAGTCAGTATCATATAAATAACATTTTGAGGCAACTTATAATCTATTACCATAAGATTTTCATCGATAGGTAAAACATTCCTAAAATTCTTACAAAGCACCTGAGATTTTAAGGGAGGCGTGTGTTGATGGCATATATGCTTAGCATACTAAATTTTCTTTTCAAGAGGATTAAAATGCAAATAAGCATCCTTGAAGATGAGAGTGCCCGATTTAGAAGGAGCCCATCGCAAATAATTATTCACTACTAAAAAAAGTATCTATCATCACAGTTGGGAAAAATGTTTCACCATGGTTTAATGTTTGTGATAAGTGATAACAAAGGGTGAGATAGAAAGTGTGTTACTTTTCACTACGGTTGGAATTTCCAACCAAGGTGAGAGTCAAACAACCTAATTTTTCATCTTTGCCACATGTTTTGACTGACAACATTGAGAATTTCAATCACAACATAGAATATTAAATATTTCTAAAACAACAACAACAATAAGAAAAATAACAGCAACAACAATAACAACTTTAACAAGAAGAAGAATAAGAATAAGAGTTAAATTCATTGACCCATCAATCACATTGACACAAATACACATTCTTGCATTTCTTTAAATTTTACCTTTGTACCATTTAGCATTACTCATCTTGGAAATCCAATTTATTTTTAATTTAAAAAATAAATAGAAAGGTGTTTCAACCATGGTGAAAAGTGACATAAAATAAATATAAAATAAAATTTCTAGTGTTGGGATTCAAACCCATGATTAGTGCAATTTTTCTTCATGGTTAGAATTCTCAACTACGGGAAAAGTGTCTTACTTTTTACAACTGTTGGAATTCTAACCATAGTGAAAATGGGTTTATATATATATATATATATATATATATATATATATATATATATATATATATATATATATATATATATATATATATATATATATATATATATATATATATATATATATATATATATATATATATATATATATATATATATATATATATATATATATATATATATATATATATATATATTATTGGTGCTGGAATTACCAACCGTTGGGAAAGATAGCTTATAAATTTATTTAAAAAATTGGTGCTGAAATTCGACGTGTGTCCTTGAGGGACTTTTCTTCATGATTGGAAGGAAATGCACAATAGAATAGATTTTACCTCAATGAATTATTGGGAGGAAATGCGCAATACAGTGGAATAATCCAACAACATAATCTCTCCCAAATATGAAATACAACGATAATCCAAAAAAACACACCAAACAACACAACACAATTTTAGTGTGGAAAAACATATGTTATCTAGGAGTAAAAAAACCACGGGACGCGTAGGCCACTTAAATCTCTATTGTAATCAAACAGCAGGCACAATCAAGGTTCTCTCCAACACTAGTTGGAGGAATACATCAACATTATCAAGATCTATAATTAATCTTAGAATACAACAAGAATCAAGAGAGGCAATCAACCATAACAACCACAAAAAATTGCACTTCAGAAGTGGACTTGTCAAACAGGCTTAGAATGCTCAAAATTTAATCTTAATAGGTCAGAATGTACATATATAAGTGCTGAGCAATTTCACCAAAATTTGGGATAATCCAACGATTTGATTGTGAGAAAATTATGATCTCGTGGGACTGCTTTATGCTGAATTGGGGTTGCGGGAATTTCACTTTTCTCTCAATTTTTCTTTTGTTGTTTCTCACTGAATGAACTTTTGGCATAAATTCTCTTTGTTTTGTAATTAAAAAAGGCTTACACACATGTACTAGTAACCACATTAATTTGGGTCACTCCAAATAGGATGGATAGCCCAACAAACTCCCCCGCCAAACTAGTTGGATGGCAACACCAATTCAGCTATCATGTGATAAAACTCAAACTTTCCATAGGCAACACCTTTGTCAACATATTCAAACCATTGTCATCGGTGTGAATCTTCTCAAGCTCCATCAACTTGGAATCTAATGCATCATAAATCCAATGATAATTAAGATCAATATGCTTCGACATCGAGTGAAAGGAGGAATTCTTCGATAAGTGAATGGAACTTTGATTATCACAAAACAAGACATACTTTCCTTATTTCACACCAATTTCAAATGAAAATTTCCTCATCCATAACAACTCTTTTAAAGCTTCCACGACGGCTATAAACTTGGCTTCAGTAGTAGAGAGTGCAAAACACTTTTGTAACTTTGATTGCCAAGCCACGACTCCCCTGGAAAAAGTCACCGTATACCTCGAAGTAGATTTTTTATCATCTAAGCTTCCGAATAGATCCGAATTCGTATACCCAACCAACATAGGCTTCTTGCATCCAAAGGTTAGATTCAAATTTGACGAGCCATGCAAATATATCATCACCCATTTCACGACCTCTCAATGATCTTTTCCCAGATTTAAGAGATAACTAATCACCATTCTCACAGTATGAGAAATATCGGGTCTTATACAAACCATAACATACATCAAACTACCAACGACCGACGAGTACAGAATGTTCTTCATACTCAACTTTTCTTCATTTTTATATGGACATATTTTATGACTAAGCTTAAAATAAGAAGCAAGTGGAACGCTCACCGCTTTATCCTCATCCATACTAAAAGGCAGAAGGACTTTCTCCTTCTCCACATACATTTCTTTTGATAAGTACAACTTCTTCTCATTTTTGTCTTGAACAATTTCAATACTAAGAATTTTTAGAGTCTCTCCTAAATCCTTCATAAAAAAAGTTTCACTCAAAGTTTTCTTCAACTCTTTAATTCTTGAAATTTCTTTTCCAATAATTAGCATATCATCCACATAAAGCAAGAGAATAATGAAATCTCCTTCGGATACATTTTGGAAAAACACACAATGATCGGCCTTGGTCATCTTGTACCCATGTTCAATCATCACCGAGTTGAACTTTTGATAGCATTGGTGAGGTGCTTGTTTCAAACCATTGCCTTTTTACCAATTTGCAAACACAACATTCTTTGCCCTTATTTCAGAATCCATCTGGTTGCTCAACGTAAATTTCTTCATGTAGATCACCATGAAGGAAATTTGTCTTCATGTTCATTTGCTCTACTTTTAAATCAAGACTAGTGACTAACCCAAGAACTACTCGAATAGATTTCATTTCATAACAGAGCAAAAATATCTCCAAATTCAACTTCTTTTCGTTGTTTAAAACCTTTTACCACCAAACGAGCCTTGTATCTTCTTTGAGAAGTACACGTGTCTTGCTTAATTCGATAACCCCATATATTCTTCAATGTTTTCTTACCCTTTGGAAACTTCACTCACTCAAAGGTATTATTCTCTCGAAATGATTACATTTCATCCTCCATGGCATCCATACACTCCTTTTAGTTCTCATTCTCCAAAGCTTCTTCAAAACTTCCGGGTTTTCTACCATCGGTAAGAAAAACATACTCGTTCGAGGGGTATCGAACGTGAGGCATTTTATCACGAGTAGATCGCCTCAACTCATTAAAAGAAACCGGTTGCTCAACACTTTCAACCTCTTGGTCAACCTCATTTTCAACAATGTTTTCCGTAGCACCTACATCAATAATATCATTAAGATTTAAAACATTGTCGACGTTCAAATCTATACCTTGATTATCAATTGGAACATCTTTGAAAGTGATATGGGTATGAGTAATAGTAGTTAAGTCCGTATCAACCATTTCTTCATCTTTAAAAATCGGATCTTTATCCTCAACTTTATCATTTTCCTCAATGGTATAATCCTCCATGAATACGAAATCACGACTACAAATAAGCTTCTGTTGAACCAGATCAAAGAATCGATACCTAAAATAATCAAAGTCATACCCAACAAACACATATTTCTTCGGCTTCTCATTCATTTCCGATCTTTCATCCTTCAGAATATGCACACAAGCCATGCACCAATCACCCGAAAATGGTCGTAGAAAATATCCTTACCAACCCAAACATGATTTGGAACATCAAACTTCAAAGGGACACATGGAGTAAGCTTTAAAAGATGTACAAATGTGCTCAATGCTTATCCCAAATGTATTTCAGAAACTTTGATTGAGAAAGTAAACATCTCACCCTTTCCACCAAAGTTGTATTCATTATTTCGGATAACCCATTCAATTGTGGTGTTTTTGGAGGAGACTTTTGATGACGTATACCTTGATTTTGATAATACTTGTCAAAAGGTCTAACATACTCTCCCCTATTATCAATTTGGATACACTTGATCTTTATCCCATTTCTCTTTCAACAGATCCTTGAAATGACTTAAAGGTATCTAACACTTGATCTTTCATCATCAAGGTATAAGCTCATGTTTTCTGAGAATAATCATTAATGAAAGTTACAGAGTAATATGCACCACCAAGAGATCGTGTCTTCATTGGACCACACACATTGTAATTTACTAAATCCAACACTTTTGTTTTCCACTTTGGTTCAGATGACATAAATGAAACTCGTCTTTGCTTACCTAGAAAACAATGCGAACACTTTCTCAACTTTGCATCGGAAACACCATACAACAAATTTTTCTTTGCCAAAATTCTCAAACCTTTTTCACTCATATGACCCAAATGCTTATGCCATGATTCGAATGAGCTATGGTTGTCACAAGTGTTAATGTAGTACTTCAAAAACCCAAGTTGGACGATATACATGTTTGAATTCCTTTTTCCTTTAGCAACCATCATTGAGCCTTTCTTTAAGTATTATTCATTGGCCAAAAAAGAATTATCATATCCTTCAATATCCAACTTTCTAACTGATAAAATATTAAATCAAAGTTCAGAATGTGTTTTACGCATTTAAGAATTAGAGTAGTACCATTGCTAGTTTCAACACAAATATCTCTTATTCCGATGACATTAGCTTGCCAATTATTTCCCATACGAACAACCTCAAAGTCACTAGTGTTATAAGTTGAAAAAAGATCACGTCTCGAGGTTGCATGAGTAAAATCACCACTATCAACCACCTAATCCATCTCATCACATGACAGATTGACATTCTCTATACAATTATCACAAACAACAAAGAAATCATCAACAATAACAATATCTTTATTGTTGTTACCTTCCTTTTTGTCGTTGTTGTAATTCTTTTTCTTGTTTTTCCTTTTCAATTTTTGGAAATACCTTTTTATGCGCCCCTTTTCCCGCAATTATGACACTCAATATTAGAGAATCTATTAGAACCTTCTTATGATTTACCACGTGATGTCCCACGATTACTTGAACCTCTATTTTGATGTCTCCCCCTCGATTCAGTAACCAACACATTGGAATATAAAGAAGATCCTTGTGACTTACACCTCAACTCCTCATTCAACACACTACTTTTAGTAAAGTCCATCGAGATGATACCATTCGGAGCGGAGTTATACAAGGATGACCTAAAAGTCTTTTAATAATTAGGAAAAGTACTAAGAAGCCACAAACCTTGCATTTCATCATCAAAAGTAAGATTCGTCACTGACGATTGATTTAGAATCTCTTGGAAAGTGTTCTAGTGTCATTGGTGAACCATTATTATACCTCAATGACATCAATTCCTTGAACAAGAGCAACTTGTTGTTCCCTGTTTTTATTACATACAACTCCATAATTTTGGTCCAAAGAGAGCAAGCATGAGTCACCGAGCTCACATGATTCAAAATATTATCATTCACCCATTGACGAATGTAACCATAAACTTGTCTATGCAACAAAGATCATTCTTCATCACTCTTTCCATCGAGTTTTTCATTAGACAAAATGGGCAAGTGAAAGCCTTTATCACAAAGCAAAACTTTTATCTTCCCTTTCCAAAGATTATAGTTGGATCCATTCAAACTCACCATCCTAGATGTATTCGTCTCCATCATTACACAAATAAAAGCACAACTCTAGATACCACTTGTTGGGAGGACATCTACAATACAATGGAATAATCCAACAACACAATCTCTCCCAAATATCAAATGTAATGACAATCAATAAAACACACAAACAACACAACACAATTTCAGCGTGGAAAAACATATGTTGTCAAGAGAGATAGTCAACCATAACAACCACAAAAAATTGCACTTCAGAAGTGGAATCATTAGACAGACTTAAAATGCTCGAAATATGATCTCCACTGTTCAAAGTGTACCTCTGTGAGTGTTGAACACTGTCATAAAAAATCAGGACGATCCGACAGTTGGATTGTGAAAAAACTCTAATCTCGTGGGACTGCTCTGTGTTGAATTGGAGCTGCGAAAATTTTACTCTTCTCTCAATTTTTATTTTGTTGTTTCTCATTTTATGAATTGTTAACCTAATTTTTGTTTGTTTTATAATAACACAGACTTACACACGTATTAGATAATAATCCAGATTCATTTGAGTTACTTAAAATAGGAGGGATAGTCCAACATAAATTAGTTGACCAAGATAATAATATATTATAAAATGTATATTTTATAGTAATGATTATTATGCACACCAAATTATTTGAATTAGGGTTATATTAGGAGAAATATACTACACCAATGCTGGTCAATATGTTGATGAATTTAAAGAATGTTCACCAAAAATTCATCAAGCCAATAATTAGTCTAGAAATTAATTTAGTCATATTACTAATTTACATTGAGAGAGTTATCTTAAATAATATGTAAAGGAATTTTAATAATTATATATATATATATATATATATATATATATATATATATATATATATATATATATATATATATATATATATATATATATATATATATATATATATATATATATATATATATATATATATATATATATATATATATATATATATATATATATATATATATATATATATATATATATATATATATATATATATATATATATATATATATATATATATATATATATATATATATATATATATATATATATTAAAAATAATTAAAATTAAATTACTGTATTTCAAATTCAACATGATTTACCCAAAAAAATTACTAGAAAATTATATTTAAGTTTATGTAAATGATTGATAGTTGTATGAGGATGGTCAATTTTAAAATATAAAATTTGATCTTATTTATTAAAAACATTAAAATTTGAATTTAGTAATATATGTCCACAGTGGTGGAATTTCATTAGGATAATGGCATCTCCAAAGTTTAGTATATTTGTTATTTATATATTAATTATTAAGTGGCATATTATGATTTGGATTTGACTCCTCTTGTTGATATTTATGCAATCTATTTATTTATTTATCAGTTGAGAAGAATGATTGAGTGGAAGAAAAAATGAATATAAACTAAGAGAAAACTAAATTGTTTAGAGTTGATTTAATGAGAAAATGTTATTTCTAATGAATACAAGATATATTTTATAAAGTCATCATGATCACGTTAATAAATCTTTTTTATACTCACTTGTAACAAAAGTAATTAATTAATAATTAGCTATAACTAAATATATCAATACCATCACTAACTCTAATACCCTCCCACAAATTGAAATATAGATTAACATTTTCAATTTAAAAAAGATAATACAATCCAAGAAAAAAGAAATACAATGTAAGTATGTAGTTCAATAAATAAAGTTATAACAAACAGATATAAAAATCGTAATTATATTGGTTAAATAAAAGAAAGGTTTAATATCTTTTTTACTCTCTTAACTTTAGTCTTTGTTTTGCTTTGGTCCCTTAAGAAAAAAAACGTTACATTATGGTCCACTAACTTATACTCCATTACATATATTAGTCGTTTTTGTTAGTTTTGGTTAGAAAAACGTTAGAATATGTATTGCTGGACTTAAAATAGCTTAGGTGGATATTTTGATTTTTTTTTAATTGATGAGGTGAAATTTATGTTACACTTAACATCCATTTTAAGAAGATGAAACGTATTAAGGCATACTTACATTGTTGGATGAAAGTTCAGGTTCAGAGAGTAGGATAGCAGCTACATTGTTTACAACAAGACTTGTTTGAAGACGAAGTTTATTGAAGACGACGATAGCGACGTTTACGACAACAACTCTCCATTGAAGAAGAACTTTGTTCTTTCATTTGTCTGTAGAAAAAAAAACCTAAGGTACGAACTTGCACAAATACGTAACTAAAAATGTTAACTTTCTTGTATACCTAACTTACTTAGTACTTATGATACTATATGTAGGTTGATTAGGTCATGGAGAGTAGGTTTGAGTGTGTTGTTCATCATTCTGGTGAGTTTTCTAGGGAGTTTGCAAAATTTATCAAGTCAGGTTATGTAGGGTTAGAGTAGATATGGGTTGTTGATCTTGATTATTGGAGTTACTTTAAAATATAAGACAAGTTAAGAGAGTGAGGTTACCCTACTAAAGATAGGATTTGGTATTATGATGACATGATTGCTAATGATATAGTTCAGTTAGAAAAAGATAAGGGGACTGATAGGATGAAAATAATTGCAGTGTTAACTAGGGAATGTCATTTGTGACAATGCTGGAAGAAATTAGAGTATATCTAATGCAGAGATGAGAATATAATAGGAAAAAGATTACCAAATACGATGGCATCATACTAGCTAATATCAAGAAGAGGATAGAAAAGGAGTCACAGAAAATCAATCATTGGATTGTGAGGTAACATGGTTGATTTGTTGAATATTACTTTCAAATGGCTAACTGTTTACATAGACTAACATTAAAATGGTTAATTGTTTACACGCGTGCAGGTGAGTATGACTATGAGGTGAGGCATACTTCACTCAATGGAGAAAAATATGCTGTAAACCTTTACAAAAAAGAATGCTTATGTAAACTATGAATGTTGACTGGACTTCCTTGCTGTCATGCAATGTCTTGCATGAAGGATCAACATTTAGAGATTGATGACTTTGTACCTAAATGTTACAAGAAGGAACAATATGTTGCTTGTTATGCACCTGTTATATATCCACTTAATGAGGAAGCCTTGTGGGAAAAGACTAGTGTTGTTGATCTTCAGCCACCACCAATAAAGAGGCAGCCTGGAAGGCCAAAGAAAAAAAGGAATAGGGAAGCTGGAGAGATGGTGAGGGGTGAGACACACATGAAGAGCGAAAGACATGGTATCAAGTGTAGTCGTTGCCACAAGGATGGTCATAAAAAGGCCACTTGTAAACTACCACAACCACAAGCTCCTCCAAGTCAGGTACAAGAAGCAACAAGTCTGCCACTATCACAAGTTGATTCAAGTCAGATACAAGATGCAACAAGTCAGCCACCATCACAAGCTGTTACAAGTCAGCCACTACCACCTGTTGTTATAAGTCAGCCACCATCACAAGGTGGTACAAATCAACCACCACCACCTGTTGTTACAAGTCAGTCACCACCTAAAACTAAAAAAAACTTTATAAGGGTGGCAAGCCTATTTCAAGCCAACCTTGATCACTACTATTATGTCTTCTAAGATTTTGTAATGCCATTTAATGGTCTGACTCTTTTGTTTTTGTTAATGCACATTTTGGAATGTCATTATCTAAAGCACATTTTGTCCTATAATGACCTTTTGTAATTGAACCTGCTATGTAATGCCTCATAATGGCCTTTTGTGATTGAACCTGTTATGTAATGCCTTATAATGGCCTTTGTTATTTAACCTGTTATATATCAAACTTTGAATCTGTTAATGAAAGTTGGAATGGATTATAATGCCAAGTTATATTACAGTTTGTATCCATAAATATTGGTCATTGGGCTGCATTTTTAACAGGTTGAATATTGAGACATTATTCAATGAAAATGTGAAAATATAACACGTACATTATTCATTGAACCAACATAACAATACATTATTCATCAAAAAAACTTAACAAAACATTGAAATACATTACACATACATTATTCATTGAACCAACATAATATTACATTATTCATTAAACAAACTTAACAAAACATTGAAACAAACATAACTTCGAACTATCCTAAAACTAATTAAAATACATTGTTACAAACACAAGGTTCAACCCTAGGCTTACAATCCCAACCACAATGGACATTTTGAGCGTGTAGATAACTTCATTCTTTAATTTTTAATATCCTTCTTTTGTCTTTCAAGCTTCAAATCCCTTTCATCAACAAACTCGTCAGCTAACCACTTGAAGAAATTACAACCCTTTTCAATGTGGTTTCTGCAATTTCTATAACCCCTGAATTTTCTCCCTTTGTTGACACTGTTAACATCATTCACTGTTCTAAGAACACTTTCATCTTGGCAAAAGCACTCGATTTTCTTGTTTCTACGAATTACAAATCCATATGTACCATAGCTTTGGTTGTTTGAAGTTGAGGTAGTGCTTGCATTCTTTGACATTGAACCCTAATTCCCTAATTTAGAGACGAAAATGGAAGATGGTAGAAGGAAGATGGAAGAAAAGGATTTAACCCTGATTTGAAGAAGAAGATGGAAGAAGTTGGAAATATGGAAGATGACTGAAGCACGCTTGATGGAAGAAGAATGAAGCTGCAACCAAATGGAACCATATGTAACGTAACATATACAATGTGCTGATGTGGAATTGTAAATTTGCTTACTTGGTATGCCATCTCACACAAACTAACGAAAGGGACTAAATGTTTTAACGGAACTTAAGTAAAAGGATCATTATGTAATGTTTTTTAGTTCAGGGACCAAAGCGAAACTTCGCTCAAACTTAAGGGACTCGGTGATTAATTATGCCAAAAAGAAAAGTTGATTTCAATAAGAGTAATGACTGAGGTGTCTAACTCAAAGAATTCTTTAACCTACTTTTGCCTCTTTTTTCTGTCCTAAAATGTGGTAAAGAATCTATAAATAATAAAACCACAAACTTTTTCCACCAAATTCCAATGTAAAAGCTTTATTTCCATCCATACACATTGGACATGCCAACTTACCTTGAGTACTCCAACCAAATAACATATCGTAAACAGGAAAAACTCTCCCAACAAATGTTGAAGGAGTTTTTCAATTAAGGAGCATCAACATTGGATTAAGGTGATAGGTATATGGATTGTCCCACTTATAAATGCTCAACTCTCCACATTTATAACCAATGTGGGACTCTAACTCACACTTGTTATATTATTTTCAACACTCCCCCTCAAGTGTGAGTCCATAATGCTCCCCCTCATGTGGACAAAAGAGTTGAGGGCGAGTGTTGATAATAATAATATATTAAGTGTGAGTTGGAGTCTCATATTTAACATTGTGTCAAGAGAAACACAAGTGAGAGAGACACCACATATTCACCCAAAACCTTAAGGTTTTGGGTGAATATGTGGTGTCTCTCTCACTTGTGTTGCTCTTGATCCAATATTGATGCTCCTCATCATGTTCTAACAAATGGTATCATGAGCCTTTGGTTCGAGAAAAGGATCGGCTTACTTGTATCGAAATGCCCAGGAAGTGGTGTCCCGTTGAAATCGAATGCTCAGAAAGAGGTGTATCGAAATGCCTAGAGAGGTGTCTAGTAATAGGTATCAATGGCGATACAATTGTATGTGGACAAGAGTTTCCACTTGAGGGGGAGCATTGTGATCTCACACTTGAAAGAGGAGTGTTGAGAATAATAATATGTCAAGTGTGAGTTGGAGTCTCACATTGATTATAAATGCATTGTGAACTCACACTTGATTGAGTGAATATGTGGTGTCTCTCACTTGTGTTGCTCTTGACCCAATATTGATGCTCCTTCTCATGTTCTAATCCTTTCTCCCTTTGAAGTTTATTGTATCAATAGTTTTTATAAATGCTTCTCGAATATGGATATGTTAACTCATGTCTTGTAAATATCAAACTAAACATCTTTAAGGTGTTCTTCCAACTATTTCTCATTTTTAATATCTCTAAACATGATGCAAACAAACAAAAATTCCAAATTATTTTTTTCCCGCAATATAAATGTCGGTCATTTTCTCCCATATTTCAAACATTTGCTCCACTTATTTTCCACTAATATCTTATGGAAGATTATTAACGTAATAAGTAGTTGCCCCATCTTGAATCACGATGCTTGCTTTGTTATTGTGAAGTTTGTATAGATCTAGTGTAGGTAATTTCTTTCACCATGAGCTCACATTGGTCTAACTCTCTAATTATCTCTCTCATCATTCTCTAAAATTTATAGTATCAATTACAATATCAAATATCTCTAACTCGACAATTGAAAAATATAATAAAGATAAAAGAAAAAGGAGGTTTTGTTAAAATGAGTCCAAAATTTTAAAAAAGAATTAATTTATTGATTAGCGAAGCTCTATTTCGGATTATAACATGCTCATAGAATTGTTTGTTTATGTGGTTCAATACCCTTGATCAGTTACAAAATTAACTAGATAAACATTAAATTTTTGGTGTAGTATCATCGAGTAAATTTAATATAATTTGTACTAAAATACAGAACAAGCATCACATAATTTAGAATTTTATCGATTGCGATTAAGGAACAAGTGTTGCAAACTTGCAATCCATTTATTCAGCAAATTCTACCCTACAACTGAGTGATATATTTCCTAATAGGGTTCACAAGACAGGGAGAAAAAGTATGAGTAAGTCGATGATCTACTAAGATATTTTTCCAGACCAAAAAATAATTTTTCTTCCATGTCCTCCTCGTTTAAAGGTTTATTGATAAAAATTGTAATTATTTCAAGATTTTTAAATAGTCCATATAGTTGAATGACAAATCATAATAAGATTGCCTATGGCCTTAGCCAAACCTCTTAAGGGAAAAAACCTCAAAAAATGAGATGATATTTCCTATAAAAAGTGATCCTAAGAGAAACATTCCCCATCCATAGGTCATCTTAGAAAGAGGTTAACATGTCATATCCCACTTTCCATCCAAGTCCTTTGAAAAACCAATCAAGTATTTAGAACTCAAAAAAGATATCAATCTCCACCAAGAAGAAACTAACTAAAGACTATATAACCTACCTCTAAAGAGAAACATATAAATCCTCATATCTAGCAGATAAGATATCCCTCTAAAGACCAATAGATTGAAAAATCAACCTCCACCTTCATTTACCTAATAACGCTAAATTAACTAGATGAAGATCACGAACATCAAGACTTCTTCTGAGCTTAGGTTTACAAATATCAAACCATCTAACCCAAGAGATCTTAACAAATCTATTAACCACGCAGAGGAACCTCCTTTGGATATTAACGATTCTCTTCTACGCTTAGATAGGCATTTTCAAGAATGACAAGAAGAAAATTGAGATCACATTAAAAATCGAATTGAAAAAAAATCACTTTTTCCTCCAAATTAACATATTTATACTTCAAAGGGAGAAGAAGTAGAGAAAGGAGTAATATTCTCAAGTAGTTTCAATCTGAAGTTAGACCCTATAGATAGCCCAAAATACTTGATCTAGGAGAGATTGATAAAAATAATGGAAAATAATATAAGGTAATTTCTTAAAGCACCCTATTTGTTATTTACACACCATGCAACAATAATAAAATGTCCTCTAGATTCCGGAGATTCATACACATATTTTTTTTGTTTGAGTCACACCTCAATTTTATAAATAAATTTATTCCAAAAATACATTTTTGGAACCTGCTAAACAAAAAAATAGAAACTTATATGTAAGTCTCCTCAATTTCGCTGCAAAAGTCACAAAATCAAAACATATATGATCATATTTATTGACATCCTGGATAAAAATAGACATATGAGTTAACTAGCATTGAACACTTGTATATCTTGTATTTTACATCTTGCAAAAACTTATGTCTAAACCTCCTCAATTTTGTTGCAAAAGCCAACAATACATGTTTGTACAATGTTCTATTGAGTCTCTTTTTGACTGATAAGCAGCATTTCAAATAAACTAAAATGAATTTTATTGTTCATTAAACTGAAATGCTACTTACCACTTAAAGGGAGACTCAACAGAACATTGTACAAACATGTATTGTCACTTTTGCAGCAAAACTGAGAAGGCTTAGACATAAGTTTTTACAGGATGTCAAATAAAAGACATATAAGTGTTCAATACTAGCTAATCCATATGTATATTTTTATCCAGAATGTCAAGAAATTTGATCATAGAGGCTTTAATTTTGTGACTTTTGCGACGAAATTGAAGATTTTTTTTGTACAATTAATTTTGAAAATGTATTTTCGAAAACTTTTTAAAAATGCATTTTCAGAATAAATTTATTCATAAAATTGAGGTGCGGTTCGAAAATGAATGAAATATGTATATTGAATACTTCCTATAAAATATTTTAGTATTTTTATATAGTGTGTAAACAACGTATAAAATACATTAAAGAAATTATACTTTCCTATAAAATTTTAGAAGCAATTGCCTAGGAAAATCCATTACTGCCCCCATTCTTTTTTATTGACACATATAATAAATTAAGTATAACAATGTAAATTGCTTCATATCATAATAGACAATTAAGATATAAATAATAAATAATCTTAAAACTAAAATTTTAAAAACTCTTTCACCTTTAATAAATTTTATATTATAAAATGTTTTTGTGACATATAAATGACAACTATTTTCAAGAATCAATTACTTAGATATATTTTTTTTGTTAAATATAAATAAAAAAATATAATAAAATAGTTATAATTTATTATAAAAAATCATACACAGAAATACATACAATACAACTCATATATGACAACTATTGTTATTGATAAATTAATTTAATTTAATTTTTAAATGAATAAAAATAATATTATACAATTTATGTCCAAAAATAATTTATATCACTCAAAAGTTATTTAAAAAACTCGAAACTATTTGAATGTGATTTTAAGAATCTCTTACCGTTTAACTAAAAAGACCCTGAATTTAAATTCAACTTTAAAAATATAATAGTGTTAAATATTTTAAGAAAAAATTTTATCATTTATTACAGTCTTCTAAAACTTAAATTCATAACAATTTTTTTTTTTATTATTACTATATAATGATTTTGATACATACAAATGTGTGACAATTACTGTTATCGATAAAAAATCTTATTTTATTTTATTTTTAATATATTTTAATAAACAAAAATAAAATTGTATAAATCATATAAGGGAATAATTTATATCACTCAGAACTTACTTGAAAAAACTAAAAAGAAGAACTTTTAAGAATTTTTTAGTGTTTATCTATCTTTAATTTAAATCCTACCTTAAAAACATGATAATATTAAATTTTTTAAGAGAGAGCTTTATCATTTTTTGTCGTCTTTCAAAATTTAAATTGCAAAAAAAGTAATTTTATATCTTTTCTTAAATATTTACATAAAAAAATAGAAAAATTCACCAATTATAATTTTCTTCTATTTAAAATAATACTCAATAAATGTGCCATTAAAAAATAACGTAAATCCTTTCTTTCATGCATCCATTTTTAACCGAACAAGTTAGAATTTAATTTCTTTTTATAATATGTTCATCATAAAATTAAAAACAACTATAATGTTTCAATTCCAATATTTTTCACATTTTAATTTTCACATATTTTTCTCATAATTATAATGCTCATTTTAAATTATAATGCTCACATTTTAAATTATAATGCTCATAATTATTATATTTTAATATTTTTAATATTTAATTTCAAATTTTAATATTTTTTAATTATTCAAATATGATTTAATTTTAACCGTCCGTAAGCACCGTGATTGCCTAGTAATATAATAGTGTACATGTATGTATCATCTAATTAGTTTTGTATTAATTCCATTACTTTTTGAACTCGAAATATTTTAATATAGTATAATATTATAAATATGTAAGGTAAAATATAATAGCCACACCCTACTATGGTTGGCCAGGGCCAATCATCAGTTTTCAAAATGTAACAAATATGTTTAATTTTCAATTTTCTTGTTTGTTATTCTTAGTAATGAAAACAAAATATGAACAATAAAAATGATGTTATACTGCATTCGTAAAGTCTATTTGCTTTATGATTTGTATGAGAAACGTTTGATTGTGCTTTCATTGGAACACATTTTGAACATAATTTATATAACTATAAAAAATATGTTCAAATATATTTATGTATTAGAAAAAAGAGATTTAAATATCTCTGAATTATGTGAGGGATACATGCATGTAGGATAGAGCTGAAGGTTGATCGCCATGTGTCGCATAGTAGGAAAGCCTTTAATCCAAATTGGAAAGATCTCATGGCATTATTGGGTATTCAAGACATTCACTCATCTTCTAGGATGAGATTTGGGGGCTCCATTTTAAATTTCAGAGTTATCCATAAGTTTCTCTATATAAGTTTGTTTTTTTCTAATAAAACATGATGGATAAAAGAAGAGTATAATGAAGTTGTCCAACACATTTCTTAAGAAGAATACAATGAAGTTGTTCAACACAATTTATTAGGAAGGTAAGAATATTTTTAAAATATTGCTTAAAATAATATTACTGACAGATATTATATAAAAATAGTAAAGATGTCAAAATCGTTAGATATTATCTATAATTCAAGTTGAATGATGTGGTTCAAGTTTAAAATTAATTAGGATTTATGGTTTGTTATTTAGTTTGTTATATTTGTTATTTATTAGTCAAATTACTGAAGTGTATATAAGTAGACATTTTGTAGTTTAAATTTATCATTCAATTCAATAATACAATTCTTATTATTTTATTCTCTCTCTTTCTCTTCTCACTAAAGGTGTCTCACGCACTAACAAATTGGTATCTAGAGTTTCGGTTAGATTTTTGACCGTGTTTTCAAGAATCACACTTTTGAGATCATGTTCCTGAGATCGTGGGTTGTTGTTAATCAATCTCTCCAAAGATGAATTGTAAAGAAAATTTACCAAACTATCTTCCAACTCTTGACGACAAGAATTGGTTTCGATGGAGAAAACAAATGCAATCTCTATTTGACTTTCATAAACCCCTAGAATCAGTTACTAATGGCGTTCATGCGCTTGGTAAAGATGCAACCGATGCATAGAGAACTGCTCACAAGGATGCCAAGAAGAAGGATTGCAAGGCGGAGTTTTACATTCAATCGACGGTTGATGCAACTAATTTCAACAGAACCGCTCATGTTGAATCGACGAAGGAGATATGAGATATTCTTGTCAAGTACTATGAAGGAGGTGAGAAATTCAAAGTCGTCAAATTGCAAACTTTGCAACGATAATATGAATTGTTATCGATGGGAGAAGACGAAAATATCGCAGGTTATGTGTTAAAGGTGCAAAAACTCATCCATCTCATGAAGGGTTGTGGTGAAACCTTAACTGATAAGATGATAGTTAAGAAGCTAATGCGTACGTTAACCTCTCACTTTGATCACGTTATCGTAGCTATTCAATAATAAAACAATCTCGAAACCCTAAAACTGGAAGATTTAGTTGGTTCGTTTGAGGCACATGAGATTAAAATTGTTGAAAGGAAAGAAGTTCAAGACTCGATACAAGCACTACAAACTCAGTCATGGAAGAAGAATGGTGGTTCTAACAAGTTCAAACTCAAAATCGACAAGACTCGGGGCAAGAAGTCTTGGTCGAATCTTCACAAGAATAAGGTAGATGGTAGAGCTTCTGAATCCTCGAAAAGAGAAGAAGGAAACTCCTATCAGAAAGATAAAGAAGAGAAAAAATGTGTGCAGTGCTCTAACTGTGAAAAGTGAAGTCACTTGGCCAAACATTATTGGTACAAGAAAGATAAGGGATCGACAATAGGAAAGGACGAAGGAGTGAACCTTGCACGTCAAGATTCAGATGATATGGTGGTTATGGTTGCAGTGTCATATGACCATGTCGAATCTAAGATCTGGTTCCTCGATTCGGGATGCTCAAATCACATGACTAGTCAAAAAGTATGGTTAGTATATTTCGACGAGTCGAAGAAGAGCAAGGTCAAAATTGCTGATATTAGTTCATTGCAAGCAGAAGGTACTGGAAACATAGTCATTCAAATGAGTAATTGAGCAAAAGCCTTATCCAAAGATGTATTTTATGTCCCTGGAATAAAGTGAAATCTGCTAAGTGTTGGACAACTAGTCGAAAAGGGGTTTTCATTGGATATGAAAGATGGAGCCTTAGAACTTTATGACATCCAAAATAACTTGGTCTTGAAATATCCTCTGATAAAGAATAGAACATTTAAGACCATGATCTGTTCGACTCAGGTACAATGTTTGAAAACAATTTTTGACCGCAAGAATAGTTGGTTGTGGCATCTGAGATTTGGCCATCTAAACTTTAGGTCACTCAATCAATAGACCACTCAAGATATGGTAACTGGTATACCAAGTCTTGAGATGTTTAAAAAACTTTGTGAAGGTTGTCTAGTCGGAAATCAGTCCAAAAATTATTTCATTTCGACTACGCCAATGAGATCATCCAGCATACTCAAAGTTGTATATTCACATGTATGTGGTCCTTTTGAAGAGCATACCATTGGTGAAAACAAGTATTTTGTTTCATTTGTCGATGAGTTCAATCAAAATTTATGGATCTATGTGATCAATAGAAAGGATGAAGTATTCGAAATCTTTAAGAGACTCAAGATGCTTGTCAAAAACCAGAGTGAGAGGAAGATCAAAGTTCTACGAACAGATGGAGGTGGTGAATACACTTCCAAGATGTTTGAAGAATTTTGTGCAGAACATAGTATTGATCACGAGGTAACTGCTTCTTATACTCCTCAACATAATGGAATATAAGAAAGAAGAAACAAGACCGTATTGGACATGGCGAGATACATGTTAAAGCAAACGAATTTGCCGAAATCCTTATGGAGTGAAGCTGTTTCAACTGTTGTTTATATTCTGAATAGGTGCCCTACCAAGAAGCTGAAGAACAAGGTTTGTGAAGAAGTGTATAGTGGCAAACGACCATCAGTGAGTCATCTAAAGGTGTTTGGCTCAATTTGTTACAAGCACGTTCTTGATTCTAGGAGAAGGAAGCTTGATGACAAGAGTGAACCTATGATTCTGGTAGGATGTCATAAAACTGGTGCATACAGGATGTTCAATCCAATTAATTAGAAGATCATGATGATTCAAGATATTGTGATTCATAAAAAATCTTCCTGGGATTAAAATTCTAGTAATGCAATTAACAAGCCATTAATGAGCTATGATTTCGACGAAGTAAGAAATCATTTCGAAGTCGAAGATATTGTCAATATTCTAGTTGAAGTCGAAGCAGTTTGTGACATTCCCGCCACATTTTAAATCGAAAAGGATATAGCTAGCACAAGCTAGAGACCTCAAAGAACTAGAGCTCGTCTAGTAAGACTTCAAGACTATGAAGTGGTTAGCGATTATGAAGTCACAACAGATAGTGAACTAGTCCATTTTGCTTTACTTGCAGGTGCTGAACCAATCAACTATAGCGAGTCCTTCAAAGATAAACAATGGCAGTTTGATATGTTCAAAAAGTTACAAGCAATAGAAAGAAACAACACACGTGAGTTGGTCGAATTTCCATCACATACAAAAGCTATCAAAGTGAAGTGGGTGTTCAAGTTGAAGCACAATGTTGATGGGTCAATAGCAAGACATAAGGCGAGATTGGTAGCTCAAGGATTTCTCCAGGGAGTAAGACTCAACTACTCTAAAGTCTTTGCACATGTCGCAAGATTAAAAACTATTCGACTAGTGGTAGCCTTGGCATGCAAGCAAGGTTGGTCGATATTTCACTTAGAAGTAAAATCGGCATTTTTGAATGGTCCCTTAGATGAAGAGGTATATGTCACAGAACCTTTTGGGTTTGTGATTCAGGAGGAAGCAAGTAAAGTATACAAGTTGCACAAAGCGCTTTATGGCCTCAAGCAGACACCTAAGGCATGAAACAAGAAGATTGACTCATATTTGGTTGAATTGGGATCTATCAAATGCAACTCTGAGTATAGTATCTACGTTCAGATTGTGGCACAAGATATAACAATCATCTATTTATATGTCGATAAATTGTTAGCAACTAGAAATAGCTTGGAGAACTTGTTGAAGTTCAAAGAGCTAATGAAGAAGGAATTTGAAATGTTGAATTTGGGAAAGTTTCCGTACTTCCTAGGAATGGAATTTCAATGTCTAAGCAAGGTATGATGCAACATCAAAGAAAGTATGTCAAAAAGATACTCAAGAGATTCATGATGGATGATTCGACTCTTACATCTTCGACCATCAAACCAAATTTGAAGTTGGAGAAGCATGGAGAGGAAGACAAAGTCGATGCAACTTTTTCAAACAAATTGTTGGATCTATGAGATATATGTGCAATAGTCAGACCTGATGTATATTTCTCAGTCGGATTATTGAGCAGATACATGAATAAACCAAGGGTGTCACACATGAAGGCTGCAAGAAGAATCTTGAGATGCTTAAAAGGATCGACAAACTATGGAATTATATTTCGACAAGACTTTGAAAGAAAAGAAGCTATGGCTACTTTCTATTCAGATGTTAATTGGTGTGAAGATAAGGAATGTCGAAGAAACACTATTGGATATTTCTTTCAAGTATTTGGTGCCCCAATCTCATGGGGCTCTAGAAAGCAACATGTGGTGGCATTGTTTTCGTGTGATTCTAAATATATAGCAAGATCCTATGTTGCGTGTCAAGTAATTTGGATCAGATCTATGCTTGAAGAAATGAGGGTTGAAGTGAAGAAACCTCTAGTACTGTAGATCAACAACAAGACAACCATAAATCTGTGGAAGACTACATTTTTGCATGGAATAAGTAAGCACATCGAAGATAGATTTCATTTTCTTAGAGAGAATGTAAATCGAGGTGAAGTTTAAGTGAGACATTGCTCATGTGAAGCATATTTGGCTGATATTTTCACCAAAGGATTGAAGATCAATAGGTTTCTAACTTTGAGAAAGAAATTAGGAATAGTTTAGATCGACAATGATTAGTGTGTTTTGACCACTTGGATTATAAGGAGTATGTTGAGATTTTAGATATAATCCAAGTTGAATTATGTGATCCAAGCCCAAAGCTAATTAGGGTTTAGGGTTTATTATTTAGTTTTTTATATTTATCACTTAGTAGTCCAGTCACTTAGGTGTATATAAATAAACACTTTGTAATTAAGTTTTATCATTCAATTCAATAATACAATCCTTGTTTCTTTATTCTTTCTCTCTTTCTTTCCTCATTAAAGGTGCCTCACGCACTAACAAAAATTAGAAGTACATAGCTGTCAAAATTAACTATGTAATCAAAACTAATAACTTATTAATAAAGACTAAATTGATTTTTAATTACACATATGTGAATTAATCTTCTAACACCTCTCCTCTAGTTGAAAAGTGAATGTTCATTCCTTTTAGCTTAGAGTGAAGCTTGTAAAAAGGTGTAGGTTCAAGAGTTTTGGTGAAAAAACTTACTAACTACTTTGTAAAATTGGTCGAAAGAAAATAGAATAACCAGCTTGAAATTTTTACCATATAACATGAGAATCGATATTAGTATGTTTTGTTATTTCATGAAAAGTGGGATTCGAAGCAATATGTCGTGCAAATTGACTGTCACAATAAAGAAGAGTTTATTGAATAAAATATATTTTAAGATTTTGAAGTAGATAAGTGAGTAAGAGAAATTCATAAGTGGTTGATGAGAGTGCATGTTATTCAACTTCCAAAGAGGATTGTCAACCTAATCATATGGAGAAAGCATATATTTTGTTTGATAAAGAGTTGTGAAGGGAAGTTGAATACATCATGGTTGGTGGATTCCTTTCAGCGGGGATCTTAAATAGAGGGTGACTTCTTTACCTATTAGAGTTGGGGGATTGGGTTCGTACTCAGTAGTAGATGCTTGCTCATACGGGTTTATGGCTTCTAAGGCCCAATCTTAGGTGTTACAGATCATATATTGAGATACTGTGAAATGTGTGGTATGAACCTTGATTTCAACATAGCTTCGGATGGTCTTAATGTTGTGATTCCAGAATTTGATCTTAGCAGTTTTATTAAGTAGGGCATCGTTACTATAAAGCACAATATGTTTTGGCGAGTTCCCTTTTCAGTAAAAGTGTTCAGGACATAAATATAAAGTTTGTCATGACCTTAAGATTGAAGAAATTTTTGGTTATTTACAGATAGCACATGCTCAAGACTTTCTCCTTGTTATCTCTGTTGATGGTCTAGGCCAACATATGTCCACGGTAGAGTATTGTACCATCCTTAAATATCAACTTCTGGTTCCCTTATTTCCTATTTATAAGGCTTTCCCTGTTTTCCGCAAGGTATGCTTGAATACATTTAGAGAACATGTTATTCATTGTAAGGAGTTTCTAGGATTCAAATACTGACATGAATTTGTTATAGATGTCATGTTTGATATATTTAGGCGTGCAGGGGTATTTGTGAAGAAATAAGCGTTTATGAATTTCTTTACTGACCCACAGGAGGGGAAACAAACTCTTAGCCCAACAGATGTTCTAATGTATGTGTGGGTATGAGGGAAACATGCATGTATATACTTGATTGAGGTTTTCCCATTGGTGCGACCGATGATTGGAGGTTTTAATGTGAGATAGATAGCTCTCAAAATTCCTTCAAGTAAAGTGGCCAAGCATGAAAGAGTGTGTTATGACAATCAACATGTTTTCATACCATTTACCTTTGATACTTTAGATTTTCTAGCACCAGAAGCATTATATCTTTTATAAAGAATGCAAAGGCTCATGCATAGCAATGTTGTGTCACCTAGAACAATGAATGTAGTTTTTAAGAGGATTGATTTTTCCATCCAAAAAGGGGCAGCGACGCAACTTGTTGTCTGTTTTCCTACTATTTATGTATAATATTGATTATATAATATTAAAAACTACCTTTCCTTTTTTAGAAAATAGAATTATGAATCTATAGTTTTCTTCTTAGAGTTCCAGAATACCAATAATGAACTATAAGCTATACAAAATTCAGTAATAGAACATTGTATGATCAAGCATGAAGCTCAATCAGAATCACTAAAAGTTTTGATTTGAAAAGAGGATTATGTTGAAAAAAATACCTGTACAAGAGCATTTTTAGTGAAATTTCCAATTCATGTGGTAGCTTCATAATGAAGAATGGTGAGATATTGCATAAATTGTTTAAGTGGTTGGACAACAAAACTAATTTACAATTCTTGTGTTTGTGAGATACAATAATTTTCCAATAATGCGACAATAAGAAGTAGGATCAGAGCAACACTTTCATGTAAAAGCTTGGAATCACAAATCATATGAGTAGAATATTGCATAACAACAAGCAACTAAATATTTGAAAAGATAGCAAATCGATATTGTTGTTGAGAAAGATGAATTCCTTTGTGGGAAAGTGACATCTCTAGTTCCATAAAATATTTTAAATCTTTAAATTTGAATTTATTATGCTAAAGTTTTTTACATATTCAATACTAATGAGAGTTATGAAAATTATGAGATTCGGTAAATAAGAAATGATCATATTCTCAACGTTTGAAACCAATAGAAACTATAACATTTAACCATTTTGAAGAATATTTTCTGCTTGCATGATGTCGATCGTATAAGCACTTTTTAAGCAACAAAGTTGATTGGAAAATTTATCTTGAAGCCCATGATAGATGTTTCATGTATACCTCTTTATTAAATCATCACAGAGAAAATCATTATCCACATCGAGTTATTTAACAAACCAACTGCATGCATTTGCAATAGCAAGTAGCAAATGCATGGTAGTGATTTTAGCAACAAGAGAGAAAGTTTGTGGTATAATACTTAGAAACCAATGGTTTTATGATTGAACTCAAAACTTGTATCATTTTTATTATTTATAATAAAATGTTTTTCTTTATTATGTTTGTTTCTAAAGTAATAAAAACTCTAAAATAGTTATTTCTTTTAATGAAACATTAAATGTGACTTAATTGTGAGACAACACTAAATATAAGGATGTCATTAGAAAAGTATCAATAGTTATGTCTTACTATTAAATAGAATAGTACTAATGTGTAGAAACTATAATGTGAGTAAAATGATGATCATATATCAAAAGTCATGGATAAAAGATATTGAGTATTTACATAAGTATAAATGTTATGAGTAATATTTATATTAGATTGACCAACCATGATAATATTATATAGTTTGATATCTAACTGTCATAATTTATACTCATAGTGATCTAAGTGTCCTTTGACTTGAACTCACCATAGTCCTTACTTGAGGAGCTGATCACTTTTGTACCGTTAAACATTGTCTTTAATTAGACAATTATAAAGTTAGTTTATTAGATACTCAAAGAGCCATTTAGAGGGACATAAGTGACCTATATGATATTTTTCTCTCTCACATATTGAAAATTAATATCTAAGGGCACTTGATTAAGTATGATTGTAAAATGAATCGTCATGCTGAAATAAATAAATATGAGATATTGAGCTTTTTTTTATTACCAACTATACTCTGGTGTAAAAAATATAATATTTGACTATATAAGGATGACATAAAATATGTCTTCTGTTCAATATGGATATAAGGGGAAAATGCAATTATACGCATGATCATTATCAAATAAAGTTTATGTCATATCACATAACATTTTTGTCACTTGGTTAGTAGTGATGTGTTGTTACACACTCTATCTGTTTATAATATTAAGTAATTTATTTAATATTATTCTCAACCTTACGAAAACCTACAGAGTCACATGGATAAGGATATATAAACTAGATATTAAATAAACGAATAAGAGCCATTTATCATTTGATGATGTGCATTCTTACGATGCATCAATGCTAATTGGAGAAACATTGTACATTATAAAATATAATGCATATAAGTGACTCTATGAATAAAAATCTTATACTAAAGTGAGAGTCATTGATTTTCATGTATTCTCAAAACCCTAGTTGTACTAGGACTTTGATTTTGTGTTTTGTCTAAAACTTTTGTTTATTCAGAACTAACACCATAGGAGGAAGAATCCTACATTGCAGATTATGATCATGTTTGTTAAGTAGATGCATTATCCTTTATGTTGTACTCGTAATCAATATGTGTTCGAAGATCAAATATTTTACACTATAAGAGATAATCAATTTATCCATGACTAAAAATGTATTCAAAATCTACCCCTTATTATTGGGTTTGGCTCTAAGCTACTTCACAAGCTTTATATTGTTGGAACAAAATTGGTTTTTCCATATCCCTTAGGTTTTGATGATAAAAAATTATTTAAAGAATAATTGGGTATACTAATATATGTTCAAGTGTGCAAGACCATTGACTAAAATTTCATATAGAATCCAAGTATTGGTTTTGGCAATGAACATCTAAAGAGAAGCTTAAAGAAAAAAATTTGACGGATCAGAAACTGAAGACTATACTTTAAAGAAGTCAACTTCTAAAAAAAAGGTTAATGTCTGAAGGCCAGAGTCAAAAGAAGTCAGCCTCTAAAGACCAGACTTTGAAGAAGTCTGCTTCTGATGATCAAAACCTGAGTCAATCAAAGCATAAGGACCAAGGTGACTCTGATCGGTCACTGTCAACCTCTGAGCCTACTTTGTCACGTGAAGGCCTAAGCCCTATTTTCTTCATAGAGTTTGCTGAGATGCAACTGATAATTCCTCTTGCAGTAAAGGAATTTTAAACAACCTTTCAACGTTAGTGGCCATTTAAAGAAACATCTCAATGTCTCTATTCAAACTTCTCAAGGACTCTCTTGTGTTGATTCTCTAATGACTCTTTTCCTTCTCTATTTAAAGAGCTAGAGATTTGAAGAAATAAAATTTATTCTATTGACATTAAAAAGAGAAGTTAATTTGTCAAAACAAAGCACAACTTGAACTTAGGATTCTTATCCTTGTATATCTCAGAAATCCATAAGTCTTACCCATAGTCTATTTGCATTGTATTCTTTATACACCTTTGATTGTATATCAAGTGTATTACCCCAAACAATCATTTATCTGTTAGGTAAATTGTTAGAAGTTTCATACTAAGTGTTTGAGCATTTGAAGTCTCTTGCTCATGTGCTTGAGCATAGAAGTCCCTTACTTTAGTGTTTGAGCATTGAAAGTCTCTTGATTGTGTGCTTGAGCATATAAGTCTCTTAATTTATGTTTGAGAATTTGAAGTCTCTTGCATGTGGGCTTGAGCAAACTTGTAATATTGTGTGACTATAGTGAAAATATCTTGTAAGTACAAGGGACTGAATTACTTTTATGTTATGAGAGGAACCAAGATAAATATGTCTGTAACTCTTCTTTCTTGCATTTGATATTTGATGCCTACCTTTGTTTGAATTAGATTTTATATCTTGAGTTTAGAATCTGACCGAAGAGTTTAAAAACAAAAAAAAAAGTCAACACAATTCAACCCCCCCTTCTTCTTGTGTTTTTCTCACCTTCATATATCATTCCCACATGCAACAATTAGAAACTTTTCCTAGAGGTAATTTTGTTAAATGTTAGGTATTATTTGCAGAAAAAGCTTGTAATTCAATATTCACTGCATTGATATATTTCTGACACAAAATGGTTTGTTTGTAATATTTGGGTTCAATAGAAGTGGAAAGAGAAATCATGTTTTTAAAATGGTTAGGAAATAAAGAACCATAAGATATAAAAAATACAATGGATACTCAATGTTCTCTGAATTAGAAGATGATGATGAACTTTCTGAAAAATAAAATTAAAAATTATAGTCCTTTAAGAAAGTATATGCCTTGTGAATTCTTACAGATTCTCTAATTTGGGGACAAAATCAAATTAAGAAGTAATAGAAATATTAGTTTTGAGAATGGTGATGTGGATAGATATGTATTAGATGAGATCTCAAATAAAAAATCAAAACTTTGAGATGACCTTCGTGTATATCTGGGGTGGTTGATCCTGTAGCACCAGTGAAGGTTATTGGGTGAGAATATGGAGTAGAAAAACAATTTAAAGGGGGTGAGTAGACCATTTAAAAAAACTTTGAATGATTTTCCAAAAATAGAATATCATAGTTTTTTCAAAAATGCTCGCGTAATGTTTAAAGCAAACCTTTAAAGATTATACTTTTGTTGGAACTTGTTCACGTCAACAGTTAACCAATTCACAAATATCAAAGATGGTTTTATGATGATGCGCAAAAGGTAATCAATTGATTCAATTATATATTTCACAATATGTGTTTATATAACGATTCAATTTCATTGAATTATAACCTCAATAGTTTCTCAGAATTTAATCCCCAATAAATCTCGATTAAGCACCAATTCTAACATAACCTAACTTTGCGTAATAAATCGCTGCCAATTGAATAAATGATAAACTACGCTAAGAATTGAAAACCTAAGCATGAAATATCCTATGGAAATTAAATGTAAATGTGTGTGTGTGTGTGTGTGTGTGTGTGTGTGTGTGTGTGTGTGTGTGTGTGTGAGAGAGAGAGAGAGAGAGAGAGAGAGAGAGAGAGAGAGTACACTGGGATATATAGTGGTTTAACATTCGTCCTCTCTTTGCCTTATCCATTCTTCAATGGTTTCCCATTGGAACATGTTGTGTTCCTTTTTATCTTGACAAATATTGCAAGAGTTCATACAATCACTAATCCAAAATAATATTGAGAAAAATAAATCTCCTATATGGATCTTGACTTGTACACATCATAATTCTAAACTCTTCTGCGTAATCTTTACTCGATTCATGTTTCTTGAATCTTCCAGCTTCACCAATCTGCTCACAATCTTCGTGTGTGGCAATCACCCATTGATTCCACCAATTTCTTAAGCGATGAACTGTGTAAAGATTTGAGAAGAAATCCACCTTGTATGTTTCCTTCGACACAGTCACTACCAAGAGAATATGGAGAGAAAAACCTCATTTTTTTTTCACTGGAATTTGTCAGCACCAATGTCAATGACCTCAATCTTGCAAGCTACCTAAAAATCTCAACCAAATCTTTAAGAACGATTAATTTTAAGATGGCGTATCGCTCAATAAATTAAAAATATCTCATGATCAAGATCTGAAATCAAACTTGATGTTAAAGATGAAAGGATTTCGTTGCAAGAGTTTTTGAACTTTCAAAAAGAGAGGGTGTTGTTTTCTCTTAAAAACACAATGTAAAAGTTGTGTAAATTGTAAAAGTTGTTTTTGTTAAATGATAACAATTTTTTTTATATGTGCTTGAGATACCTCACAAAAATGGATGGAAAAGTTAGTTAGATTTGAGTCAAGAACATTTCATGGTTTGAGTTAAATGAGCAAGTGAGGTGGAGCAAGAAGACAAAAAGATTTTGAACCATTTCTCGTCTGATTTGAATCAACAACAAAGCATGATTCGAGTCACAAACCTCGTGATTAAAACTAAGTGTAAAGTATGATTCGAATCAATTTAAATAGAGATAAAAGAGAAATGTGGAAAAACTATCTAATTCGAATCAGGTGTAAAATCTGATTCGAATTAAATGAAGCAAAAGGTTACACAGATCTGTCTAATTCAAATCACAAAAATTGCTTGATTCTAATAAAGGTAAAATCATGATTCAGGTCAAAGTGTTTGAAAATCTTTGGTTTGCCTCTGTTCAATTTGATTTGAGTCAAGGAACGTACATGATTTGAATCAAGTACACAAAATCTCAATTTTTCTATAATTTTCAAAAGACTTTGAGATTTTTCTTTCCACCTAACTTGAACCAATAATATACATGACTCTTATTCCAATAACTCATGCAGTTGACTAAAATCATCATGATCAAGCTAAAATATAACTTTTGATTCATGCATGCTAAAAAACGAATCATTTCAAAAACATGAAGAAGACTCAATATAAAAAAGTAAATGAAAACTAAAGTGATAAGACATGCAAAAAAATCACTATATTAGGGTTATCCTCTTGAATGTATTAGGGACATGCAACTTCAGTCTCTCCCTAGAGATATGCAACTTCAGTCTCCCCTTTTTTATGTTTGACAAACTTTCACTAGGAATTGAGTCGACTTTGAGCCAAAAGCAAAAATGCTTGTGCTCTCCTTGAAGCATTGCACATAAAACCCAACATAAAATGCATAAAGTAATTCTAGACTCACATTACAACTTCTCCCTCTTTGACAATATCAAAAAGAGATAGATTAAAATGAGTCTAAAAACCAAATAACCAACCACAAAATGAATAATTCCATATGAACACATGAGCTAAATAGCTAAGAAGAATATACAACATCAAAGATCAGATGTATAGCACTAAGATATACATGTTACGTGCAAAAACTACAAATAGACACGCAAAAAATTCAACAACATACAATTAAGTGATCAAAACTGTCATGCAAATGAAGGTTAAATAATGTATGAACAAGTATACAAATGTTTGAATATATTTAAAGAAAAAGGAGACCAAAACATCATTTTTTGATAAAAGAAAAGAAATATAAAAAATATATTTACACTTTTTATTTAAAAAAATCAACATGAGTAAACCAAATTAATAACTTCTTTATTGATTTGGATGGGTTCTTATTTTGGAAGAAAATATTAGGAAATTTGAACTAAATCAAACAAATAATCTTTTATTGGTTAATATTTATTTTTTCTCCAAGCTAATTTGTTTTATTCGTATCTTCTAAAATGAAACCTAAGGTTAGTGGTGAGAGTAAATTGGGCCAAGCTAGACTTTGTCAAGTTTAAGCTTGGCCTGCCAAAAATACCAAAGCTTAAGTCTAGTTTGTAGTCTGTCATATACTTAATTTTAGGCTTGTGTTTGACCTTTTCAAAAGTTTGTTTAGTCCGTTAGTGTAACACCCCAAATATAATATGTTTAGAATTACCGTATTCATAATGTTATGCATTGGTACCGATACATACAACAATGTCCAAGTGACATAAAATACATGATAAACACAAAGTTTACAACATAACACATGCATATATAACATGATAGAATACCAAGAACAAAAGACACAATGAAAATCAGCATAAACAACAATGTTGTCAAACTCTTCAAGAGATATTGCCTTTTATCTCAGCAGAAACCTTCTCATCTGAAAGGTTTATAGTGTTATTCTAATTCTACTAGTACCACACTCGCGTATCAGGTAAGTAAAAATAAAAGAGAACAAATTTAGTCCAGCTTCATACAATATGTAAATGTCGATACATTCGATCTATATACCATGTCGTCTCTAGGAGACGGTTAGCCTTATAAAACATCCACTGCCTACTAGTACTTTTTATTTTTTAGTCTAGCTTTACAGAATCAGGGACTCCCTACTAATTGTTTCCACCAAGGTTGGTATTACAGTGTGACATAGAACCTTTGGCTAGATTACCCTCATAATAACAAGCTACATTAATCGACATGCTCTAAGAGTCAAGACATTCATCATATGTACATACTTGATATCTTTTAAAACCAAGGTTATCGAAACTTAGCAACTCGAAATACGACTACATATCCTCATAATTCATATTAGTGTACTCCTAATCAATCTTAGGGATCCTCACATCATGGTTCAATTCTTTTTAGGTCAACAAGAAAACATCATATAACCATATGATTATCTAATTAAGTGATACTAATAATTACCCTAGATAAATTTCATTTTATTTAGATTCTCTTAGCAACTTGTCATCCCATATAAGCATAGCAAAAGAGAGCACAAGTAAATTCACAAGCTAGGGGTGAAGATCAGTAAAGAAAGAATAAGTCTGAGGTGAGCTACGCTAGCTCGTAGCCTAACCCAGTTTCCCCTCCTATAGAAAAACCAGAGGCTGGCTATAGTTAGAACGTAGCAGGTGCTACGATCCATAGTCGTGCCCAGAAACATGATTTCTACATTTTCACATGAATCAACCTTTAAACCTGGTCAAACACTCAGTAGTTCTAGCCAAAATGTAAAACAAGTCATATAAACATATATATATCAGACAAACCACAAACAAACATATACTAAAATACAAATCATGGAATATAATAAAGAAGAATATGCATCAAAGGCATGAACTTACATGTTAAACCCAACATGCAAGAATTATAATGTGATATATCCCAATTCAACCTAAGAGGAACCCCACCTTTTACTTAGAAAACCTAGAATCAAGAAGATAGGACGATGATGATGATGGATTCAAACTTCTCAAACTTGCTTTTTCTTCTTCAATAGCTGAAAATCTCAAACATGCAAGTGAACTTCAAGATTGATTAAGCTTCCCTCTCCCCCTTGTTGCTCGCCTCACTCTCTTTCTCTCCCAGTTCTACCTAAATTAGATTTTGCACAAGAGGAAATAAAGAGAATAATGAGAGTTTTTTCTTAGTTTAGGCTTATACACTTCATAGGTGAAAGTACCATTTTGTCCTTACACTTAAAATCAAAAGACTAATTAAGTCATCTCATAAGATTTGTGTTATAATCTACATGCTAACTTTATAGTTTTATCATAATCTCTACCGAGCACAATTAAGGAGATTGAGAGATATTATCGTTAGTCTATTTAAAATCCTATTTCATTCCGACATGTTTAAATATGTAATTCAAATAATGTTTAAATAGACTAATAAACTAAAAGATTAGTGAGACTAAAAATTTGTTTGCATTGATTCATTTGAACTTGTTTATTAATATAAGTTTTATGAGATTATTTGCTTAAAAAAACTTACGAAAACAACTCATGACATTGTTCATCCGGTGTTTTTAGCTTATTTTCCTAAATTTTTCAAGACAATTAATTTTATTTTTGTATTTTAATTTTAAGTACAAAATATAATTTAATAATAATATTTAAATTATTTATATTTATTTGAATAGACCGATTTGATAGATTTTAAAAAAATTTACACTCTAAGGGCTAACTTTTTAACTAAATATATTTATAAAAGAAATTTAAACTTTTTATATTTTAAAAAATAATTTGATTTGACCTAAATCCTTATAGTTAGGTCATATGCATGGTTGATTCGATCTATACCTAAAATACACTACATTTGATTCCACTTTAAAAAGAAATGTTAAAATTGATTTTAAAACATTTTTGAATGTTTTCCATATACTTGGGGTATTTTTTATTTGATTTTTTAAAACTGTTTTTTAGTTTTTAAAATTTAAAAATTATAAAATTTGTTGGGTAGTCTAGTTTTATAAAATTATTTTTAAAAATTATTCTCTATTTGAGAGTTTTAAAAATTAAAAAACTAAAATATATTTTAAATATTTTAATTTTAATTTTTAGTCTTGAAAATTAAAATAAAGAAAAAATTACACGCTTTTCATTAACGATAAATTTATAATATTACTTAACTTTAGAACAATTTAAAAAATTAAATTATCAAACGTGTTTTCTTTTATTTTTTTATTCAAATCTCATTTATAAAATTATTTACAAAATCATTTTCAAAAACAAAAAACTAAAACTCATTCAAATTGTCTTCCTATTAAATTTAGTATTATGTAATTCATTATCACATTGTGGCATACAAAATCCACCATATAAATCATGTATGAAAAAGTTAATATTTATATAAAATCATTTGATATGACCATGAAATATATCAAAATTACTGTATTTGATAAAATTTATAGGTGTTAACTTTTATGTATTTCATTATATATCAAATTATGTTTATTAATATTATCTTTTATAAACATAATATATGATATATATAACTTTTAATCCAAGAATTTTGTAATATTGAAAAATGATTAAAAGTGGGGATGGGTAAAGTTTAACTCATTTTAAGGTTTATGGTAAGGGAAATTGTTATGTCATCAATTGTTTTTCTATTTTAAGCATGTCAGGAACAGTTTCGTGACAATGCTTCATAGGTAAAAAAATAGTCATTACTCATTTGTTCTCTACATCACGTTTCTTACATAATTGGATGGGAATGATAAATATAGTGTAGAAAAGACAAGTATAAAAATTAGTATGAAAAAACAGAAAAACACGCAAGTGAAACAAACTAGTGTAACTGAACAACAACAGTTTGTTGAATCGTAGTTTTGACCCTGAAACAAGTTTCGGTCTTAAACGAGTGCCCAGGAATCGCTACCCACTTCAATACCATAGAGAGTGTGCATCACGCGCACCCGTGAATCACGTACGTTGTTTGAAACATGGGGTGAAGTTCAATTTGAGAAAAAATAATAACTGAACTTATTTATAACCGTTTTTGAAACAAACTCAAGCATATTTAGATAGAGAGAGAACAAGGATAAAAAAGAGTGTTCAAAATGAAATGCGTGCAGACAAGGGAAAAGCATTTTTGCAGTACAAAAGAGAAGGCTATTTAACATTCACACCAAAGATTATGCGGATCTTGGTCAACAATGTTTGACCCAAATAAACGACAACTTTAGGGCCGTTTATGTAATTAAGTACTAGTTCTATAGTACTCCTTCCAATAATAATTATTTTAATAGTATTATTCAAGATGTTTTAAAAAGCTTGTGAGTTCGGCTGTGTCGTTGCTCTTGTTGTTTTCTGGTGTCAACATTACCCTCTTATATATAACCCTTTGCTTCTTTATTTTTCCTATTTCTTTTATCTCTCAAACAAAGAGAGAAATATGAGAACAAGAAGAGGCTCTTGTTATCTAGAACCTGAAACAGTCATGTGTTCCTTTGGGAAAAGAAAGAAGGACATGCATATTTCCAAGGAAACTATTTTTTGTGGAAAGAGACCGAAGAAATGTTTGGAGAAAACTTGTTCGGAATATGATTTCTTTGAGGCTTTGCCAGATGATATTGTTATTTCTATCTTCTGCAGGCTTAGTTCTACCGCCACTTCACCTTCCGATTTTGTAACCGTTTTATCAACGTACGGTTGCCGGTCTCATTTCTATGATTTGTTTGGTTGTTTTGTATTATGAAATAGATTTTGATTAATTTGTTGGTTTTTGTGGAACAGGTGTAAAAGATTCCAAAGATTAGCACTTCATTCTCTTGTGTTATCAAAAGCTTCTCCAAGAACTTTCTGCATCAGAGCGAAAAACTGGTGCGAATCGGCACAGAGATTTCTTAAACAGTGTGCTGAGGCAGGGAATGTTGAAGCCTGTTATACTTTGGGAATGGTTCGTATTAAAATTTCCATTATAAAATTTGAGATCTAAGAAATAATTTATTGAAAGGAAGGTTTTGATTTTTTTTATATTTTTGCAGATTCGGTTTTACTGTTTGCAAAACAGAGGGAGCGGTGCTTCGCTTATGGCGAAAGCTGCGATGAACTCTCACGCGCGTGCACTTTACTCGCTTGCGGTTATACAGTTTAACGGCAGCGGCGGTACCAAAAGTGATAAGGACCTCCGTGCCGGCGTTGCTTTATGTGCCAGAGCCGCTTTCCTCGGCCATATCGACGCGCTCCGTGAGCTTGGACACTGTTTACAAGACGGTTACGGTGTGAAACAGAATATCTCCGAGGGGAGGCGGTTTCTTATTCAGGCCAACGCACGTGAACTCGCCGGCGTTTTGTCAACCGACACCGCCGCGCGTCAGTTAGTTAATGCCAATCTTCAATCTCAGCTACGAAACGTTGCGGTGTCTGGATGTCCACTTTTGAGCGATTTTGGATGTAATGTTCCGGCGCCGGAGCCGCATCCGTCGAGTCGGTTTATGACGGAGTGGTTTGCCGCTCGCGGAGGATCGAATGGTTCGGGTTTGAGGCTCTGTTCACATGCTAGTTGTGGGAGGCCGGAGACGCGGAAGCACGAGTTTCGAAGGTGTTCGGTTTGTGGTGCGGTGAATTATTGCTCGCGTGCGTGTCAAGCGCTTGATTGGAAGTTCCGTCATAAGGCGGAGTGTGCTCCGGTGGAGCGGTGGCTTGATGAGGATGGTGATGACGACGGCGAAGATGACGGCGACCGTGAGGTAATGGTTATGGAGGATAGTTAAGACAATTTTCCGAGATTATTAAGGTTATTATAACTGTAACGGTGACGGTAACGGAAGTTAATTCACACGGTTGTAACGGCAAAATGAATCAATTTTTTTTTGAGGTATCCAAGTATTTGGCCGTATCAAAAAGTAGAGACTTTGTATACGTACAATCGTACATTGGTACATGTCTTACTTTTTCTTGTATAGTGGGAAAATTCTCCTAAAAAATGAAAAAGGTGGATTTTTCTTTTTCTTTTTCTTTTCTATGAAAAAGTGGCATTCACATAAATCTGCACTTTCAATTTTGTTATAAAATTTTAAAAACTTCCAGTACTATATGAAATATTTAAGCTTTGAAGGACTAGTATTATTGAAATGTGTTCCAACACAATCTTAATTCAAATTATGAGATTTAAGTAAATTGTAATGATAAATCTGTCTTAAGAAACAAAACAAGGATACCTTTTCATTTGCTTGAAAAACAAACAAATAAGGACTAGGAAAAGTTTACATGTGATGATCCATCTGATTCAAAATAATTTGATTGTAGCTTTTAGGAATAAAAACTATTATTAATAAAAGCAGTTCAGGAGTTCCACAATTTTTGATGCTACTTGTATTATGAGAAGTGCTTGTAGGTATTTTGAAGACCAATTAATATTTTAGATAATTTTACATATGCCACCTATCAATATTTTACACTCTCAATGTATTTTCTTTTTTTCTCTTATAAACACACATCACAAGTTTTCAATTTAAGTATATGCCTAACCTTCATCCAGGCATTTTTTTGGATGACCTAACAAGTTCCTAAAAAGTGTCATGGGCTAATATTCATGTCAAGAATGTCAATGGTATTTTAAAACTCCCTAAACTAATCAGGTTTAACTAACTTTTATTTCAAAGAATAAAATCAGATATGTTCTTTACTCAGAAAATAAATACATGATTTTTTATAGTTATGTAGTGATTGGTGTTGAATTTGACAAAAATTATAGTTCATTCTCGCACAATTGTGATTGGAATGGAGTTAAAATTATTTGATGTTAGAATTGAATTAATCAAACTGAATTAATCATTCAGTAAATAGAATATTGTGGTGGGAAAAAATTTGTCTATGTAAATAAATGACCCTATAGAATTATAGAGACAGCTAGCTTTTTCAGGTATTGCTTTAATCTAACATTAATTATGATTGTGCTTTTCTATAGACAAAAGGAACCAGACATGATATTTATTTAGTGACTAGCCAAGAAAGAAGTGAGAAAAAAAACGAAAAAGTAAGTAGGGGAATTAAACATGGCATTTGTAAATTGAGTGTGGGATTAGCATATGCGGAAGTGATAGAGTTGTTTCAAAACAGCTTATCTTGCTGGAGTCATGGCCATAATTAAGTAGTATAAAATGATTGATTTGATTTTACATGGATTATAGATTATTAATGTCAAATGGGGAGACAAATTAATTAATCTAATTGGTTTAGGAACAAGGTAATGGGATGGTGGTGGGAGCGCACTTATTCTTCAAAGAATGTTCATTATTCAATTCTGTTTTTATTAAAACCCTAGATGTGGGAATGGGTGGTGCTGGCCCAATCGAATAATTAGGCCCATGTTTTGGAAATATTCTTATCAAATAATAGAGAAGTATTCGTTTTTTATCTGATTCACCGGATCGGTTAATCCTGTTTAAAGATCAGTTCTGATATTAAGTGCAATTATAAAAGACTAGTAGGAAAATGCAATTATATGTTTATATTTTACTAACGAAGAAAAAGTTAGTCTCATCTAAAATGAACTTGAGAATTGGAAAATGACATGAAATGAAAAAGAAAAGCAGAGAATGGAGGAAAATGAATGTTAGGTAGAAAACATTTGAAACATAAGAAAATAGGTTAATGGGATGAGGTATGGAGACAAGTTCACTTGTAATGTGCTAACCACCATTTCAACTATAGGTGGCAGACATAGTTCTCAACCTATGTCTTTAAATTGAAAATCAGTTCCCTTATTTCAGCAACTTTATTGCTGTAAAAATTAATATTCAGACATGGAGCAACTTTATTCTTGTTTTTTTCTTTCTTCCCTTTCCACTTTTTTGTTTCTTACTTTTGTTGGTGTCTTTGCAATTTGTATGTCATGTAGCTATTGCCACCTCGATTGTCTACATCTTATATACCTTCTTTTGTCAAACAAATGTTTGATTTGATGTTAAAATAAGAAGTTGAAGGAAAATTGTAGAGAAAGTTTGGTAGAACAAACCAACTTTGTTATAGCATCGCCTTTCATATTTTTAATTTATCAACTTAGAGTTTTGCTTTAATTAGATCTTCAAGTGTTTTATTTTTACATAAATATATTAAGTTTAATGAAAATACCCGGTCGGTGGAAGATTATTTTGCATAAACTCTTATTGAGAGCTAGTGATATTATCTCATAAGTTCTCATAATATGTAAAAGTAGTTTATATATATAATGTTTTGGTATTTAAAAGAAAGAAAAAAAAAACTTGTAAGAAATATCCTTTAAAAATCATTCCAAAGAAATATGTTTTGTGATTTGTTTTAGCAGAAGGCTTGGTCGAATTTAAAAAGAAAAAAAAAAGAAAAGAAAGAAAGAGAGAGAACCTCTTAACTCAAAGAAATTTTAATTCTTACCTCACCAACTAGAGTTATACCCCTCCTTGCTTCTAGTCTAAAGGACTCGAAAACATAAGTTAAATCAATTTGTTGAACATGTTTTCTATTATATGGATAGTTAAAAACACATACAAAGTAAAAAATATTGTCATATTTCATTTTTGCTTCTTGATTAATTCACGTATTCAGAATGACATGATTCTTTAAGTTTAGAGTCAACCTTATGAACATATTTTTACATGGGTTGAGTACAACAATAAACATGACCGTTGGAATTCAACTGCAACCTATGGAGAATTTTGCTCAATTTTAATCTCAAGATTGTTATCAATCACATAATGACAATGAAAAAAAAAGTTGAGGAAGAAAGAAAGAAAATAACATTGGAGAAGAAGAATGAATGAATATTCTGCAGAATTTCTCTATGTTTCTAAAACTATAAAAGCCCAAACTACCTAACATTACTAAAATATGCCTAAGTCGAAATTCTGTGTGAAACAATCGGTTTCACACTTCGACGCACTAATACAATTTGGCGCATAGATATTTCGACACACAGAATTATACTTTTAACAATGACTTGATTCTTTACAACTATATGTTCGTCCACCAGGTGGGCTACCCCCACATGATCTCCTATTACATTTACACTAAATGTTTTTGACTAGTTGTTTTTTTTATGTGATTAAGATTTTTCATAAAAATTCTCAACTAAATACCCTCTTTGTTCCTTTATCTTTATCTCAGGAACCATTTAATCTATTAACTTTTAAAAATGTTGATTGGATCTCTTATGTCTTCAAACAGCGTCACGTTAGTTCTTTCCGTTAGATTTGTTAGTCAAAGTCAAAATAAAAGGCCATTTGACATACACCTGACGTTGACGTGGTAACGTATTCATCCAAACCTAAGTTTCTTGAAACATTCGTACCGTTGTTGAGAAATCCACCCCACTCTTGCAACATTCATACTAATTTCCAGAAATTCATGCCATTTTCAAAATCTATTTTTTTCAACTCAACCATCAGCATCAACAAACCCAGACACAATAAAAAATAACAACTTCTTTTCCTGTGAGAATTTGTAACATCAATACACTACACCCAATTACACTATGTGATTACTATGAAATTTAGTAAACAAAACAAGTTTCAAGTAATACTTAAAGGATTAAACTTGAAAAGATCCTGTGACATATTTGTGTGAATCATGAATTTCAAATAAGTTTGGCATATGAATCGAAATGCAAAAGTTTGAGAATTAATAACTAGAATGTAGACTGAAATTGAAATACAAAGGACAAAATGAAGAGAAAATAATTTAACTGCGGAAAATAATTTGAATATAAAGACTTTCATTTGTAAAAAGTGGAACGCATATGTACATTCTTGATTCTTTTCTCAATTACATAGATACTTTGAGTTTGTAGAATAGTGTACAATTGCGGACCCCTAAAACATAAACAAACATCTAATTATATACTACTCTAGAATAATCGTCTACAACGGCCGACTAAGCCAAACACGCTACCTTTTCGCCTCCATGCAACCTTCACCTTCGATACACCCTCATGTGTCCTTGAATAATTACCTGGTCTTATCAAATCACACCTTATTCGACTGTGTAGAGAAACAATGAGGACTTTGAATTTCACTAAGTCCCAAACTCGACAAACCTCTTTTGTTTCTTACTCACTGTAACATTCGATTAGAATTAACCTCATCCTTTGATAGGTCAAATCCACAACAACCACCATGGTTATAATAAACTAATTCGACTTTTCACAAAACTCTTGTATTATCCTTGTTTCAACTCTGGAATTAATGTGTGTCAAAAATATGAGATAATAAATTGCCTGCCAAAATGCCATGTTTCGATTTTGAACAGAGAGAAATATGGCATTTTTTATGTATTTTTGTCACTGCTTCACTTTTTCTGCTAATGTCATCATCATCATTACCACTTTACTGCATTGTCATTTTCCAAAAGATCCTCTTAGAATCCCTTCATTGCTCCTATTTTATAGAAGAACATGCATTTGCACATCTTCAATAATTGTTCCACTCACATCAATGTCATTAGTCCTTGCAACATGAAACGTTCTATGTCTCCACGTGTATGTCAAGTATTCGATTCTGACAATTAACAAAGCTCTATAACTACCCAATTCAACATTTCCCCTTATCTTCTTCGTTTTTCACTCAACTCTACATAAATAACCCTTTCTCTGCAAAAACTCTTAGCTCCAACAACGGCAGCTAACTCCTCAACATCTAAGTTTGACACTGGAAATAATCCTTTGGCATTCATAATTCTACCAGAAGAAGATGAAAAAGGTAGATATTTCATACTCGAATCGCCAATGGCAAAGGAAAAAATCACCATTTGGGCTAACCGGGTACTTATTATTTTTTTATCTGTTTGATAAGCTATTTGCTTTCTTAAAACCATACTCGACTGTAATTAGTTATGCTTTGTAATTGTTAGAACCTTTGTATTAAGTAATCTTATTAATAATTCATGTTTGTTCATGATACTGTGCAGTTTAAACTGTTATTTATACATTTATTGTTGTTCTAAAGGACTAAAGAAATGAGATTAAGAACTAAAAATATGCAACAACTCTCATTAATAAACTGGAAGATATTACAAATTATTTAGACTTTCTAGTCTATTGGATTTGCCCTAAGGTATTCAGGATCATCTGACATGACCAACTTATCTAAATAATCTTGCTCTTCTTCCTTCGCAAACTCCAAAGCCTCCTTCTCAGATGGTTTATGTGTTTGGATTCAAAAGTTCTTCTTCTTATGGGAGTCTTCACAAAGGATGCTGAAGATGAAGGTGTGAGAAAAACACAAGAAAGGGGGGGGGGGGGGGGTTTGAATTGGGTTTTTAAAAATGAAGGCTTTTATGAAACTCAAACAAAATTTACAAAGCAACTAAACAAGAGAGAAAGACACACGATATATCCTGGTTCACTTGAGAAATATCAAGCTAATCTAGCCCACCCGCCAAGGTGATTTTGCCTTATATCCAAGGACTTAATCCAATATAATCAACTGATCACAATCTGCACTAGTAACCGCTGGTGACTAACAATCACAAAGACTAACTGTCTAAGTCTTCTTAAGGATTCTGACCTAACTGGTCCCTTAAGGAATTACAAACAATAGTTTGTGAAAGATAAATGTTTATAATGAAATGCTTCAACTCAAGCAGATATAAATACAATTAATATCTTAAAAGACTTAAATAAAATTTACACATAGTATGAATTTTTCGTTGTTGTGTTCTTGTGTTGTTGTGTTGTTGTTCTACTTCACAATTTTCTTCAAGTTATCAAGTCCTTTTATAGCCAGTAAAAGATCCGTTGGAGGGTAGATCAGGAATATCCTTGAGTGAGCTGGCGACTTGAAAGAATGTCGTTACATAGGGATGAAAATCGTACAAAAAAGTTGTCCTTTTCACCACAAAATCAGGGTAGTGGAATGGAACATTTTGATATGTACTATGTACTATTTCCCTAGTAAAATTTTGATCTTATCTTCTGTAGAGGCTCCTGGATAGAGATGTTTGAAGCATGAGTAGAAGATTTGATCATTGGGTTTTCAGAGTCTTAAGTCTTCAGAACTTGTTCATCCAAACCTTGTCTTCAGAGTCTTTAGCACTTAGTCTTGAAAATCTTTAGTCTTCAGAGTCTTCAGGACTTTGTTCAGCAGAAACTTATCTTTAGAGTCTTTAGCACTTAGTCTTTAGAAGATAATAACTTCAGAAGCTAGAAAGCCTTCAGAAGTAAATCATCATAGTCAGGCTCAGAAGCAGAATCCAAGAGAGCATTGCAGCAACAACATATTGTCTTCTTAGAATCTTTCTGAATGTGAGTAGGTACAGAAGCAGACTTGTTTCTTTGGTGCATAAGCGACTTATATCATACCATAATGACGTTGCATATGGTCTCTATCAGATTTAGAACCTGTTTATTAAAACTTCAAAATAACAAACCGTTAGGGTACCAAAATTATTTTCACACAAATACTACCTTGTTATTATCAAAACTCAGAGATAAACAGCATAACCAAATATTTTTCTAACAATATCCCCCTTTTTGATAATGACAAAAAAAATGTAATTTTGATGAAACAATTTCGTACAAAAATAATCAATAGGTGATGACAGAGATACGTTTATAGATAACTTTCCTTTATCAAGCTCCCCTTGAATCTAAGACTTATAAAAATCTTATCAGATTTGGGATAACAGAGTCTGATTGGTCTTATCAGATCTAGAATAATGTCAGACTAAGTTTTTCTGAATATTTTGTCAGAGCTGATTCTTATCGATTATGAAAGCAGATTCAATGCTGGTCCTTATCAGATGCATCAGATAGTCATGATTGCCAAAGTTTCAATATCGTTCCTGAAAAAGCATTCTAAGAAGAATTATGTGCATTTATTATGTTAGAATGTCAGAATTATGATTCAGAGAACAAGATATTTTTATCAAAATAATTTTTTCATTACTATCCTTTTTGTCATTATAAAAAAGGTAAACAAAACAAAAAACAAAATAACTAATGGGTAGCCTAGAAAGTGCCTAAGGTTGAGGAGGAGGGATCCTCTGAAGAATCTGAGCAAGCACATTCTGAATGTTGGATGTAACTTCATCTTATTTATCCATTCTAGTTTTGAATAACTCTTGTTCCTTCTAAATGCTTTCCAGAGTCTTCAACACTAGACCAGAAGTAGGGTTATCAGATATTTCAACAGCGTTCAGAACATCTTCATGATTCTTCGTTGTAGCTTCTCTCTCAAGAGCTTCCTTAGGTTGTTTTTCAGCTAATTCTATTTGTGCAGCTAACTTTTCTTCAGCTTCTCTCTAAGCTTCCTTAGCTTGTCTTTAAGTTAATTCTCTTTCTACAAATAACTTTTCTTCAACTTCTCTATGAGCTTTCAATCTTTCTTCTGCTTTCTGGATAAAGTTTTCTTTTGTTTGGTCAGAGAGATTTTTGATATTTAGAAACTCCAAAGACATCCATTGATTGAATCGATTCCACGTAGCACCCAGAGCAGAAGGGTCGGTGCTAGAACTGGATTCATCAGAAAGTTTCTTGAATCTCCTAACTACATTGTCTTTAAAAATAGAAATGACTTAATCAAGGTTAGAAGGGGGAATATCAGAAGGTTGATGTTCAGGAAGTGTTTGGGTTTCTTCATCAGAAGCAACTAGATCAGAAAGTGTTTGGTCAGAGTCTGAATCAGAGTTTGTTTCTGGTGATGAAGGGTCGGAATAATTAGAGATGGTTACTGCATTTATGTGTGGAGAGGTTGAGGATGTGGGTGGTTAAGGGTTGGTTGTTGAAATAGGTTATGTAGGAATTTCTCCAAAAATAGGTTGAGTGATGATGTTAGAAGTTAATGGTAAAGATATGGTGGGAGTTAATGGAGTGGGAGTGGTTTGAAAATGTTATGTAGATGATGCAAAAGATGGAAATATATGAGATGATGGTGGTTCAGAAAGAGGGATGGATGAGGTTGTAACTATGGTTGAAAATATTGGAGGTGGTCTTGGAATAGATGAAGACACATTTCTATTAGTAAGAACAAATGCAGTCATAGAAGAGTCAGAAGACTTACTTGTCGGTTCTGGATAGGATGCTAGTGAAGTATTCTTCATGTTGGCTTCACCCTGATGCAAACCTTTCTTTTGCTTCATAACAATCTTCTTCTGAGAGGTCTTGTTATGGGATCTCTTCTTCCTCATCAGATCAAGGACTATATCTGGTAGATCTTCAAACCAGAATCCAGAAAAATCATATCCTTCAGCTTCACGTATCTTAATGTACTTCTCTATAGCTTCTATAGAGTCAATCTTGGTGAACAGAGCAAATCCATTGATTATCATTCTCCTTGACTTCAAATTGTCTCAATTTGTAGCCATACTTGGTTCAACTCTTATCTCGTTTATAATTTGCATCTGCTTCAGATTTCTGCTATTCAGAGGTGTTCCAGCTATAATTTCTAATTCTTCTTTGAAATTCAAATTTTCCAGATGATCAACCATGCCACTTTTAATTAGAATATCTGAGATAATTCTACCAAGAGGAATGTAGTTTTTAAGCTTCTTTCCATCATTTCTGGGTTCTCTTACAAAATCTCTGAGATATTTGAAGAGAATAGAAGGAAGGCATATATTTTCACCTTTCAGCAGATAATACAACATGTATTTTTGATTAGTGTTGATGAAGTCAGATGAACTTGATGAAGATCTATGATAGATACAACCCAGGATGATCCTGAGCTAGACGCGAAGCTCTTTAGACAGATCCTAACTCTTAAAGGTTGGCTTTCCATTATATGATTGAGTGAAGATGGCTGGGTTATCACTTCAGAAAGAAACTTTGACTTTGAATTCATTTTATAGGTACAGTTTCCACCAGCGTTCTCCATTCCAAGTAAGGCAGCGATGGGTACGGTTTCCCAAAACATATGACACAATGAAGTGTTCATCAACATCATCAAATCCCCAGAATTCCTTGATTAGGTTAGGGAAGATGGGACCATAGAGATGATCAAAGTAATTTCTCCAACCTTGAGCATTCAGTTCCCTAAACAAATATATTCCATTATCGAACCGGTTATCAAAATCTACCAACCATTCACAAAGAACTTCTAATTCTTCAAAAGGAGTATAAAGATGAACGTAAGATGGATGATCCATAATATGAACTTCAATTGGTTTTTGGAAAGTAGATAACAATTGATGTAGCGACATCGAAGCAGTTTCAGCAAGAGTAGAAACCATTTTAGATGATTCTACATGTTGTGATTGTTGAGAGAAGTTGTACACACTTTATTGTTGAGGATCCATTAATGAAGATGATGAAGTTATGGAACACAAAGGGTTTTTAGGGTTTCTAAGAAAAAAAGTGTGGGAAGTGAAAGAGTAGCGTAGTGTGTGATAGTGAGTATTTAAAGAGAGAAATTGGTGATTACGAAAAAATAGGGAGTAACAGAGAGAAATTATTTTAAAACCTAGTCTCACGAAATCACAATGCTCGAGGTGTCACTTCAATGGTAAGGTATGATTTGATATTGGACAAGTGTCACAAGAAATCATAGCCGTCTGTTTAAGTGAAAACATTTGATATTCCCGAAGTCAAGAATACCAAGAGGTATCTGACTAGACAAGTTTCTGATCAAGACATCTTCTAACACATAGAAATATCTTTATTCCGAAAGACAAATAAATAAATCAAAAATATTTGCTTAACGTCAGAATCTCTTTTTACAGAAGGAGATTAAACATATTCTGATAAAATTCATTATGGACAAAAATCCACATTTAAGTTATTTAGAATAAACTGAAATCTATCTTCAGCTAAGGGTTTTGTAATAATATCAGCCCACTGATGGTCTGTCTCTAAATTTTAGAGTTAAAATCCATTTCTGAACATAGTCTCTGATGAAATTATGTTTAATTTCAATGTGTTTAGCTCAAGAATGTAAAATAGGATTCTTACTTAGGCGAATAGTAGCTGTGTTATCACAAAAGATATGAATGTTACCCTCGTGAATCTGAAAATCTTCTAGTTGATTCTTCATCCAGAGCATCTGGGTACTACAAAGTGACGTTGAGATATATTCTGCTTCTGCAGTAGATAGTGCAATGGTTGATTGTCTTTTTCTTGCCCAAGAGACGAGGTTGTTACTCAGAAATTGACAGTTACCAGAAGTACTTTTCCTTTCTAATCTGTCTTCAGCATAACCTGCATCACGATAACTAAATAGCTTGTACTCTGATGTTTTCTTATACATCAAGCCAAGGTTAGTTGTTCCCGTTAGATACCTTAGGATTCTCTTAATAGATGTTAAGTGAGTTTCCCTTGGATCTGATTGGAAACGAGCACACTGACATATACTAAACAAAATATTTGGATGAAAAGCAGTCAAATACAGAAGAGATCCTATCATACCACAATAGAGCTTTTGACAAACCACTTTACTTACTTCTTCTTTCTCCAGAATGCATGTAGGATGCATGGGAGTTTTGACAGGTTTACTATCTGATATATCAAACTTCTACAGAAGTTCTCGTGCATATTTGCTTTGATGAATATACGTTCCTTATGGACGTTGATCAATTTGAATTCCCAGAAAGAATCTGAGCTCTCCCATCAGACTCATTTCAAATTATGCCTGCATTAACTTAGAAAATTCCTTGCACAAAGAAGGATTAGCATAACCAAAAATAATATCATCTACATAAATTTGCACAACCAGAATATCATTCTTAAAGGTTTTGCAAAAGAGTGCAGTGTCTACTTTCCCTCTGGTAAAATCATTTTCCAAAAGGAAATTACTGAATCTGTCATAGCTCTGGGAGCTTATTCCAGACTGTATAATGATTTCTTCACTTTAAATACATAATCTGATTTCTCATAATTTTCAAAGCCACGAGGTTGATGTACATACACTTCTTCAGAAATATACTCATTTAAGAATGCGCTCTTAACATCCATCTGATAAAGAATGATGTTATGACTAACAACAAAAGAAACTAATAAGCGAATAGATTCTAACCTGGCAACTAGTGCAAAGGTTTCAGTATAGTCTATCCCTTCTTGCTGACTATAGCCTTGTGCAACCAATCGAGCTTTGTTTCTTACAATCTCATCTTTCTCATTAAGCTTATTTCTGAATACCCATTTTGTTCCAATGGCGTGGACACATTTTGGTTTCTGAGCAAGATTCCAAACCTCGTTTATGGTGAATTGATTCAGTTCTTCTTGCATGGCTAGAATCCGCTCATTCTCCAGAAGAGCTTCATTAAATGATGGTGGCTCTATAAGTGACACCAAACCCATAAGAGTTTCTTCAGAAGGTTTGAATGATGAACGAGTTCTAAATGGATCATGCTTTTCTCCTAAAATCAATTCTTCAGAATGAGAAGTCCTTAGTCTATTCTTCTTCTGATAAGATGGACTAGTCATTGTTTCTGGTGAAGTTGTATCTGAGTCTATAGGTTCTATAGCTTTTTCTTCTTCTTTAGAATCTCCTTCCTTGGATTATGATAAAGTAATCTTCAAATCTTCAAGTTTTTCAACTAGCTTTGACTTTTCAGGGTCAAACTTATCATCGAATCTAACATGAATTGATTCCAAAACAATCCGTGTTTCTGTGTTATATATTCTGTAGCCTTTAGAGAGTTCAGAGTATCCTAACAATAAACACTTTTGATCTTTGGAATCAAACTTGCCAAGATTCTCTTTAGATTTCAACATAAAACAAATACAGCCAAAAGGATGAAAATAAGAAATGTTGAGTTTTCTATTCTTCCACAATTCATAAGGAGTCTTACCCAGAATAGGTCTGATAGAAATCCTATTCTGAATATAACATGTTGTGTTTACTGCCTCTGCCCAGAAGTGCTTAGCCATATCAGTTTCTTGGATCATGGTACGAGCCCTTTCTTACAATGTCCTATTCTTCCTTTCCACTACTCCATTCTGTTGTGGAGTTCTAGGACAAGATAAATCATGGGAAATTCCATGGTGTCATACCCCAAATTTTACCCTCGGATTCTTTGATCTTTTGCATATCATTCTAGATTAATCATCCTTACATCACTAACCAATTCATCTAGCTTGGCAGTTTTGTTTGTTTTGTGGAATTAGGGTTTGTGGAGAAAAGAAGAAAGTCCTGATTAATCAAGAGTTGAGTGAGGAATCAACCAAGTAAGCCTTCATGCATATAAATGGTCCCTAAGAGCTCATTTGGTCCCAGGAAACCCAAGTCAAGAGTGTCCTCAAGTGGATGAGAGAAGTTTTGTTTTCATCTAATTCAAAAGTCGATTGTAGCTTCATAAAAGTCAACTATTGGGTTTTGTGGTCAACTATGAACTTCACAAGTCTTATTTCATGGTCTCATATGAATGAATAAAAAAATCAAGTTAGAATCATAAAATCAAGAGTTTGGTGAAATTAGGGTTTTGGTTGAAAAATTTTAAATGTGAAAATCAAGAATTCTAGTCATCTTGCAAGAGTCATATCTCACTCATCCATGAGCCAATTGGAGCAAACCAATGATCTTTGTAAATAGGATATCCCAAACTACAAGTTTGTGGAATAAGTCATGTCCAAAATATGAATGGATTTGGATTTATATTGATTCAAAGTTAGGAAAAACTTGATTTGGAAATTCCATACTTAGAAAATTTTCTAAGTTATAAATTTCAGCTTGTTGGAGGATTTTCATGGCCAAATTCAAGAGGTTTCCAAGTCTAATTTGACTTTTCCATCAACATTAAATTGTAGATAATCTTCTAAGATTTATTTTGATATAAATAAATCCTTAAAATTCCTTAAACATAAGAGTTGTTACTTATTCTCCAAGCTTTCCAAGTATACCAATAAATTCTCATTTTAACCAACCAATGTCATGTTATGAAGCTCTAAAGTGAAGGGTTTTTAAAGTCATGTTTTGGTAACTTAGAAAAATTATGCTAAGTCCCTTGAGTGACAATTTTTTTATCAAACTTCTATGCCATTTTTCATGTACTTCCAAGCCTTATTTAAATTTTCTTAAAACATGAAAGCTGTAGATGGTTATCTCAACTTTCCATTAATACCAAGTTTGTAAAGATTGGTGGTTTGAGCAAGAAGTTATGCTAGAGACAAGATGCCAAGGTATTTATAAAAGGGTTGAAGGTCAGATTTGAGGGCACGATTTGATGGGCTATTTTGAGAGATTTCCAAGCTTTTTTTGACCTTTCCTTCAACTGGAAAGTTGTTCCTTTCCATGATTTCTAGCCTATGGGAACCTGAGTGAATAGTATGAGTTAACTAAGCGTAGGACTGAAGATCATCACGTAGATTGGGTGGGCACAAATAAACTTTGAGCCTTTATCCTTTGTTTCTTAAACCGTGAACCAGGTCATGTTACAACCCTCAAAATACCTAACTGAAGCAAGGTTATTTTGAAAACATACTATAACAAGGTTGCGTAAGCTGACTCCAAAGGATTTTTACAAATCAATTATTTTGGCATTACACCTTTGCTTTATACTTTGAGTGTTTTGAATTTTCGCGTTCTGATATGAAACTCTTATACTTTGAATATTTCAAAAGTGATTTTGATTTCAAAAGTTGCATGAACTTTGCATTACCATGTTTGTATGAACACTTTGTTTGCAAATTGGCTTTCCTCTCAAGGAATTTTCAAACAGTTGAGAAACTTGGTCGGTGATCCTGTCAGGGGCAGATCCTCCTCATAATTGATTTACCTAGAAAATTTTTCAAGCCTAATCTAAGGCAAGCTTCCAAGCGCACAGTAAAGCATTCATTTACAAAATCAGATAAGCTGAAGCAATTATCAGTTCATCTACAACAGACAGCTAATCTGGGGCAGTTTACTTAAAGAATCCTCAAGCAGCTCTTCATTCTTCCTCCAAGGATTAACTTGATACCATTTACCAGTGTGTTAGAGATGTATTCAACAGTAGCATCTTTAGACCCCAAGCAGAATAATAATGATCTCTGTGTTGAGGAATTAATCTTCCAGTCTTGTCTTCTCACCAAAAGAGTCGAGCCATGTCGTCGACATTTCCATTTGCATTTGATCATATATCATATGTATAATTCATATTCATATTCATATCATGAGTGTTGCATCCTCATTTTCATTTCTCCCGAGGTCGTGTTGTTATTCGTGTCTTACCTTGTGGTCAAAGTCCAACTTACTTGGCACCTGCTAAATAGTTTTTGTTGTGTCTATCTGATGTTCTTCAAAATATGACCTTTCTTATCCGATTGTTTTTCCAGATATGTTTGTTCCTATCTTATATCCATCACCATTCTCATATACTGTGTTTATACCTTTCATTCAAAGCGATTATTGGATGTTTGGTATCGTTTTATCCAATGCCATTCTTGGATGTCACCCACATATCTCTTTCTGATGTTTTTCCAGATTGAGTCTGTGTTCTGATGTTCTTCCAAAACTTATCTGATGTTTTTCTAGATATTCCCTTTGATTCTAATGTTTTTCCAGAATCTATTTGAGGTTTTTCCGGATTTGTTTCTCTCTCTGATCTTTTTCCAGATTGAGTCTTTGTTCTTATGTTCTTCCAGAACTTATCTGATGTTTTTCCAGAATCTATCCGAGATTTTTTCGGATATGTTTCTCTCTCTGATGGTTTTCCAGATTGAGTCTTTGTTATGATGTTCTTCCAGAATCTATCTGATATTTTTCCAAATAGCCCTTTGTGATTATGATGCTTTTCCAGAATCTTATTTCCTTTATGTCTATCTGATGTTTTTCCATATATGACTTTTGTTTTGATATTCTTCCAGAACTCCTTTTATGTCTATCTGATACTTTTCTGGATATGTCTTTTATTCTGATGTTCTTCCAGAACTCCTTTTGTGTCTATCTGATGCTTTTCCAGATATGACTTTTATTCTGATGTTCTTCTAGAACTCCTTTTATGTCTATCTGATGCTTTTCCGAATATGAATTTTATTTATGATGTTTTTCCAAAAACTCCTTTGTACCTATCTAATGCTTTTCCAGATATATGTATTTTTGTTCTGATGTTCTTCCAGAACTCATTTGTTGCTTATTTGATGTTCTTCTAGATATGTCTTCAAATCTTTTCCTGTACTTTTAATGCTTTTCTAAATGTTTTGGATGTACCTTCAGAATCTCTGTCTTCATCTAATGCTCTTCTAGATGTCTTCAATTTATTTCGGGCTTTGGTTAACAGTTGTTGAATATTTTCAGGTTTGTTTCTTTTCTTCGTCCCATGCTTTTCTAGACGTGTCCCAGAGTTTATTCGATGTTTTCCCAAATATCTCTGATAGTTCCTAGAGTCTATTAAATGCTTTGCTGGATGTCTCTGATATTTGTTTCAATGTCCCTAATATATTTCCCAGATTTCTCTTCACCTTATTCAATGATATTCTGAATGTTGTGACTCTTTTCCATCCAGGTCTGTTCATGAATGATGAATGTTGCTTCCCCAGTGTCGCTGCCTCTCCCCTGTGAGTGGTTACTCATTGTGTTGTCTCTATCCTTGTTGGATTTCATCTCGTATACGTTTTTTGCATTTTATTATTCCATCATTTCTAATCATGCTAAGTTCATGGCATATCAGCATTGCATAGTTTTCTTTCGTCCTTAGCATAACATGTCATTGCATCTAAGGGAAAAAATTTTGGTTATCTATATTTAAATACCTTTCACCTTGATTTCATGAGGATCTTCATCACTCATGTCATCCGATAAAGATATTTTAATAGGGGAAACTGTCATACCCCAAATTTTACCCTCAGATTCTTTGATCTTTTGCATATCATTCTAGGTTAATCATCCTTACATCACTAACCAATTCATCCAGCTTTGCAGTTTTGTTTATTTTGTGGAATTAGGGTTTATGGAGAAAAGAAGAAAGTCCTGATTAATCAAGAGTTGAGTGAGGAATCAACCAAGGAAGCTCTAATGCATCTCAAGGGTTCCTAAGAGCTCATTTGGTCCCAGGAAACCCAAGTCAAGAGTGTCCCCAAGTGGATGGGAGAAGTTTTGTTTTCATCTGATTCAAAAGTCGACTGTAGCTTCATAAAAGTCAACCATTGGGTTTTTTGGTCAACTATGAACTTCACAACTCTTATTTCATGGTCTCATATGAATGAATCAAGAAAAATCAGGTTAGAATAATAAAATCAAGAGTTTGGTGAAATTAGGGTTTTGGTTGAAAAATTCTAAATGTGGAAATCAAGAATTATAGTCATCTTGCAAGAGTCATATCTCACTTATCCATGAGCCAATTAGAGCAAACCAATGATATTTGTAAAGAGGATATCCTAAACTACAAGTTTGTAGAAGAAATCATGTCCAAAAGGTGAATGGATTTGGAGTTATATTGATTCAAAGTTAGAAAAACTTGATTTGGAAATTCCATACTTAGAAAATTTTCTAAGTTATAAATTTCAGCTTGTTGGAGTGATTTTCATGGCCAAACTCAAGAGGTTTCCAAGTCTAATTTGACTTCTCCATCAACATGAAAGTTGTATATAATCTTAGCTTTAATTTGATATAAATAACTCCTCAAAAGCATGTCTAGAATTCAAGTTATGGTGCTGTGAAGTTAGGGTTACAAAATTGTTAAAACTGACAATATAATTTTCAGCATTTTGAAAGCAACTTCATATGGATTTTTCTTAATGATCCAAGCCTCAATTCAGAATTCCTCAAACATAAGAGTTATTACTTGTTCTCCAAGCTTTCCAAGCATACCAAGAACTTCTCATTTGAACCAACCAATCTCAAGTTATGAAGCTCTAAAATGAAGGGTTTTTAAGATCATGTTTTTGTAACTTAGAAAAATTCTGCTAAGTCCCTTGAGTGACAATTTTTTACCAAACTTCTATGCCATTTTTCATGTACTTCCAAGCATCATTTCAATTTTCTTAAAGCATGAAAGCTGTATATGATTATCTCAGCTTTCTATTGATACCAAGTTTGTAAAGATTGGTGGTTTGAGCAAGAAGTTATGGCAGAGACAAGATGCCAAGGTATTCATAAAAGTGTTGAAGGTCAGATTTGAGGACACGAATTGATGGGCTATTTTGAGAGATTTCCAAGCTTTTTTGACCTTTCCTTCAACTAGAAAGTTGTTCCTTTACATGATATCTACCCAAGAATACCATTTTTGTGAAAAACAGCCATCTACACTATGTCCAAAACTTGCTATACAATTAGCTGCTCATAGTTTGTTTTTGGCATCATGTGAATTCAACTTGATCTTAACTTGTCTAATAAGTTTTCCTTAGTAAAGGAGGCTGTAAAGTATCAGGAAGCATGTCATAAATGAATGCTTGAAATATGCTCCAATTACTTGCTCAAGAGAAAGGTCTTGGTACCCTTTACTACATGGAATTTGAATTGGTCCATGGAGTACACGACAAAGTCACTTCTAAAAAGACAAGTTTTCATGCTTTTGGCATATGGATATGACACTACATCACCATATATAGGGAACTAAATTTTTTTCCAAAAGGGAGAGCTACCTCACAAAGAGTAGTTGCAAAAGGTAGCTCGATCACTTTGATCGGGGGGTTGATCAGGGGGGGGGGGTTTCTTAAAAAACAAAAACAAAAAGGACACACTTTTTTATGGATGATGAGGATTTGGTTTTCAGAGGATAAGAAAAAAAACTAACAAGAAAACTCCCTTCACTTTTTTCCTAGTTGCGAAAAAAAACTTATTTCACTTTTTTGTTCATTGTTACAAAAACAAAAAGGACACACTTTTTTATGGATGATGAGGCTTTGGTTTTCAGAGGATAAGAAAAAAAACTAACAAGAAAACTCCCTTCACTTTTTTCCTGGTTGCGAAAAAAACTTATTTCACTTTTTTTTGTTCATTGTTACAAAAGCTCCCTCCATCATCTTCTTGCTGTAAAAAACCTCCTGCCATTTTCTATCTCTCCACATCGCATATAACAAAACAAACTAAATCCAAAGAAGTGGAATCCGATACAATGATGTTTTTTTTAAGGAACTCATTAATAGTTTGAGAACCCGCGTGAGATTGAGGAGATTATAAGAACCTGAAGCAGCTACCACTATCACTCCATACATGTATTAAGAACAACAACATGGTTCACCCAATAACACAATAACATCATTGTGGTGCATCATTGAGGTTTGGATTTGAAGGCGAGCCACTCGTGTTTGTTTTCTAGAGAATACAACAACTAAACAAAACAATAGTATCGTGTGACACCATGTTGAAGTAGCAGCAGCATAGCCGTCACAAACACAACTTGGCTCCATTCCAGTTTTACGACATCAACTCAGCATGTACGATTTAGCTCAATAGGTCTCTGTCATCGGTAACATTTCAATTCATTTATCTTTTTTACGTGATGTTGTTATTGCAGTAACGACATTCTTGTCGTAATTGTGTTACAGTTTGTTTTATTGCATGGCTTTCAATGTCGTTGATCCAAATGTTGTCATTTTTTTTGCCGTTCTAACGTTTTCTTTGCAATGCTACTTGTTGTTTTGTGAATCTTATAGCATCATGAGCACTGTGAATTGAGTTTCGTCGGTGTTGGCTATGTTATGTCGAGTCGATCCTTCTTATTAAAAATGATGCCCTTTATCTTTTGTTTTGAACCATCGTGAGAGGTAAATGAGTTGTTGGTATATTGAAACAAAGGAAAAAGAGATCATGAAGTTGAAAAATATTTGAAGGTTGTTGGCTTCGTTGCTTTCTTATAAAAAATGCTAGCTAGTTTGGTTATGCATTGGATGTCTGTCTTTGTTAGTATGATAAACAGTGCCATGTGTTTTGGTTAGGGAGACTCATTTAACATGGCAATAAGGTTTTGTTTGTACGTGCGTTAGTGTGTTAGAGTGCCATGCATGTTTCTCAACTCACTCGTTTTGTTTATTTTATGTGAGTATTGGGATTTTTTTAAGCCCATAACTCATCTTCAATTACCCTCTGCCTGAACCTTTTCCGTCCTTTTAGCTTTTGTAGGTTTTTTTTAGTTTTCATTATTAATCTTAACTTAATAGTTGTTTAGATAAAATATTTAGTTTTTTATTTTTAATTTAATGTTGTGTTAACTTAATAATTTTCTTTTAGATAAACTAATTAGTTTTTTTTTAAATTTCTAGATTAGTTGTTGTTTTAACTTAATATTTCTAGATTAATTAGTTTTTCTAACTTATTAGTTTCTAGGTTAGTTAATAATAACTCAATATTTTAATAGTAATTAATTATTAGTCAATTCGGTTTCTAATTTGGTGAGATTGTAATTTTCTTCTTTGGTTTGAAGTTTTGATTTTGATTTTGATTCTTTTTTTTCTTATTCATATCTTATACTTACCTTTCGTCCTTGATACAATTGTTGCTTTAGTGTTTTTGCCTTTTTGCGTTTTCATTTTGTTAGCATTATCCTTGCATGTTCCCATAGTGTCCCCTAGCTCGACTTAATTTTCGATTAAGTGTGAAGTAGGATGGATTCAGGATTCTCAATCTTTATATGACAACACTAGGTTAGCATTTTCCCATCACCTGTGATTATTATCTTCTATGCTTAATGCTTCATCCTTGCTCCGTGTTGTTGTTTCCCTGATTCCAAAGGAATGGATTCCCTTTTGTTGACTGCCATGTCATACTTAGCCTAACCTTAGGTTCTTACCCTTCATCCTAGCCTTAGGATTAGAGTCACTATACTCTATGTGAGTGTCCTACCATGGTCATTTCTTTTTCCATTTAACTTAACCTTAGTTTAGAGTTTCCGCACTCTATGTAGGTGTCTCACTACAAACATTTACTCTTTTCCCTTTGGAACCTTGACCACAGTCAAGAGTTCCTCACCTCTATTAAGGGGACCTACGATTACTCTGATCCCATTCCTGTCAGGATACGTAGGCACGAGATGCGATGTCTTGGCGAGCATACTTTATACATACTTAGTGTATATACTTTAGCCCTTTACCTTAGCACATTTGCCTTAGCAAGCAAACTTTAGCATAACATAAATACTAACAAGAGGTTCCCGTAGAGTACTACAAATACTTAGGCTGCTAACACCTTCCCTAAGTATAAATAACTCTCCAACCTTAGATCTCTAGTTGTGTTGTTACATAGCGCACTTAGGGTTTTCTTCAATCTTTACCCTTTCCTTTAGATAAATCAAAGCTCGGTGGTGAACTTCATGATTTGTGATTCAAGTTAATTCAATAGCTTGATATCTGATTCTCACCGCAACAGAAATGGTGACTTCACTAGGGACTATCCCTAAGAGGGTTAAGCCCACCTTGTTTGTATTTGTGTTTGTTATATGTTTGCTTGCTTGTATATTTGTATATATTTGTACATATATCTGTTTGTGCCTAGGTTTTTTTTGCATGCAAGGTTGTTACCTTGAGTGGTGAGATAAGTCCTAACCCGAACTTGAGCGTACACCTATGATAGGATTGTGATATAATCAATAGTTAGCTGTTGGGAGTAGTCCTAACATGTCTAGCATATGATAACCATGCTCAGTAGAGGCCCCTTTGGGATTACTGGTGTCTAATGCGAGTAATCGTATTGGCATCAATTTTTCCAACCTGAGAGCCCGTGAAGCTAAGGATCTTTAGTTACCATTCACCCCCCCTTTGCCTTTTAGGACGTAGTGCAGTGATTATCTAGGTGTAGACCTGTGATGGTTGTCATGCAATACTACACTTAGATGAGTTTATCTTGAGAATATTCTTAGCCTACAAGTAGTCGTGTAAGCTAATAATATCCAAAAGATTTATCTATGACTTTGGGAACTTTGTTAGAACCCGTTGTGCATGTGCTTTACCCCTAGTACACACCCTGTGGTTGGTTCTTTACCCATACCACATGCTATGATTTCAAACCTTTGATCATGTTATGTGTGTTTTGCATCCTATCTTGCATCGCGTTGCATTTGCATCTTTGCTTGATCCATTGCATATCATCTGTCTGTCCAGTAACTCATGTTCAGCTTTCTCTATCTTTCAGTTTCATCTGTTAGTCGTCAAGCTGATTCCTCGACACCGATATCGGACTAGAGCTAACTATAGACGCAGGATGTCAAAGCAAAAAGTACACAATGCAAAGATTTGAATGAAGATCAATGATTTAAAATCAGGCATGACCAAGCTCACCGAGATGCTCCAAGTCCTGATTGCCAGAGGAGAGCAATCTCAAAGGATTGTCATTCCGAAAGTTTCAAGTGTTGATCCTTCGCCTGTTCAAATGCCGCCTTCAACTTGGCCAGAGTTTGGTTTACCTCACAACTACTCTCCACCTCTTGGATCTACTACTGTGATTATTCAGACTTCCAGACCAGTTTTTCAAGCTTTAGTCTTTGCTGAGCCCAGACCTGTGGTCCACACTGTTACCCAAACTGTCCGAGCTGCCTTTCAGAACTCTCTCTATGAATACAATGCTTCCAGTGCTCAAGGTGAAGACCATGGAGATTTTGTTGAGCCTAAGGTTGCCCATGAACAGTTTTAGATCATAGATAAAAGACTCAAAGTTGTTCAGGGTACCGACTTCTTTAATTTGGATGCAGACAACATGTGCTTAGCTTCTGGCCTTATTATGCCTGCTAAGTTCAAAACTTCCGAGTTTGTAAATTACAAGGGTGACTCTTACCCAAGAGCTCATCTAGTCATGTACTTCCGAAGGATGGATGCTTATACCAATAATCAGAAGTTGCTCATCCACTGCTTTCAGGACAGTTTGAGTGGTGTCTCTCTCAAGTGGTATATGAACTTAGAACAAAACAGTGTCCACTGCTTCCAAGATCTTTCTAATGATTTTTTTAAGTAATAAAAATAAAATCTTGACATAGCTTCTGATCATCGTCAACTTCAGAATATGTCTCAGAATGAGAGAGAGTCGTTCAAAGAATATGCTCAGCAGTGGAGAGAGTTAGCTTCCCAAGTTGAACCCCTTCTAGCGGAGAAGGAGCTGACCGAAATGTTCATGGACACTTTGTCTCCTTTATATTAGGATAATATGATTGGGAGTGTCTCCTCAAGCTTTACACATCTGGTGACTATTGGCCAAAGGTTAGAAGAAGGATTGAAAAATGGTAAAGTATCCAAAGCCGCTGAATCTTTCAATGGTGCAAAGAAATCCTTTGGGACCTTCCATAAGAAGAGAGAAGATCAGAACAATGTTGTCATGGATGATATGAGAAGGCCTCATCCTAGACCTCAGTATGTTGATCATCATGTTGTTGTTGTTGTTGCTCCACAACCAGCACAAGTTCTCTGTTTTCACTTGCAAGTTCTCTGTTTGCACTTGTGAGCAAAAAGTAAAGAACACAAAATGTGACTCATCCTTGTATTTCAAGAATTTTACCCATGTCCAACGAATATAGTCATATACAATGACTAATCCATATTTCTTACCATTGATTGAGGTAGTTTTCATTGGACCAAAAAATCAATGTGCAGAAGTTGTAATGGTCTAGAGATAGAAACAACATTTTTTGCTTTAAAAAAGGTTTTGGAAAATTTGCCTTTCTGACATGCTTCACAAAGAGCATCTAAAAAATACCTCAGATTTGGTAAGCCTCTGACTAATCCAAGCTTATTTAGTTGAGAGATATTTCTCATGCTAACATGGCCCAAACGTCTATGTCATACCCATTGCTCCTTATTTACATACATTAAGCATTTAACATTCTGGTCCTTAAGATCAGAAAGTATGATTTTGTAAATGTTGTTTTTCCTCTTTCCATTAGAAAGGATTGAGCCATCCTTCTGACTAATAGCCTTACAAGACTTTTGATTGAAAATGATATCATAAACATTGTCACTAAGTTGGCTAATTGACAATAAGTTATGCATCAAACCATCGACTAGAAAAACATCAGTAACAAATGGAAGTTCACCATTACCAATAGTTCCAGAGCCAATGATCTTACCCTTTTGGTTTCCTCCGAAACCAATTAAGCCTCCAGGCTTAAGTTCAAAACTTTGTAGCATATGCCTTCTTCCCGTCATGTGTGGCGAGCAACCATTGTCCAGGTACCATGATTGGTGTTTCAACTGAGCTGCTAAGGATATTAGCAACATAGATGATCTCATCCTTAGGTACCCATTTTCTGGGTCCTCTTTTGTTAGTTTTCCCAAAGTTTTTTTTACAACTTTGGGTTTCTGTGCAACAGGATAATCAAATGGAATTTGTGCATGATATTTTGGTTTAAGATTAGATTTCTGTGTCTATGAAGGTGCTTGCACAAGCTCAAAATAATCAAGCTTAGTACCAGAGGGCACGAAATGGTCATAGAGGGGTTTTGGTTTTACAGGCTGAATTTCGTCAATTTTAGATGTTTCTTTACACCCCAAACCTTTCTTGCCATTTCTGTTAACTCCATAGATCATGGAAGCCATTTTACTTCTATTTATGCTTTTATCTAGAAAGTATTGGAATGCTTTATCATACTTGTTGACAAAATTAGTATCATAGATATTAGAGACTAATTCTTCTTCCAGTTTAGAAATTTTGCTTTTCAAAGCACAATTAATATTTTTTAAAGAAAAAATATTTTCATTCAGAGAAGAATTATTCTGTTCAAGCTTATCTCTAACTTCAAAATTAGTTACATGGATTTGCTTAAGGTCCTTGTATTTACTTTGAAGATTCTGATATCTTTCCAGCATTTCTGGAAGACATGACTCTAATTCATAATGAGAGAGTTTAGACAATACCTTTGAGTTGGAGTCTGAATCTGATTCTGGTTCTGATAAAATTTTGTCTTCTGGTTCTCCAGATACTTCAACATTAATTGTTGTTGCCACTAATGCAACATTTTCCTGTTCTTCATCAGAATCAAAGTCATCCCAAGTTTCCATGAGTCCCTTCTTGACTTTAGTGAAGTTCTTCTTAGGCTTCTTGTCTTTCTTAAGTTTTGGACACTCATTCTTATAATGACCTGGCTCATTACACTCATAGCAGATGACTTCTTTTCCAGAACTCTGCCTCTTTTGTCCAAATGTTGCGTCAGAACGACCGTTGCTCCATCTTGATCCTCTGAACTTTCCTTGCCTATGTTTCCATAGTTTTTTTTATCCTTCTAGAGATAAGTGATAACTCATTTTCTGAGTCTTCATCAGAATCTTATGATTCTTCCTCAACTTGATAAGCCTCTGTCTTTTCAGGTTTAGACTCAAGAGCTACTAGTTTACTCTTCTTCTGAGGTTCTTCTTCCTCTAGCTCTATCTCATGACTTCTTAACGAACTAATAAGTTCTTCAAGATTTATATTGTTCAGATCTTTAGATAGATTTAGAGCAGTTACGATAGATCTCCATTTCTTGGGAAGACTTTTGATAATCTTCTTGACATGATCAACGATTAAATATCCTTTGTTTAGCACTCTGAGTCCTGCTACCAGCATCTGAAATTTTGAAAACATAGTTTCTACATATTCATCATCATCCATATTGAAAGCTTCATATTTATGGATTAGGGCAAGAACCTTTATCTCCTTTACTTGAGAATTTCCTTCATGAGTTATTTGTAGTGAATCAAAAGTGGACTTGGCAGTTTCTCTATCTGTTATTTTCTCATATTCAATATAAGAAATAACATTCAACAATATAGTTCTTTCCTTGTGATGATTCTTATAATCTTTCTTTTGTTGATTAGTCATAACACTTCTTGACACTTTTACTCCTGCAAGATCAACTAGGTGAGTGTAACCATCAACTGCAAGATCCCAAAGATCTACATCATAGCCAAGAAAGAAACTTTCAATTCTATCTTTCTATTAGTCAAACTTTTCACCATCAAAGATTGGTGGTTTAGCACTGTAGTGATCTTTCTCTTCTGGAATAGGATTAGCGGTAGCCATGATGTCTCACACAAATACTGGATCGGTACTAAACACGGTGAAGTGTTGATAAAACTTTTATCACAATTAGAACCAGAGCTCTGATGCCAATTAAAGGTGTGATAAAAACACAAGAAAGGGGGGTTTGAATTGGGTTTTTAAAAATGAAGGCTTTTCATGAAACTGAAACAGAAATCACAAAGAAACTAAACAAGAGAGAAATACACACGATATATCCTGGTTCACTTGAAAAATATCAAGCTAATTCAGTCCACCAGCCAAGGTGATTTTTCCTTATATACAAGAACTTAATCTAATATAACGAACTGATTACAATCTGCACTAGCAACCGCTGGTGACTAACAACCAGAAAGACTAATTGTCTAAGTCTTCTTAAGGATCCTTACCTAACTGGTCACTTAAGGAATTACAAACAACAGTTTATGAAAGATAAATGTTTATAGTGAAATGCTTCTACTCAAGTAGATATGAATACAATGAATATCTTAAAAGACTTAAAGAAAATTTGCACACAGTATGAATTTTTCATTGTTGTGTTCTTGCATTGTTGTGTTGTTGTTCTACTTCACAATTTTCTTAAAGTTATCAAGTCCTTTTATAGCCAGTAAAAGATTTGTTGGAGGGTAGATCAGGAATATCTTTAAGTGAGCTGGCGACTTGAAATAATGTCGTTACGTAGGGATGAAAATCGTACAAAAAAGTTGTCCTTTTCACTACAAAATCAGGGTAGTGGATTGGAACGTTTAGATATGTACTATGTACTATTTACCTCGTAAACTTTTGATCTTATCTTCTATACATCAGAGGCTTCTGGATAGATATGTTTGAAGCATGAGTAGAAGAGTTGATCATTGGATCTTCAAAGTCTTAAGTCTTCAGAGTCTTCAGAACTTGTTCAATAGAATCTTGTCTTCAGAATCTTTAGCATTTAGTTCTTAGAACCCTTAGTCTTCAGAATCTTAAGTCTTTAGAGTCTTCAGAACTTTGTTCAGCAGAACCTTGTCTTCAAAGTCTTTAGTACTTAGTCTTCAGAAGAGAACAACTTCAGAAGCTAGAAAGCCTTCAGAAGTAAATCATCTGAGTCACGCTCAGAGGCAAAATCCATGAAAGCATTGCAGCAACAACATATTGTCTTCTTAGAATCTTTTTTAATGTGAGTATGTACAGAAGCAAACTTGCTTCTTTGGTGCAGAAGCGAATTTTGTCATACCAGAATGACGTTGCATATGATTTATATTAGAGTTAGAACCTATTTGTTAAAACTTCAGAATAACAAACTGTTAGAGTACCAAAATTATTTTCACACAAATACTACCTTGTTATTATCAAAACTCATAGATAAACAGCAGAACCAATTATTATTCTAACAGAAGAGGTGTGCACTTCTGATGTTATATGCTTGCTAGTAGATCCTTCAGCTACTAATTTTCCTTTTGTTGCTTGAGTTGCTGCAGTCAGTATGGCTGCCTTTATGAAATCTCTCTTTGGAACCCATATTTGTTTTTGTTTATACATCTTGGTGTTCTAAATATTAAGTGATAAAGGGAGAGAGTCTGCTATGAATTTTTATAGACTTGTGTCACGCCCTAAATTTTACCCCCTAGATTTCATAATCATTTGCATCTTAGGTGTATCATTCATGCATAGCTAACCTCAAAAATACAAAGATATGTTTTGTTTTATTTCATCCGTGAATTAGGGTTTTGAACCAAAAAGCTCAAGGATTAATCAATCAAAGTTTTGGATTAAATTCTCATACACTCAAGAGATTTCTCTCCATAAACAAATAAGTGTATTGTGGCCTCATTACAAGTGCATCAAGCTTCAAGTTCATCTGGCCATCCAATTAGGGTTTCTCAGTAACATTCAACTACATCTGAGAATTTTCATCAAGACATGATCTCAAGCCTTTAGACATGATTCAACACACTCAAGTACATCCTTGAAGTCTATCCATTATGTTCAAATGGCTCAGAAGATCGAATTTATTGAAGATCGAGAAGTTCAAATTCATCTGATACACAAGCAATGCACTACGAAGTCAAACCTTTGACTTTTGGGATTATTGATCAAATATGAAATTCTCAAGTTAAAATACAAGGAAATATGTTTGATTGATGTTTTGATCAAGAAAAATCAAGAGATTTGAAGTTACTTGCAAAGAGGGCAACCTTAAGAAGTTGGAAATTTCACTAAGTATCAAAATTTCATGTCAAAAATAGCCAACTTCCCAAAGCCATAACTTTCAATCCAAGCAACCATTTTCTTTGCTCCAAAGCTCAAATGAAAGCTCTTGTTCCATACTTTAACTTTTTCCTAGAGGATTGATTCTCAAAAAATGCAAGGATTTTGAGTTATGAGGCCATGAAGTTGGTGATTCAAGAAGAAACACTTAGAAAATTTCCAAGACAACTTTTGATCCCTAAGAGTAACAATCTTTGAAGCCAATTTTCATCATGATCCACTTTGATTCAATAAAAACTCCAAACATGAAAGTTGTAGAGCATGTCTCGGGCTTTCCAAAAAGTCCAAGTAAATTTTTTTTTACCATGCATGAGTTGAGAGTTTCAAAAATGGGAAGTTAGGGTTCGAAACTTGAATTTCAAGTCATCTTCATGATGAATTCTTGGAGCAAAACCATTCCAAACTTGCAAAATACCTTTATTGCATGTCTGGTTACTTGCAAATCCACCTCTAATCAGAATATTACACAAGTTCTTAAGGCATTACCCAAGTGTTTAAGCCTTTGTTCATGAGATTTTTCCATTTTGGGAAGAAAGTAAACACTTCCATTCTTGAAAATCCACTTTAATCATAAAAGGTCAACTCCTTAAGCTTCTATAATGTTTGCTCTGCACTCAAACCTTTAGTAAACTCAGAAGCAAGTTCAACTTCATAATCTCATGAAACTCCTCATTCATTCTCAACCAAAGCCATAATTTGATAACTCTTGTTTCTGATCAGCCCTTGCTCCCACTCTTTCCCTATAAATAGAGGGATCCCCTAAGCTTCTAAACACACAACAATCACTCTACAAAACCTCAGCATTCTCTCTCCAACAGAATTTGCAAAATCCTCATATTTTGTAAGTTCCTGAGCCAAACACTTTTACCACGATTTTTCTCAAAATAAACACCACAAACCATCTCTAAATACATCTTAGAGCTTGTATAATCACTTGAACAAGCTTTGTATCCTCCTTTACACCATTCACCATTTTCACTTGTTCATATTGCAAGAAAACTCGTGTATGATAATACTAACTATTTTGGCCAAACTTATTGTTCAAACACTCTTCCTAAGGAGCAAGGAGGCTCATAAAATATTTATTTTCTTGTTGGAACTCCATTGAAAAAGCATTATACTTTCTCCAATAGGTACCATTTTTGCACCTTAAAACTTCTTATACATACATCACCATTGAACATTTATTGAAGTGAAAATATAGTCCATAATGTGTTTGTCATATTCTTGCTACTGTATATGTTGAATCATGTTCATGCATGAAGATTTTATTATTAAAAACCTAAAGTTTTAGTTTTGGTTTTTACCTTGGTATGCCCTAGCCATTGAGTTTTAGGATGTGAGAATATTGGATTCCTGGGATTTTTCCAAGCAATTTTCTTTTTTATATATTTTAATTTTGTAAAAAAAATGAAGAAGGTATGGTAGGGGGAAGTTTGGTAGAAACATTAAGATGCAATTCTGGTTTTTACCTTGATACGAATTGTACAATGAGTTTTAGGATGTGAGAATAATACAGTTGGATTTCATGGATTTTTCTAAGCAATTTTGATCTTTGGTTTGTAAAAAATGATCAAGAAATGAATGAGTTATGGATGTTAAAAGTTTGAAATAAAAATGAAGCAATGTTGTTGCATGAGAGAAAGAGAGAGCACGAAGAACGTGTGAGAGAGAGAGCGCATGAGGGTTAGTGATGGTGATGACGTGGCATTGTCCATTTTATTCACGTGAGCTTATAATATATATTTATGAATGTGGTTAAGTGAATGAATGAGGGCATAGAACCCCTGGTCAATGAGGTTTATGTTGATGCTTGGGTCTAGGGTTCGAATCCCCTTCGCCCAAGACCCATTTTATTAATTGTATTTTTTTGGCCATTTATTTTGTTACTTTTTCACAACTTCAAAGACCCATAACTTTGTGCTCCCTAAGTCTTTTTGATCCATTCTTTTTGCTATGTGTTTATAATTTTGCCTATTTTATGATGGTATGAAAAAATTCCAGAATTGATTAATTTATTATACACTTATGCTTGTTCAAAGTAGGCACATTTTTAGGTTTGTTTTAGAGTTTCAAATGCATGTCTTTGGTTGATTCTTTGATTTTTCATGATTACCATGACTTGTATGAATGTTATACACCTTGTATGAACCTTGTTTTTTGTTGTTAACATGTACCTCTTGGTTTCGATTTGAGTTTGGCATACTTTAATGCATGTGTACATGTTTATGTGCCTTTGAAATTTTGTGTGCTTATACCATGAACTTTGGTTTGATTGCCTTGCCATGATGCATAATTCATATGCCATTCTTCCATGTCTTGTTGAACCTTTGTGTACAAATGTTACTTGTGTTTAACTTTGTTAATATGTTCATACAAGCTTTAAACTCATGATAACATGTCTTTAAATAACTTGTATGCTTGCATGTTCAAAACTTTGTGTGATGTTTAACTTGTGATTATGATCATAATGAACCCTAACGTGCATGCTTGGCTATCACCTTTGATTTCTTGAATACTTTAACTTGTTTTCATGATTGAATGTACCTTAATTTGTTTTCAAGATTAAGTAATATTATGTCAAAATCATGTCTTACTTCATGCATATATATGTTCGTCCATATTTATATCATTCATACTTATTATGACATTCATATACATGTTCATGTATTGTCATGTCATTCATCCACTTGTTTCTTCATGATGATATATCCATGTTATTCATACTTTTTTTTTTTTTTGACTTTATGCATCTTTGATTGATGTTTGTTACATCTTTGTTCATGCTCACATGTCTCCTAACTTGTCTTGACATCTCATGTTTGAACCTTATCCATGTTTAAGTAATGTTTTGACTTACCAATTCTTGTTTGAACCTTATCCCTATTTAAGTAATGTTTTGACTTATCCATGCTTGTTTGAACCTTATCCATGTTTAAGTAGTGTTTTGACTTATCCATGCTTGTTTGAACCTTATCCATGTTTAAGTAATGTTTTGACTTATCCATGCTTGTCTAAACCTCATCCGTGCTTAACTAATGCCTTGACTTATCCATGCTTGTTTGAACCTTATCCATGTTTAAGTAATGTTTTGACTTATACATGTCTTGCTTGAACTTTGAATTTTTCATGATTACCATGACTTGTATGAATGTTATACGCCTTGTATGAACCTTGTTTGTTGTTGTTAACATGTACCTCTTGGTTTTGATTTGAGTTTGGCATACTTTAATACATGTGTACATGTTTATGTGCCTTTGAAATTTTGTGTGCTTATACCATGAACTTTTGTTTGATTGCTTTGCCATGATGCATAATTCATATGTCATTCTTCCATGTCTTGTTGAACCTTTGTGTACAAATGTTCCTTGTGTTTAACTTTGTTAATATGTTCATACAAGCTTTAAACTCACGATAACATGTCTTTATATAACTTATATGCTTGCATGTTCAAAACTTTGTGTGATGTTTAACTTGTGATTATGATTATAATGAACCCTAACGTGCATGCTTGGCTATCACCTTTGATTTCTTGAATACTTTAACTTGTTTTCATGATTGAATGCACCTTAATTTGTTTTCAAGATTAAGTAATATTATGTCAAAATCATGTCTTACTTCATGCATATATATGTTCGTCCATATTTATATCATTCATACTTATTATGACATTCATATACATGTTCATGTATTGTCATGTCATTCATCCACTTGTTTCTTCATGATGATATATCCATGTTATTCATACTTTTTTTTGACTTTATGCATCTTTGATTGATGTTTGTTACATCTTTGTTCATGCTCACATGTCTCCTAACTTGTCTTGACATCTCATGTTTGAACCTTATCCATGTTTAAGTAATGTTTTGACTTACCAATTCTTGTTTGAACCTTATCCCTGTTTAAGTAATGTTTTGACTTATCCATGCTTGTTTGGACCTTATCCATGTTTAAGTAATGTTTTGACTTATCCATGCTTGTTTGAACCTTATCCATGTTTAAGTAATGTTTTGACTTATCCATGCTTGTCTAAACCTCATCCATGTTTAACTAATGCCTTGACTTATCCATGCTTGTTTGAACCTTATCCATGTTTAAGTAATGTGTTGACTTATACATGTCTTGCTTGAACTTTGAATCCTATCCATGTTCAAGTATTGTTATGACTTATACATGTTTGCCTTGAACTTTGTCAAGATACCCCTAAGTTATGTTAGCTTATTAGTCTTCATCCTTCTTTATTCTCTTTTGTTTCCAAATCCAAGGGAAATAACTTCTTTATTGACTTAATTTCATAGATAGTTTAGCAATCCTTAGATCCCTTTGACCTTGTTAGAGTCATACAACTTTCAACTTAGGATTAAGTAAGAGCTTGTAAAATTCTTGTAAGTGTTATTGTTATGAACACTTACTTCCCCCTTAGAACCTTGATCACTATCAAATGTTCTTCACCCTTTTTTAGGTGAACTACGTTTGCTTTGATTCCATCATTGTTAGGATACATAGGCACAAGACCGTGAAGTTTTAGTGAACATACTTAGTAAAACCTTTAAGTCCTTTCCCATAGAATATTCCCAATCAATAGTAAACAAACAATAACATAACACAAATACAAATAAGAGGTTCCTGTAGAGTACTACAGATACTTAGGATGCTAATACCTTCCCTCAGTATAACCAACCCCCGAACCTTAGATCTCTTAGCATTGTAGTTACATTGCACAATTAGGGTCTTATTCGATATTTTCCCTTTCCTTTGGATAAATTAAAGTTCGGCGGTGAACATTCAATTATTTGTGATTCAAGTTAACACAATAGCTTAATATCTGATTCTCACCGTAACAACTTGTTACATTCATTGTCTTGAGTATCCTTTATTTTAATATTTATTAAGTCAATTAAATGTTTTAATGATGACTCTTGGAAATGTTATATAACAGTCTGACCTATTAAGATTCCTTTTAACAATAGTAAGTATTATAGTTAACACGTTTAACTATTGCTTCTGGTGTCAGTATCCTTCATTAATGTTTTACCATAAAACCAAAAGGTGAGTTAAGTGGTTGTGTGCATGCAAATGTAAATAAATAAAAATTGGTAAAAAAAACATGTTCATTAATCTAGTAAAAGGATTACAAAAAGAGTTTTACAAAAGGAAGTGAATGTTCTTAGAATAGATCTTTATCTAAGTCATCCTTTGCCTTGTAGGAGCAGTAGTTATCATAGTCAACTTCTAGTTCATCCTCATTAATATCTTCCTCATCTGCTTCTGGGATAACAGAATGGTAAAACTTCTTGTTAAGCCTTCTTCTCCTTGACCTCTTCATAGATTTCTTTCTAGACTTCACCGTAGAAATTAAAGAACCCACTTCTGTAGGTTGTTGAGAAACTGCTGACATAGCTTTGTCAAAAGTAATATTTGAAGAGGGCATATACCCAGTAGTGGATGACTCAGAAATTGCTCATTTCTGAAGGTTCTGGACATTCAGGATTGTAGAGTTTTGTGTGATTTCTATTACTACACAAGCTTTATTGCTCTCAACCGATGACTTCATGACTCTTGTAGATGTTGATGAAAATGAATTACGTTTTGGCTGCTTTTATAATGACTTATGAGTATCCTAATCGACATAATAAGAATCTTTTACTCAATTTCGTGGATTGTTATGATGAATAATTGCATTGCACAATCCTTAATGACCCTTGTTACTTGATCATTTTTCAAATTCTTGGAAAGTGATCTTGTAATGATGGCCTGTTATGCATTTATGACTGTAATTCTTTTTTCTTTCTCTTTTTTATTCCTTTTGATATGACAAAAGGGGGAGAAATGATAATAAATATTTAATTATAAAATGAACCTATTTAGTCTGTACACAATGATCATTTATAATTCTGTTATTACGGTTATCTTGCCCGGACGACACATTTTAACTTTCTTGTACATAGAACTAAGAAGGAGCTTACAAGCCTTAATCTTAGCCTATCAGAGTCAGAAGGAGCTTACAAACCTCGTATTTTGTTGTTGCCAAAGGAAGTTAAAATATTATTTTAGCTTTTCTTAGATATAGTATTAAGGGGGAGCTTACAAACCTCAACTTTGGAACTATTTGTCTTAGGAGGAGCTTACAAACCTCAGACTCTGATGTTACTAAGAAAACTAAATTACTTTTTCTTGAAATTAGTACTTAGGGTGGGTCAAATAACTCAACTTTGGACTATTAGACTCAATGGGAGCTTACAAACCTCATACTTTGATGTTGCAAATAAAATTATAACTGCCCATCACTGTTCTATTAAATACTTATGTTTGTCATCATAAAAAAGGGGGAGATTGTTAGAACAAGATTTGTTCATGACATATATTCCTTGGGTTTTGATGATAACAAAGAATTTAAAGAATAATGGTTTTATTTGATGTGTGTTTCTTGTATGCAGGTCCTAATACTTGTAAATATTAGATCCAAAATCTGATATACAAAGGCACACTTGAGAGAAGTTGAATTGCTAGCTTCTGTTGATGTGTGACATAGACTCTGAAGCTGAAGGTCTCAACATCAGAAGAAAAAACATAATTGTCTCTACACTTGGTGAATGTAAATTGGCTTCTGGTATTGTTCAAAATTGGTGATAAAACTAAAGTTGTCCGTACTGCATAAAGTAAACTGCATTGTCAAATTAGTTTGTCAAGTGGAGTATGAGTTCATAGGACTCAAGAACGATTAACATGCTTTACGAATATCCTCACCAACAGTTCTATATTAAGGATATTACAAATATCCTCAATAATGAATCAAGATCTTTTGGTGTATCCATCTTTAACAAATCTTGTACTATGGAGTAAAGCAAAGACACTGATAAAGTTATCTCATCTAATTTCTAGTCTACTACAACTTCTATATAAGTGGATGAAGGTTCAAACTTAATATTTAACAAGGATTGACTAGAAGATGGTGTAACAAGATCAGCAATTATCAACTCAATAGTTTATGCAGATTTTCTGTTGTAGGTTGTAATTGTAAAAGCCTTAAGATTTCTTACACATTAAATATCTTAGAAATCTTAAAGAGCTTTAGGTCTTTGTTAATGGTAATTTCCCGTACCTTTGATATTAGTTTCAAGTACACCTTGTTTTTTATTCTGCTAAACTTGTTTAATAGTTTAGATTAAGTCTCTTGCTAATATGCTTGAGTCATGTAAGTCTTTTGCTATGTGCTTGAGCATTGAAAGTCTTAATCAAGTGCATTGATTGAGCAGAAGTATTGTACCATTGGTATAAGCAAGGAAGTCTCTCGCCAAGATGCTTGAGCCATGTAAGTCTCATGCTATATGCTTGAGAAATGAAAGACTTAATCAAGTGGATTGATTGAGCAAAAGTCTTGTGGGTCAATGCGGCTTGAGCAGGTTTACTCGGTTCATAAAATTGGGAGCAGTAAGTCTTGAATTCGAGGGGTTTAAGCAAGGAGGCTTGTTTCATGGGACTTAGAGCAGAAGTCTTGTGTCTGGAGGACTTAAGCAGGAAGTCTCAGACCGAGGGTATGAGCAGTGTAAAAGTATTATGCAGAATGCATAAGCAATTGTAATCCTGATTTGGTTATAATGAAAATCTATTGTGAAGCAAGGGGACCGAACTACTCTAAGCTGGAGAGAAAACAATATAAATCTTTGTGTCTTTTGTTTTTATTTATTTGCTTCTGTTAACACCGCTGCTAAGTATAAACAGAAACTAAACACTAAGATGTAGAATTAAAAGAAACGAAAAATACAATTCAACCCCCTATCTTGTGTACTTTTCTCACCTTCATGGGAGTCAGTGGGTGACTCTGCCTCATCGAAAGGGAAAAGCGTTCCCTTCTTGTGCAGTTGATGGCGCAACGATCGTTGACGGTATGGTCGTCGTGCTAGCAAAAGAATGGGTTGGCTCGGTCGAACTTGTAGTGATTGTGCCTACCCCGTGCTATTGGATGACTATTCTCCATTATTGTTTCTGGGAGAAACCATTCTTTTAGTTTATTTCCTCATTGGTTTTCTAACTTCTTTTTTGGTTATTTTACCACTCCTCAATCTCATGCACAATCACACTTTGAGAAGTTTCTTAAACGAAGAAATTTACAAACACAATTGTTCAAAAGAAAAATAAAATAAAAGTTCACACAAAATGGGTCCCGCTAGGCGTGCCGATTTGTTTATTGTAAAATTTAGCAAACAAGATAAGTTTCAATTAATACTAAGGGATTAAAGTCGAAAAGATCTCAGGACATATTTGTGTGAACCATGAATTTCAAGTAAGTTTGACATAGGAATCGAAATGCAAAAGTTTGAGAATTAATGACTAGAATTCATACTGAAACTGAAATGCAAAGGACTAAAAATGAAGAAAAGATTACTTAATTGCAGAAAATAACCTGAATATAAAGACTTTGATTTGTAAAAAATGAAACGTATATGTTCATTCTTGACTCTTTTCTTAATTACACAGATACTTTGAGTTTGTAGAATACTACACAATTGCGGACCCCTAAAACATAAGCAAACATTTACTTATATACTACTCTAAAATAACTGTCTACAATGGTTGACTAAGCCAAACGCGCCACGTCTTCGTCTCCATGCAGCCTTCAAATTCGACAGACTCCCACGTGTTCTTGAATAACTACCTGATCTTATCCAATGATACATGCATAAAGAAACAACGATAACTCTGAATTTTACTAAGTCCTAAGTGTTGTACCCCAAAATTTGCCCAACTCTCTTCTTTACTTGGCTTATGTTTCCATTGCATTGTTCTAGAATTTGCATTGCATATCATTGTTCATTTACAGGGGATCAAGAGGTGTTCATAGCAAGAGAAGGTTTGTCAAGGGTTCCAAGCAAGTTTAAGTGCTCATCAAGCAATTAGAAGCTGGTCAGAGCTCCTTGAGATGAATGGATGTATGTTGCTCAACTCCTATATGGGAGGCCAATTGAGGATCATTAAAGGATCATGAGCCCATGATTATGGATATGGTATGAGGGAGAAGCTCATTGAGTGATTGAGAGCCATTGTGGAGCTTATCCAAGTTGTTACATCAGGTGCAAGGAGCCACAGTCAAAGGTGGTGTGCCTAGGGTTTCCTCTGCCTAGTGCAAGATCCATTGGAGATTTGAAGGAGATTAAGACTTGGTTTTAAGTCATTGTGATCATGGATAGTTGTGTTGATACATCTAGGATGTTATTTCAAGATTAATTCAAGGAGAATCAAGAGTGTGAGAAGTTACTAAATTAGGGTTTCTAAGCTTGTCAGTGTAAAATCCCCTGTTTAGTGCTTAACTTCAAGACCACATATCTCAAGATACAAGTTTCATCTCACTTTAATATAAACATGAGACTTGTGGAGCATGTTCTTAGCTTTCTTTTTACTACTAGAACTCCTCCATTGGGTTTCTATAACTCAAATTATGATGCTGACAAGTTATGGGTCCTTAGATGAATGTATTTTCAGTCAGCAAAAGTCAACCAACTTCCAAGGCACTTTTGACCTAGAATCATGTTTCATCTCAATTTGTCCCAAACATGAAATTTGTTCCTTATGATCTTAGCTTTCCAAAAAGTCCTAGAAGTCCTTCATCTCATGTGTAAAACTCAAGTTATGAAGCTTGCAAGGCAGGGGTATTTTGGGAAAGTGAGATTATAAGTCATTTTTATTATAGGTCCATTTCATGATCTTGTGCACTTCAAATGGAACTTTCTCCAACATGAAACTTGCTTCAAATGATCTCAATTACATCATGGAACATCAAATTGTCATAGGTTTGGCATGGATATGAAGATGGGTGAGGAAATTCAATGGAAAAGGACTTTAAAGTTATGATTTAAATTGATTTGGTTTTGGAATCATTTCATACCGTTTGTGCATATTTTGAGTCACAATATCACACTAAGTAGAATGCACAAATTGGATTTGAGTTATGCAAGCTAGAACTCATGTAATTTCATGTTACTTCAAGTGTAAGTTACACATTCAATCTCCAGCATTAGACCAAATCAAGGGAGAATTTCAGTCCACATGATCAATTCCAAGTCCCAACAAGTGATTTGAATCAAAAACAAGGGAATTGGGGCTATTTCTCACGTGTGCATGAACTCAACATTCCCAATTTGGGCATTTCAAGATTACTCCATAACCATGCCAAATTGGGCCTTCAAATCATTGTTGATCCATAATACAAAAGCTTCTGATGAATATTGAAGCTTCATTCACGCATTTTGGTGGAGAAAACGCATAGTTGCAGTTGGAAAATTCAAGAACCAAGTGAAAAGTGGAAACTGAAATTCAAGCAAATTCAAGGCAATTCAACACTAGAATCATCTTCCTTGAAGTTCATTCAGTGAATCTGGATCATTTTGCGCAAGCTTGATACCATTAGAAGCTCCAACGAAGAGACTCCGTTAGGTATTCTTCTTCTCCAAAATTCTCACTCAATATGCATTGATTCATTTCCATTTTTGTTGCATACTGAAGTCCTACATGTGTAGGCAAATTCTGGATAGGTTAGGGTTGTGCTCTTGATGATTTCAGTTTTGAGCACGTTTCTTTAATCGTTCGAATCTCTCTGTTCCTGCATGATAAATGAAAACTAAACCTAGATTTGGATTCTACATAACGTGGCGATCAAGTTGATGTTAAATTTTGTCCAATTTGATGAAGTTTTGAATCTCAGCTCCGACCAGGTGTGCTGGAGAAGACGACTGGAGAACAGTGCTCTGTCGTCTGGTTATTCCCTCCGTTTGGCCTACGTGTGTGCCACATGTGTTATTTGACTGTTTGACTTTGATGGATCAACAGTTTAGATGCGTTTGACTGGATGATGTGTTTAATTGACCTGCGACGCGTATTAGTGATACGCAGCGTTTCACTTGTGGCTTGGTCTTGGGCTCTGTTGCTTTCTGCACCCCCACGCATGACCCAACCCAATCATTTGGCCTGGTTATCTTGCTATTGACACCATTCCTCGTTTTCTTTTATTTTTATTTTTCTTTTTTTATTCAGTTTTGATTTAAATTCAATAAAAATACTTCCAAAAGTGATAAAATCCTACAAAAATATCTCTAAGGCATTTTAGGATGTCCTTTAATTTTACAAAATTTTTATTTTATTTTTTGGATTATTTTTAATTAAAATGGGATTTATTCTTTGGAAGTGTTTTAATTGAACTTTTAATTGTTCTTATTTGTTTCATGCTTTGTTCTTGATCTTTTCTTTTGATCTAATGATTGAAACTTTTTCCTCATATCCATGATGAGTTGAAGAGTTTTTGAGGACACTTTTTCCCCTGGTTTGGTGCATTTTGGTTTGACTTTTAAGTCATTTTGTTTGACCCTCAATTATTCCATTTCAAAGTGGTACACCTTAGGGATTTATTTCTTTTGGTGGTGCTTTGATGGAACATTGCCCTTGTGCTTTTGGCCTCTGGTCGCCAACATTTTAATATCCATTTGAGATTTTATTTGGTTATTTTTGAGCCTTTTTCCTATTTTTGAGGTAACTTGCAAGTCAAGTTACTTCTAAGGGAGGCTCATACAAGCACTTGACCTAGTTTGATTGGGAAATAACTTCTATGGATCCCTTGAGCTCCTAATTCTTGTTGATTCATACTTCTTACATGTTGAGGTATTTGAATGCTCATTTTTAGGTCATAAACTTGTTTATTGCTTGTTGAGATTTGCACTTCTTTTTAGGCTTTCCACTTGAAGTTCAAGTATGGAATGTGCTTAAGACTTAGGTCTTTATCCATGCCTATGCTTGCATTATCTTGTGTGCTTTTCCTTCTTTGATTTATGTACCTTCTACTCTCATCTTTGCTTCTATCCCATGACTTTAGAGTCCCATTTGAGATGGCTTAGTCCCTCCTTTGGAGGTACTTGAAGCACATCATGAATGATGATTCTTTGAGGACTTCTCTTGTGTGTGCTTGCATGATCATTGAGATGGCTTATGGTTGAGTTGCCCAGTTGAGTTCCTTTCTGTCCTTACATTGCCTCCCATTCCCTCATTTGATCATGGTTTCTTCCCTTTCTTTTTTCTTTGCCTTAGGGTTTGTGGTTGATGACAAATGGTTGTAGGATTCATTTTCTCCCATTTCATCCCATTTTGTGCACTTGTTTGATCTCTTTTGTGTGCATTCTTTCTCCCTTCTTCTTTGCATCTCTCATATGCATGCTTGAGGTTGAAATGTGCTTGTGGAGGCTATTGCCCCACACTATTTCCCTCCCTCACTTTCATTCTAATTGTGCATTACATGTTTGCATACTTGCATCTTTCTTATTTCATACTTCCTTCTTCTTCTCCTTTCTTTGCCATGTTCCCTTAGGATCTCTAATCTCTTGAGATTATGATAGACCTTAGGCTTGAACCCATGCATGATAACATTAGGTAGCATTCCCTTTTATCCCAATCATAGGTGCACTTTGTATGAGAACACTAGGTTGAGTCTTAGTCTCCCTTTAGAGTGTCTTTCTCTTCTCATCTCAAAACACTTTCAAAACACATAATAAATGCTAAGGATTGTTGTACGTTACGAGCCTTAAGTACTTGGGAAATGGTGATTGGGGGGCCTCCTCTCAATTATCTAGAGTGTTTAGCGTATGTTCTTTGGACGATATGCGACGCATTCGCTCCTAGGTCATAGTCTTTAGTGCAACATGAATTACAAACAATAATCAATGCACTTCTTCTCTAAAAAATACAAAAACAAACTTCAAATCTTTTTATCCTTCGGGATCTTAATTTGGAAAACCTTTTTCATAAGGAGAGTTTTGTTAACTCTTGGTTCTACCGCAAACAGGTAACGCCTAAGTCTCCAATGGTCGAGCTGCATACACCTAACTGCTAGAACTAAGTTTTAACCCTACTCGGGCCTAAAACATTTTGAACCAACCGGTGTTCTTGTTAGCCCGAACTACGTTTGCTCTGACTTTCCCATTGCACGAGGGAATACGTAGGCATAGAGCGGCAATGCTCTATCGAGTCTCTTTTCTTTTCTTTTGTCCCTGAGCCGTAGCTTAGATAGTAAACACCCTTTTAGATAGACAACAAAGCGTGGATCTCGTCGAGTACGACGGACGTGAGGGGTGTTAATACCTTCCCCTTGCGTAACCGACTCCCGAACCCGAGACATGGTTGCGATGACCTGTCTTTTCCCGTTTCCGTTAGGTTTTCTCTGATCGTTTCCTTTCCCTCTTTTGGGATAAATAACGAACGGTGGCGACTCTTTCTATCATTGCCGGCCCCTCTTCACAGCGATGCGACAGCTGGCGACTCTGCTGGGGACAATCGTTTTTCCTATACGAGTCAATCCTAGCGCTTGGTTGTTTATCTTTTGGGTGTGTGTTTATGTGTTGTACTTTCGTCTCACTCATTATAACATGTGATCATAATTGACCTCATCCTTCGACAGGTTGAATCCATAAAAACCAACATGGAGATAACCAACCAACTAGACTTTCCATAAATCTCTTGCATGTTTCTTGTTTCTATTCTCCAATTAATATGTGTCGAAAATCTGAGATAACAGTAATAGAAGAAAGAAAATTAATATATGAATTTTGTGTTAGTTGATATTTTTGTTAGATTTTTTCTATGTTACCCTGACCAAAAGATGGGTAAATTATCCATTATGGTGTAAAGCCACTTATAAATTGACAAGTGTATATGAAAAAATGAAACATTAGTCTTAAATTAATAAAATGAAATTATTTATTAGTGTGTAGTTAAGACATTAAATATATCTTATAATTGGGAGATGAACTCAAAAATAAATTTCATAAACTTTTTTGAGAGATTATAAATATTTAATTTTAAAATAATAGAAAAATTTGTTCAATTTAGTATTAAATTTGACTGGTTTTTAAGGTCGACAATGAACTGAACTAATTCAAAAATAGTTTGGGACTCGGTTCGACAATTAAGTCATTAAACTTGATTTATGAACCAAATCAGTTGAATATAAGCGAAAAACAAAGTTCGTTAATTAAATAAGCTGACTTGAACTATACATAGTTCGACTCGTTAGGTTCATGAATCAACTCAATTATATATGAAATTGTCTTTAAGAATAGGTTTAAAGAATTAAAACTAAATCTTAACCCTAAACTTATCCCTTATGTACTAATTATGAAAGTAAAGCTGATAATTGCATTTAGAGTTATCCTTGTTTGAGACATAATGATATTTGCTAAAATAACATATGTAATAAAGTTTGCAAGTGGTGTAATCATTATACGATGAAAATGAATCCATTTCTAATAATTTTTGGTGTACTATTTTATTAAATTTGTAAGATTCCTAAATATGAAGATGAAATTGTGGATCTTTTAGACAAATTTAAACTTAAATTGAGTAGTTTTCAAATTAGACTTTCAAATGTATTTCTTAAAAGTTCAGTAGTTTTTGAATTAGTTGATTTTTGAGACAAAATTAAATTTCAATCGGATAAATTTTACTTTATTTCAATATTAAAAAAAATAAAATTTAAAATGTCAAATATATAAAAATAATTAAACTTAAAAAAAGACTTCTAAGTTTGTGAATCAAGTGTGCTGAATCTAATGAGACGAATATAATAATTTGAACCGAATTGTTCGTGAATTTATAACGAATCGGATTAGAATTAAAAAAAATCGTATCGAATTCGAATCGAGATTTGAACTGAACCAATTCTTAACAGGTCTAGCTGAACTTAGGCTTTCAACCCTACTATTTTTATATACTAGGAACTATTTATTTTATTTATATTATTTAGTAATTAAATTATATAGATAATGATAATTTAAAGATGAATTTAATTGAAATATATTGACAGTGTAAAAAAATTTTAATTAAATTTTTTTTTACACAATTAATTAATTATAACCATTAAATATTAAATTTTTTTTAACTTTATTTTAATTATTAATAAAATAATATCAACCGATGAGTCAATAATATAAAACTTTTTATACGGACAATATATAATAATTAATCTTTTAAAAATTTAATTAATAGTTTAATAAAATAAGAGAGGAAACAAGAGAGATAGAAAAGCAGTGTAAAAAGAAAATCTTAATAATTTTCTTGTTTATCTGGCTTTGGTTAGGTTTGAAGGAAAACGAATCAACGAGAAGGCGAAGTCTGATTTGAGGTAACAACATATCAAAACCCTTCCTCACTCTCATTTCTCAATTTCATTTCCGATTTCATTTCAAAATTTAGGGTTTTCATAACCGATCGAATTTGGGATTTTCATCAGAACAAAAAATGGGATTCATAATGGAATTCGCTGAGAATTTGGTTCTGAAATTGATGGAAGATCCAAAGGAAAGGGATCGTAGATTCAGGGAACACGTCTATAAGGTGAAAGATAGATGCGCAAAGACGAAGGAGATGTGGAGTTACCCTATGCGGCCATACGGGTTCTGGACATTCGAACGCCACAATTCTCAGCTTGCTTGGGATGCGCAGATTAGTCAAGTTGCTGGTCGAAGAGATCCTTATGATGATATCCTTCGTCACTACCCCGCCTCATCTAAATGAGGTCACTGTTCTTCAAATCTCGAACATATAGTAATATCAATATGTGAATGCTGAAGTGATAGTACTTTTACATGTTCTTCTCATTCATGATATTCTATGTTTATTTGATTGTTATCTATGAAGCACCTACATGAACGCTAACACAATACTGATACTGACACATAGATAATGATGGTTGTTTAGTGACATTGATGTTCAGGAGTAGATACCAATATTAATTTAAGAAAATCTAAGGCTATGTTTGGATTGATGGAATGGAGTGGTATAAACTTATGTTCCATTGTTTGGATTAGTTAAAAAAGGATGTAATGCATTTCATCCCATTCCATAGTTTTCCTTCATTTTTTGTACCCTACCCTCCAATTTGGGCGGAATGAGAAAATTGGCTTATTCCATTGTGAAATACACAAACAATGGAATGCCATTTTTATTCCGCTCTGCCCCGTTCCATTCCGCTCTACCCTGTTCGCTTTGCAATATCCAAACATAGCCTAAATGATTGAATGTACTACATGTGTTTGTCAGCCAACCTTCAAAACTTTGGTGCTATATATGTATGTAGTGGTTTAGGTTTCGTTTAAATTGTGGATTTGGTTGATGTCACTTTTATTAGTTATCTGCCATATGAAAAACTTGATCCTTACTGAGGCATGAACAGAATTAATTGAGTGCAGCTTTTTTTTCTTAGACTGTGCTTGGGTAAACAGCTTAATAAAGCGCTTATTGTATAAGTCTTTATGTATAGGGTATTTTTATAACAAAAGATAAAGTCAGATGATTTTCATAGGATATTCTTGGTCATAGGCTGAAAAACATTTATACACATGTTATAAATTATTTATATATGTAATTGCAAATCGTCTCATTACAAGTTAATCCAATCAAACCCTTAAACATGTTTAATTACTTTTACCGCTTTTAATTGTTCCTTTGCTGTATTGCTTGAAAGCAGAAGCTGCCTCTCCGGCTACAATTTTGGGCACCAGCATAGTTTTCCCAATTTTAAATCTCTGTCAATCATACCGTGTTGAAAGTTTGACGAGGATATAATTTTAGTCAGAATTGCATACTTTTGTTATGCTTATGCAATGTCTTTTGTACTCACATTTGGTTTTGTGTTTATTTTTTATTGCAGTGATGCTGAACTTTGTCTCAACTCACAAGTTTTCTTGATGAAAAACGGGGAATTTGTCATATTTTCTTTTTGAATATTCTGTCCTGTCGCATGTTGCACCGAATACACCGGGTTTGTACTGACTAAATTGGTGTTTCAAATAAAGTTTCCATAGAACTATTGTGTTATATCATTTTTTTTGTTTTTCGATTGAGAATTTAAATTGGCAATTGCTCTTCCTGCCTAATCATATGTTTTATGGGTGTTTCATCTCTTTATTTACATGGTTGAGAGATTGTTTGTTTCAATCTTGTTTAACATATCTTATTTTCCGCTTTTTAACTCAAATACAGAGATAGCTGTTTTATAAAACATAACGAGATTGTTTCATCATGCTGTTCGATGCTTCCTATATTTCATGGCAGCCTTATGTGTTGAGACAGAGCAAGTACTAAGCTAAGTTGAACTTATCATGATTAGAGGATGATCACAAAGATACATATAGATATAGTCATCCTCCTTTTAGAAAATTTGTTTTAGATTAGTGCATTATTCTCACAAATTTCAAACTCTTCTGGTTGTTGCTAGGTGTTTGTATGGATGGCCTTATTTCCTCCCATTTTCTGTGTTAGAATGATGCCGGACCCAAACTAAGGAACTCTTAGGTTTAATAATACTACTTTTAACAATACTACTTTTAATACTACATTTCTTTTAATAATTCTACTTTTAATACTACTTTTCTTTTAATAATACTGATTTTTTTGTATCATTGCTCTACCGGAAATATGCTTTTGTTAGTGTATGTTATCCAATACAGGTATAATATATTTTGACAGATTATAGCATATAGGAAGTGACCTGAACCTAATTTTATGTAAAGAATTCATGCACGTTTACAATTTGATGGGGATATATGTGCTACTGCTGCACAATGTAATTGGGGATTTTCTATGTTTACCTTTTCATTTGCCATACTATCTCCCAACAAACAAGTTACGTTGATTAGGTGTTTGTGGTGTAGTATTCAAAATAGTACCAATACCCATCACTTCATTTCCACTTCAATAAATTAAATATCATTGTTTATCATTAAAAATATGAAATGAAATAAAACAAGAGAAAGGGGAAAAGAGAAGAAAAAAAAGGCAGATGCATATCTTGTTTATGACAAATGGAACACACTAACAGGAATTTTTCTTTTATGCAAACCTCATCTTTTGTGTTGTTTATTTTTATATAAAATCCTGATTTTAAATGGGCCAACATTTAGTCAACAATGAGATTGGTTTTCTTTTTATCTTCGGTCTGGAAGTTTTACCTTATATCCATACCCTTATACCTACACCCCTACACTAAAAAAATTTAGACCAAAATACCCTTAGTAAATTTATAATCTTACATTTTTTTTTCATTTTTCACTTCCATTTCTCACTTTCTATTTTGAGACTTCCGGAACTCTTCAAATTTTGATACATACCGGAACTCTTTCCCAAACACTTTCGGAACACATTTCAATTGATACCGGAACACTAAGAGTAAGACTTCCAGAACACAAAATTTTTAGGTTGCTCATCGGAACTCTTCTTTGAAGACTTCCGGTTTAGAAAAGAAATTAGTTTACACACCGGAAGTCTTTCCTAAAGACATCCGGTTCTCTTAAAGATGCGTTTCAACTCCGGAAGTCTTCAAAGAAAGACTTCCGGTTCATTGCTTTTTTATTTTTTAATTTTTGTTATTTTTGTTTTCTAATTATATTTAATTATTTATTTATTTTTTAATTTTTAATTATATTAATTTTTTTTTCTATTGGTGCGCACAAGAGGCAGACATGGTAGGATCCCTCGTGGACTAGGACGGGGCGAGTCATCGAGGATGGCTGAAGAAGAGCATTTTGATGCATCAGCATCCGAGCCGGTTGGATATCCCAGAGGACCGTATGATACATCTCTGTTAGTTAGATACATCTCTGTTAGTTAGATACGAACAGCATGTTGCATACCGTATATGGTTTGGTGAGGTAAGTAAACGAAAATTATTTAATATTGAATAGAATTCGACTTTTTAATTTTGAATTTTATAATATTTTTACTTTTAATTTTTTTTAGGAGAGAGGGTCGAAGAAAGAGTTAAAGGTGGCGGGACATGGGATAAAGTTGACTCAGAGGGTTCCACTACAGTTACCCAGAGAGATGGAGAGCTGGATATCTAGGTCTGGTCTAGCTTCACTTCAGAGAATCAGTTTAACAAAGATAGACACAAACCTAGTTTCCGCTTTTGCAGAGAGGTGGCATCTAGAGACATCTTCATTTCACATGTCGTTTGGTGAGATGACGATTACTCTAGATGACGTATCTTGCCTGCTTCACTTGCCCATCAGGGGAGTTTTCTAGAACCCTCCAGATATCAGTGAAGCGCTTGCTGTTGAGTGGGTTGTTCATTATTTGGGAGTGTCACATAGAATAGCACAACAACAAGTCCGTAAATGCAGGGGTTCCTACTATAAGCTGGAGTGGTTATATGATCGGTTCGTAGAGCATAGAGCTGCATCTCGATGGGATTATGCCATTAGAGCTTATTTGTTGATGTTAGTGGGTTCCACTATTTTTGCGGACAAGACGTTTACGCTTGTCGAGGCACGATACCTGTCACTGTTTATAGACTTGGATGGCTTATCAGGATACAGTTGGGCAGCAGCTGCGTTGGTTACTCTTTACCGATATCTCGGAGATGCTTCCGACTCTCCTACATGTATTTACTTTAATTTAGTATATTTTGTTTTAATTAATTTTATCTAGTATATTAATTTTATTTATCTAGTTTATTATGTTATAATTAATTATTTTACATTTTGTAACAGTGCTGGATTCATGAGTATTTTCCCACCCTTGGAAAAAGAGGAGAGAACTGGATACCAACTAATAATGTGGGTCTCCCACGAGCGATGAGATGGTCATATAGACAAGGTACCTTGAAGGTGGATGAATTGCGGCCTATTCTGGACGAGCTGACACCTGCTGATGTCATATGGCGCCCATTCGAGAATCATAGAGTATGGCGTCAGTTTGATGAGTTATGCCTCTATAGGGGGTGTCTGAGGTGGGGTGACATTATTGTTCCATACATGCCCGACAGATGTTTGCGTCAGTTTGGATACAGACAGTATGTTCCACATCCACCTCTTGATTCTCGAACGGCGGGTGATATTGATGTTGACTGGATTAGTTACCATGAGAGCTTTCAGAATGTGATTCGTCCGACAGCGCCAGCCACCACCCCATATGAGACAAATGATGGGTATCTTGAGTGGTATTATCGTGTTTCGCATCCTCGTCTGGTACCGCTCAGTGTTGATGCGACAACAGAGATGCCAATTCCTGTATATGAAGCAGGACCATCTGATCCTATAGTGACTCGTATGTCTTCATTGATACATCGTTATCTTCAGCAGACTGGTGCTGAAGAGGATGACCCACAATTTGCTGATTTGTTCGAAACTTTACATCTTGGTCTATCACAGTGACTTTTATTTATATTTATGATTATATGATAACCTTTAGACAGATTTGACCTAATTGGTTTATGTTCATGTGTTAACTTTTAGACTAATTTGACCTATTTAGTTTATGTTTATGTGTTAATATAATTCACGATTCATGTTTTGCAATTAAAAACGAGTAACGTAATCCACGATTCATGTTTTGCAATTAAAAACGAGTAACATAATTCACGATTCATGTTTTATAATTAAAAATGAGTAACATAATTCACGATTCATATTTTGCAATTAAAAACGAGTAACATAATTCACGATTTTTATTTTAAAATTAAAAATGAGTAACATAATTTATAACTCAAAATGCGTTGGTAATATAGGCGTAAGTTGTTGCCAATGTTGTAGACGTCCTGCAAATCCTATCATCCAAGATGTTGCTGCTGGAGAACGAAACTTCTTCCAATCTACTGTCACTGGTGGTAATGGAAACCCTTCTTTCATGTTTACCTAAATAAAAAAATAACTCACAATATTAACTAAAAATAACGAAAAAGAAGTAGGTTTAATCGCATTATCTAAAAACAACTAAGTACCTGAACCCAATGATTTCTGTTTACAAAACCAATGCAGTAAATTGCTACATTCGGTGAAAATGAAGATGTCATAGGGAAGAAAGTCCAACATTCAATTCCTAAACAGACAAGTACAACATTATAACGATTCACTATCACGTAACTCATATATGGTAGAGTTAACCATTTATGTGGTGGCTGAGGACCAACTTCCTCTATCATCAAAGATTCTCTCACTACTGCTAACTGATCAGTAAATAAATTGACATACAAACTTGATCTTTCATTATGTATTATTTCCAACCCCAAGTCTCGACGAACCATTGGCCAACCATCTTCACCATATCCATGCAATGAAGCAATGACTCGGAGTCCACAATTACCATCTGATACAACATTAACTACATCATCAATATATGACCTGATGTGATTAGGAAATTGAAGGATGAACTGCTTAGATGACTGTGAAGATTGTGATAATTTCAACTTCTTCGAAGCATGTGATGGTTGAGATTGCTTTTGTGAAGACTGTGATAATTTCAATTTCTTCGAAGTTTGTGATGGTTGAGATTGCTTCTGTGAAGATTGAGATGCTTGATTAACATACTCGTGATACGAAGGGTCTCTATAAACATCATATCCTACTGGTTTTTTTGTCTTTCTTCTTGACTCCCCTTTTAGTTTTTATTTTCTCAGGTGGTGGACACATAGAAGTCATTGTAGGGAAGGCAAGTTCAAAAACCCTACTTTTTAATGCCCTTTTCCCAACAACATCCAGTGACTTAAACCTTTTCCATAACTCATCTATTGCACTACTCATATCCACCTCTGATCCATCATCTACATCTTCGTCCAACTTAACTTCCATACTTAGTTTTCTCCAATGAACATGCACAACATCTATTGGTATCGGTAAACCATCAATTCTATATCCTGTCAACTCACAAGCACAAGGTAATCCGTAGGTTGTTCTAAGAGTACAACGATATATTTCCTTGTTAGTTCCAACATAATCAACTCGTTTTAACTCTTCAGCAATGCGTCTCAATGCTTCTCGAGACACTGAACCACGTAAATTATTGTAAAATGGACTTACGTGGGCGTGCTCAACTTCATAAAAACTCTTTTGAAAAGAAGCTCTAATATTACTCAATTGTAACTTTAAGTTGTCATTCATAGCCTCCCAACATTTGACCATGTCACCAATACTGTTCCCCAACATTTGCTTTAACTTCCAATGAGCAGACTCAACCCTAAAATTAATACATATTTAAAATAGTATTAAAAAATTCAAAAAAAAATACAATTTATAAATACTAAAAATAAATACATACCGATTAGTCGTAGTGTTACCCAAATGTAGCACTCGATTAATCCATGCTCCAACAAATCTTTGTCTATGTGGTGTCAACCATGTATCCTTCACATAATCAATAAATTCATTACAATCAACACACGCCTGCTCAAGTTGGCTCAACCTTTGATCATACTCAACCTCATCACTAGTCCATACAACATCCGTCCATAACTCGTCAATTTTCTTTTGCATGTCACTAGCCACATATTGTTTCCGTTTTGCACCAACATTCTTGTTAATATGAAATCGACATAGCATATTGATTGATCTTGGAAACACAATTTCAATGGATTTCATCAAAGCAAGATCTCTATCTGTCAAAATCACTTGTGGACACAACTCTTTCTTCACAAACAATTGTTTAAGCTTATCTAGCACCCAACAAAAAGTCTCAGTTTGCTCAGGCTCAATATAGGCAAATGCGACAGCAAAAGTCAACTCGGTTGATGTCATGCCAACTATTTCAAACAGAGGTTGCCTATATTTGTTTGTCTTGTAAGTGCTGTCCATAACTAGCACAATAGGAAAAATATTCAACAACTTAACTGAATCTGGATGAGCCCAAAAGATATCTCTAATTACTTCAGAGTCGTCTCTTTTTCTACTCCAATAAACATAACCTGCTTCCTCAATAAGCTTAAACAAATGTTGTATCTCACTTCTAGAACCTCTTATATTTTTTTCTATCATACTCTTCTGTTTGTATATTTGCGTGATCCGAGTGACATTATCTGGATGTTGCTCTTGCAATGAAAGCAATATATGTATAGGTGGAACCTTTCTCTTTGTCAAATCAACAACATGTTGCTTCTGATCAGCTGTCAACCTACCGACAAATGCGTGACCTTCTAATCTATCAGGTAAACCATGGTCATGAACTCCACATTTTATATCAATCTTCCATCCAGATCCATCAGCCGCTGGAATTGATCTGATTCTAAATGGACATCCATATTTTTTCGTCGCACTCTGGGTTCCACTACCAATATCTTTGTGTTTTCCTCCTTTATCACATCCAAATACTAATTTGTTACTTCTTCCTCTCTTGCCTGTTTTAATATCTGAACGAGTGATGATAACCGTAATTTTATTTCGGATTCCGATCTCTTTAATCCATCTTATTACCTCTTCTCGTGTACCAAATCTTTGAGTTGTTAAAAAAACATCAGACGTATCTATGGATATCAGATCTTTATCGCATATTTGTAAAGGAATGTCTGAAACCTCTTCTCGTGTACCAAATCTCTGAGTTGTTGAAAAAACATCAGACGTATCTACGGATATCGAATCTTTATCGCATATTTGTAAAGGAATTTCTGAAATAATTACATAAAAAAATTCAAAAAAAAAAAAAAACTCAAACCGGAACACTTGCTACAAGTGTTCCGGTAGCTAAAAAACAAAACGGAAGACTTGTAGCAAGTGTTCCGGTAGCTAAAAAACAAACCGGAAGACTTTTTACAAGTCTTCCGGTGAACATTCACGAAATTTAACAAACCGGAAGTCTTTTCTGAAGTCTTCCGGTACAGTATTTTTGTGAACCAGAACTCTTTGTCCAACTCTTCCGGTTTGAGGAAAAATGCCTACCAGAAGTCATTTCTAAAGTGTTCCGATAGATCGTGGGATGAATTTTTCGGAAGACTGAAAAATATAAAAAGTAAAAAAATAAAATAAAATATTAAAATATATAAGGATAAAATGGGTATTTTTTTTAAAATGTAGGGGTATGGGTATAAATGCAGGGGTATTAGGTAAAATTTTCCTTCGGTCTTATGATCGAATATCAAATTTTCAAAAAAAACAAAACATTATTTACTAGGCATCTAATCATGATCCTACAACTTATTATATCATGTAGAGTGTAATCGCTATCTGATATAAGTATGTATAAATCATAATATTTTACAGCAAAAGAAAATAGTAAATTAAAAGAATCAAAGACATTTATGTTGACACTTTTTTTTAATAAGGTTATAATATAAAGAAAAACATTGCACCAAAATAGAGGAGGACTAGACTAAAACCTTCTAAGATTAAATGAATTTAAAAGAAAAAATAAACCGAACATATTTTTTACAAAATCAATTCAAATACATAAAGATATTGACGAAAAAAAAAAAGTATTAGACACGTGAAACCTAAGGATATTTGTTTTTTTTTTTTATAAATGTGAAAAATAACAAAATTATAATTAGAAACTAAATTTGTATAATTTTAAAATTTATGCCTAATCACCAAGGCTCATAGAAAGGGGACTAAAAATTTTAATCACCGCTATCGAATCTGATTTCAATCAAATATTATGCCAATTCTTCTCATGAGCAATCCCCATTACTATCATAACATATTTCTTTTTTAATAAGCAAAGTAATATTATCCACAACGGTACCAGGGGTACCCCAACCCATTTACAAAATTCACCACACTATCAGCTCCTACTAGATACAATTGATACAAATTAATTTTATAAATAATCAAAAGTATAATTAAACCACTCATAGTAATTACCGCTACAAAAAGGTTTAGTTTTCTTGTCAATCCACCACAAGAGAGAAACACAATTATCTGCAAAATATCATAGCACCTGAGAGTTCGACAATGAAAAAATCCTCGACACCTAAATAAAACGCAAAAGCACCCAAAAAAGAACCATCCTTATCTTTAGCAATGACACCAAAAGCAAAAATATCTGACGGGAATTTGGATGCACCATCACAATTCAACTTAATCCAATTCCAAGAAGGGATTGTCAAAACACCTCCGAAATATTCGGACCACGGGGCGGCCGAATGGTAACCTTAAACCTCTTAAGAATCTCAAAATCATGCATGGAAAGGTGAGGATCAACGGAACTAGCATTGCCCGTAATGAAAATGACAGTCGTAATAAGAGAACCGAAGAATGGTAACCGTAGTTAAGAACACCATATCAACTCTTAAATGTAATGGTCGAAGTGAGATTATTACTGTCGATAGAAACTCAAAACATAGATAAATGAAAAATGTATTACGAAATTATTGCTGTCGATAAAAACTCAAAAAATAGATAAATGAAAAATGTATTATTGATTGAAATAAAAATTATTACAGAGACAAATCCTTATAATATCAATGTAAAGTGTTTTTCAGAAAATACACATACTGAATTTTTCCTTGTTATCGGTGTCCTTATAACTATCATTTTCTCTTCTAACATCAGTAGTTATAACCAATTCTCTGTTAGACCTTTCTATTTGGCTAAGGCCCACATCCAGTATCCTATCACTACCGATGACTAGAAAAATAGCCTTGTCCTTAAGACTGAGATGAGATAAGAAAAATTGCTTGAATAAATTTGATCATTTCTAGCTACTTGTGCAACCCTGGCACGAGCAGCTTCCAAGTCACCAAAGGCTTGTGTATGAACAATTTTAAGAAGACAACTATTGTTACAGTGGATAGAAAGAGAGTAAATAGGACAATAGGTAAGTGCCATAGTAATACAAACTCTTGAACCTTGAAAGAAACCTTTGAAGCTTGAATTCCTCTCGTACCTACTATTTGAATTTTGTTATACTTTGACACAAAGGGACTGAGTTGAGATGATTTTATTCCCAACTGGAAAGACGATATTCATCGTCGACTGTAGAGGGCTTGTACTATGTAAATCGCCATTTGGAGGTTTTGGTGATGGAAGGATCGTTGCTAGGTCTCTCACAAATATACCTGGGCGTGATTCAAACAGAACCATCACCGGTGGATCCGAGATCAGTAGCTCCGACGAAGGTCGATCCGGCGGCTCTTGTGGAGGTTGTGGCTCTTCCACTAGATCCATAAACGTGTCTAAATTTTATTCCTTTTCAACCTAGTTGTATCTGTAGATATGAACTTCCATTGTGCTTTGTTCATAGTCTTCTCTAATGTTGACATTTGGAGGATCAACAGAGGTAACACACTAAGGAAGATCCACCATAAATAGACTGTTGTTATGCAGTTTTAATTCGAGAAGGATCTTTGGGAGTGGATTTGATAGCGGCATATGCAACAAAAGTTGCAAGTTGTGCACGACTTGTCCCTTATGATGTCTGGTTTCGTGGCTTGATTCTTCTCTTCCTTTGTGTCTTCCTTTTCTCGTATCAATTCTATTTGGAACTCAGTTTTCTGATGGTTATTTAAATCATATGTTACCGGTAACACGTTCCAACCAAAACTAATGATTTATGTGGGAACATACCCAAATGCTTTTCCATCGCCGCGGGCAACAATTGACGATATTCTGACAAAAAGGATTGGAGAGATTCTTCCAATATTTCTATTCTTGTTTCTATCGCGTCAATTCTCACAACCATTCCCACTTCTAACATTTATTCTTCTTCTCCAATCATCTTGAATGAAATGAATACCGACTTCGCATTAAGAATTCGACAGTTTTTGGCAGTTTTTGACAATTATTCAGCAGTTTCCAACACTTATCCAGTGTTTTCAACAATTAACTGGCAGTTTTTGACACTTATCTGGTAGTTTTGACACTTTTTTCGGAGATTCCGATAGTATCCAGTAGTTTTGGGCATTTATATGGCAATTTTCGACAATTATCCGACAGTTTTAGACATTCATAGTGCAGTTATTTGGTACTTTCAGGTAGTTATACAACATTAACAATTCACTTGGTCCGTCTCGAGATCCGGCAGGTCGGACCATTGATAGAAACTCAAAATTTAGATAAATGAAAAAAGTATTATTAATTGAAATTAAAACTATTACAAAGATAAATCCCTATAATCCCATATCAAAGTGCTCCTCAGTGGAGAGATATTTTCACTTTGTTTAACCCAAGAGGTTTCTATTTGAAAACACACATAATAAATTCTCCCTTGCAATCAATGCCTTATATAACTACACTTAGGGTCTGTTTGGTTCAATCGAGCGGAGGGGAGGGATTTTTATCAAGGGGAGGGGAAGGGAGAGGAGGGATTTTAATTACATATATGTTTGGTTCAAAATATGAAAGGGGAGGGGGAGGGGGAGGGGAGACATTTTATTTACAAATATGTTTGGTTCACAAGGGAAGGGATGTATTTTAAAACTAATTTACTTTTTTATCCTTCTAATTTTACCATAAGACTTGTGATATTTACTGTTTATAATTCAAATACAAATTTATTGACGAAATATAAATATTCAATAAGAGATCATCTTGAAATATTTTATAAAAATGCAACGATTATAATATATAATTGGCTAAATCATAATTTTGGTCTCCCTAATATTATAAATAAAAACATTACGATAACTAAAATTAACATTAAAATATGAAAAATAAAATAAAAAATTTAAACAAATATAATGATAGTAAGATGAATATATAAAAATACAAAAAATATAAAACAGAAAGATTAAATTTGTTCAAAATAAATTTTTTAACATTGTTATAAGTTAAATTTATATTTAAGTAAATAATAAGGGTAAATGTGTAAACATAATTATAATTAAAATCAAGCACCTCCCCTCCCCTCAAAATCCCTCCAAATCGAGGGGAAACAAAAAGTGGTTCAGGAGGGATTTTGGTCCCCTCCATCTACCTCCCCTCCCCTTCTTAAAATTTGAACCAAACACATAAATTATTAAATATTCCCTCCCCTCCCCTCTCCTCCTCTCCCTTTACCCCCAACCAAACAGTCCCTTATAACCAATTCTTTATTAGGCATTTTTATTGGACTAAGACCCAAATCTAGTATCCTATAAGCTGCTATGAAGCTTGTTGAAAAATGCATATTAAATGAAATAAATGGGAGTGGGTGTGAATGACAAACAAATGATGTGACTCATATTGTTGAAAAAGCCTAAAAGAAATTAACTTATGTTAGTGTAAGCTTTTGTTTCAGTTTCATATTAGACAAAATTGATCAATGAGGTGTGAACTAATTTTGACATGTTTTGATGATACCAATTAAATTATTTTAATGACAAATATAATATATATTAAAAAGGTAAAAATCACTGATCAGTATCAAAATAACAAGTATCTAGAAACATTTACAAATAAATAAGGTATAAGAAATAAACAACACAAATAATCAAAGAGAATTTCTCAATGCATCCTATATGTTTTTTAGACACCATGCAAAAATTAAAAAAATTCTTTAGATTTTATAAATGCATCTTCGGACACACCCAATACACACAATTAATTCGTTTTTGATTTGCACCTTAATTTTATGAATACATTTATTTTGGAAATGTATCTCCGAAAAGTTTTCAGAAATGAATTTCCAGAACTTGCTCACCATTACTGTGCAGGGTGCAAGCAACACTGTTAACTTTTTGCACTTGCACCAGTCTTGCTAGTGTTTTCCTTGTGCTCACCAGAAATGTTAGATCGGGCAATAGAGAACCAAACGTGCCAGCATACTCAGAAGAATCTTTTGACTATCACCAAATATGTTAGGCATTGAAGATGGTTGACTGAGAGATTTATTTGCACTCGACGAAAACACCGTGGCCAACATTTTCTTCAAAAGCACTTGCAAAAAAAATGCAGTTCATAAACATTTTCTTCATAAAATGAAAGTCTGGAATCGATTGATGAAGAAATATATGCAGTTCATATCTAACATATCACTTGAATCCAACCGACTCCTTATACACTCACTAAGCAAATTTCAATAAGGATAAAATATAAGTTGAAAATAAAGAAGTAAAATGCAAGAATTCTTTCATCTTCTTGTTGTTAGGTGTTGGTGCAAAGATAGAATAAATGATGAAATAGGGAAATATTCTATTAAAGAGAATGACGGCTACAAAACATGATATTAGGTTACAATGATTGTCACCCTATTTATAAGCTAAAACTAGGGTTACTAGAATAGGATAAATACTAAAATACCCTCTAACAAACTTATGGGCTAAGAAAATAGTACAACTAATACAACTAAATAAATATGAATTATTAATAATATTCTAATACCATCCCTTAATTCATATTCCATCAAAACTTGTGACACCAATTCCATCCCTTAATCTGAGAAATTGATCAGTTTTGATAGCTTTCGTCAGAACATCTGCCAACTGCTTCTGAGTGCTGCAGTGTACAACTTCTAACACTCCACTCTGAACTTGATGTCTCAGAAAATGATACTTGGTCTCAATATGCTTGCTTCTCCCATGCAGCACTGGGTTTCTAGCAAGATTGATTGCAGACTTATTGTCAATCATCAACTTCAGAGGTTTGTCTACTTTAATCTTCAGATCCTGCAACAGATTCAGAATCCACACAGCTTGGCATGCAGTAACAGCACCTGCAATGTATTCAGCTTCACAGGTTGACAACGCCACAACAGGTTGCTTCTTGGAACACCAAGAAATGGGACCTCCCAGAAATTTGAACAAGTACCCAGATGTACTTCTTCTGTCAACTCTGTCTCCACACCAATCAGAGTCTGAATAACTCAGAAGTTCTGACTCATTATTTCCTCCAGAGGGAAATAACACTCCATACTTCAGAGTTCCTTTGATATACCTCAGAATCCTGACAGCAGCTTGGTAATGGGACCACTTAGGTTTACTCATGAACCTACTAACCATCCCAACTGAGTAGCAAATATCAGGTCTGGTATTGCACAGATACCTCAGAGAACCAACCAACTGTTTGAAGGTTGTAGCATCCACATCCTTTCCTTCAGAGTCTGAATCCAGTTTCTGATTTGTATCAGAAGGTGTGACAGCCATCTTACAATTCTTCAGATCAAATCTCTTCAGAAGTTCTAATTCATACTTGAGCTGATGCAAAATGATACCTTTCTCAGAATATCTGAACTCCATCCCTAGAAAGTATGTCATTTTGCCTAGATCAGTCATTTCAAATTCATTCATCAGAACTTTCTTGAACTTGGATATCTCCTGTTCAGAACTTCCAGTCAGCAGTATATCATCAACATATAAACATACCAGAGTCATATTGCCTTCAGAAGTATGCTGAACATAGACACCGTACTCCATCTCACATTTCTGAAAGCCTTGCTTCTTGAAAAATGAATCAATCTTCTGATTCCAAGCTCTGGGCGCTTGTTTCAATCCATATAGAGCTTTGTATAATCTGTACACCATCCCTTCCTGATTCTTTTTCACAAATCCAGGAGGTTGTGACACGTAAACTTCTTCTTCTAATGGACCATTCAGAAATGCAGATTTTACATCTAAATGCATCAGAGGCCAATTCCTGTTAGCAGCTATTGCAATCACCATTCTGATTGTTTCATGTCTTGCTACAGGTGCAAACACTTCAGAATAATCCAGCCCAGGTTTCTGTAGAAATCCTCTGGCTACCAACCTTGCTTTATGTTTGCCAATTGAGCCATCTGGCTTTAACTTCTGCTTGAAAACCCATCTGACGCTGATGGCTTTCTTGTCTTTTGGAAGTTCTGTCAGCTTCCAAGTCTTGTTTCTCTCTATAGCATCAAGTTCTTCTTTCATGGCCTTCAGCCAGAGCTTCTGCTTAAGAGCCTCCTCTGTACTTATAGGTTCAGAGTCTACTAACATGGCACACTGAATAACTTCTCCTTCAGAGTCTACTTCAGTGTCTTGCAGCATGTCAAATTCTGCAAATCTTCTGGGAACGCTTCTGATTCTTTGTGGTCTCTGAACTTGTTCAGAGTCTTGGGCTTCAGATGATTGACTTTCTCCAGAGCTTTGACCAACTTCAGGATCTGGCATATTTCCAGAGTCTTGAACTTCAGAATTTCTAGCTTCAGAGGCTTGACTTCCTCCAGAGCCTTGGCCATCTTCAGAGTATGAATTTCCACCAGAATCTGGATTACCATCAGAGTCTGGATCATCAGAGTCACCTTCATCTTCTGAGTCTTCTCCAGAGTCAGAATCACTATCAGAGTCAGAATCAACGTCAGAGTTTACTTCAACTTCAGAAATTCTTAACTCTGACCTTTCTTCAGAGGTTCTAACATCAGAATCAGATTGAGACTTATCCCAATTCCAAATTTCTGATTCCTTCACAATCACATCTCTGCTGAATTCAATTTTATTAGTTTCTGGACAATAGAGCTTGTATGCACCTGTACTGTGGTACCCTATCAGAATCATCACTTTGCTTCTATCATCCAGCTTCTGTCTTCTGGCTTCTGGAACATGTTTATAGCAAACAGAACCAAACACCTTCAGATGACTAACACTTTGCTTGTCTCCAGTCCACTTCTGCATAGGAACTATTTCCTTCAACTTCTTCGTAGGACATCTGTTGAGTACATACGTTGCAGTGGCAACAGCTTCTCCCCAGAGCTTCTGAGGAAGCTTCTTCTCCTTTAACATGCTTCTCACCATATCAAGCAAAGTACGGTTTCTTCTTTCAGCAAGACCATTGTGTTGAGGGGTATAAGGAGCAGTAACCTCATGCTCAATTCCATTCTCCTCACAGAACTTCTGGAACTCTTTGGAGTTATACTCACCTCCACCATCAGTTCTAAGAATCTTCAACTTCTGACCACTCTGATTCTCAGCCTTCATTCTGAACTTCTTGAATTCATCAAACACCTCGTGTTTGAACTTTATAAGGGATACCCATGTCATTCTTGTGAATTCATCAACAAACAACACAAAGTATTTATTCCCTCCAATTGATGCTACTGGAAATGGACCACACACATCAGAATGTACAACTCCCAAGGCATGTTTTGCTCTTGGAGCAACTTCTGATGCAAATGGCAATCTTGGTTGTTTTCCTTCCATGCAAACTTTGCATGACTTTTCAGGCTTCTTAATTGCAGGAATTCCATGTACCAATTTCTTTGAATTCAGATGTTGTAAGCTTCTGAAATTCAAATGACCAAATCTTCTGTGCCACAGCTCACTCTCCTTCTCAGTACTTGTTGCACTAAGACACTCTGAGTCTGCAGTTCTGACATTCACCTTGAATGTTCTATTCCTTCCCTGTTCTGACTCCATGATCAACTTCTGATTACAGTCATACAGCTTCAGAAGATTGTCCTTCATGGTAACTGAAAAACCTTTCTCAATTAATTGTCCCACACTCATCAGATTGCTTCTGATGCCAGGTACATACCACACATTCTGAATCAATGCTATTTTTCCATTGTTCAGAGTCACTCTGACATTTCCCATACCTTCTGCATTAAGATATTTGTCATCAGCACATCTGATCTTTGTCCTCTTTTCAGAGTCAAAGTCAACCAGCCATTTCTTGTTTCCAGTAAGATGATTTGAACAGCCAGTGTCCATATACCACCAGTCTGTCAGATCCACATTATCAGATTCAGAGGCCATCAACAGCACAGATTCGTCATCAGAGCCTCTGGCTATATTTGCTTCTTCTGATTTCTTTTCCTTGTTTGACCAACAATCTCTAGCAAAATGGCCAAACTTCTTACAACAGTAACATTGTATTTTTCTTTTGTCATACTTCTCTTTTCCCCTCTGAGCATTCTTTTGTCTATCAGAGGTTGAGCTTTCTGACTTCTGACCACCATCAGATCTTCTCCTGGCTTCTGACTGCTTCTGATACCTCCTATCAGAAGTTGCTTTCAGAGCCTGCTGTTCTACTTCCTTTTCAGAGTTTCTCTCAGTCAGACGCAACTCTTGCGCTTCTAGACTGCTCTGCAGCTCTTCAATTCTCATTGTGCTCAGATCTTTGGAATGTTCTATTGCTACCACAATGTAATCAAATTGAGGAGTAAGGGATCTCAACACTTTCTCCATGATTGTTTCTTCAGAAAGAGTTTCTCCACATGCCTTCATCTCATTAGTGATCAGAATCACTCTGGAGATGTATTCAGAAACTTTCTCATTATTCTTCATGTTGAGATTCTCATATTGCTTTCTCAAGGACTGAAGCTTCACCTTCTTCACTGATGCGTCACCACCATAACATCTCACCAGAGTGTCCCATGCAGCCTTTGCTGTTGTAGAGTCTGCAATCTTCTCAAACACGTTTACATCCACACATTGATGAATGAAGAACAATGCTTTCTGATCCTTCTTCCTTACTTCCTTCTGCGCGTTTTTCTGTTCATCAGTTGCATCTGCTGCTACTGGAACATAACCATCAGTGACAAGATCCAGAACATCTTGAGCACCAAACAGCACACGCATCTGGATCATCCAACGATTCCAGTTTTTACCGTCAAATACTGGAAGTTTGGTGTTCATGTTGCCGTTTCCGTTCATCTTCTACTTTGCACAATACACTCAGAGTTTTCTCACACAGTGTTTCCCAACCCACAGAATTAAAAAATTCTGATCAGATTTTGTTCAAGATTCAACGTGAATCTAAGAAACAAAATCAATCACACAAGACCTCACGTTCACTCGTGTTTCCCGTGTTTCCCAATGAATCTGAACCGGAGCTCTAGATACCAATTGTTGGTGCAAAGATAGAATAAATGATGAAATAGGGAAATATTCTATTAAAGAGAATGACGGCTACAAAACATGATATTAGGTTACAATGATTGTCACCCTATTTATAAGCTAAAACTAGGGTTACTAGAATAGGATAAATACTAAAATACCCTCTAACAAACTTATGGGCTAAGAAAATAGTACAACTAATACAACTAAATAAATATGAATTATTAATAATATTCTAATATTAGGAAAAGGACTAAGTTAATTTTGCAGGTTTCGGAAATACAGTTTCGAAATTTTTTCGAAGATACATTTCTAGAATAAATTTATTCATAAAATTGGGGTGTAAATAAAAAACGAATGAAATGTGTGTACTGTGTGCGTCCAAAGATACATCTTTGAAAACTGAAGGACATTTTTAGATTTTTGTATGGTGCCTAAAAAAACATATAAGATGCATTAAAAAAATCCTCAAAAGGTAATCAATTCTCATATTTTAGGGTGAGATCAACTAACAGGATTTACGGCCCCTAATGAATTCAAAAATCTTGATTAATAGGAAAAGAATATATATACTATATAAATGTTTACATGAATAATATATCAATGTAAAGTTAATAAATTATTGTGTAAAAAAGTTGTGAATTATTAAAACTTTGTTATTCTATATAAAAAATCAAATATACTTAAATAACTCTTTTTTATTTATTTTTGGTTTTAGTATTATAAAATATAACATTTGTGTCTATATGAAATAAAACAGCCATTCAATAATTTATGCATGCAATAATTTTTTATTTATTCAACGACCAAAGCTCATTTGATCCAAAGTCAGACCGCAAAGAAATTGCAATAAGAAAAGGGATTTCATTCCCAACCTTGTGTTAAAGAACTACTCTTCCAAGCCTCCCGATCCAACTATCAATTCTGATGATTGTAATTAGGAAGATTGGTAAGGAAAATGTTGTGACAAGGACAACCCTCGTTATCACTAGATTTTACCTTATCAGAAAGAGAGACTAGAATAATCCATGAATTAGTGTTATCACAGTTGAAGAAACGAACCTCCAATGCGAATTCGAAATTATTCCTTATCATTGTGATAGGACATACCATTTTAGAAGGCTCAATCTATATTGTGAGCTTGAACGATTCAAATATAACTCAAGACGAATACAAAAGTAGATCTCCCACGCACAAGCTAACGAGGAAGAAGAAGTAAACTCCCCGAATCTAGTGAATTTGTGAATTGTCTATGAAGGGAGGCATACTGGCCAAATCTATTTCTACATCTAGGAAAGTTGAACTAATACATACAACAACTCAATAAAAAGGTTGAGGTACACTTGTAGCCAAATAGAAAAAGAATCCACGCAACCCACCTCGATACCAGGAAAATGCTTTAATCTAAAGAAACTTTGACCCGTGATTCCAAGAAAAGTACCAAGTACAAAAACCTGTAGGAGCCAAACCCCATGACTTAGTGTAGAGACTAGGGAGAAGAGACCTGTAACTAATGAAAATCCACCGACGCATATCCCATCAAAGGTAAAATCGATTTTTAGACGATCATATGCGGACCCCTTGTTGATTATCAAAGGGACACATGCAAATCTTCTCATCGTGCAAGATAAGTATTTCTCAAGGCTACTTAAAAATAAAATAAATAAATATTTTTCCTAAATATATGTTATATGCACAAATAAAATTACAATCCTCCACAATATGGTATAGATTGTCTTTGTGAAACAGGATCCTACTAGGCAAAACGCGCTTAAGCGTATCTAGCATACCCCTTCTTAGGAACCAGCCATTCTAAGAGCGTGGACGGTGGAGCCCAAGATACATCCACCTCAAACCAAGATAAAAACGATAGGGTAGGGATGAGAACCTTACCCTTGGTCAGGGATGGTTTCCAGTGATGTTGAAAACTTACACAACCTCTCTCGACTAGGACGAGTAATGACAAGGTTAGCAGTTGTCATGCCCCAATTTTGTCTAGACATTTCAAACTTTCAGACAACCTACTTTTTTTTTGTTTTGCTTAGAATTAAATTTCGATTTTATATACAGACCGATTGAATCGATTTATTGACCATACGTAAAATCACTGAACCATTTTTTAAGGTTTTGGGATGCAACTGTCTATTTTATTGATCTACATTACTCATAATTTAATCCGACGTGCTCATTTTATTTTTTCGCGCCTTCACGCGGTTGCATTTTAATTTGTCTGAGTCTTTTCATCCAGGTGCTTTTTACCGCAAGATTCGATCCGCGACTATCTGTTTTATCGAGCTTTATTTACATAGATTATTTTAATGCGTTTATTTTATTTTTTTAACGCATTTTCGCATCCGATTTTATTCATTTTAATTCTTTTTATTTTATTTTTATCAAAATATTGAAAAAAAATAAATAGAGGTAAATAAATAATCAATTTGCTTTTTAGTTGATTTCATTTAATTAAAAAAAAACTCATTTGTGATCCTAAAAATATCTAAGGGTCTTTTTTGGCATTGCATTTAATATGTAACCTTAATTATTAGCTTAACTCATTGGCCATTGGATTAAGATATATATGCAGTTCCTAATTGTCCCAATCACAATACATGAATCACTATCTTCACTCTCAATTTTTGAAAAAAAGAAAGAAAGAAAGAAGAGAAAGTAAATAAAAGATGATGGAAACTCCTCTGATTTATCCCTCTCACTCGTGGATCTCACTCTCCATACATAAAAACCCACCTTCACCACTATATACTCCTTTCACTCTTCACTCACAAAAATCTCCATCTACCTCAGTTTTCATCCAAACCTGCTACTTCACAAAAAATCTAAACAAAACCAATAACCATTTCCACCATACAACAACACCATAAAACTCTCTCACCATAAACCAACAAAGAATCCTCCCAACCTTCATCTCCCTCAACAAAGCGCAACAACCTCCGCACCCTATCTCAACCTTCAAACCGTCACCGTACGTGACAAATAACAACTCGCCAATCCTCCCCCATCAACTCACCGATCCTAATCCATCTCGTTTTCCCTGCAATACCTTTCTCAACACAAAACCCCAACCTTCATTCTTATCTTCCTGCAAACATCATCCTTCAACTTCATAACCAACTTATCCTCCTACTACATCCACCACCAACATCCATAATACGAAACCAACACTTCATACATATTTCATGTCCATGTTAACACAATAATGAGTGACCACCATGAACTCTTCACAAAATTTCACGTAACCCTCGCATCCGCCTCACACAGTGACAATAATTACCTACCACGTATTCCAACATTTCTGCTGACACAAGCTCATCCCCTCACCTTCACAACTCTAACGGCAACTCACTACAACAATACCAACTTCTACTCCATTCGTGGCTTCGAAAACACACCGCCACTTCTTCGAAAAATTTACAGTGCAACATTCGGTAATAATTTCGATTCAATTTTCATTTCGCCATTTGTGTATTCTGTTTATGTTATTTTCGTTTTGATTGAGAATTTTTCTTTTGTTGATTCTTTTGCTGGATGTATTAGTCATAAGGATTATTGTAAACATTCTAATGAATATTAGATGCGTGGTTGCGTTGGTTTATTTTTTTTTCATTATGTCAAAATCGGGCCAAGCGTTAAAATGCGTCAGCAACGTTGTATGGATGCTTGCGACACGTTAAGCCTTTGCGTGACAATTTGCGCGTGATGCCATTTCGTTGATATTGCGCGCTATGGTTTTTTTCGATTCGTTTGCGATGATTGTGTCAAGCGTTATCATTTCATTGGAATTTAATTGTACTTACGTACGACATTCCTATTTCGTTGTCGTTACGTCGCATTATATCAATTTTTTGTGTCTCGCACAATCCATTGCGTTACGACATACCTTCGTGTACGTTAAGTTTCATTTAGTTATGATATCGCCTCTTTATGTTATGTTTTATTAGCGTTTGAATTCATTTGCGATGATCGCGCTTCACGTTAGCAATATGTTTTTCGATTCATGTTGGCACGTGGCGTTTCAACAAACGTCATTATATTTAATCGGCCTTATGAAGGAATTGGTGGCCTTGCGAAAGAAATCACAGCCTTACAAAAGAATTTGTGGCTTGATGAAAGAATTTGTAACCTTTCGAAAGAATTCATGGCCTTGCGAAAGAACTCACAACCTTATGAGAGAATTCGTGACCCGGTGTTAATACGCGACTAGGTTTGGACCAGGTTCTTGACCAGGCTCGGAAAGTCCATTTTGTAACCTCGCGTTATAACTCGTGCACACTATTTCAATTCACATTTTTACATTTTACCCTTGTGTGTAACTCTTTTCGATTATTTAACACGATTTTTCTCCAAACTTATTTTCAGAGCTCAGTTAAATATTTTTCACAATAAATTGGATAGAAGAGTCTTTGTGGCTTCAGTAAAGGTTATTTTGGGAGGCCCTATTGGTGGTAGTGTGATGTGGGAGCTCAAGAGTAGGATGAGAGAGTCTTATCTAGAGCTTTTCCCGTCAGGTAATTTTCGAGAGAGAAAATTTGTTAAATGGAGGAGAGTTGTAACACTCCGACTTAATTAGCCTTTTATTTAACTATTTATTTAATTTAAACGAATGATTTATTTAAATAATTATTTTATTTAAATTATGACATGTTTGGCTGGTGTCGACATTTTTTGTGTTTGTGCTAATTTAATTGATTTGGTGGAAATTAAATTAATTAAATTATTAGAATTTGGGAGAATACGCGGAGTTGGGTAAAAAGTAAGAATAATGAAAATAAATGGTTAGTAATAAAGAGTTTTTGGTTAGATGTGCCAAAAGATAATTGAAAGGAATTATTAGAATATTGTATATTCAGAAAATTAGAGAATTAGACTTTTAAAACCTTTTTGCCGGTACATAAATAGAAGAGTGGAATAGAGAAACAAGAGTGGAGATCTATGGCTTGGAGGAGAAGCCCATTGAAGGCTGCTTTTGCTGATTTTACTAGAATTACAAGGTAAGGAGAGAGATTATTCAATTAAAGGTGCCTAACTCATGAAAGAATAGGGAGGCTTCTCGTAACCTCCGATATGTTTTTATATTTTCTATTGTTTGATTATGAGTACGATAAATGATGTTATGATTTTGTTTTCACCATGACTTAATGTGATAAATTGTGTTTGTTGTTGTGTTGTTGTGTGTTCGTGAATAAATTGATTGTATGATGAAGTTGTGTTAAAGTTTAGGGATTTTATGGTATAATTATGATTGATCATTACATGATAAAAAATATTATTAATGTTGTTATAGGGGTAATTGATGTGTTAATCATAATAGAATGTGATTTTGTTGTGTTTTGAATGATATAATGGGGAATGGTATGAGGTATGAGATACATGTGATGAGGAAGATGAGCCACGTAGAGAAAATTGAGATTTTTTGAAAATTATATGATGTCAATCGATTGCATGCTTTTTTTTGGGAGATTTTAACTATGTCAATCGATTGCATGTGTGTACTTTTAGAAAAAAATGACAATCGATTATCATTTGGAATTAATCGGCTGCATTGTTTCTTAAGATAATTTGGAGAAGTCAATGAGATAAGAGACTTAATGTCAATCGATTGATGCTAGGTAATTTTTGAAAATTTTTTGAACTGAACCATTATTTATTCTCCAACGATTTTAGCCATAACTTTCTTGGCGTGAGTCCAAATGGCGTGTCCTTTGAAGTCTTGGAGAGCTAACATGCAGAGCTACCTCATAATGGTGCATTATGATATAATTTTTGTATAAATGTATGTTCAATTTATGAATATATGTCGCATATTGTATATATAATTGCGTGAGTTATCATACGTGTTTGTCGATGGTTGATGAGACAAGTGGTTCAAAGTGAGAACTACTCATATTGTGTTGAGTTCATGATTAATTATGGTTAGAGTGGGGCTATAATATTTGTTATTTTGTTGTGTGATCGTTTACAAACAGAGAGGGGCCATATTCTTTGTCGTGTTGTTGTCCTTGCATAGTGATATGCCATGCATCATATGTTGTTACTGTGAAAGAAACATGTTTTCTAGTTTAGAGTGGGGACTAGTGACTTGCCACAAGCTCAAAGTGGGGGCTTCGAGCTCAGAGCGGGGGCTTAGGGTTCATAGTTGATTAGAACCCGATTCATATGAAGAACCAAATGTTGAGTCAGTACCGCATGCATATAAAGTTGAGTTATGAGTCCGGTTCAGAGTGAGGACCGTGACGAGCAAGAGTTGAGTCAATTGTTGCATTGCATTATATAATAATTGTGAAAATGAGATGCTTGTGTACTAATGGACACTCTTGTATAATTGTAGGAGCTTGACTGTGACGTGGGTGAGATGTGAATACTTGATAGTTAAGGTGTATATCTGATATGTGTATGAATTTGTAGTGTATGAATCTATCCTAATTGTTTTATAAACAATTTTTTTATTTGAATGTATTCTCTCAGCCTTTTTGTGTTGTTGCATATATGCTTCTTTGGAGTACAAATAATCAGGTACCTGAGTAGGAGCTTGAGGTTGATGATAATGTTGTGCCTCTTTAGTTGCTTTTCGTTTGAGTCTATAGTTGGAGTCACTCTGATATGTAACACGAGGGGACAGGATTTTTATGTTGTATATCTTCATTTTCTTTTAACATCGAACCATTTTTCAAACTTTTGGTTGTTGAGGCTCTTATGCAAACTATTTTCTAATTTTTTTGCTGCTCATCAAATGAGTTATTTTTAATTATGTGGTTCAATATGAGTTGTTTGTTATTGAGTAGCCTTCTACTTGTAGAATATTCATGATATACATGTTTTTATTTATTTAACTATCAAGTCCGAAAGTAGGGTGTTACGCCATACCTGCACAACCTCAGAATCCTCTTATTTTGATTTGAATTTGGGCAGCCAATCCCACCCTCTTCGGTCTTGGTGTTACAACCACTCTCCACCCTCTTTGGCCTCGAGTGTTACAATATTTACCTTTATTTGACCGCTTGAAACTTTCTTGATCAAGTATGATATTCACTTCTATCTTCTAACCCTAGGCCCTCATTATCCTGCTTTGATTTTCCCTAACTAATCATCAAATTGTAAGACTATGCATTCTTTATTTGGCATGTTCAAAAATTGAGCATGAGGAATGACAAAAGAAGAAACACAGTAGATGATCTAAATCCATAATCTATTAACAAATCATATACTACCACCTATACAAAATCAAAACACGTGAATTGCGAGCATTACAAGATGGATGAGGGAACCTGATCAATTATGGTGTGCCCATAATATGGGCTTATAGCCGTAGTGTGCCCAGGCCTCCCTTGGTGCATCTTTCTAATGGAATTTTCTCCCCTCCTATAATGAGGGATTACAGACGTAATGTGTCTAGGCCATAAAATTAATCCTCTTCCTCACGTTTCTGGTAGCTAGAAGATTTCTCAACTTTCTTTTCTTCCACACATTGCTCCCCATATATGATTAAGCATGATAACAACATTCTGAGGCAACAAACATTCATCTCTCCAACCCAATAAGCTTTTGGGCCAAATAGGAATATGTTGAATGGGGTTCTTGTTATCAATGAAATTATGGATCACACATAGAAGTTTAATAGAAGTTGTATGTTGGCAAAAGTTGATTTCGAGAAGGCATACGATTGTGTTTCTTGGGTTTTTTTAGGGATATGTTAGTGAGATTGGGATTTGAGGTAAGGTGGAAACTTTGCATGAAAGCCCTTATTTTTAACAGTTCCATTTCTATTTTGGTGAATAGGAGCCCGACCGAGGAATTTGTGGTATCTAAAGGCCTTCGTCAAAGGGATCCTCTTTCCCTTTTTTTATCCTTGTTGATGGCGGAAGAGCTTTCGGCTATGATGAGGACAGTTGTTTTGGTGGGTGATTTTGATGATTTTTGTTTCAACGATAATGTTCACTTTGAGATTCTTCAATTCGCGAACGGTACTATGGTGGTTAGCAATGGTTTTTGGAGGAATATTTGGAACGTTAAAGCTATTCTTAGAGGATTCAAATTGATGCCGGGATCACATATTACTTTATGCAAAAGTAGACTTGTGGGAATTAATTTGAAGCCGAACTTTTTGCAAGCGATGACTTCGTTTATTATGTGTGACATTAGGTCTCCTTCTTTCACTTTTCTTGGCATTCCCGTCAGTATTAATCCTAGTAGGAAATATGTTTGGTCTCCTATCTTGTATAAGTTGAAGAGGAGGTTATCTACTTGGAACAAAGTTAATTTGTATATTGGAGGTAGAGTCGTGCTCCTTAACGTTGTTCTTTCAAACATTCTGATATTTTATTTTGTAGAAGCATACTTCAATCTCAAGGTTTTGATGATGTCAGCAAGACTTAAGCTCATTCCGTGTTTGCAAAAAGTCAAGCTTTCAAAATGATCAAGATCAAGACTACGCATCATCAATGGAATTTTGTCATGCGAATCAAGCTTCATGTGCAAATGATTGTCTACTTTTTCAAGACTTGGACACAAGACTTTGGTATATCAAAACTCACTCTTTTAATTGATATACAAGTGTTCAAATAGTCTATCATATCAACATATGGCATTTGCATATTTTAAAATAATTTGGAACTGGTATAACACTTTTAACTTAAGTATTTTTCTGAGTTTTCACAATGTTGACCGATTAACCATATAGGTTAACCTGTTAACGATCTCAAATTTTAAATTCTCAGGGCTAACGTTACAGTGTTAACCGATTAACCTATATGGTTTACCGATTAACACTGAACGAATTTTGAAAAATTGTTTCTTTTCAAATTCAAATCTTGTGTAATTGTTATACCTTTTCATTATTTGATTCATACACATTTATACCTTTTTGAAATGGTGTTTTGACTCATATAAATTCTGAATATTTCAAATTGAAAAACATCTCCAATAATTTTCAAAATAATCATTCAATCAAATTCACTATTTTTCAAATACTTTCAAAATTTTCAAAAGGTGTTTATACTGTTCATACCATTTCATATCAAGAATTTTTGAACACTTGTATTGATATTGAAAAGTGAATTTTGATCAAAAGGAGAAGATCAATCATTGTATTGATATTATTGTATTACTCTCAAATCAAAGAATTACATAATTGTTTCTATTGTGACTTGTGATCTAGGATTGTTAGACACAAGGGTTAGTACTTGCAAGTGGATTGTTCTTGCACACTAGTTGTTGAATAGTTGTTAGATAGTAGGCCTCACCGGTTGATGGTGTGATAGGTTGTACATTCTAAAACTATAGTGAAAAATCTCTTTCGTGTGGAAAGGGGAGTAGAGTACCTTCGGATTGTGAAGGAAACCATTATAAATCTCTGTGTCCATTTTCATTATGCTTTTTACTGCTTTCATCATCAAGAACATAACCGAGTAAAATTCAAGAATCTCGAAAAACCGGAAAAAGTTTCTAAAGCCTAATTCACCCCCCTCTTAGGCATACTCTAAACTTACAATTGGCATCAGAACAGGTTAAGGTAACCAGTTCCTAACGATTCAGTATGGCTTCCGCTAGCACCAACCCGGTCTTCAAAGACGGTGGAAGTAGTAATAAACCACCACTGTTTTCTAGAGAATATTTCAATTTCTGGAAAATCAGAATGAAGGCGCATCTTGAAGCCGAAGGAGAAGGTATATGGGAAGCAATCGAAGAAGGACCACACAGTCCAGTAAATATGGTCAATGGCGTTGGAACCGCAAAGTTGAAAAGCACGTATGATGAAGATGATAAGAAAAAGATTCTTAATGAGAAGAAAGCAATCAACATACTCCAAATCGCTCTCAGTATGGATGAATTCTTCTGTGTATCACAGTGTAAATCGGCAAAGGAGATTCAGGACACTTTGGTGGAAACGCATGAAGGAACCACAAAAGTTAAAAGATCGAGGCTCAACAAGTTGAGTCAAGAATATGAGATGTTCCGTATACAGCCCGATGAATCTATTGTTGCCTTACAAAAGAGATTCGTTCATCTAACAAATCACTTGATCGCTCTCGGGAAGACCTTCACCAATGATGATCTCAACCTGAAAGTCCTAAGATCCTTGACAAGAGAATGGCAACCGAAAGTGACCACTATTTCAGAAAAGAAGAGTCTCTCAACGATGACATCCGCATCCTTATTAGGCAAACTTCAAGAGCACGAATTGGAACTTGGAAGGCTCGAGAAGCACGAAAGTCAAGAAAAGAAGTCCAAAGGAATTGCCTTGAAGATTGACACAAAGGATGACAAAGACGACGAGACTTCCGAAGATGAAAATTTCATGCTTCTTGTAAAGAAGCTTGGTAAGTTTTATAATAATAATAAAAATTCCTCTTTTCCTAAAAAGAATAGACATTTCAGGAAAAAGGATGCATCCACATGGAATCAAGAAGTCACATGTTACAAATGTGGAAAGCAAGGTCACATAAAGCCAGATTGCCCGAAACTTGCAAAGAAAGGAGGATTCAAAGGCAAGAAGGATTTCAAGAATAAAAAAGCTTATGTTGCTTGGGACGATAATGAGATAAGCTCATCATCAGAATCGGAAAACGATGAATGTGCAAATATGACTCTAATGGCTTCACACCACTCCTATGAAGAAATTGATGAGGTTAGTAGCAACTTTTCTATTTATGATAATGATGCACAAGAAGTCATAGATGACTTCTAAAAGAATGCAAGACTTTGTATAAAAGCATCTCATCCCAAAAGAAAAGAATTTCATCTTTAGATGAACAAAATACTGCTTTTATAAAAAACATTGAAAATGAAAAACAAAAATTGATGGATGAAAAACAAAGTCGTGTATGCAAAAATTATGAATCCTTATATTTTCAAATTGTTCAACTTAAAAGAGTTTTAGAAAGATACGAAAAAGGTCAAATTGGCTTGGAGGAAATTCTTAGGCACCAAAGATATCCTAATGATAAAAGTGGATTAGGATATTCTAAGTTTTCCAAACCAAGCACAAATGAAATCATTTTTGTGAAAGCAAGTGAACAAGTTGTTAAAGAAAAGGCAAACACTTCTAAAAGTATGCATCAAAGTCATAAAAAGAAAAGAATTGTGAAGAAAAAGAATTATGTTCCTAGATATAGAAGTCATTTTAACCTACTTGTTTTTATTGTGGAATCAAATGCCATACACCTAATGCTTGCTATGTGCACAACATTGGTGTTGCTAAAGGGCATTATGTGTGGGTTGAAAAGGGTACTAACTATCAAGGACCCAAAGCAATTTGGGTACCTAACAATACTTGATTTTGTGTTGTAGGTATGCTTGAAGACAACTTCTAATCAATGGTATCTTAAGAGCGGTTGTTCAAAGCATATGACGAGAGATATAAACAAATTTTCAAGTCTATCATTAAAGGCCAAAGGATACGTTACTTACGGTGATGATAATAAAGGAAAAATTCTTAGAGTTGGAATCGTTGGTGCACCTCCATGTACAATCATCGAAGACGTCCTTTATGTGGAAGGTCTTAAACACAACCTACTTAGCATAAGTCAATTGTGTGACAAAGGGTTTCGAATCAACTTCACAAAGGATGAATGTTTGATAGAACATGAAGTCACCCATGACATCTTGCTAAAAGGTAAAAGATTTAATAATATTTTTATGATCTCTTTTAATGACTCATCCTTGAAGGTAAAATGTCTAATGGCGAACAACAACGAGGCATGGCTATGGCATAAAAGGTTTGCCCACATTCACATGAAGCATTTAAATAAGTTGATAAAGCATGATCTAGTTGTTGGTCTTCCGAAGATAAAATTCATTAAGGATAAGTTATGCGACGCATGTCAAAAGGGGAAACAGACCAAGACAACTTTCAAATCCAAGCAAGTGGTTTCTACATCAAGACCACTTCAATTGTTGCATATGGATCTTTTTGGTCCATCGAGAACGAAAAGCTTCGGAGGTAACATTTATGCTTTAGTTATTGTTGATGATTTCTCTCGACACACATGGACATTGTTTTTAGTGCAGAAAAATGATGCTTTCAAAGCATTCAAGAAGTATGCAAAGCAAATTCAAAACGAGTAGTCACTCACCATAGCCTCCATAAGAAGCGACCCTGGTGGAGAATTCCAAAATTCAGATTTTGAAGATTTTTGCGAAGAGCATGGAATTTCCCACAACTTTTCCGCACCAAGGACTCCTCAACAAAACGGTGTCGTAGAATGGAAGAATAGGTCACTAGTGGAGCTTACAAGAACAATGCTTAGCGACTCAAATCTTCCTAAGTATTTTTGGGCGGATGCGGTTAGTACGACATGCTTCGTAAGCAACCGTGTCAATATTCGACCAATTCTCAAGAAACTCCGTATGAGTTGTTCAAGGGTAGGAAACCAAACATAGCATTTTTCCACATATTCGGATGCAAATGTTTTGTTCTCAACAACAATAAGGACAATCTCGGTAAGTTTGATGAGAAGTCCGACGAAGGTATATTCCCTGATTACTCTATTTCTAGTAGAGCTTTTAGAATTTTTAATAAAAGAACTCTTACTATTGAAGAATCCATTAATGTTTCTTTTGATGAGACTAACCCCTCGAAAGAGGATAATATTATTGTGGATGATGATGATGATATAGTAGATTCTTCACAACAACAAAAAGAGACTTCAAAGGGTCAAGCAATACCACAATAAGATGTCACTCAAATCATTGAAGAACATCAAGATCTTTCGAAGGAATGGAGAACTCATAGAGATCACCCGATAGATAAAGTTATTGGTGATATTAGCCAAGGCATTGCAACTTGACTAAATCTTAAGGATGCTTGTCTCGACATGGCTTTTGTGTCTCAAATTGAACCAACCAAGATTGATGAAGCCTTAGGCGATGACCAATGGATTGTAGCGATGCAAGAAGAACTCAACCAATTCGAAAGGAATCAAGTTTGAAGTCTTGTACTAAGACCGGGCAACAAGCACATCATAGGAACAAGATGGGTGTTCAAGAAAAAACTTGACGAGAATGAAATCATAGTTCGTAACAAAGCAAGATTGGTCGCACAAGGCTACAACCAGGAGGAAGGAATTGATTTTGATGAAACGTTTGCTCCGGTAGCAAGGTTAGAAGCAATTAGATTATTACTTGCTTATGCTTGTTCAATGAATTTTCAACTTTTCCAAATGGACGTCAAAAACGCATTTTTAAACGGATACATCAACGAAGAAGTCTATGTCAAACAACCCCTGGGCTTTGAATACTTCAAGCACCCTTCACATGTATACAAATTAAAGAAGGCTCTCTATGGTCTAAAGCAAGCACCAAGGGCATGGTATGATCGTCTCAACACTTTACTACGTGATAAAGGTTTTGAAAAAGGAAAGGTAGACAAGACTTTATTCATTAAAAAGATAAAGGGTAATACCTTACTTGTTCAAGTCTATGTGGACGACATCATCTTCGGATCAACAAACAAAGATCTATGTGAAGAATTTTCTTCGGTGATGCAAGGCGAGTTTGAAATGTCTATGATGGGAAAGATAAACTATTTCCTTGGATTACAAATCAAGCAAACAAAGGATGAAATCTTCATCAACCAATCCAAGTATTGCAAGGAATTGTTGAAAAGATTCGATATGGATAATTGCAAGGTGATGTCCACTCCTATGGGACCCGGAACGTACGTTGATCAAGATGAATCCGGTACTCCAATTGATATCACAAAGTATCGAGGTATGATCAGTTCATTATTATATTTGACGACAAACCGTCCTGACATTATGTTTAGCGTTTGTTTGTGTGCACGCTTTCAAGCAAATCCGAAGGAATCACATCTAACCACCGTAAAAAGGATTATGAAGTATCTCAAAGGGACAACAAACGTCGGATTATGGTATCCAAAAGGTAGTACTTGTTCTTTAATTGGTTATTCTGACGCTGATTATGCAGGATGTAAGACCGATAGAAAAAGCACAAGTGGTACGTGTCACATTCTCGGGAATGCACTAGTGTCATGGGCATGCAAGAAGCAAGCATGTGTGGCACTCAGTACAGCCGAAGTGGAATATATTGCAGCAGAAATTTACTGTGCACAAATTTTGTGGCTCAAGCAACAACTCCTCGATTATGGTGTAGATCTCGGTTGCATTCCTCTTCGATGTGATAACACAAGTTCCATCAACATTACAAAGAACCCGGTCATGCATTCAAGGAAAAAGCATATAGATATCCGACATCACTTCCTTCGAGACCACGTACTTAATGGAGATGTAGATGTTACTTTCGTCGATACACATAATCAACTCGCCGACATCTTCACCAAGCCATTGGCGAAAGAACCGTTCTTCAAAATTCGACGAGAACTTGGGATTCTCGATGAAGGTGACATCTGACCTTTTCTCTGGTTTATGTATGCATAATATATGTTTTCCAATCTGTGTGCATTCTATTTTAAGCATTTTTTCCAAAATTCGTGTGTGTTAACCGATTAACCTATATGGTTAACCGATTAACACTGTTAATTTTTCAATTCTGATTTAAGTTTTTAGTGTGTTAACCAGTTAACACTGATACTTATTATTTTGGAAATTAAATTTTTAATGTGTTAACCGATTAACCTATATGGTTAACCGATTAACACTGTTAAAATTTTCAAAAGCCAGAAACGAAAAATTAATTCAAATTTTGGAAAATGTGTGTGGGAAATGTGTTTTTTATGTGTGGTCAATATTTTCTTAAATATCCAAATCAATATCCTTGGAACTCTTCTTCTTCTTCTTCTTTGACTACAAGTTTTGAACTTCCAACCCTAACTTTAAAACCCACTCAACCTCTCTCCATATATATTGCCTCCACTTTACCATACTCTCTCATCTTCTAAAACCTAAAACTTCAGCATCTCAAAACCCTCAGCATCTCTCAACTTCATCCATGGCTTCATCTCACAAAGGCAAGGGAAAGATACCAGAATATGGCTCTGCCTCTGAGGAAGACAACATTCCTATGGAAACTACCAAGAAGCGCCGTATGGATTTCAAGGTCCGAGTCCGCCACATCTTACCGGTAAAATACATCAACCTTAAAGCTTTTTCGGCTTCTTCGTTTGATTTTCCAGCACTGCTAAAATTTCAAAGAATTCGTAAGTTTGTATCTGATACTGGGAATTGCTACCACGATTTGGTCAAAGCTTTTATGAATAAGTTATCTGTGTACTTGAATACCGATGATGAGCATATTATGGAAACCTTTGTTCGAGAGTGTCTCTTGAAAGAAAAATTGTCAAAAATTGCTGCAAAATTAAAGATACCATCCTCAGGCTACTTTCTTAGGAAAGGGGTTAACCATGTGGATGGGACGTGGGAAAATTATGACAAGATGGAATATTACTATCAAATCTGCAGGTTCCCGAAGGAGACGATTATAGCAAACCAACGGACTGCTCACATGTTATGTTATGCGAAGAATCTGACAGTTTCTGACCGAATGTTGCAGTATGTGATCTGCTATGTTCTGATTCCAATGGATTCCAATCATGCTCAGATTAACGATTTGAAAATGCAACTCTTATTCGCAATCAAGAACAAGATCAAGGTGAACTGGATTCTTACGATTATGTACCATCTATAATAGCAGTTCTCTCTCTCTCTCTCGACAAGGCTGGTTTCTAAAATTCTTGAGTTGACATAATTGGATCCTAACCGGGAACCATCTACCAAAATGAAACCGACAACCAACGAGATCAATGAAATCACCATTGTGAAAAACACCAGAATAATTAAAGACGTTGACGGCACATATAAGTATGCGAACGAAGGATCAGCTTCCAACCAAGCCTATCCCATTCCCGAAGGAGGTATCACTAACGAGTTTCTCTACACCACAATGATGAACCAACATCGAGAAACCTCCCGATCCATTTCTTCACTTTGCAACCTTATCCTTACCTCCCAGCATTCAACCACCGACATCGTTGAAGAAGAGGATGAAGAAGAGGAAGGTAGTGAAGAAGAGGAAGCTGAAGATGAGGATATGTCTGATCAGGATGTTTAGAAAATATGTGCTGTTGTTTTTATTGTTTTTATTTTAGATTATGTTTAAGCTTTTAAGTTTTTAGTTTCGTTTATTTTGTTATGTACTCAAACAATATTTCCTGCATTTTTCAATTGCTGCATTTTCTGTCAGTATGCCTTGCTTGATTACTTATTACTTGATTAAATGCTTACATATATACCGATATTGCTTATTGTGGTTTGAAAGCTCCTTCCTTTTTGCTAATAAGAGCTTGGTTTTCTAATATCTCTCTGTGCAGAATTTTGCCTCTGTTTAGATAGGGGGAGTTGCTGGACATAGGGGGAGAAGCAAGCCTAGAACGAAACATTGTCAAAGATATTGCACAGACTCATTTGATTGTCATCATCAAAAAGGGGGAGAATGTAGAAGCATACTTCAATCTCAAGGTTTTGATGATGTCAACAAGACTTAAGCTCATTCCGTGTTTGCAAAAAGTCAAGCTTTTAAAATGATCAAGATCAAGACTACACATCATCAATGGAATATTGTCATGCGAATCAAGCTTCATGTGCAAATGATTGTCTACTTTTTCAAGACTTGGACACAAGACTTTGGTATATCAAAACTCACTCTTTTAATTGATATACAAGTGTTCAAATAGTCTATCATATCAACATATTGCATTTGCATATTTTAAAATAATTTGGAACTGGTATAACACTTTTAACTTAAGTATTTTTCTGAGTTTTCACAGTGTTAACCGATTAACCATATAGGTTAACCTGTTAACAGTCTCAAATTTTAAATTCTCAGGGCTAACGTTACAGTGTTAACCGATTAACCTATATGGTTAACCGATTAACACTGAACGGATTTTGAAAAATTGTTTCTTTTCAAATTCAAATCTTGTGTAATTGTTATACCTTTTCATTATTTGATTCATACACATTTATACCTTTTTGAAATGGTGTTTTGACTCATATAAATTCTGAGTATTTCAAATTGAAAAACACCTCCAATAATTTTCAAAATAATCATTCAATCAAATTCACTATTTTTCAAATACTTTCAAATTTTTCAAAAGGTGTTCATACTGTTCATACCATTTCATATCCAGAATTTTTGAACACTTGTATTGATATTGAAAAGTGAATTTTGATCAAAAGGAGAAGATCAATCATTGTATTGATATTATTGTATTACTCTCAAATCAAAGAATTACATAATTGTTTCTATTGTGACTTGTGATCTAGGATTGTTGGACACAAGGGTTAGTGCTTGCAAGTGGATTGTTCTTGCACACTAGTTGTTGAATAGTTGTTAGATAGTAGGCCTCACCGGTTGATGGTGTGATAGGTTGTACATTCTAAAACTATAGTGAAAAATCTCTTTCGTGTGGAAAGGGGAGTAGAGTACCTTCAGATTGTGAAGGGAACCACTATAAATCTCTGTGTCTATTTTCATTATGCTTTTTGTTGCTTTCATCATCAAGAACATAACCGAGTAAAATTCAAGAATCTCAAAAAACCAGAAAAAGTTTCTAAAGCCTAATTCACCCCCCCTCTTAGGCATACTCTGAACTTACAATTGGCATCAGAGCAGGTTAAGGTAACCAGTTCCTAACAAATTAGTATGGCTTCCGCTAGCACCAACCCGGTCTTTAAAGACGGTGGAAGTAGTAATAAACCACCACTATTTTCTGGAGAATATTTCGATTTTTAGAAAATCAGAATGAAGGCGCATCTTGAAGCCCAAGGAGAAGGTATATGGGAAGCAATCGAAGAAGGACCACACAATCCAGTAAATATGGTCAATGGCGTTGGAACCGCAAAGTTGAAAAGCACGTATGATGAAGATGATAAGAAAAAGATTCTTAATGAGAAGAAAGCAATCAACATACTCCAAAGTGCTCTCAGTATGGACGAATTCTTCCTGTATCACAGTGTAAATCGGCAAAGGAGATTCAGGACACTTTGGTGGAAACACATGAAGGAACCACAAAAGTTAAAAGATCGAGGCTCAACACGTTGAGTCAAGAATATGAGATGTTCCGTATACAGCCCGATGAATCTATTGTTGCCTTACAAAATAGATTCCTTCATCTAACAAATCACTTGATCGCTCTCGGGAAGACCTTCACCAATGATGATCTCAACCTGAAAGTCCTAAGATCCTTGACAAGAGAATGGCAACCGAAAGTGACCACTATTTCGGAAAAGAAGAGTCTCTCAACGATGACATCCGCATCCTTATTAGGCAAACTTCAAGAGCTCGAATTGGAACTTGGAAGGCTCGAGAAGCACGAAAGTCAAGAAAAGAAGTCCAAAGGAATTGCCTTGAAGATTGACACAAAGGATGACAAAGACGACGAGACTTCCGAAGATGAAAATTTCATGCTTCTTGTAAAGAAGCTTGGTAAGTTTTATAATAATAATAAAAATTCCTCTTTTCCTAAAAAGAATAGACATTTCAGGAAAAAGGATGCATCCACATGGAATCAAGAAGTCACATGTTACGAATGTGGAAAGCAAGGTCACATAAAGCCAGATTGCCCGAAACTTGCAAAGAAAGGAGGATTCAAAGGCAAGAAGGATTTCAAGAATAAAAAAGCTTATGTTGCTTGGGACGATAATGAGATAAGCTCATCATCAGAATCGGAAAACGATGAATGTGCAAATATGACTCTAATGGCTTCACACCACTCCTATGAAGAAATTGATGAGGTTAGTAGCAACTTTTCTATTTATGATAATGATGCACAAGAAGTCATAGATGACTTCTAAAAGAATGCAAAACTTTGTATAAAAGCATCTCATCCCAAAAGAAAAGAATTTCATCTTTAGAAGAACAAAATACTGCTTTTATAAAAAACATTGAAAATGAAAAACAAAAATTGATGGATGAAAAACAAAGTCGTGTATGCAAAAATTATGAATCCTTATATTTTCAAATTGTTCAACTTAAAAGAGTTTTAGAAAGATACGAAAAAGGTCAAATTGGCTTGGAGGAAATTCTTAGGCACCAAAGATATCCTAATGATAAAAGTGGATTAGGATATTCTAAGTTTTCCAAACCAAGCACAAATGAAACCATTTTTGTGAAAGCAAGTGAACAAGTTGTTAAAGAAAAGGCAAACACTTCTAAAAGTATGCATCAAAGTCATAAAAAGAAAAGAATTGTGAAGAAAAAGAATTATGTTCCTAGATATAGAAGTCATTTTTAACCTACTTGTTTTTATTGTGGAATCAAAGGCCATACACCTAATGCTTGCTATGTGCACAACATTGGTGTCGCTAAAGGGAATTATGTGTGGGTTGAAAAGGGTACTAACTATCAAGGACCCAAAGCAATTTGGGTACCTAACAATACTTGATTTTGTGTTGTAGGTATGCTTGAAGACAACTTCTAATCAATGGTATCTTGATAGCGGTTGTTCAAAGCATATGACGAGAGATATAAACAAATTTTCAAGTCTATCATTCAAGGGCAAATGATACGTTACTTACGGTGATGATAATAAAGGAAAAATTCTTGGAGTTGGAACCGTTGGTGCACCTCCATGTACAATCATCGAAGACGTCCTTTATGTGGAAGGCCTTAAACACAACCTACTTAGCATAAGTCAATTGTGTGACAAAGGGTTCCGAATCAACTTCACAAAGGATGAATGTTTGATAGAACATGAAGTCACCCGTGACATCTTGCTAAAAGGTAAAAGATTTAATAATATTTTTATGATCTCTTTTAATGACTCATCCTTGAAGGTAAAATGTCTAATGGCGAACAACAACGAGGCATGGCTATGGCACAAAAGGTTTGCTCACATTTACATGGAGCATTTAAATAAGTTGATAAAGCATGATCTAGTTGTTGGTCTTCCGAAGATAAAATTCATCAAGGATAAGTTATGCGACGCATGTCAAAAGGGGAAACAGACCAAGACAACTTTCAAATCCAAGCAAGTGGTTTCTACATCAAGACCACTTCAATTGTTGCATATGGATCTTTTTGGTCCATCGAGAATGAAAAACAAGTGAACAAGTTGTTAAAGAAAAGGCAAACACTTCTAAAAGTATGCATCAAAGTCATAAAAAGAAAAGAATTGTGAAGAAAAAGAATTATGTTCCTAGATATAGAAGTCATTTTCAATCTACTTGTTTTTATTGTGGATTCAAAGGCCATACACCTAATGCTTGCTATGTTCCATATATAAATCACTTCATTAACAACCCTACCATTTATATGGAGACCAAACAACATATTACATCCTTCAACGTTATGGTACATTCACCGGTTGGAAGATGAAAAGTATGTGTTTCCGATCTCTATCTTTCTAACATCGCAAGTACAAGTTTCGAATCAAATTTGATAGTGCTTATTTTTGCAACATTTGCAAAATCAGCTCGCTCCAAATACGGTTTTATTACCTAACTTGATGCATCGATAGCATGTGAATAAAGTCTAAATCTATCTTCAGCCCGTTTCAAATATTGAAAAAGTAATTAAGTATGATGAAAGCAACTTACAAATGCAACAACATTTTCCGGTGTTCCCTGGTGATTTTCTGCTATCCACAACATATCCATTTGAAATAAATTGACTGATGAAAAATATATTTTGCACAGTATTAGTGAAGTGAGTTTAGTTGATGATGAATGTGAATGAGAAGTATGGTATTTATAGAGTAAAAATCTGAGTGAAATTGATGAGCCATACTATTACCCGTTGGAAAAAATTGACGAGTCAAAGAATCTGAGTGAAATTGATGAGCCATACTATTCATTCGCATGCATTAGAAGTAGCTGTTACACTACTCTGCATGCATTAGAAGTAGCTATTACACTACACTACATGCAAGCAGTCTGCCAAGAAATGACAACACACTAAACTTGCTACAGCTCGGCCTAGGGAAGGATGGGCCTTCACGTGCCTTCATGAAATCGTCCTTTAGTTGGAAGATTCATCACTCTTGTGTCATAAGGTCGTCCTATTGTTGGATGAGCCATTACTGCATCATCATGGGGCCAACCTTTAGTTGGCCAAGCTAAAATAATACAACATTCGAATATATTCGTTCAAGCTTTGTAGAATGTCATCCATCTTCCAAAATCTGTATCAAAAATCTTTCTTTTCACAAAATTATTGTAACAATGGCAGAGAGAAATACACTGGTAACCATACACTATAATGGTTCCATTTTCACCGATCAAAATGTTGACTTCTCATTCAACAATATAGAAATGATGATGTTCAGACTTCATCACAATTATGATCTTCTTCATTTGAAAGAACGCATCAAATAATAGGTGCAACGCTCAACTTTTGGAATTATTTACCTCCAACAGTTACTTAATAGAGATGATAGTAGTGTGTTTTACGTAATGAAGCAGATAGATATCGACGATTCGGTCAAATCAATGTTGCGGTGTCATTACACAGTTCCTCATTTGAACACGATTGAGTTATATGTTTGCCTTGATGACGAAGCATATCCGACGCAATCATATCGTTCACATTAGTACGGAATGAGCCAAGCAACTGATGAAGAAATTACCCAATACAATGAACCTTTCATACGAAATGAAGAGGTTGGTGAATACAATGAAGATGAACTACATGAGGTCCATTTTGAAGATCTTTTCGATGATAGCGATAAAGAGGATCTCCTCCTCATGCCTTCCCAGGTAAAATATTCTCAACCTATTAATTTTTACAATCCACCAGTACACTTGTCAAACATATGGCTGAAGGCTTTTCAACCTATCTCAATTTTTGGGAACTACATACCAAACCATATTGGTGACAACTTGGAAGTATGAATGGTGTTTGGAAGTAAGGAAGCGTGTGTTATTTTTTTCAACATTGGAATATAAGTAACAATCTTGATTATGGAGTATATAAATCTAATAATGTAAGATATATAATCAAATGTAAGAACTCACAATGCAAATTCACATGTAGAGCTGCTCTGTGTAAAAAGAGCTAAATATAGGAGATTTCTACTATAAGCGGATCCCACACTTGCACAACATCTTCTCTGTCACAGGATCATAGAAAACTAGATTTGGAAATCATTAGTCACAACATTAAGGAACTCGTTAAAAGCAACAATTCACTTAAAGTTAAAGTAATAATCGCCCATATTGCTGAAAAATACGGGTATAAAATCTCATATAGGAAAGCATGGATTGAGAAGATTAAGGCCATAAAATCACTATATGGGAATAGAGAGATGTCTTACAATGACATACCTCAATGGTTGTTGGTGATGAGAGTCTATCTTCCTGGTACTGTTATAGAGTTGCAAACTTTGCCAGTACTTACAGACGACGGAACCCAATTGGGTGACAGGAGGATGTTTCATCGTCTTTTTTGGGCGTTTCAACCATGTATCTGTGGTTTTACTTATTTTAAGCCTATTTTGCAAGTTGACGTAACATGGTTGTAAGGATAGTACAAAGAGACTTTGTTGATAGCTGTAGCACAAGATGGGAGCAATAATATTTTCCCAATAGCGTTCACATTAGTTGAAGGTGAGACAAAGGATGGTTGGAGTTTCTTTCTTAGGAATTTGAGAATGAACGTGACCCCTAGGCCAATCTGTGTCTCATATTCGACCGACATACATCGATCAAGAGTGCTTATGATGATCCTGAAAATGGATGGCAATATCCTCCATCTTCACATGTTTACTGTATCGGACACATTGCACAAAACTTCATGCATGAGTTCTGTCATACCCTAATTTTCAACCATAAGATCCCACCACATCGTGTATCATCTTGCATGTTTTGTGTGCATGTTTGTTGTGACTAACTAGTGCATGTATAACAATTTCAAGTGGAAATAATACTCATTCTTATAGCCGAACATTCAAAGCATAATCCTTCTGATTTAAAGAACCTTAAGGTTTTCTACTAGCTTGAATTTCTGGTTTCGTTAAATATCAATTAAATTAGTGAAACTAGGCTGAGCATCTTCTTACCAAGGATCAAAGGTCACTTCCCTCAAAATTTTCTCATAAGCTCCCGGGCATACCAAAAGAATTAGGTTTTTTTCCTCCCTTTTATTGGTGTTGAACACGATCAATTGAGGATTGGCCATGGTTTTCATTGCAAATCATATGATAAGGGGTTATTTCTAGGAGTTCCTCAAGGCATAATGCTTATGTTTGTCCAAAGGATTGTGTGAATTTTGTCAAAGGGTTTTATAAGGTCTTATATGATTGACTTGATTTAATTGAAGACTAAGGGTGACAACCATGGATTAAAGAATGTTTCAAGTAGCATCAGGTTCTTAAGTCAAAGATGGAATGGTTCTCGTGTGATCTTTCTCATGGGTTCAAATAACAAGTAATCAGTGTCTACACTTTCAAAAATCCTTATCTGCTCTTTTCATAACCATGCACCACTTTTTATATCACATCCATTAATCAATATCCAATCCATATCCATAAACTATTTCTTTTATCTTTGGCTTAGAATTCCATGATTTTTTCTATGGTAAGTACATCGTTCCAACATCCAAGTTTCTAAAAAGAAAGAAGAAAAGAAAAGTTACAAGTTCAAGTTAATTCACCGAATTCAAAACATGACAAAGTTTAATATTTACAATTCAAATTCAAGATCCAAGAACGTACAAAATTCAAAGGAATGATTTAGCCCAATAATATTTTCATGATAAAAGGGTGCTAATTAATTTCAAAGTTTATGATTTTAAGAATTGTTGTTGAAATGCATCACAAGTTTAACATAAAAAAATACATATACGTCCTTTTTGCATACAAGTTGGTAATGCAAAAATTCAAATTACAAGGAAAAAGTCATAAGAAAATTTTGGTAATACACAGGGACTAATGATAAAATCCTCAAGTGGGATCCCCATTTGAACAGATGTATGTGTCACGAACGGTGCCAAACCAACAGTGTCACGTGGCTGTAACTTAAGAGAAGTCTTGGAAAGTGTCGTATACCCTTGTGTGACGATCCCTGCGAAATGATGCATATCAGTACATACAATTGGTAATATTGGGAATAATTTAATGAAGAATATAGGGAAGCTGGTGAACTTGAGTAGAAACTATTTATTTCCACATAAGAATTAAAAACAAACATCATTATAATTGAACGTTCCGATTCGGTAAAAGTGAATATGTGGAATCAAAATATAACACGGACATAATTAAGACATAAAAACATGTTTCAGACCATATTTACTCTTTCCAAAACCAATACCAGCATGTTCACACAAGAATGGCAAGAAATTCATTAGGCGGCGGAGATTTGGCTCACTGACGTGGTAGAATGTGAAGAAACGAATGAGGGCAATAGTGGTAGGAGGGAAGAATGTCGACGCGAGGGAGGAATGTGAAGGAAAGTTAAGCCGACTAGATTTTTGCTTTGGAAGTTATCTCAATAGTTTCAACCCAGATGGGCCTCGTGATATAAGCCCATGTGTTCTCCTATTCCTTTTTACACCCTCATGATTTCTATTGGAACCTCTTATGTTAATTTAGTTAGTTTAACCTTGGATTAAGAATTTATGTTTAAACTCTAAATTGGATTCTAATGTTAGATTTTTAAATTAAATTGGTTACTTTATCCTTTTATATCAATTTTTTAAAATTAATTATTAATTTGGTATATATCCTTAATTTAAACACACGATTAATTCTTGGTTTAAATTTGTGAATAATTTCAATTAGATATTAGTTCTTGGTCGGATGATCGTGACATTTGAATTTGGATTCTACTGTTTTTGACTATGACTCTTGATTGAATTTGGATTCTACTATTTTTGACTATGACTCTTGATGTGCATCCTTGATGTCTTATATTAGTATGAATATCCTCGGTTCGATTTAATTCCCGATGAATCAAATAGAGATAGAATTTAACATTTGATTAGACTTTCCCCTTTGTCTTAACATTAGGTCATGAAATTAGGTTAGTTTCCCTAGGATGTAAGCTTTTGAAATTCCGGCAAGCACACGATGGATGTTATTGCCAAAGTTATAACATCCACTGTGACATTGACTATTGTACTAACTAATTAAACTATATGTAAAAGCAGTAAATAACACATCAATTGTTCACCCAATTCAGTGTCAACAACACCTACATCTGGGGGCTACCAAGCCATGGAGGAAATTCACTATCAGTAGAATTAATTCAGAGTCAAACAACTCAGTTTGCACGCCTCACTTAAAACCTACCCAATGACACTTCAACTTAGAGACACTCTAGACCTGAGTATTCCCACTCACTCCCCCTCAATCACACTATAGTGATATCAATACATATTTACAAAATAAAGATGAAGAAACACTTCATACACAACTTGATCTTGCTTCAAAGCTTTGATCAAGAATCACACACTCTTGCTTAACAGCTTTGAGTGAGACACAACAGCCTAGAACTTACCTAACCAATGCAGCAGACAGTTGCTTGGTAGACAAGTATTTCTAAGACTCAATTCACACGTGAAGAACACACTTTCTTCACTCACACTACTCACGTGAAGAACAACCTTCTTCACTCACAAGGACTCTGTAATTTGCACTCTCTGATCTTCTGTCAAGAGCTTAATTTCTAGGATTTCTCCTTCTGATATTTATAGTGCATTCAGTTCTCTTGGGCCTTGGTGCATAAATTAGGTTTTATTTATAACAAACCTATCTTCAATAATATGCACGCTTGCCAATTAATTCAGGATCGTTTGTTTCACTTTAGGGCTTCTCAAATGTCTCATGTCTTTCAGCTTGAGCTCCTGATTTGTTTCCTGATTTCTAGATACCAAAAAAACTAACCTGCCCGCTGGATGTCATACGGTCAGTGTCATGACATTCTGTATGACATTCAGCTTAACTTATAGTTAACTTACCCTGCACACACATCATTAAGTATGTCCTAACATTCAATATGACATACATGCAAACTCTAAAGTTTTGCCACAAAATGCAGCCAATCAAGAGCACTTACAACTTTCATGATCCAATTCAACCCTCTATTCTCCCCACAAGAGAATTAGACATGATTCATCTTGACAATCGAGATAATTCTCCCGCCCCATGATAATATCAAGAGATGTAGAATCTTTTCTGCTTGAGAGAGGTATGTGGCATACTCGTCGATAAATTCGAGTTTTGAGCCCTTCTTTCAATGCGATGCAAAGACCATCTCCTACAAGTTGTGGTGGTTTAGTCGAGTATTCTCCTTTAAGATGATGACTCGTCTTTTCTCCTAGAATCAATCAACAAACCATTATCCCCCTGGAACTTTGACCAATAGTTAATGGTTCCTCAATCCCTGTAGGGAAACTACGAATACTCTAATTCCCTTCCCGTTAGGATACGTAGGCACAAGATGCGATTTCTTGGCGATAATACTTAGGAATAACACCTTAGGTCTCCCCTTTTCTTTCCACCCTTAGCAAACAGATAACAAACAACAATAGCACATTAAAACAAGAGGTTCATGTAGAGTACTACATATTCTTAAGATGCTAGTACCTTCCCTAAGTTTATCTAACCTCCGAACCTTAGATTCTCTAGCTTTGCACTTGCATTGCATCTTGTGGGTAATTCGATCTTTTTCCATTCCTTTGAACAAATTAAAGACCGACGGTGAACAATGAATTAAGATTCAAGTTAATCCAATAATTTGATATCCTATTCTCACCGCGACAAGTTCAAAGACAAAGAACTACGTAAAAAAATTGTCAAGATGGGTATGCCTCCATCTTCACATGTTTATAGTTACAATAAATAGTTATTGAGTTATTGATATTTAGAGTTTTACTTAACATTTTTACTACAAGATATGCATTGACAGAGGAAACATTTAACTACTACCGAGGTGAAATACGAAGATCAAATAAAGAGACTTTGGAGTGGATAGATAATATTCCCCAAGAGGAGTGTGCGAGGGCGTATGACGAAGGATAGTAGTGAGGACACATGACAAAAAACCAGGCCGAAGCAATGAACTCAGTACTTAAGGCTACTCGAAACCTTCCAATTACTGCATTGGTCAAATCTACATACTATCGTCTGGGATCACTGTTTGGCAAGTCAGGCCATGATTGGACAAAAATGCTGGCGTCCAGTTAATCTTTCACAGATAACTGTAATAAGAGGAATGACTGAAGAAACGAGTAAATCTAGCATCCATAATGTCATCCAATTCGATCACGAGAGATTCTATTTTATGGTGGCCGAAAGAATTAATCAAAATGATGGCCGACCATTAGGTACTTTTAGCGTTGAACTCAGGAATGGGTGGTGCAATTGTGGGAAGTTTCAAGAATTTCATTTACCCTTCTCCCATGTAATCGCAACATGCGCTAGTATATGTCAGGACCACAACATGCACATACAATATGTTTTCAAGGTTCTGAGTGTTTTCAAATTACACAAGGAAAGCTTCCTTAGACTTTCACACCAAGAAAATTGGCCAACATATGAAGGATATACTCTTTGCCATGATGAGACAATTCGAAGGAAGAAGAAAGGACGCCTATATAGTACAAGAATTAGAACCGAAATAGACGATGTTGAGAAAGAAAATACAAGGTGTGAGATTTATCGCGAAATAGGCCATATGCGTAGAAAATGTTCAAATGTAGCAGACCCGTCAAACCGACCCGTCTAGATTACTTTGTTTGTTTTATTAGTTTAACTTTCAGTTAATATAAATTTAATTTTGTGGGAGTTTTTCATTACATCTCTGTGTCATTCAACTTTCATTTAGCTTTCAGCAATAACAAAATAAATAAACCGCACCTAAACAAACAAGATGATAAACAATATAACAATTAAACATCTAAACATGCCTAGGATATTACAACCATCAAGACAATATTTTCTTGTCCATACATCATCAAAACAACATCATAGTCATTTTTTACAGCTTTCCAGAACCTGGTATCTCCATCTTGAACAAGCCTTTCAATTCTTTTAATCTTCTCATCTTTAGCAATTTCTCCATCTAACCAATTCACCAGGCTTATTTGAAAATGCTCGAATGTCACTATGTTCCACAGTCGGATCTTCAACGAAGGCTTTATTGCTGAAAAACACAATTGAGCATCTCTTTTGACAAGAGGAGCATTTGGATTGGTAAAATACTCCAATTTTTATGAAATTTTTCAGAGTGAAATGAATAAATGAATGTAGATGATCTGAGAATTAGAGGTAACCACACAATGCTATATACAAAAATTTTAAAATAAAAAATATTCCCCTGCTCGGCCAATGGATGGTCGAGCTTCTATATGCAATTATTGATGTGTAATTGATAAAATAAAATAAATTATATTATACATAAAATATTAAAATTGTATTAATTGATAATATAAATTAATTTTATACAAATATTTATTATAAAATTATTTTATTACTAAAATATTGAAATATTTTATTATATTATAATATTAATTAAAAAAATTAATTATTTTTGAATAATATTATTATATTATTTAAATTACTTTTAAAAAATTTACAAATATTTATAAAAGGGAAAATACCCTTTTTGGTCTAGTATCTTAACCTCGGGGTTCATTTTGGTTCCTTAATTTTAAAAAAGGTTCATATTGGTCTCTTAACTCTTCATACCATTCCATAGTAGTCCTTTTTGTCCTATTAGCGATGGAAACATTCAAAAATCAGTCGCTAAAGCCATCACTAATTAGACAAAAATGACTAATATAGAACGTTTATAAGAGTTAAGAGACCAATATGGACATTTTTAATGTTAATGGACTAAAATGAACCCTGAGGTTAAGATACGAGACCAAAAATGGTATTAAGCCTCTATAAAGTTAATGTAATACAAATTATATTATTTATAATATGAGTTACATTATAATATAAATTACATCAATTTTATATATTTAAAGAAAAACATTATTCACTGGCTCGGCCAATGGATGGTCGAGCTTATGCTTGTCTTCGTTCATTTTCAATGGGTTGCCCTTGGGTTGGCCGAGCCCATTCTTTAGTTGTGGCATTCCAGTGTTTTTTTTCAACTAGTAACATTTTGGTACATTTTTTTCAGATTAGTGGCACTGTGGTAAAAAAATCTGTTTCTTACTTTACAGTTTTACAATGTAATGTAAGACTTTGACACACACCTTCTAGCTCTCTTTAGTAAACATCAAGGTGAAGTCATATGTAGAAAGACTTTATATAGCGTTTGAATAACTGGGCTTCTTTTGGGATGAAGATAAATACATTTAGACAATTTTTTAATGCACCCTTAATACTTTTTAACTACCACACAAAATTATTTAAATGTCCTTAGTTTTCGGAGATGCATATCCAAACACACTAATTTCCGGAATATTCATGGAGATGCATCTCCAGAATAATTTAAAACATTCAATACACACCACTCAAAATTCATTTACATTTGAATTGTATCGAAGATGCATCTCCATGAATATTCTAAAAATACATCTCCGAAATGTATCAAAATAGGTTTGTCTGTGTTCAAATGAAGATTTAAAATATATTGTACAATTGAAAATAAAAAAATAGGCATACATAATTCCAGATGGACCAAAAATGCCATACAAAAATAAAATACCAATAAATATCAAAAATATCGTATAATCGAGATCAATAAAGTAGTAAGACCATCAAAATAAAGTACAGACCATAGTACTACAACTATATAATAAAAGACTACTGTGTGTTTGACGACCTCTCTTCTACCTTCACGACCATCAATCCCTCCTATCCCCCGATGATGTCTCTGATACAACAATGTCCCATGTGTTTCCATCACGATGGCATCTATGACTCATCTAACATCAGACCCATCAGGGAAGATACTTGTGTTAGTGGCTGCTGTTGCACCCCAAAATTTGCCCTCTTTCAAGACTTGACTCATTTCTTCGTTTCTTTCAAATTCAATGACATGAAGGAAATCCATCATGAATCCAAGATTAAAGGCGAGACTATTATAAAGAGAAGTTTTGTGACATTACAAGAATGTCATTTGTTGCAAGATTTTCAACTCTAAGTAATGTTTAGAAATTAATTTATTTCTAATACTTCATTCAAGTCTCTAGTCAAATTCATGTTATGGTAATGCCACACCAAGTCTACATTATGCTTACAAACATCCAAGAAATATGTAAGGATTAAATCAACATTGGATTGTTTTAAGACCAAGATTATGCATGTTAGTCATAAGCAAAATAGCCCCATGCAAAGGTGACAAATTTCCTCATGTCACAAAATCTACATGTCACAAGACCAAAGGCATAACATGTGACAATGCTTCTACACATCAGAATTTTCAAAATGCTGTCAAAGGAGTAGTAGCATTGACCAAGAACTGTCCAAGCACAAGCCAACAAAATGGGTGCAAGGCACAAGGTGCTGCAGAAAAACATCATAGAGTAGTGCAGTAAAAATACAGCATAACACCTTGCATGGAAATGGAAAGAAAGAGAGTGACATAAGGAAAGGTGGTAAGAAACATTGCCCCATGAAAAAATCTGAAGTGTGGGAAGAAGTGAAAACCCTAGAGTGGAGAGATAAGAGGAGGGGGCTGTAAACAAGAGGGAAGGATTCAAGATTCATTCTCTACACACATTTGCAAAACCAAAAAATAGAGAGAGCTAACAAAAACCTAAAAAAACAGAAAAGATAGAAAAGCTTTGCAAACCAAAAAGAGAGTGAGATAAAACCAAGAGAACCACTAAAGAGCAAGAGCTTTCACAACATAGAGTGAGGAGTGGAGCACATTCATCCAAAACCAAGGAGGACTTGCAAGAAGAAGAAACTCTTGGGTATCCATTTTCTCAAACTTTTCTCTCTTTATTTCTTCGCTCTTATATTCATTTTGTTTACTCTTTTATGTGTTGTTGAGCTGTATATATCATGTAAGGTCCCATAAGGGACCAAGAAACCATTGTCAAGAAACTACGAAAACGAAAGAAAACGTAGAAAAAGTTAGGATTTTGGCTGTTTTAACAGGCTAACGGTCGACCATAGCAGGTCTATGCTTCGACGCATAGCCTGCATTTTTAGACAAATTAAAAGAACTTACAGTATGCGTCGACGCATGGGTCGGCGGGCGCTTACCCGTCAGTCTATCAAAATAGTGTGCGCCGAGTGTATGGTCGATGCATGGTGTTTATGCGCCGAGCCGTGGGAAAAGGCTGAAAGTCATGCGCTGACCCTATGGTCGACTCATGGCTTCAAAACTTGCAAAAAATGAGAAATTTCTGGCTTTGTGCAGTTTGTTATGACTTCAAATATCTTCCAAAAAAAAAAACCTCAAAATTTTTTTTTCGTTTTTATTGGCATGTCTCGTTTTTTTTAGCCGACTAATCCCATATGTTGTATGATTTTAGTAGGAATGTTGCTATTGTCCTTGGTGACTTTTGATTCCAAAAAACCATTTTCAAAAGCAAACTCTCGATTTTATCGAGCCATTTTTTAACCCTTGTAAGTCGGCCGCCTTGTGCGTCCGCCATCGACCTTGCTCGCTTCACCTCAAACCTTTTTAAACAATTAAATCCTTGACCTGACGTCAAGCGAATTTTCTCGAACGATTGTTAAGCCAATTCGCCATATTTAATAAAAGGGTAAAGTTCTCTTTGTATTGAACTAAAGAGAAGGGATTGAGTGTAGACTTCTTCCTTTCCGAGTGTCGAGATGCTCACTGTAGTGTGGGTGGTTTTGATACTTGTCTTTCAATATGAAGACGTTCTCATCCACGCCTTTTTCTCCTAAAACCTCGGTCCCGCACCGAGTGCATTTTCAAACTCTTTTCATAACAAAAATTTAAATGGTCGTGGAGTGGTTAGGCGTAGGCCTTTTCCTATCCCGAGTGCTGACGTTTACCGTAGGGTTCTCTGTCACAAAAGCACTTACCATTCAAAATCAAAAAACACTTTAATAAGAGAATGAAGTTCTCTTTGTATTGAACTAAAGAGAAAGGATTAAGTGTAGACTTCTTCCTCTCCGAGTGACGAGACGCTCACTGTAGTGTGTGTGGTTTTGATACTCGTCTTTCAATACGAAGACGCTATGTTCGCCACACCCTTTCATAACAAAAAACTTTGAGATAAAGAATTGGGTACTATCCGTAGGGGTTACTATCCGAGGACCTATCTCGCCCCTAAAAAATAAATAATAATAATTCAACAAATTAAATGTGACATCTTGCCTCGCATGGCGAAAACTTATCTTTCGAAAAGGATATGATACGTCCGTTCTACCACAAACAGGTAAATTCCTAAGTCTCCAACGAGCGAGCAACAATACACCTAACTGCTAGAATGCGTACGATAGCATCATCCATACAAAACATCAACAAATCGTAGGCCGAACTACAGCTGCTCTGATTCTTTACTTTTTCAAGTAAAGATACGTAGGCACGAGGGCCACAATCCTTGTCGAGCACATTCCCCTTTATATCGGTAGTTCCCCGAACTACGTCGACTCTGATTTTCTCATGTCTATCGAGAATACGTAGGCCTAGGACCGCGAAGTCCTACCGAGTTCGTCCTTTCCCCGTTTCTAAACCCTTTTTCACTGTCCCGTGGAACACTTTTATAACATAACATTTAAGCAAATAAATTTACACATTCGACAAACAAATGGTTCCCACCGAGTACGATGGATGCGAGGGGTGCTAATACCTTCCCCTCGCATAAACGGCTTCCAAACCTGTTCTTGGTCGCGAGACCATCTTATCCGTTCTTTTCTTGAAGTTTTCTCGATATTTTCCTTTCCCCTCATGGGATAAATAAAATTCGGTGGCGACTCTTCTGTCCTTTTCCTTTTCGCCTTCCCCGTCGTTGCGCGTATTTTTTTCGGGTAGCAACAGCTGCTTGCACAATCTCGAATATATGACGACACCTAAAAAAGACATCATCAATATGATCTAGATATGTCTGTTCCTCCTCTAGTATCTCCTAATGAGCTGGTATCGACGAATCTCATAGATCAGCATGCACCATGTATGAATGTGACACCTCGGAGAACCATCTGATGTACCATTCGACGTAGCTCCAGTCTCTCTCAGCTATGGTAGCTCGTTCTTACTTTGGTACCAGATGACTCTCATAATCATCAAACATGTCCTCTATCTGTCTAAGTCTCAAGGTAGGAGGAATAGAGACAAACGAGTGTCTGAGAATGGTCTAAGTGTATTCGAATTGTTGTATGACGCGTTCGGGCAAATGAAGAGCAGTGAGACACGATCCACAGGACAACCATCTAGAGTATAACACTATCTCATCAAATGACTGCGTCTGACAGTGATCAACATAGCTGTTGAAGTGCATGTTCTCAAGAACCAAACAGTCAAGATAGACTCTAAAAGGCTCAGTTGCCTGGTTCCCTCTGAGCGGGATAAAAGTATTAACACACCACATATCCTAAGTATACTCAGGTACACTTGTCTAGGCAGAGATGCGCGAGAAGTGTTGGAGGATCCAAGCCTGCAATGAAAAGTTTGGAACACACGAATCATTAGTACATGCAAACAACACACATGCAAGAAAAAAAATACTGCTGGAAATTCTGAAGATGCATCTCCAAAATCCGGAGAAAAATGAAACGTTGAAAAATTCTAGAGATACATCTCCGAAATTTCATGCATAAAATTAAACGCTAAAAAATTCTGGAGATGCATCTCCGAATTTTTCTGCAACTTAGAAGTTGCGTCAATGACTTAATGTACCCCATGCAATCTAAATTTTTTTAATAATCATTTTCAGCCAACAAACAACTAATACACCATGTCTAAGCTATCTTAGATGTGATTTCTATTCATTTCTAACCATAATCTTTGATTTCTACTCATTTACACCAAAACTCAAATATTTACCGAAAACTCGAAAAACCTACAAGAAGTTGAATGGTGTTACAGATGAATATTGATGTTTCTATCTTATATGTTTTTGATGAAGTTGAATGGTGTTACAGATGAATATTGATGTTCCCTTGAGTCTCTTTGAGTCTTGTTGAATGAAATGTGACTTGGTGTAGAGAAGTATTTTTAGAGAGGTTTAAGTCGAGGTTGAAGAAATGTGAAATGTGGAAGGAGAAAAGTCTAGCGCAACCTAACCTCCAAAATATTTGAAGATGTATCTCTAAAATATTTTAACATTAACAGACCTTTTAGTGCGCCAGAAGAAATTTCTTAATGTATTCTATATGTTTCTTAGGCACCACACGAAAATCCAAAAATGTCCACAGTTTTCGGAGATACATCTTTAGACACACTCAATACACACAATTCATTCATTTTTTATTCACACCCCAATATTATGAATAAATTTATTCCGGAAATACATCTTCGAAAAGTTTCTATACATTTATTTCCGGAACCTGCTCAACATTACTATACAGGGTGCAAGCAGAACTGTTAACTTTATGTACTTGCATCCGTTTTGATAATGATTCACTCGTGCTCACCATGATTGTTAGATCGGGCAATAGGGAACCAAACGTGTCAGCATACTTAAAAGAATCTTTTGACTATCACCAAATCTGCTAGGCGTTGAAGATGATTGGTTGAGAGATTTATTTGCACTCGACAAAAACACTGTGGCCAACATTTTCTTCAAAAGCACTTGAAAAAAAATATACAGTTCATAAATATTTTCTTCATAAACTAAAAGTTTGGAATTGATTGATGAAGAAATATATGCAGTTCATATCTAACATATCACTTGAATCCAACAAACTCCTTATACTCTCACTAAGTGAATTTCAATAAGGATAAAATGTAAGTTGAAAATAAAGAAGTAAAATGCAAGAATCCTTTCATCTTCCTTTTGTTAGGAAAAGGACTAAGTTAATTTTGTAGGTTTCAAATACAATTTTTGGAGATGCATTTTCGAAATACATTTATTTAGAAAATTTGGGTGTGAATAAAAAATAAATGAATTATGTGTATTGAGTGCGTCCGAAGATGCATTTTCAGAAATTAGGAGGCATTTTTAGATTTTCGCGTGGTGTCTAAAAAACATATTAGATGCATTCAAAAATCATCATAATCATGTATCACTAAAAATGTAGGCCCATGGCGAACCATACCACAACTACTTAAGAATCATTTTGCTACTCATGGGTTAGATCTCAAACCAAAGAATCCACCATCAACATATCAAATTTCTTCGAAAAACAAACAAAAGGTCCATTATTACACTCAGAATTAAGTCAAACACTCAATCCACTATAGATATAAGAAGAGGATATGATTCTGAAATCAATTCGTGAAGGTGCAAGAGGTCTCCTCAATTTGACCCAAAAATCATTTTCAAGCAAAAAAAATATTCATCTATTGTGACCCTTGTTAAAAATGATATAATTTCAAACTTTAAAATGTACTAGAGTACGACACATTAATCTAGAAGATAACCAGCCATATATTTAACTCTACCCCTTAAAAAAAAACTTAAAAAGCATCGTATGATCTTAATGAATAACTACTTGCCATCTTAACCACCTAAAAACTCTACAACACAATGAATAATGATCTTAATGAATAACTACTTGCCATCTTAACCACCTAAAAACTCTACAACACAATGAATAACTACTTGTCATCTTAACCACCTAAAAATTCTACAATACCAACGCTACCTCACAAATAACAAAAAGATAAAAAATCGTCTAAATCAAAAATCCACACAAGGGACAAGAAAACTTAGTAGGTTTAAAATACACTCCTCTTCTGAACAAATTCTCTCTAGTCTTTAAAAATAATTTAAATTTTAAATTAAAATTTGTAGTTTTGGACTCCAAATGCAACTTTTTCCACTCAATTTTTCCAACTCATTTTTATTAGAATGTTTCTAAACATAAACTATTTTATCTAGTTAATCTCTTTTCTTTGATGATTAGCAAAATTGTAAGTTACCCATCCACTAATAAACAAGAGATAGCATTGGAGAATATGATGAAGTTATTAAAAAGTGTTGGGAAGAGTTAAAGATGGAGGTGAAGACAGAGTAGAGTAGTAGGTGATGACCAAGAAGTATATGTAAGAAGGGAAGGATAGGATAGGATGATGTTACCTCCAAGGTTACCCATATTTTGTTGCTACATGGATGAGTGTAATGGGAGAATGAGTTTTTTTTCATGTGAAAACTGGTCCCAATTGAACCAAAAGTCAACTTGTCCCAATTCATAATCAAGACATAATCAAATCTATGCAAGAAAAAAAGGTCAAAAAAAGCTTAATGACCATTTAAGTCACCATTGACATTATCACATTATGTTCCACACACTTTATAACAGTACTTTACCTTACATGATCTATTCCCATAGTTTCTTACATTAATTTCCATTCATAACTACATACCCTCTAGATCTTTCTCAAACCACATTTTGCAAAGAAAATAGCTAGTAGTACACTAGTACTCAATCAGAAACATCTTTCACCAAAAAATTTTGTTGATCAACACTCACATTACCTTCTCCTTGTTTAAATGCCTTAGCTATTTCATCAACAGGAATCAAAGGTAAATATCCAGACACAGCATAGCCCTTTCCACTAATGTTCTTAACAACATGGTTGTACTTTTCTGACCAATGTGCAACTGTTGGAATCGCCATCTCTGCTACTGCATGAAACAGTGCATAATGGTTGAGACCTGACCATAGTTTTACCGAATTTGTTAGCACTACTTGCTTTGACTCGGTAACCACATAATTAGCAGCGGCTTTCGCCCCACCAGATTGTGCTTCATTCACTACTTTCTCAGCTTTGTGTGTTACTTCTTGAATCAAACCCTTCGCTTGGTTTGCTACCTGTTTTGCAAAAGGTGGAGCATGCTTGTCGAATTTGTTGGTCGCATCATCCACCTGCCACAATCATATAACAATCACGTTAAACAAAAATTGTTTAGCATTGTCAAAATTCCTCATTAAAATTGGTCCTAACCATTTGATCCTGAATTCGTCCTTAAACAAGACTATAGAATGTAGTAACATGAGAATGAAACTGCATGCATGTCAAGTTTCAAGGAAGCTATGTCAGTTTCTTCTGTTGATTGACAGTGAAGTTAGTTACATGGTAATATAATAATGTCCTAAAATCAGAAAGAAATAAAAACAAACATTGTTACTATAGATGCATGCACATGTAACCTGTTGTTCCTGTACACAAATAAGGAAGTTGTTGTTAATTTCAGGGTGTGGTGGTGGCTCTTCTGTTTCTCTTGTGTCGGGACATGATCTTTTGACGGTGGATCTGGTTGGTTTGAGTTCTAGCAAGATGATTCCGTAGTAGTTTTGGTTTGGCATTTAAAAACATTTCCTCATGAATTATTAAGGAGCTTTTTTGATGATTTGTTCAAAGGGTTAAATCAAAAAATGCATATAAACAAAAGGAAATGGTGGGTTTTCATGTAACAAAGAAAAAAAAAAAGGAAACAATGGATGAGAGAGAAACCTTATTGTCGAGAAAAAGGAGGAGATCTTGAGAGAGAGGCTTGAATTTGTGATAAACAGGACCGAGAACTGTAGTAACAGTACCTTCAACGGTTCCAACCGCAGATCTCAAAGATCCTGAATTCTGTTTCGCATAATCATAGAGACTCGACATGCAAACAAAAGCATGAATAGCAGCAATTCTCACAAACCCAAGATGCTTCAGTTTTTGGTCTTGATGAAGATGATAATCATCATCTATCTTTTTCTCTATCTCTTTCTGCAGAAATTCAATACTTATTCATTACACAAGATCTAATAATATAGATGCCAACATTCATGCAATGTAATAATGAAAACCTTGTTGGTAATGGTGGTGGCCATTGCTTTCTGCCTTCTGTGTTGAAACTGAGGCGTCAGTTAAGGAAGGTTTCGATGTGGAAATGATATATAGAAGTGGAAAACGGAATCAGAACAAAAACAATGAAACAAAGGCAAATATATTAACCTTGAAATAGTAAAAACATAATGTATGTGTCTAAATTGTGTTGACGTTGATTCCTATGTTCACAATAAATTAGAAAAATGAAAATTATTTTGCGGTGGAATCGAGTTTCATCAATAAAGTTTGCTTTTGGTTTTTGAAAATTTTCACTAATATCGGATGTCTTGATATTGATTTTTTTTTTAATTTTATTTTTATTTTTATAGTGGTCTATAGTTTTTTTTTAAACATAATTTTTGAGTGAGTTTTTATTGATCAGGGGAAGAATTAGACCGAGAGTCGAACATGATGAAGCGTGACTGTTTATCGGTGTTTTTGGCAAACAATCACTTAATTTTAAGTTAATTATTTGAAGGACCAAACTAGTAAATCCTAAAGAAAGTTTGTGTTGAGTTTTAAAGAGAAGGAAGTATGTGTTCAATTATGTTGAATTTCTTATGTACTGTTAGGTGTTTTCAGTAAAATAAACTTGTGCAATGTAACTAATATATTAATTTCGACTCGGTCGAATTTAGTCTTTGAACGTTAAACGGAAAACGAACAATAAAGAAATCTAAATGTAGAAAAAGTGTATTTGCATAAATGTAAAAGTGGTAAATGATGCTCCGCAAGTGCACGGATATATCGAAGTAATATAAAAGATTTGTCGAGCCCACAAAGACCAATGTCAATCTACTGTTATCTATTGTTGCAGCGTAAAGCTAAAGCTAATGGAATTTGGAAGGTTAAATGCGAATGAAAGTAAATGCGAAGGAAATAAATATTTTTAGTTTTAGAAATATATTGATAAGGAATATCGGTATGCAATGCCTTAGTTATCGGGGATTCGACAGGTCACCGGTGCTTTTTAGTCTTTGCAAACATTTTCAAGAGAAAGTACTCGTTTAAAGACCTTTGCCTCACGATGGTTGTTGACTCTGGTCATGACTCTAAGGCGGAATGTACGCTTTCGCTGTCCCATTTGGGGTTAAAACCACTTTTTGAAAATAAGTAAGTTCTGATTTCTTTTAAAGCGATTTCGCTGTATTTAAAATAAATGCCTAGTTTTTACTATCTGGTTTGAACCCCAGCTTTCGCGTGCCAGTTCAATCCTTAATATGGTTTCCCACTGTCGTGGCAAAACCACCGTAAATAGCTTCTCACTGTCGTGACAAAGGTTTATTTAGAATTTAGATTAAAAACTAAGGGCAGAAAGGTTGTTTGTAAGAAGGTAAGGTGCACCGGGTGTTATCGAATCCTGTCCTACTAATTTGATTAAATACCGATAAGACTAATTTAACTAGACATAATAATTAATGCAACCGGAAATAAACATAGACAGCAGAGTAATAAAACATGCATTATGACAGAAAATAAAGCAATAATTCAATTAATAAGAACCTGGAAAATATTATTGAAACCGAATTCTTGAGTAGTCCTCCACAATGTCGGCAGGATTCTACTATGGAGAAATAAGATTGCAGAAAGAAATACAATGCTTTGAATTAAAGGGAAAAGGGAAAGAAAATAAAAGAAAAAATAAAAATAACTTCAATAGGAATTTTGGCAGCACTTCGATACGTCGAAGCCTCCCCCCAAATGCTGTGAATCTCAGGCCTATTTATAGGAGATATTTCCTTTCTCAACTTCCAGAGATCATGCATGAGTTATGGGGAAAGTGGGAGTAACTTCCAGTAGTGGGCAATTAGTGGAGAAGGTGTAGGAGAAAAGGAGGAGAGAGTCGGAAGAAATTAAGTTCGTGCACGCTTCTGTTATACTGAACTTGGGGCCATGACGATTGTTATGGTCTCATGACGGTCGTGTTGATCGTGACGAACGTGATGGCTTGTGATGAACGTGATGGCTGTGACGGTCGTGAGGGGGCTGTGACGACCGTCATGCACACAAATTCTGTATTTTGCGTTTTTCTTCTCTATTTCTTTCTTTCTTCTTTCTTTTCCTTCCATTTCTTCTTCTTTTCTTTCTTTGATCCAAATTCTCCACAATCTGTAAAACAAAGTAAATTAACCGCATAATGGAACGTAAATCAAGATAAATTAACAATAGTCACAAATAAATGCATGTAAATCAAGCCAAATAAACGATATGATTTCGTGTTATCAAACACCCCCACATTTAAACCATTGCTTGTCCTCAAGCAATCAACCAACACGGTAAAAAGAAATAAGCATAGTTCGAAACAAAGACAGGACGAGACTCTAATAATACGTGGTTGCTAGGCTAATGTTAGATCGACAGGTACTAAATATAAATATCAAGGATACCATAACGACATAATTTCAAAAACTCTCTACTTATGCAAAAAAATCTGAATCATGCCATTATAACTCAACCTATATCTCATGCTCTCTTTTCACCCCATTTCATTATAGTGAAATCACATTAAGCCTGGTATCCATACACATTCATGGCAAGTAAATCTGTTAGTGACTATGATCTCATTGTTATTTCATTTTTCTCTGCAAATGTTCTTAAGCATCAATTGAACTTAAAGAGTTTGTACCATTGGGTTAAGTGATCGGGCGAGGAACACCTAACTTAGAAGGAAAATGTATTTTTATTCATAATTTTTTTCTTTCTTAATTTCTCATTTTAACTAGAGATCATACACTTATTTGCATCGATTGCTTACTTAGTGTGTTTAGGATGGTGCTGACTGTAACACCCATTTTAATTATCCAATTTTCGATGCTTTTGTGCTGTTTATTATTTTTCGGCATGTCTGTGGGGATGTGTTCGGGCGCGGATGGGTGTAGGCCATAAGTTGGAATTTGATCGAATAATATCAGACTTTAAGAATTATAATAATATTATTATTAACAATAAATGATAATTAATAAATAATAGTGATATTAGTAATATTGATATTATTATTATTATTATTATTATTATTGTTAATATACTATTATTATGTTAATAGAATTGGATTAAGATAATTTGAGGAGTTAGTGAATAAGGGTAAGATTGGAAAGAGTAGAAAAGGGTATTGAGGGCATAAGTGGAATTGGGAGAAGTTGGGAAAAGAAAAGAGAAAAAGAACGCGTGAAGGAGAAGAGAGAAGAGGAATACGACCAAGAGTGGAGGAGAGCAGCTGAGCAATTGGAAGAAGAGGAGGCTAGGATTTCCGTTTGGGGGCAAGGATTCAACATTCGGAACTAGAATTCGAGGTAGGGGGGAGAAAGTGATCAAAACGGGTAGATAGCATGAATGTTAAGGTAGTGGGAATTTCCCCTAATCCCATGAATTTTGTTATGCATGTTATTGTTGTTGTGATTCTGTTATCGATTTTGTTCATGTTGATTGCATTGCATGTTGTTGATGTTGAGTTGTTGGGAGAATTGGGGTTTCCGGGCAAACTGACATTGTTATGCCGGAACTGTGCAATTATCAGAACTGTGGTTGTTATCGGGTAGAAACTAGGATGGGTAGTGTAGGTTTTTGCCCTGTAACGTATCGTTATGGTCGGGGATTCGTTTGGATTTAATCGGGTGCAAGGGGGAAGCGGTTCTGATTTTGAGCTGTAGAATGTTTCTGAAATCGCAGAGATTCGCCGAGCGAGCGGAGTAGTGAGGTTTCGCCAGGAGAATGGTGGCGAGTGCTTGTAGCGAGGTCTCGCCAGGCGAGTGTGCGAGCGAGAGACATCGAATACTTACAGTAGCTACTGTCTGTCTTCGCTGAAGGGGTCGCCAGGCGAATGGTGGCGAGGGTTCGCTGCGAGGGTTCGCCAGGCGAATGAGCAAGCGAACATGACATAATTCTGGGCATTTTATGCTGTGCTGTTCCGTTCTTGTACCGTTAGACCTCTGTTGGTCGTGGGTGATTCTGAGAGTTAACAGGGCACTGCTGTGTGTAAGTGTGAACACGGGAACGTGATTCCTCGTAGTCTTCGTATAGTTGATTGAGTGTATGATAGGTATTATATGTGCTGGTTGATCATATTGCTCGGTGGGGCATATGAGATAGACTCGGGATTCTGTAAGAGAATGTGAAGGGGTTGATCATACTGCTCGGTGGGGCGTATGAAATAAACTCAGGCTCCGAAAAGGAGTGGATGCAGGGGTTGATCATATTGCTCGGTGGGGCATATGAGATAGACTCGGGATTCCGTAAGGGAATGTGAAGGGGTTGATCATACTGCTCGGTGGGGCGTATGAAATAAACTCAGGCTCCGAAAAGGAGTGGATGCAGGGGTTGATCATATTGCTCGGTGGGGCATATGAGATATACTCAGTGGGATAGATCGTTGCCTAGGGTGGCTCGAGTGATCTATCCGGGTTCGATGATGAACCCTGAGTCGGTACCGTATTTCATGTTTCGAGTTGCATGTGTTGCATAGTCGTGTGTATGTTGCGATGGTGTGAGACCGTAGGTCCGAGATGATGCGTGTGAATTATGTGTGTGTTTACTGCCTTCATATTCATGTTTACCGTTACCTTTATGTTTTGTTCGTAATTTCTTACCCCTTTGCCTTTGTTGTGGTCTGTGCTTCTTCGGAAGTATAGAGATTTCAGGTGATAGCTAGTTTATTCTGTGGCGAGTCGTAGGGATGCTCTTATACATCACACCGGGGCTTTTGGGAGTTCTTTGTTATATGATGTTTCAGGTGCCCTTGTGGCGTATCTTGTTGATGATATGTTTTGGTGGATCTTTTGATGTGTGGTTGTACATGATGTATGTTTTGGACAGATAGTCGATGCTGATGTACCTGACTTGTATATGATGTTGATCTACACACACATATATATATATATATATATATATATATATATATATATATATATATATATATATATATATATATATATATATATATATATATATATATATATATATATATATATATATATATGATGATTTTCCGTTGCTTATATGTGGTTAAATTCTTTAATGAAAATGTTTCAATTGGTTTTCTTTTGTGACATCCCGTGTGTGATGTGAAACTCTGATGTTTGTCTATCTTGATTTTTTTATTGCACTTATTTTATTTTTGGGAGTGGGGTGTTACAAGTTGGTATCAGAGCAGGTCGGTCCGTCCGGCCAGTGTAGTGTTTTGAGTCTGTCTGTAGGATAGAGTTGGTTGTTTTCTGTTAACTTGTATTTTTGTTGTGAAGGAGTATGGTTGGGAGGAATGACGCGGCGTTGGCTACGGCTATGCAAGCTATGGCGCAGGTGGTTGCTAATCAGAACCACGCTGCAAGTGCACAGTTCAGAGACTTGGCGCAGTTTCAAAGCAACAAGCCGCCGACGTTCCAAGGAGGAATTTTGGATCCGGAAGCTGGTCAGAAGTGGTTGAAGGCGATAGAGAAGATCTTCAGAATGATGGGTTGCAACGATGAGCAGAAGGTGAGGTTCGGTACTCACATGTTAGAGGGCGAAGCTGAAGCTTAGTGGGACAACAGCCGCCAAAGGTTGGAGACTGTTGGGACTCCGATTACCTGGGATGTTGTTCGCACTGGATTTTTGGAGAAGTACTTCCCTGAAGATATCATAAATGCCAGGGAGATTGAGATTCTGGAACTGAAGCAGGGAAATATGACGGTGGCGGAGTATGTCGCTAAGTTTGAGGAATTGGTACAATATTGTCCCCACTACAATACTGATGGAGCGATAACCTCCAAATGTTTGAAGTTCGAAAATGGATTGCGTCCAGAAGTGAAGATGGGAATAGCTTTTCAGAAGATCAGGGATTATCCTGAGCTGATAAGCAGAAGCCAAATTTATGAAAATGATAACCGGGCAAGGATTGCGCATTACAAAGCTGCTAATGACCGTAAGGGTAAGCAAAGGTTCGGTGGGACTCTTTACAGTGTTCCTACTGGTAAGGGAAAGTTCAAAGGTGCTAATGATAAGAAGCCAAGAGAAGGGAGAGCGGTTGCTGGAGGGAAGTGTTTTCGGTGTGGTGACTTGGGTCATTGTGCCGTTGATTGTCCTCTTGAAGAGAAAAAGTGTTTCAAGTGTGGCAAGTCAGGCCACGTGATAGCTAATTGTTGAGTCTCCATGCCTACATGCTACAACTGTGGTGAGAAAGGCCACATCAGTACTCATTGTGGGAAACCGAAGTCGACTCAGGTGCCACAGACCAGCGACAAAGTGTTTGCAGTAGTGGGAACTCAAGCTACTGGTGATGATTGTTCTATACGAGGTACTTGTTTCATCAATAATGTTCCATTGTCTGCTATGATTGATACGAGTGCGACCCACTCGTTTATCTCTGTTGATTGTGTGAAGAGGTTAGGTTTGGTACCGACTACTCTTGAGCGGCGGATGACTATTGAGACTCCCTCGATTGGTTCAGTGACTACTTCTTTGGTCTGTTTGAAGTGTCTGCTGACTATTTTTGATAGAGATTTTGGAGTAGATCTGATTTGCTTGCCTCTTGGTAAGTTGGATGTTACTTTGGGTATGAACTGGTTGGAGTTCAACCGAGTTTACATCGACTGTTTCCGGAAAGTGTTATTGTTTCTGACTCCATAGGAAGAAGCATTGGCAGATTCCTTGTCTGGTAAGGAATTGAGAACTTTGTTGGAAGATGAAGCGCAGGTGTTTGCTTTATTTGCATCATTGTCTGTTGACAACAAGGCAGTGTTGGATGAGTTAGCTGTGGTGAATGAGTTTCCGGAGGTGTTCTCGGATGATATTACAGAATTACCTCCGAAGAGAGAAGTTGAGTTTAGCATTGAACTCATTCCTAGTACGAGGCCTATTTCTATGGCGCCGTACAGGATGTCGGCAGTGGAATTGGCCGAGTTGAAATCTCAGATTGGAGAGTTACTGGATAGAAAGTTTATCAGACCAAGTGTGTCGCCGTGGGGAGCTCCAGTGTTGTTAGTGAAGAAGAAGGACGGTAGCATGCGGTTGTGCATCGATTACCATCAGTTAAACAAGGTGACCATCAAGAACAAGTATCCTCTTCCAAGGATCGATGATTTGATGGATCAATTGGTGGGGGCTCGTGTGTTCAGTAAGATCGACTTGAGGTCGAGCTATCATCAGATAAGAGTTAAGGAAGGTGATATTCAAAAGACGATGTTTAGGACTCGGTATGGACATTACGAGTATGCAGTGATTCCTTTCAGAGTGTCTAATGCGCCGGGTGTGTTTATGGAATATATGAACCATATCTTCCATTCTTATTTGGATAAGTTCATTGTCGTGTTCATTGATGACATACTGATTTATTCTAAGTCTAAGGAAGAGCATGCAGAACATTTGAGGATTGCTTTGCAAGTATTGAAGGATAACAAGTTGTTTGCTAAGTTATCAAAGTGTGAGTTTTGGTTGAGGACGGTGAGTTTCTTGGGGCATGTTATTTCGGGTGATGGTGTTTCAGTAGACCCTTCTAAAGTTAGTGCGGTGTTACAATGGGAACCACCGAAGATGGTAACTGAAGTTAGAAGCTTCTTGGGTTTAGCTGGTTATTACGGAAGAGTTATTGAGGGCTTTTCCAGATTGGCTTTGCCGTTGACTCAGTTGACGAGGAAAGATCAAGTGTTTGTGTGGGATGCTGTTTGTGAAGAGAGTTTTGAGGAGCTGAAAAAGAGATTGACTTCAGCGCCGGTGTTGGTGTTACCGAATCTGTGTGAACCTTTTGTGGTGTATTGCGATGCGTCCAAGTTGGGCTTGGGCGGAGTTCTTATGCAGAAGGGAAAATTGGTAGCTTATGCGTTGCGGCAATTGAGGGTGCATGAGCATAATTATCCTACTCATGATCTTGAGTTGGCTGCGGTTGTTTTTGTGTTGAAAATTTGGAGACACTATTTGTATGGTTCAAGATTTGAGGTGTTCAGCGACCACAAGAGTTTGAAGTATCTGTTTGATCAGAAAGAGTTGAATATGAGGCAGAGAAGATGGTTGGAATTCTTGAAAGATTATGATTTCGGTTTGAGTTATCACCCAGGGAAATCGAATGTGGTTGCAGATGCACTGAGCAGGAAGGCAATTCATATGTCAGCTTTGATGGTAAAAAAGATGGAGCTTATTGAGCAGTTCAGAGATTTGAGCATGGTTTGCGAGATTTCAACGGATTGTGTGATGTTGGGTAAGTTGCAAGTGCACAATGATTTCTTGGATATGATAAGAGAACATCAGAAGTTAGATGTGAAACTTGTAGATTTGATGCGCGAGGCCAGAAGTGACTCCGGTAGTGATTTCAAGTTGGATAACGCGGGTGTGCTGAGATTTCGGGGCAGAATTTTGTGTGCCGGATAATGATGAGTTGAGGAGGTCAATTTTGGACGAAGGACACTGTAGTAGCCTGAGTGTTCATCCAGGAGCTACGAAGATGTATCAGGATTTGAAAAAGTTGTTTTGGTGGTCGGGCATGAAAAAGGACATTGCTCGTTATGTGTATGCTTGTTTGGTATGTCAGAATTCGAAGGTGGAGCATCAGAGACCTTCTGGGATGATGCAACCGTTAGAGATTCCGGTTTGGAAGTGGGATTGTATCGCTATGGATTTTGTCACGGGTTTGCCGAATACGGCGAGAGGCTTTGATGCCATTTGGGTGATTGTGGATCGGCTTACGAAGTCTGCACACTTTGTGCTGATTAGTATTAGTTTCCCGTTGGAGAAGCTAGCAGAGATCTATGTTCGGGTGATTGTAAAATTGCATGGTGTGCCGTTGAGCATTGTGTCGGATAGAGATCCGAGGTTCACATCTGTATTTTGGAAGAGTTTGCAAGAGGCATTGGGTACTGAGTTGAAACTGAGTTCAGCTTATCATCCGCAGATAGATGGACAGTCAGAGAGGACTATTCAGACTCTAGAGAATTTGTTGCGGGCGTGTGTGTTGGAAAAAGGTGGAGCGTGGGATACTCATTTGCCTTTGGTTGAGTTCACGTACAACAACAGTTACCATTTCAGTATCGGGATGGCACCGTTTGAAGCTCTTTACGGCAAGAGGTGTAAGACTCCTTTGTGTTGGTATGAGTCAGGGGAGAATATGGTGTTGGGACCAGAGTTGGTGCAGCAGACTACTGAGACAATGCAGATGATCCGTGAGAAGATGAAAGCATCTCAGGATTGGTAGAAGAGTTATTATGATAACCGCAGGAAAGAGTTGGAATTCAGTGAGGGTGACCATATATTTTTGAAGGTTAACCTAGTGACGGGTGTTGGACGTGCATTGAAGTCCAAGAAGTTGGATCCGAAGTTTATCGGGCCGTATCAAATATTGCAGAGGATTGGTGCCGTGGCTTATAGGGTGGCGTTGCCGCCGGAGCTTTCGAACTTGCATGACGTGTTTCACGTGTCGCAACATCGAAAGTATGTACCTGATCCGTCTCATGTGATTCAGAGGGATGGAGTCTAAGTTAGAGAGAATCTGACTGTGGAGACGTTACCGTTGAAGATCGAGGATCGCAAGATGAAGCGACTCAAAGAGAAAGAGATACCTTTGGTGAGAGTGGCTTGGGGAGGTGCTGCAGGAGGAAGTGTGACCTGGGAATTGGAGAGCAGGATGCGGGAAGCATATCCAGAGCTGTTTCCATCAGGTATTTTCGAGGACGAAAATAATTAAAGTGGGGGAGAGTTGTAACGCCCATTTTAATTATCCAGATTTCGATGCTTTTGTGCTGTTTATTATTTTTCGGCATGTCTGTGGGGATGTGTTCGGGCGCGGATGGGTGTAGGCCTTAAGTTGGAATTTGATTGAATAATATCGAACCTTAAGAATTATAATAATATTATTATTAACGATAAATAATAATTAATAAATAATAGTGATATTAGTAATATTGATATTATTATTATTATTATTATTATTGTTAATATACTATTATTATGTTAATAGAATTGGATTAAGATAATTTGAGGAGTTAGTGAATAAGGGTAAGATTGGAAAGAGTAGAAAAGGGTATTAAGAGCATAAGTGGAATTGGGAGAAGTTGGGAAAAGAAAAGAGAAAGAGAATGCGTGAAGGAGAAGAGAGAAGAGGAATACGACCAAGAGTGGAGGAGAGCAGCTGAGCAATTGGAAGAAGAGGAGGCTAGGATTTCCGTTTGGGGGCAAGGATTCAACATTCGGAACTAGAATTCGAGGTAAGGGGGGGGGGGGGGGTGGAGAAAGTGATCAAAACGGGTAGATAGCATGAATGTTAAGGTAGTGGGAATTTCCCCTAATCCCATGAATTTTGTTATGCATGTTGTTGTTGTTGTGATTCTGTTATCGATTTTGTTCATGTTGATTGCATTGCATGTTGTTGATGTTGAGTTGTTGGGAGAATTGGGGTTTCTGGGCAAACTGACATTGTTATGCCGGAACTGTGCAATTATCAGAATTGTGGTTGTTATCGGGTAGAAACTAGGATGGGTAGTGTAGGTTGCTGCCCTGTAACGTATTGTTATGGTCGGGGATTCGTTTGGATTTAATCGGGTGCAAGGGGGGAAGCGGTTCTGATTCTGAGCTGTAGAATGTTTCTGAAATCGCAGACATTCGTCGGGCGAGCGGAATAGCAAGGTTTCGCCAGACGAATGGTGGCGAGTGCTCGTAGCAAGGTCTCGTCAGGCGAGTGTGCAAGTGAGAGACAACGAATACTTACCGTAGCTACTGTCTGTCTTTGCTGAAGGGGTCGCCAGGCGAATGGTGGCGAGGGTTCGCCGCGAGGCTTCACCAGGCGAATGAGCCAGCGAACATGACAGAATTTTGGGCATTTTGTATTGTGCTGTTCCGTTCTTGTACCGTTAGACATCTGTTGGTCGTGGGTGATTCTGAGAGTTAACAGGGCACTGCTGTGTGTATGTGTGAACACAAGAACGAGATTCCTCGTAGTCTTCATATAGTTGATTGAGTGTATGATAGGTATTATGTGTGCTGGTGATATGGTGTGAGATCCTTGAAATGTGGAATGTGATAACTGAGATATGTGATAGATGTGATCTGTAGATTACGTGCAGCGTGTGTGCTAGTATTTATTGTGGTGCATTGTGTTATGCATGGCATTTGAAGGGGTTGATCATACTGCTCGATGGGGCGTATGAAATAAACTCAGGCTCCGAAAAGGAGTAGATGCAGGGGTTGATCATATTGCTCGGTGGGGCATATGAGATAGACTCGGGATTCTGTAAGAGAATGTGAAGGGGTTGATCATACTGCTCGGTGGGGCGTATGAAATAAACTCAGGCTCCGAAAAGGAGTGGATGCAGGGGTTGATCATATTGCTCGGTGGGGCATATGAGATAGACTCGGGATTCTGTAAGGGAATGTGAAGGGGTTGATCATACTGCTCGGTGGGGCGTATGAAATAAACTCAGGCTCCGAAAAGGAGTGGATGCAGGGGTTGATCATATTGCTCGGTGGGGAATATGAGATATACTCAGTGGGATAGATCGTTGCCTAGGGTGGCTCGAGTGATCTATCCGGATTCGATGATGAACCGTGAGTCAGTACCGCATTTCATGTGTCGAGTTGCATGTGTTGCATAGTCGTGTGTATGTTGCGATGGTGTGGGACCGTAGGTCCGAGATGATGCGTGTGAATTATGTGTGTTTTTACTGCCTTCATATTCATGTTTACCGTTACCTTTATGTTTTGTTCGTAATTTCTCACCCCTTTGCCTTTGTTATGGTCTGTGCTTCTTAGGAAGTACAGAGATTTCAAGTGATAGCTAGTTTGCTCTGTGGCGAGTCGTAGGGATGCTCTGATACATAACACCGGGGCTTTTGGGAGTTCTTTGTTATATGATGTTTTTGGTGCCCCTGTGGCGTATCTTGTTGATGATATGTTTTGGTGGATCTTTTGATGTGTGGTTGTACATGATGTATGTTTTGGACAGATAGTCGACGCTGATGTACCTGACTTGTATATGATGTTGATCTACATATATATATATATATATATATATATATATATATATATATATATATATATATATATATATATATATATATATATATATATATATATATATATATATATATATATATATATATATATATATATATATATATATATATATATATATATATATATATATATATATATATATATATATATATATATATATATATATATATATATATATATATATATATATATATATATATATATATATATATATATATATATATATATATATATATATATATATGATGATTTTCCGCTGCTTATATGTGGTTAAATTCTTTAATGAAAATGTTTCGATTGGTTTTCTTTTGTGACATCCCGTGTGTGATGTGAAACTATGATGTTTGTCTATCTTGATTTTTTTTATTGCACTTATTTTATTTTTGGGAGCGGGGTGTTACACTGACTGTTAAATAAATTACTTAGGGATTACTAAAAGAAGCTGGAGCTTTAAGGTTTCGGCATAATGGGTACTCAAATTGATTTTGCATATTTAGGGGGTTAAGGGTGTCAGGATGATATCGATTTTATCGAAACTTTCCCAAGTTTTTCTAACATAGCATGAACAACCTATATACTCTCAGAGTATCATGTCATGAATCGAAGCAAATAATTGTTGGAGGTTAAAATTTTGAAAATTTTGAAATTATGGGGAAATTGAATAACAAGTGAAAACCACGCATAAAGACTCGACAACACATGCAAAGACTTTGACATAATGTTAAAAATAGATAAAATTCCTAAAGTATAAAATATAAATCAAACTAAAAAGCGATAGAATGAAAGCGATAGAGCTCCTCCCCCACACTTAAACCAAACATTGTCCTCAATGTTTTAGTAAAAGGTGGAAAAGGAAAGATAGAACCTGTATGAATGCTACTGCGTGCTAAATCCTCTTTGATCCTACTCTTGATATAGCCAAAGCGTAACAAGCGATACATTTCTTTATTTTCTGCAAATTTAAACAAACGAATTAAAATAAAGACCTTGTGGGTTGCCTCCCACACAACGCTTTGTTTAACGTCGATAACTCGACGGCCAATGAGTGCAAGTACTCATGGTGGTTCTTTCAAGAATGGTTCCTCGATCGAACTTTGAATAGTCGTCGGTTTCCATGGCCACTTATCAAGCCATCTCTCATATCCCTCACCTTTTCTTTTCTTTCTTCTGTAGGGTGGTTCATTGTTTTGAACTCGTGGTGGTGGTTATGGATCTATCCTGAGTATCAGTTTTTCAAATTTGGGCTTAGTTATTTCATCCACCACCTCAAAAGTTGATCTTACCCTTCTGACAGTAATGATGACCCTAGTTTCATAGTCCTCAAATTTTCTTTTGTTATGAAGGATCTTAGACAAAGGTGCATTGGTGTGGATATTTTCCAATACCTCTACATTTGTTTTGGATTGAGAGTCTACCTTAACTTCCACAACCAATTTTGAGAAAAAATTAGGTGGGGTATAGGGAGGAGGAGCAACAATAGGTGCTTCCTTCTCTACCTCTTCGAAAACCTCCCTTTCGGGTGGTGTCGGTGGATTTTTCTCAATAATTATGCTTTTCTCACCAAAACTCTCCTCAGACTCATGATCACTCTCCCTAGGATTCTCTAATTTTCCTTCATTAATGGTTGTTACAACATTCACATGTCCTTCTGGGAAGGGTCCTAGAGGTGTCAGTGTAAGCAGAGAGGTTTGAATCTCCAAAGTCTCGCTGTGAGCTGCGAGGGATTCGACCATATTGCTCATCTGCTTGAGATTTTCATTAATTTGGAGATGTTGCTTTCTAAAATTCTCATTTTGGAGAGTTTTTCTCCATAAAGCGCTTCATCATAGATTCTATCCTGGAGTGAGTAAGCGTTGCGTCGAATTCTTCTAGTAATAGTTCGAGGTTGGATGTGTCGAAATCTTGCGATTCCTCACAATATTGAGAGTCTTCATTGTAGAGGGAATTTGGGTGAGAATGCGCTGGATTGAGATCTTCTAATAATATTTCGAGGTCAGATTTAGGTGGATCTTGTGGTTCCTCAAAATATAGGGGGTGGTAGTTATAAGGGAAATATGAGTTATACATAGTGATTAAGATAAGAGTGCCTTAGTTTATACTATGCAACAACGGAATCACAATATTGACTGTTGGTCCCCGGCAACGACGCCAAAAACTTGATGCTCCGCAAGTGCACGGATATATCGAAGTAATATAAAATATTTGTCGAACCCACAGAGACCAATGTCAATCTACTGTTATCTATTGTCACGGTGTAAAGCTAAGGGTAATGGAATTTGGAAGGTTAAATGCGAATGAAAGTAAATGCAAACGAAATAAATATTTTTAGTTTTAGAAATATATTTATAAGGGATATCGATATGCAATGCCTTAGTTATCGGGGATTCGACAGGTCACCGGTGCTTTTTAGTCTTTGCAAACATTTTCAGGAGAAAGTACTCATTTAAAGACCTTTGCCTCACGATGGTTGTTGACTCTGGTCATGACTCTTCGGTGGAATGTACGCTTTCGCTGTTTCATCCGGGTTTAAATCACTTTTTGAAAATAAGTAAGTTCTGATTTCTTTTAAAGCGCTTTCGCTGTATTTAAAATAATTGCCTAGTTTTTACTATCTGGTTTGAACCCCAGCTTTCGCGTGCCGGTTTAATCCTTAATATGGTTTCCCACTGTCGTGGCAAAACCACTGTAAATAGCTTCTCATTGTCGTGACAAAGGTTTATTTAGAATTTAGATTAAAAACTAAGGCCAGAAAGGTTGTTTGCAAGAAGGTAAGGTGCACCGGGTGTTATCGAATCCCGTCCTACTAATTCGATTACATATCGATAAGACTAATTTAGTTAGACATAATAATTAATGCAACCGGAAATAAACATAGACAGCAGAGTAATAAAACATGCATTATGACAAAAAATAAAGCAATAATTCAATTAATAAGAACCTGGAAAATATTACTGAAACCGAATTCTTGAGTAGTCCTCCACAATGTCGGCAGGATTCTACTATGGAGAAATATGATTGCAGAAAGAAATACAATGCTCTGAATTAAAGGGAAAAGGGAAAGAAAATAAAAGAAAAAAATAAAAATGACTTTAATAGGAATTTTGGCAGCACTTCGATACGTTGAAGCCTCCCCCTAAATGTTGTGAATCTCAGGCCTATTTATAGGAGATATTTCCTTTCTCAACTTCCAGAGATCATGCATGAGTTATGGGGAAAGTGGGAGTAACTTCCAGTAGTGGGCAGTTAGTGGAGAAGGTGTAGGAGAAAAGGAGGAGAGAGTCGGAAGAAATTAAGTGCGTGCACGCTTCTGTTATACTGAACTTGGGGTCGTGACAGTCGTTATGGTCTCATGACAGTCGTGTTGATCGTGACGACCGTGATGGTCTTGTGACGAACGTGACGGCTGTGACGGTCGTGAGGGGGTTGTGACGACCGTCATGCACACAAATTCTGTACTTTGTGTTTTTCTTCTCTATTTCTTTCTTTCTTCTTTCTTTTCCTTCCATTTCTTCTTCTTTTCTTTCTTTGATCCAAATTCTCCATAATTTGCAAAACAAAGTAAATTAACCGCATAATGGAACGTAAATCAAAATAAATTAACAATAGTCACAAATAAATGCATGTAAATTAAGCCAAATAAACGATATGATTTCGTGTTATCAGTAGACAAATATATTTTCTTCAAGAAATTCGTTTCTCTCTTAATGTGTGGATATTTTAAGTGTAATTAAAGTTTACAATGTTTTTGTCACCCTTGATCCTAATGTTAGAATCGCTATTTATAATGCTTATTGTTGCACCCCAAAATTTGCCCTCACAATACAAGACTTTGTGTTCTAAGAAGGTTCACAAGGTTCACAAAGTTCACAATTGGTCAGAAGAGTTGACAACTCCCTCAGACAATGCACCTCCTAAGCAGTGCATCCAAAACTAGGGTTTTGACTTTAATCAGGCTAAATGGACTTCCAAGACTTCAAGTGAGCTTCATAACATCTTATATGTGTATAAGAACCCCCATGTCAAGTTTCAAGACTTTTCTCAAAAGTTTGCTCAGTCAGATGATCAGATAAGTCAAAAGCAGTCAATGCAGTTAAAAAGTCAAACTGAGGTCAACTGTGGTCAAACCAAAGTCAAACTTCATGATTTTTTTTGCCAACATCAAAGAGAGATTTGGTCCCAGGGGTATTTTGGTCATTTTACACAAATTCTACCAATTCCTTGAAGCCGGGCTGTTATTAAAATTCTGAGGCATTTGATGCGTTATGGTTTTGAGGCAATCACCAGTTCTGATCATATTGAGATTTGGCATTTGGTCAGTGGAGTTTAATTACGATTAGTTTTGCTGTTGATGCTGAAAACGTTGTGACCATGGCGCACATCCGTGTTTGGTTATGAAATTGCTGGCTAGAATTTAAGTTGGAATGCAAGTGAATTTAATCAGTGGATGAGATTAGGATTACGGGCGAGACAAGTACACAGACAAGAATATCATTCGTGAATATTTATGGTTTATGACTAAGTTAATGATTTTAAATATTTGTGGATTTATTCGCAAACGTTTATAATTTATAACTAAGAAATAAATATAAATTCAAAGCTGAACAGTCATGGATATATAAATGAAGTTCTGACATTTTCATTTCATAAAAGATATCATGATACAAAAAGGAATAAATTGTTTCACATTCTGAATTGCTGTAAAATTTCAACTACAGATGTTACTTCTATCCTAAAAAACCCTAAGTCCTAAAGAATTCTAAGTCTTCATGATGTCCCTCGATCTTCACCGCAAATCTCTGATTAACCTGCACAAAGAGAAACAGAACAAAACAGAAGCAGAGAAGGGTTAGAAGTTTGTTTTCGACACTCTCAGAACAGCGTCATCATCGAGTGCCGGGAGTGGCACGACCGAAGCCGCATCCTACCCCCGTTACCAATCCGCGCCGTTGGCGTCAGGTCAAGTGTCATCTGTTCTTATCATGCGGGACAGCCGAGAGAGAAAGAGATAAAAGAAGCGGGACTGATTCGTTTTTTCCGTAATTGGGTTCATTTCAAAATCAAGCTAAGTACAAATCCCATCAAGTAAATATAACGCCATTCATCAAGTAAGTCCCATTTGGTTTCCAAGACTGATACAAGGGTAAAGCAGCACAATCAATTTGGTTATAAACCCGGATGCCGTCGGGTATGAGCCACTTTGTGTTCAAAGTTTGTCAACACCTGAAATGCAAGCATCAAAACAGTATCAGAGTTTTCAAAGAAATCCATCACTGACTAAGAACCGAATTTCACACCTGCATCAGCTCTAAATCAAACAAGAAATTCATAACAGTGAAATTAGTTCAACAAGAAAGAACCAAGTCAAACAAATCTGCCACAAAAGGCTCAGCATACAAATCACAAGCTGCATAGAATTGGAAGAAGCAATCTAATTCACAAATATTAGAACTAAATCAGAATCCACTCAGGAACGAACAAACCCGTAGGGCACAACAGAGGAGTTCGAAGAAAGGAGAGCCAGGCGGTATCAGAAAGAAAATAAATCCATACCATGACAAGCATATTAGTTTCACCATGACGTTTCATATCAGTTCGTAATAACAGGTGCCTCAGTATCAACAGTTCAGGTCCAAAGCAAACCAGCATTCTACAGATGTGTGTTGCCACAAAACACCAAAGCCAGGGCTCAGCTATCATACATCACGACCCTTTGCAAATTCAGGAAAGGAAGAGATCAGGGTACGAGAAGCAATGGGATGTACCTCAAAGGACAAAAGAATCACATATCACACCAGAGTAAGCAAATAAACGCAGGTCGAAATCCTCAAATATCCAAAGCACATCGAAAACAAAGCGGCATGAAGGGCTCAGTCGAAACATCATGGCCCAACTCGCAGGTTCTGGTTCAGTCAAGTGAGCATTACCCTCGCACCGAAAATGAGTGTCAATGGAAAGCATATCTGGGCAACACATGCCGTAATCCCGCTCAACTACACAAGAAAGTCGAATGTTAAAAGTTGATAGTATCAGTAAACAGGTGGTTCAAAAACCAGAAAGGTCGAAATAACATCCACAGCAGCGAAACAATGCCCTTGTTGCCACAACAACCCTTACCAGAAGAATCAAGTTCGAATAGATCAGAAAAGAATCAGACTATCACAAGGCAACTCGAATGGGAACATAACAGATAACTCAATTAATTGAAGCCTACCAAAATATCCTTCGAGTCCAAATCAGGTATCCAATGTGAAAATTAGAGCGAAAACAGATATCTGAATAGGACCTGAAATTAAGGGAATCAAGTTAAACTGAATCAGTAAATCCAATTGAAACAGAATAAGGAAACAAAATCAAATCAGATCTTTGAGAATCTCAGAGAAAAAGTAACGCAAACATAGATCCAAAGCCCACAAAATCCATTCAAAAAGAATATAAAAGGGAACCATATCACCTCAGAGAAGAACCCTAACTGCGGAGAACACCAAAAAGCGGCGAAGAGGACGAATCGCGAAACCCTAAACGATCGTGAATCTGAACGAAGGGGAGTTGAAAAGCGAAGATCGCCACCGTTGTTCGTGGAAACAAGGACAATCAACGCGTAGCCTCAGTTTCCATCATAGGCTTTCCGACGCGGGACCTTTCACCGAACCATTATCGAAAATGTAAGCATCATATTTTTCTCACGATTGTCCTTTTCTTTTCAGGTTTGGAATGAGAGAAATCGGAGGGGACAAGATCATGATGAGATTGCGAGAGAATGAAGACGAATGCGGCGCCGTGGAGGCCAAAGGGGGATTAGGGTTACCCTAATCTAATCCCTCCCCCCTTTTTCCTTTGTGTTCGAAGACAGGGTTGGGTCCGGGAGTGATGACCGGCCCAACCCATTTGTTTTAAGCTTTTTTTTATATATTTTTTAACAATAAACTCTTTTTAAAAAAAGCTAATCTCTGTTTTTAAAATAAATAACATTTAAATTTTTAATAAATAAATTAATCTCTGTTTGTTTTAAAATAATAAAAACCTTTTTTATAATAATAAATAAAAACCTTTTTTTTAAAAATAAATAACTTAAAATCTTTTTTTAAAAAAATAAAAATTAAAAACTTTTTCTTAATACAAGTTGAAACCCTTTTTTAAGATTAAAATTAAAGTATTTTTTTAAAAAACTAACATTATTCTTTCTTTTATAAATTAAATTAAAATCTTTTTTCAAAACAATAAAAACTCTAAATTTACATCCTTTTCTGGACTGTCTCATTATCCACTGTATTTATGCCTAACCCTACTAACATCCTCTTGTTTTGTGTTGTTCAACTGATTGTTTTAAATTCGTTTATCATCGGTTAAATTTTTTCATTATCATATTGTATCTGCTCCTCTCATGTAACCTCGCGAATCCTAACAATCGCGCTTTAATTTCTGCCTTTAAATTTCTGCTCGCATGGTTAAATTAGGACATTATCTCTCTGTTTGCATGATTCAATTATCTCACGTGTTTACCACACTTCTGTCACACTACACACATCCGAAGGTTAGGTCTAGCCGTTTGGCCGCCGTGTCAATAGTCCTCAACCTCAAAATCTCAAAACTACACCCTTACAAACCCTAATTTTCCATAAATGCCTCGCCGCAGGCAAAATTACAACTTTTACCCCTAGCATTAGGTCAAAGAGCCGCCGCGCTCATTTTAGGGTTTCCCGCCGTGCAATCCCTAACCTAATTTAACCCTAATTACAACTTAACAATTCAACATAGAGATTTGGAGTTTCTACACTCCACGTAAGCGTGTCCTTAAGACATGTTTATTCCCCGTGAGACCTTGACCACAGTCAAGAAGTCTCTAACCTCCCTTTTGAGAGGAACTACGATTACTCTGATTCCACTCCCGTAAGGATACGTAGGCACAAGATGCGATGTCTTGCCGAGTAAACTTAGAATTAACCCCCTTTATTATTTCTTGCTTATTTATATTTTATTTATCTTTGCTATTTAATTATTTTGCTTATTATTTTGTAATTGTTTCTTGGATGTAAAGTTGTTTAATTATTTAATTATTATTATGGTTAGTAATTAGGGAGTGTAACAACCTGTATGTAATATTAAAATAAATTTAGATCACTTTTAAATAAAGATAATTGAAATAAACACGTCACACACGTAAGTCGATTTTAATCGCCGTCTCACTTCCTAAGGATATCCCTCAAGTTGCCTACGAATAATGGTTAAGTGGGGTGTATAAAGCAAGTCCCTCAAATAGAAAAATCATCAAAGTCCCTTATGGTTGCCTTTACGAATCGAGTCCCTTTCGAAAAATGATGATGGTCCCTTATATGTGCTTATTACATCCCACAATGGCCTTCAAAGTCAAATTGCCCCTCACATGTCCCTTAACATCCAAAGTAAGGACTACCTACTCCATTATAGTAGGGATAGTCTTACTAAAGGAAAGAATAAAGAATAAGAAAGACCTTTAAACATTAGGGTAGGTTACTCCTAGGTGCTTGCTCACTTCAAAACTGTTTCACACTTAAACAAATTTTCAACAAGTTTTCAAACAAGTTCTTAACACATCCTTACATGGATTATTTATTAACTATTCTGAAAATTTTCTATTCACACACTACACCTTCAAAACAATTCAAAAGTGAGCTTAAGTACCTAAGAGCCCATGGATAACCATGGATGAAAAGGGTGCTAACACCTTCCCTTTTCATAACCTACCCCCCGGACCCAAAATATTCTCTAAGGTCTTTCCTGTTCTTTTATAACCTTTCCTTATGGATAAAATAAAAGTCGGTGGCGACTCTTGCTATCCGCAACATTGTTTAAGGTCAGTTCTCCCACCGTGTTACAGAACTGGCGACTCTGCTGGGGATTTATTTAAGAGGGGTACCCTTAGGAATTAAGATCACTTTAAATTGTTTGCCTTGTTTGCTTTATTATTATATTGTTGGGGTGCTCTTATGTGTGAAAGGTCCTAACCCGGATCTAGTGTACCTTAGGTAAATGGCAATAGACCAAGGAAACTGTACGACGTATATCGATACGGTTGATCTGGTGGCCATAGTTAGTGCGACTTCTTGGTTGGTGCTTATATTCCTTAAGTCAAGTTGAGGATAATATTGAGGCTGCCATATGTTGTCAATGCACTAACTGACTTTTAGAACCCTAGTTAACTCATCTTGGCCTTTAGAAAGTAGTGAGGTAACCGGCTTTGGTGCAGACTGAAGTTGGTTGACACTCGATACTACGCTCATTGAGATCTTAAACTTGGAGGGTTTTGGTTGGCAAGTAAGTTGCCTTCTGAACAACCACCCTTGTGAAGGATCAATGATATTGAGATTCCTTAGAACCTGGTTACTTTTGTAGGACAGGATGAACCATCTAACTTCAGGGGAGGGTACTTGCCTTTGAACCTCATGCAAGCCTTTAAACCTAGGGCTATGGTGTGACTTGTTTGTGTGTGCCACATGTTTGTGATTGAGCACGACATCATGACATCATCATGCATCATAAGCATATCATTTTCCCTAACCATTTCAAGGACCAAAGGATTTATCTTTGTTCTTTGTTGCAGGTCATGGCTTCTGCTCGTAGAAACACCATCAGGATCAACTTTGTAGGGATACCTGCTAAGCTCAAGGAGTTGGTTTCCCTAGTGCCTGATCATTCCCAGTTCAACAAGAGACATGGTCACTTATTGGATCTAGTTACTTCAGGGTTCAGTGAAGACATGATGAGTGTGCTGTTTCAGTTCTTTGACCCTAAGCACCATTGCTTTACATTTCCTGATTATCAGCTGGTTCCAACCATGGAGGAGTTCTCTAAACTTCTGGGTATACCTGTTCTTGATCAGAAGCCATTCACAGGCTTAGAGAAGGAGCTTAAACCAGAAGTTATTGCTGCAGCTCTACATCTGAAGAAGTCTGACATTGTTCTAGAGACGAGAAGTGGAGTTAAAGGTATTCTCGCCAAGGTATTAGTGGATAAAGCTCAAATGTTCTTGAAGGCTATGAGCTATGATGCTTTTGAGGAGATCTTAGCCTTATTGATTTATGGCTTAGTGTTGTTCCCCAATCCTGATCAGTTCATAGACGTTCATGCCATCAACATATTCCTGAGTCACAATCCAGTGCCTACCTTACTTGGAGACATCCTACATTCTCTTCACACCCGTACTACAAGGGCAAGAGGAACTTTGATGTGCTGCATACCTTTACTTTCTAGGTGGTTTATTTCTCACCTTCCTCGCTCAGTAATGAAGAATGAGCAAGGGTTCAGATGGTCCAAGAGGATCATGTCACTTTCTCACTCAGACATCCATTGGTGCTCCAGATCTATGGAGAATGTTACCATCATTGACCGTTGTGGGGAGTTTCCTAATGTGCCACTTCTAGGCATAAGAGGAGGCATCACCTACAACCCATCTCTAGCTTTACGACAGTTTGGTTACGCCCGGAGCGATGGTCCACATGACATGTTGATTCAGGGCATTGTGTTTGATTACGACAACGATCTTCAGGGTTACCGTCAGAGATTCATCCGAGCTTGGGGAAAGGTAAACAGGATTGACAGCAAGACACTGGAGCCTAAGTACACTATTCCTATGGAGGCTTATCTCAGATTGGTACGATCTCGTGCTCAGACACTCATGATGCCATATCCTGCCGTCCTACCAGTTACCATGGAACCTGTTGCTGAAGGAGACACAGCTTATACCATCCTTCACCCAGACATGCCTACTGATATGGAAGACTTGCAGAGATCATGGATCCAACTGAAAGAGCAAAGGGATACTTTCGAGGCTCATTACAAAGCAAGCCAAGCAAGGATCCTAGAGCTAACAAAGCTACTTCATGAGGAACGAAACCTCAACTCATACCTCAACACAAAGAGGAAACGTCCATGGGAGACTTAAAACCCCATCTTTTGTACTTATTTCACTTTCATTTTTTGTAAGCCTTAAAGGCAAAACAAAGTTATTACTAATAAAAAATTGCTTTCTTGGTTGTTTAAGCAAATTTAAATCCTGCGGTCCTTGAAAACATTGCATATACATTACCATATCATCTCATTGCATCACAGATTTGTAATTGTGCACAGGTTTCTCATCTTCTCGCTGTTTATTTCAGCAATGGCACTTGAACAATCAGTTAAGGATCTTCAGGCACAGAATGCACAGTTCCAAGAGCTGATCTTGAACCTATCCAAGGGGCAAGATGATTTGAAGGCACTGCTGGCCAAGAAGACAAAGAAGACTAGAAGGTCTGCTGGGTTGCTCAACATGGGAAGAAGGTTCAAAGGTCCTGTCAAGACCAAGGAACATGTTGAAGACTATGAATCTGAAGAATCTGAGCAGGAGAGAGGCAGTCTCCACAACACTATGGGGGACTCTGATTCTGAGGCTAACTACTACCATGAGCCTAACAAAGACAAATTCAAGATGCTGGTGGATAGAATGGATGCTATGGAATTACAGAAATCATCTGGGCTGGATTTTGAGGATTTGAGCTTGATATCTGGGGTGGTCATACCCATTGGGTTCAAAGTTCCTACATTTGTTGTCTATGATGGGGTATCTTGTCCCAAATTGCATCTGAGGTCTTATGTCAGAAGAATGCAACCCCACACTGCTGATAAAAAGTTGTGGATCCATTTCTTTCAAGAGAGTTTATCTGGAGCTCAGCTAGAGTGGTATTATCAGTTGGAGAGTGTCAACATCAGAGATTGGAATGACCTCGCTGAAGCTTTCTACAAGCAGTATCAATACAATGCTGACTTAGCCCCCACTCGCATGCAGCTTCAAAGCATGTCTATGGGTGCCAAAGAAAGCTTTAAGGAGTATGCTCAGAAGTGGAGAGACTTAGCTGGAAGAGTTCAACCCCCTTTGACTGATAGGGAGTTGGTTGATATGTTCATGTGTACGCTGAATGGTCCGTTTTACAGTCATCTCATTGGAAGCTCATCATCTGGCTTCACTGAGTTGATCATGACAGGAGAGCGAGTAGAGAATGGTATCAAGAGTGGTAAGATCCAAGTGGGCACTTCTTCATCAGGTGCTGCAAAGAAGCCTCCCACTGGGAAGAAAGAATCTAATGCTGTGTATGGTCAGCCTGATCGTAACAGAAGGCATCAGTCTGTTAGTGCAGTTCATATTTCAAATCCAACTCCTGCAACAACAGAGCAGCCTCAAGGCAACCAACAGAGGGCTAGAAGACAGTTCACGAAGATCAACATGTCAATGGCTCAGGCATTGCAACACTTGTTGAAAGCTGAACTTATTACCCTGAGGGAGGCCCCTCAGAATCCCAATGTTACCTCTCCCAAGTACAATCCCAATGCACGATGTGCATATCATTCAAACTGTCCAGGACATGATACTAATAACTGCTGGGTCTTGAAGAACAAAATTCAGGATATGATTGATGCTGGAGAAATTGAGTTTGATCCACCAGGTACTCCAAATGTGATTACAGCTCCAATGCCAAATCACGAGAAGACTGTCAACGCCATTGATGAAGATATTGATGAAGATCTGCATGTCTATTCAGTTATGGAGTTGAGCACACCATTGTCTGTTATCAAAAAGAGGTTAGTACAAGCTGGGATCTTTCCAGGTTGTCATGAAGATTGTCTATATTGTACCTATAAGCCGGATAGTTGCTTCATTTTGAGAGATGGGATTCAACGTCTCATGGATAAATATACTATAGTGTTTGAAAGAAGACCAACATCTGTAGAAAGTATGGTGGATCATTTGACTCAGGGTAAGAAGATTGAAGAGGTTGACATGGTTGACAAAGTACCACTAAGAATCACTTCAAAGGGTCCCATTAAAATCACTCATCAGGGCCCAATCAAGATTACTGCTGAAGGTCCTGTGAAAGTTGTCGCTGAAGCCAGAGAAGCTCCTCTGATCATTACCACTCCTGGTCCTATTTCTTATACATCTGACAAAGCTGTGCCTTGGCACTATGGGTCTGATGTTTACATCCATGGTGTCAAGCAGGAGCCCTTACCCGATATGCCTGTTGACATTGATAATATTGCTGGATCTAGCAAGATCACTCGTAGTGGAAGAGTCTTCTCTCCTCCAGTTGCTTCTAAGAGTGCAGTTACTCCTGCTGTTACTTCCACCACTGATGCTCGGGGCAAGGGTCCTGTTATTGAGCCTGTATCTACTGATGTGCCAGCTGCTGATGACCTCTCTAAGCAGATGGAAGAAGTATTGAAAATCATTCGCAAGAGTGATTATGATATTGTTGATCAGCTGGGGCATACTCCCTCAAAGATTTCTATGCTCTCCCTGTTATTATGTTCTGAGGCTCATGCCAAGTCATTGATCAAGTTTCTAAAGATGGCTCATGTACCCAGTGCAATTTCTGTGGACCAGTTTGAGAATTGTGTTGCTCACCTGACCTATGACAACGGGTTAGGATTTTCTGATGCTGACTTGACCCCTGCCAAGAGGGATCATAACAGGGCCTTGCATATTTCAATTGAATGCAGGGGCACTACCCTGTCTCATGTGCTGATAGACAATGGTTCCTCTCTGAATGTGTTGCCTAAGGAAGTCCTGAACAAGCTGAGTCCTGAAGATACGGTATTGAAACTCAGTAATATTATGGTAAAGGCTTTTGATGGTTCTAGAAGAGTAGTGCATGGGGAAATTGATATTCCAATCAAGGTTGGCTCTCAGGTGTTTACTGCTACATTCTATGTGATGGATATTCATCCTTCGTACTCATGTCTGCTTGGTCATCCCTGGATCCATGGGGCAGGTGCTGTGACCTCCACATTACATCAAAAGTTGAGATATCCGGTGAATGGAAAAGTTGTTACTGTCTTTGGAGAGGAAGAATACTTTGTCAGCCATGTAAACACTTTCAAGTATCTGGAAGTAGAAGGTGAATACATTGAAACTCCATGTCAGTCATTTGAAGTGGTTCCCTGGGCTGTTAAGGATTGTGTGACTCCTCCTGCTGTGAAGAAAGTTCCTGTGGTCATCAGAAACCCTCCAACAATGGCAATGGCCTCCCTCAATGATGCAAAAGCTGTGGTGGAAGAAGGTGGTTGTACTATTTGGGGTCAGCTTCCTGATATTCCATACAAGTCTGACAAGTTTGGTTTGGGTTTCACTACAGAGTCCCAGAAGGCTGTTCGTCGTGCTCGTGCTGTTCGTATCACCAATCAAGGGGTTATCAATGTTGTGGGAGATCAAGATGAAGACTACAACTTGGAGGCATGGATTTTTCCTACTGTGGGTGCTGGAATCAATAATTGGAAAGCTGAAGATGTTATCCCTATCTCCTTTAGTCAGGAGTAAATACTATTACTATGTTATGTTTTTAAATTTGTAATTTCGGGAACAATTAAAACTTTCAAGCCATGTGCCTTACCCGGGGCACAATGGTGTGCTTGTTACGGGTTGTCATTTCATTTGCATACTGCATTCAATAAAATCAGTGGACGTTTCGTTTTCGTAAATATTGTGTTCCTTGTCTTTCTTTTTCTTTTATTTTTGCTTTATCAGCTATGTGTTCTTACACACACCCACGTCACTAAAATGCAGATCCTCATCCACTCTGGATCCAGTTGATAACAATTCTACTATTGCCAATTACAATTTCGAGAATCCGATCTATCAAACTGAAGACGGAAACGAGGACGATTGTGAAATACCTGTAGAGCTTGCTAGGTTGTTACAACAAGAAGAGAAAGCTATACAGCCACATGAAGAGCCAGTCGAAGTTGTGAATCTAGGAACTGAAGAAAACAGAAAAGAGGCCAAGATAGGGGCTGATTTAGAGGACAGTGTCAAGAGCAGGTTGATTCATATGCTACGTGACTATGTGGAGATCTTTGCTTGGTCTTATGAAGATATGCCAGGGTTGGATACAGACATTGTGGTTCACCGTTTGCCAGTGAAAGAAGATTGTCGTCCAAAGAAGCATAAGGTTCGTCGTATGCGTCCTGAAATGTCAGAAAAGATCAAAGCAGAGGTAATGAAACAATTCAATGCAGGGTTCTTGGCCGTAACTTCTTATCCTCAGTGGGTTGCAAATGTGGTACCAGTTCCTAAGAAAGATGGTAAGGTACGTATGTGTGTAGACTACAGAGATCTGAACAAGGCTAGCCCTAAAGATGACTTTCCACTTCCTCATATTGATATCCTGGTAGACAACACTGCTCAGCATAAGGTATTCTCTTTCATGGATGGTTTCTCTGGTTACAATCAAATCAAGATGGCACCTGAAGATATGGAGAAGACTACATTTGTGACACAGTGGGGCACCTTTTGCTATAAGGTAATGCCATTTGGTTTGAAGAATGCAGGGGCAACATATCAGCGTGCCATGGTGGCTTTGTTTCATGATATGATTCATCATGAGATAGAGGTATATGTGGATGATATGATAGCCAGGTCTCAGAATGAAGAACAACATCTTGATCATCTGCACAAGTTGTTTGAGAGGTTGAAGAAATACAAGTTGAGATTGAACCCAAACAAGTGTACTTTTGGAGTTAGATCTGGAAAACTCTTGGGTTTCATCGTCAGTGGAAAAGGTATTGAAGTGGATCCTGCAAAAGTGAAAGCTATACGAGAGATGCCAGCTCCCCGTACTGAGAAGGAGGTTAGAGGTTTCTTGGGACGATTGAACTACATTGCAAGATTTATTTCCCAATTAACTACCATCTGTGAGCCAATCTTCAAGTTGTTGAAGAAAGATCAGGCGATGGAATGGAATGATGAGTGCCAGACTGCCTTTGATGAAATCAAGAGATATTTGCTAGAACCTCCAATTTTAATGCCACCAGTTGATGGAAGACCCTTGATTATGTATTTAACAGTATTAGACAACTCAATGGGGTGTGTATTGGGGCAACATGACGAGTCTGGTCGAAAAGAGCAGGCAATATACTACCTTAGCAAAAAGTTTACCGACTGTGAAACAAGATACTCACTGCTCGAGAAAACTTGCTGCGCTTTGGCATGGGCTGCTCGCCGACTAAGACAGTATATGTTGACCCATACTACCTTGTTGATTTCGAAGATGGATCCAATCAAGTACATATTTGAGAAACCTGCTCTTTCCGGAAGAATTGCAAGATGGCAAATGATCTTGACGGAATATGATATACAGTATACTACTCAGAAGGCCATTAAGGGGAGTGTTGTTGCTGATCATTTGGCTCATCAAGCAGTAGATGATTACCAGTCAATGAATTTTGAGTTCCCTGATGAAGACATTATGTCTGTTACCAAAGAACCTGGACAATATGACAGACCTGAACAAGGATCCCGATGGACTATGGTTTTTGATGGTGCCTCCAATGCACATGGTAATGGTGTTGGTGTTGTGATTAGCTCCCCTGAAGGTTGTCATACCCCGATTACCACCAGACTCGACTTGACCAGATAAATTTGATTGATGAGAAAAGGTTAGCAGCAGTTTGTCATGGCCAGATGTACCAGAAACGGATGATCAAAGCTTTTAACAAGAAGGTTAAGCCAAAGGTATATCAGGCTGGTGACTTGGTAATCAAGCGTATCATATTACCGCAGGGTGATCCTAGGGGCAAGTGGACTCCAACATATGAGGGACCATTTGTAGTCAAGACAGTGTTCTCAGGAGATGCCATGATACTGACTACAATGGATGGTGAAGACTTCCCACAACCTGTAAACGCAGACATAGTTAAAAAATACTACGCATAAAAAGAGACCCGCTAAGTTGACAGGCCTAGGCAAAAATAAGGGCATCCCGGCAAACCAAAAGGGTTTGGGCAAAAATTAGGGATATATATATAAAAAGATGTACACCCGGCAAGTCGAAAACCTGAAAAGGCGGCTTGGGCAAAAAAGGGTATCCCGGTGGATTGAAAACCTGAAAGGGCAATCCAGGCAAAAGTTAGGGATTAAAGCGTATGACTATGTCTCGTTTGGATCACTCATGAAACTGCAACCAGTTGTACTACTTACTCAAGCTCAAACAGATAAAGCTCAATCCAATCGTTTCCGTCTCAACAGCAAGAAGATGAGATACTTGAGTGGCAATAGTAGAATTGAAACTCAATAGGATTATTTCCCACATAGCTGATTCTTTTTGTAAAACTTCATGACAAAATTCTCTTACTAGGGTTTATGTCTCCTTGTACAAACTTACCCGTGTATGGGTCACTTTTGATATAAATAAATTCCATCTTTTGAATCCAGATTTACTTTTACCCTATTTACATAAGCGAAACGTCCATTGGTTGTGTTTGAATGTATGTATGCCTTTGAATATGATTGATGTTTACCAGAAATGCATGTATGCTTTTAATATGATTGATGTTTACCAGAAATGCATGAAAATGCAGTAATAGTATTTACTAAGGACGAACGAGGGAAGGATTTCAACGAAGCTTCGCCGGTTCATCTTTACAAGACAGTTACAAACCATCAGTAAGACTAATCCATTTTCACAAAGTCTAATCTCCCCTGGAATTTATATCCATCTCTTTTATCCTCATACGGATATACGAGAAATTACTTTCCAATAAGGGCACGATGAACGAAGACGGGATGTTATACTTATCCTACTATCAAACGAAAACGAAGGTTATCTATACCCTACTATCCCCAACAACGGGAGGTTATCTATACCTTGTTATCCCCAACAACAGGAGGTTATCTATACCTTGTTATCCCCAGCAGACGGAGGGTTATGTATTCTTCAACAACGAATCGGGATCTATTTTCCTTGGCCAGCAGTTGTTATACAAGGATATCCAGACACTTCCAGCAGTGTCATAGCATACATACATCATTTACATCATACCATAACATATATGTCTATAGTACATTACCTAAGTGCATCATGTCATACATGCATACATAAAGCATAAACTAATGTTGTTATACAGAATGCTACCTTGTTTTCAGGTTAATTATCCAACAAACAAGCTTATGATCTTTGGGACTGCTTTATTGTAACCTCAGGGTCACTTTATCCTCCTGATGAGCTTCTTATTACTTTGGGACTGCCTTATTGTAACCTCAGGGTTATTTTATCCTCCTGATAGCCTCCCATGACTTCAAGACTGCTTTAGAGCTACTGATTGCTCTATCCTCCTGAAATCATCCTATTACTTCAAGACTGCTTTAGAGCTATTCATTGCTCTATCCTCATGAGGTTATATTACTACTTCAAGACTGCTTTAGAGCTATTCATTGCTCTATCCTCCTGAAGCCATCTAATTATTTCAAGACTGCTTTAGAGTTATCCATTGCTCTATCCTCCTGAAATTACATTATTATTTCAAGACTGCTTTAGAGCTATCCATTGCTCTATCCTCCTGAAATCATTACTTCAAGACTGCTTTAGAGCCATTCATTGTTCTATCCTCCTGAAGACATATCACATTATTACTTCAAGACTGCTTTAGAGCTATTGATTGCTCTATCCTCCTGAAGACATATCACATTATTATTTCAAGACTGCTTTAGAGCCATTCATTGTTCTATCCTCCTGAAATCATATCATTGCTTCAAGACTGCTTTAGGGTTATCACTATTGATTGCTCTATCCTCATGAAGACATGCTGCTACATCATTATTATTCCAGACTCCTGACAGCTTTCATCATACACCCATATTTTGAACTGCTCCCCCCCTAGTGGCATCTTTAAGCCCACTCAATCATATTCAACTAGCCATCTGTATCACTCTAGTGCACTGGTGAGTGCAAATTTTTGGGCTTTTGTGTTCAATCCCCTTCAACCTTCCAGGTTACGACTGGCAAATATACCAATCTAACCCCTCAGGTTTCAGAAAATTGAACAGGGGCAGCTGTTGCACCCCAAAATTTGCCCTCACAATACAAGACTTTGTGTTCTAAGAAGGTTCACAAGGTTCACAAAGTTCACAATTGGTCAGAAGAGTTGACAACTCCCTCAGACAATGCACCTCCTAAGCAGTGCATCCAAAACTAGGGTTTTGACTTTAATCAGGCTAAATGGACTTCCAAGACTTCAAGTGAGCTTCATAACATCTTATATGTGTATAAGAACCCCCATGTCAAGTTTCAAGACTTTTCTCAAAAGTTTGCTCAGTCAGATGATCAGATAAGTCAAAAGCAGTCAATGCAGTTAAAAAGTCAAACTGAGGTCAACTGTGGTCAAACCAAAGTCAAACTTCATGATTTTTTTGCCAACATCAAAGAGAGATTTGGTCCCAGGGGTATTTTGGTCATTTTACACAAATTCTACCAATTCCTTGAAGCCGGGCTGTTATTAAAATTCTGAGGCATTTGATGCGTTATGGTTTTGAGGCATTTATCAATCACCAGTTCTGATCATATTGAGATTTGGCATTTGGTCAGTGGAGTTTAATTACGATTAGTTTTGCTGTTGATGCTGAAAACGTTGTGACCATGGCGCACATCCGTGTTTGGTTATGAAATTGCTGGCTAGAATTTAAGTTGGAATGCAAGTGAATTTAATCAGTGGATGAGATTAGGATTACGGGCGAGACAAGTACACAGACAAGAATATCATTCGTGAATATTTATGGTTTATGACTAAGTTAATGATTTTAAATATTTGTGGATTTATTCGCAAACGTTTATAATTTATAACTAAGAAATAAATATAAATTCAAAGCTGAACAGTCATGGATATATAAATGAAGTTCTGACATTTTCATTTCATAAAAGATATCATGATACAAAAAGGAATAAATTGTTTCACATTCTGAATTGCTGTAAAATTTCAACTACAGATGTTACTTCTATCCTAAAAAACCCTAAGTCCTAAAGAATTCTAAGTCTTCATGATGTCCCTCGATCTTCACCGCAAATCTCTGATTAACCTGCACAAAGAGAAACAGAACAAAACAGAAGCAGAGAAGGGTTAGAAGTTTGTTTTCGACACTCTCAGAACAGCGTCATCATCGAGTGCCGGGAGTGGCACGACCGAAGCCGCATCCTACCCCCGTTACCAATCCGCGCCGTTGGCGTCAGGTCAAGTGTCATCTGTTCTTATCATGCGGGACAGCCGAGAGAGAAAGAGATAAAAGAAGCGGGACTGATTCGTTTTTTCCGTAATTGGGTTCGTTTCAAAATCAAGCTAAGTACAAATCCCATCAAGTAAATATAACGCCATTCATCAAGTAAGTCCCATTTGGTTTCCAAGACTGATACAAGGGTAAAGCAGCACAATCAATTTGGTTATAAACCCGGATGCCGTCGGGTATGAGCCACTTTGTGTTCAAAGTTTGTCAACACCTGAAATGCAAGCATCAAAACAGTATCAGAGTTTTCAAAGAAATCCATCACTGACTAAGAACCGAATTTCACACCTGCATCAGCTCTAAATCAAACAAGAAATTCATAACAGTGAAATTAGTTCAACAAGAAAGAACCAAGTCAAACAAATCTGCCACAAAAGGCTCAGCATACAAATCACAAGCTGCATAGAATTGGAAGAAGCAATCTAATTCACAAATATTAGAACTAAATCATAATCCACTCAGGAACGAACAAACCCGTAGGGCACAACAGAGGAGTTCGAAGAAAGGAGAGCCAGGCGGTATCAGAAAGAAAATAAATCCATACCATGACAAGCATATTAGTTTCACCATGACGTTTCATATCAGTTCGTAATAACAGGTGCCTCAGTATCAACAGTTCAGGTCCAAAGCAAACCAGCATTCTACAGATGTGTGTTGCCACAAAACACCAAAGCCAGGGCTCAGCTATCATACATCACGGCCCTTTGCAAATTCAGGAAAGGAAGAGATCAGGGTACGAGAAGCAATGGGATGTACCTCAAAGGACAAAAGAATCACATATCACACCAGAGTAAGCAAATAAACGCAGGTCGAAATCCTCAAATATCCAAAGCACATCGAAAACAAAGCGGCATGAAGGGATCAGTCGAAAAATCATGGCCCAACTCGCAGGTTCTGGTTCAGTCAAGTGAGCATTACCCTCGCACCGAAAATGAGTGTCAATGGAAAGCATATCTGGGCAACACATGCCGTAATCCCGCTCAACTACACAAGAAAGTCGAATGTTAAAAGTTGATAGTATCAGTAAACAGGTGGTTCGAAAACCAGAAAGGTCGAAATAACATCCACAGCAGCGAAACAATGCCCTTGTTGCCACAACAACCCTTACCAGAAGAATCAAGTTCGAATAGATCAGAAAAGAATCAGACTATCACAAGGCAACTCGAATGGGAACATAACAGATAACTCAATTAATTGAAGCCTACCAAAATATCCTTCGAGTCCAAATCAGGTATCCAATGTGAAAATTAGAGCGAAAACAGATATCTGAATAGGACCTGAAATTAAGGGAATCAAGTTAAACTGAATCAGTAAATCCAATTGAAACAGAATAAGGAAACAAAATCAAATCAGATCTTTGAGAATCTCAGAGAAAAAGTAACGCAAACATAGATCCAAAGCCCACAAAATCCATTCAAAAAGAATATAAAAGGGAACCATATCACCTCAGAGAAGAACCCTAACTGCGGAGAACACCAAAAAGCGGCGAAGAGGACGAATCGCGAAACCCTAAACGATCGTGAATCTGAACGAAGGGGAGTTGAAAAGCGAAGATCGCCACCGTTGTTCGTGGAAACAAGGACAATCAACGCGTAGCCTCAGTTTCCATCATAGGCTTTCCGACGCGGGACCTTTCACCGAACCATTATCGAAAATGTAAGCATCATATTTTTCTCACGATTGTCCTTTTCTTTTCAGGTTTGGAATGAGAGAAATCGGAGGGGACAAGATCATGATGAGATTGCGAGAGAATGAAGACGAATGCGGCGCCGTGGAGGCCAAAGGGGGATTAGGGTTACCCTAATCTAATCCCTCCCCCCTTTTTCCTTTGTGTTCGAAGACAGGGTTGGGTCCGGGAGTGATGACCGGCCCAACCCATTTGTTTTAAGCTTTTTTTTATATATTTTTTAACAATAAACTCTTTTTAAAAAAAGCTAATCTCTGTTTTTAAAATAAATAACATTTAAATTTTTAATAAATAAATTAATCTCTGTTTGTTTTAAAATAATAAAAACCTTTTTTATAATAATAAATAAAAACCTTTTTTTTTAAAATAAATAACTTAAAATCTTTTTTTAAAAAAATAAAAATTAAAAACTTTTTCTTAATACAAGTTGAAACCCTTTTTTAAGATTAAAATTAAAGTATTTTTTTAAAAAACTAACATTATTCTTTCTTTTATAAATTAAATTAAAATCTTTTTTCAAAACAATAAAAACTCTAAATTTACATCCTTTTCTGGACTGTCTCATTATCCACTGTATTTATGCCTAACCCTACTAACATCCTCTTGTTTTGTGTTGTTCAACTGATTGTTTTAAATTCGTTTATCATCGGTTAAATTTTTTCATTATCATATTGTATCTGCTCCTCTCATGTAACCTCGCGAATCCTAACAATCGCGCTTTAATTTCTGCCTTTAAATTTCTGCTCGCATGGTTAAATTAGGACATTATCTCTCTGTTTGCATGATTCAATTATCTCACGTGTTTACCACACTTCTGTCACACTACACACATCCGAAGGTTAGGTCTAGCCGTTTGGCCGCCGTGTCAATAGTCCTCAACCTCAAAATCTCAAAACTACACCCTTACAAACCCTAATTTTCCATAAATGCCTCGCCGCAGGCAAAATTACAACTTTTACCCCTAGCATTAGGTCAAAGAGCCGCCGCGCTCATTTTAGGGTTTCCCGCCGTGGAATCCCTAACCTAATTTAACCCTAATTACAACTTAACAATTCAACATAGAGATTTGGAGTTTCTACACTCCACGTAAGCGTGTCCTTAAGACATGTTTATTCCCCGTGAGACCTTGACCACAGTCAAGAAGTCTCTAACCTCCCTTTTGAGAGGAACTACGATTACTCTGATTCCACTCCCGTAAGGATACGTAGGCACAAGATGCGATGTCTTGCCGAGTAAACTTAGAATTAACCCCCTTTATTATTTCTTGCTTATTTATATTTTATTTATCTTTGCTATTTAATTATTTTGCTTATTATTTTGTAATTGTTTCTTGGATGTAAAGTTGTTTAATTATTTAATTATTATTATGGTTAGTAATTAGGGAGTGTAACAACCTGTATGTAATATTAAAATAAATTTAGATCACTTTTAAATAAAGATAATTGAAATAAACACGTCACACACGTAAGTCGATTTTAATCGCCGTCTCACTTCCTAAGGATATCCCTCAAGTTGCCTACGAATAATGGTTAAGTGGGGTGTATAAAGCAAGTCCCTCAAATAGAAAAATCATCAAAGTCCCTTATGGTTGCCTTTACGAATCGAGTCCCTTTCGAAAAATGATGATGGTCCCTTATATGTGCTTATTACATCCCACAATGGCCTTCAAAGTCAAATTGCCCCTCACATGTCCCTTAACATCCAAAGTAAGGACTACCTACTCCATTATAGTAGGGATAATCTTACTAAAGGAAAGAATAAAGAATAAGAAAGACCTTTAAACATTAGGGTAGGTTACTCCTAGGTGCTTGCTCACTTCAAAACTGTTTCACACTTAAACAAATTTTCAACAAGTTTTCAAACAAGTTCTTAACACATCCTTACATGGATTATTTATTAACTATTCTGAAAATTTTCTATTCACACACTACACCTTCAAAACAATTCAAAAGTGAGCTTAAGTACCTAAGAGCCCATGGATAACCATGGATGAAAAGGGTGCTAACACCTTCCCTTTTCATAACCTACCCCCCGGACCCAAAATATTCTCTAAGGTCTTTCCTGTTCTTTTATAACCTTTCCTTATGGATAAAATAAAAGTCGGTGGCGACTCTTGCTATCCGCAACATTGTTTAAGGTCAGTTCTCCCACCGTGTTACACTTATAAACTAATTGCCTTTCAACATTCAAATAATCCTCTGTCCGCCACGTCGACGCTACATGTAACGTTCGATCGCTTGATTCAATCTTCATGTGTCTCTACCAATTTAGATAAGACGAAAGACCAGTTATGCCATTTCAAATTTTGAATTCAATCTTAGTCGAGCCCTTTGACTGGTCGAACTTTACATCTTATTTGAATTTATTGAAATTTTACTAAGTCCCTAGACTCTTCGACTCTGGCTGCATCTCAGACAAATATTTTAGTCAAAAAAATACCTTGATTAAACCCTTTGTTTGGGGAAATTTCAGTTGGCTTCCTTGTCGAATTCTCTTTGGAATTCTCAGACTAACGAATTGTCCCAAAGAAATGTCACTTTTGATTTTCATTGTTGAAAGAGGCATAAGGCATTTTTGAAGTTCCGACACTGTTTGAAGTCGTGTTATGAAGTTATTTTCATCATGACTACTCCCAATAACGTCTTTTTGGGACATATAGGCTCAGACTAGCTATCATGGCTCCGAGTTCCTGGGAAATTGTTGTCCATGCTTAGAGATACAACTGCCCACTTCCATCAAGACTTAGTTGGACACATATCAAAAGAGTTCGTTTTTATTTTTTTCTAAAGAAAAACTAAACTGAACTGTTTTATCTTCTTTGAAACTATAAATAGCTTCTTCCTCACTTCTTGACATTTTTCTCTCTTATTTTTCCATTCTCCACGAAAACTCTAATTCTTCTTCTTGCCAAAAGTGCTCAGATCATTCTCAGACAAAAATGGCTCGCAAATCATCCTGTAAACCAGAGATCCATGTTGCTGCATCCATCACCAACCCTGCTCTCACTAGGAACAAAAAGCCTCATCTTTGAGTTTTGGCACTGTTTCTAAACCCAAATCTCAAGATAAAGGTATTGCTCCTGTTGAACAGGGAAATGTCGATGTTCAAACCAACCTTCTCTATACACCAGTGGGAAATGTTGTCTTAGAGAAAATATCTTTTGGTGACTCTTTTACTCAAATCCTGGTAAGTAGAGGATTCCTCTACGAAAATTCACTCTTACTTTTTTCTTTTAGCCATCTTAACTTATCTAGTTTCTTTTTATTTTCAAGGAGACCCTCTGGTCGACAAAGATCCCAAAACTCCCACCATATCTGGATTTGACTGGACTAATCCTCCCAGTTCATCTGTGTATCTGACTATAATTAGAGACCACGACCCTGAGGCCAAGAAAGACAGACAAGGTGATCTGTGTTAGACGAAGGCGACTTATCTAAAAGGGGGGGGGGTGAATATATCTCAAGTTAAAAATTACTTTATAAAAACTGTTTTGAAAATTTTAACGGCTAGAGGAAGTGACTCAGATCAAATCGTCTAAATCGAACCATTATTGAAAAGCTCGAATATGCGTATATGAAAACTAATTAATGATAATGATAAACAAATCAATCAATATGTTTATCAAAAGTCGTTTAAATGATATAACTAAAGGTCGAAGCTATTTCCAATGATAAATACATAAAAATGCAATTGAGGCAAATTATCAAACACTTTGTGTGCAATCAATTTCGTTTAAAGTTTTATATGGTTTTGTTGATTTGCAAATCCAACCAAAATCAAATGGAATGTGATCAATTCAATAAAAATATTTTTCAAAGGTTATCAAAAATTTTAATCAAACATATTGATCACTATGATGTCTACCCTTAACTCGAACTCGAATTGAGATAGTAAAATTTAACCTTTGTTTGAAAAATTCGTTTAAAGCTGAAATGTAGAAACACAACCTTACAAACCCTATGTTTGATGTTGATTCTAACGTTTTCTCTTACCTTGATCTGAGCTTGACCAAGTCTCCCAATAATACCAAATTGATTCACTGTCTCACGCTACTCCTTTACAAGAACCCACCATTCTTCAAAGCCTTCACTCGATCGAATCTGTTGTAACCCGAAATTTGACCTCCCTTTTTTCCTATGCATGAACATGTGCATTCACATTGCTGGCATACATATTCACATGTTCTCTCTGTAATCCTTGTTGCAGGAACTTTCAGGTTCTTCGAGCCTGATTAATCACATCCTCTCAAAGAGATCACATCATCAAAACAAGCATAACATGAAGGTTTCTACACCTATTCATCAGAGCAAGAGGTCGAAAATCAGGGTCGTGACCAAAGCATCATTTTTAGGCAAATTTGGGCAAGTTTTAGCATGGTTAATCGATTAAACATTTGCTAGTGCAAATGGGTTAATCGATTAACCCTTGCAAAATTGGCAGAATCTGCTGCATTTTTAAGACATCAAATTTCACTTCTCATTTTTGGAGTCTACATTATTCTAGCATTGTGTGGAACATTCTAGATAGCTCTAGACACTTCAAGAAATTTCTAAACACTTCAAGGCATTTACTCTAATACATTAATTTAGATTGAGACGACATGTTGCTTCATTTCCAAGCATGTGAGCTCTTAAATTCGAGTTTGCATTGGGATGGTTACTGAGTCAACTACCTAACTAATTGAGTTAACCTCCAATTTAGTGAGTTGAGGTTAACTAACTCCAAGGCTAGTTCTAAGGCTATATTCAAAGCTCACCCCGAACTAGCAACTATAAAGCAAAACTCTATATAAGCAAATCATCACCATTTCACAAAGCATCCGATCATTCTTGCAAATTTTCACACTTGATCGCTCTCAATTCTCTCACATTCTCTTTGAATTTTCTGCAACTACTATTCATAACCTTCTTCACATTCATTCAAAACTACACTAGAGCTCAAAACCTCCATTAAAGAGTAGTAACTTCTTCATTGGAAGTGCTTTCTCTTGAGCTTAGCCATCATCATCTTGAAAATTCTTGTAGCTTTTCTAGAGTTATATTGCATTTGGATCCATCTCAAGTGATTACTTCAAGCTTATTCGGTGTAATTTCAATTTTGGAGTTTTCGTCGAATTTTGCTCGGTTTCGCTACGGTTAGTTTGCAAATTGTGTTTTCTCTGGATTTCTTTGAGTAACTTCATTACATTCTCTTTGCAACAACATCCAAGGCAAATCACAGCTTTGTAGGTTGGTTAATTCTCACTCTTTTCACTATTTTGATTGTTACCGTATCGTTTGCGATGTAGTTTCGATGTTTTTCTCGTTTGTGAATTGATTATGATTTGATTTGATCTTCAATCTTGATGTATTAATTGATCACGTAAGTGCTTATTTTCTGTTTTTAAACTTGATTTTTCTGCATGATTGTTTGCCCTAACATGTGAAGGATTGCACAAATTAAAATTGGACAAAAGTGCTTTTGAAAACTCATTTTTCAGACTCTCTTTTAGTGTTAATCGATTAACAATTTTGCACAGGTAAAGTGTTAATCGATTAACTGGGCATTTTTTTATAGCAAAACTACCTATTTTTAAAGGGTTAATCGATTAACACTGGTCCAGAAGGCCATTTTTGTGCATTTTTCATGTATGTTTGGCTTTCTTTCTTCTTTCAACTCCCATGGATTGATATATTTTATTTTATGGATATTTTAACTTCTGATTGAAGCATGCTTTGGCATTTTCCAATGCCCTATTTTATTGATTTCACATTTATTTTAATTTTTTGGCATTGTATGAACATGTTCGTTTTTGCCTAATCATTGATCACATGATTATTTGGTTTGTGATGCATGCTAATTGACTTTGGTACTATTTTACACTTCCATCCTTGCTTGCATTAAGATTTATTCCTCTTTGGAATGAACTTAATCTTGTTTAATCAATAACTTCCCTTTTTTCTTTAACGATTTTCCATTCCTTTGGAAAATTGTTAGCACATCTTTACCCTTTGATTAATTAATCAAAACTTCGTTTCAATTAGTCAATCTTCCCTTTTTCTCCTCCTATGGATCTTCTTGAGCTTTGTCCTCTTTGTTCCCCCGTGGAGTTGAAGATTTGCAACGCATTGGAGCACTGTACAAATTTTGTGCCATTGTGTTGTCTATTTCGTTCCTTGCATCACACTTTGGTGTTAGAGAAGGAATGATAGTGGAGATTTCCTACACTCATTCTGACTATTTTGGGTAGGGGAGGAATGACCCTGTGCTTGGAATAGTCGCCTCTATCTCCTTAATGTGCTTTCCTTGTTCCTCCAGTCAAGTCGGTCCTTGATCACTTGCACCCTTACCTCCTCTTTGTAAGTAGCCTTATCATTGTCTTTCCCTTTTTTCTTGTGGCTAATCCTTCTTTGGTTCCCTTTGAGATTTGTTATTCAAAATCTTTGCTTGGTTGATCAATCGTCCCTCGGTTAAAACCTATTTCTCTTCTTCCCCAGCGAAGTTAACCTTCTCTCTTTGGTTTAACATAATATTTTTGTTGAAACCCAATCCTCACCAGAATTTGTAACCTTCTCTTGGTTCTCTTTCTTTCCTGTTTGGTTAATCACTGCCTGCCAGTTAAACACCATTTGCCTTTTTTCAGTTAATCATAGTCTTCCTGTTAACACTGAGTTTTCTTTGGGTTAATCATCGTTCCAAGTTAATCACTTGTTCTTTGGTTGATCATGGTCTGTCCGTTAAAACAATTTTTCTTTTGTGTTAATCACTTTCTCTTAGTTAATCACTCATTCTTTTCGGTCTATCACAACCCGTCTGTTAAACGCCAAGCTGCCTACAGTTAGACACCTTTATTTGGTTCAAATACTGCCAACTTTGGGTTACTAACCTTTGTTCGGTTCGAATACCCTTTCCTTTGGTCGAGTACTGTTTGTTCAGTCAGCATACCGTTTCTTTGGGTAACAACCTTTGATTGGTTCCACACTCGTTTTCTTGGTTAATCACCGTCTATCGGTTAAAGCCACTTCCTTTCTCTTTTTCTCGGTTAACCACTATTTATCAGTTAATATACCGCAATCCCCTCGGAGTTAGCACCCTTCTTTGGTTCCTTACTCTTTTTTTTTTCTGGTTCGTCGCAGTCCGTGTGTCGGCACCAACATTTTGGCTTTCTTCGCAGAATCTTTCTCTTGCTTTCCTCGGTTAATCACTGACTGACAGTTAATGTACCAAGTTCTCTGTAGATCTTATCCTTTATTGGTTTTTGTCTCTTTTCCCCAGCCTCGTCGCCATTCTTTTGTTTTCTCCCCAGTAGAGTCATCTCGTTTCTTCTACATTCCCCGACAGAGTTCTTGTCTTGCTTTTGTGTTCCTCAGCAGAGTTTTTTGTTCTTTCTCTATTTTGACACCACAACTCTTGCATCCCCCAATTAGGTTTTGTTCCCTCTTTTCGTTCTTGGCTTTGACTCCGTCTCGGTTTTCTCTTTTAGCGTTGGTTCCCCAAACTACATAGGCTATGATTTCCTCATTGCACTATGAGGGTATGTAGGCACAAGATTGCGAAATCTTGGCGAGCCACCTTCCTCCATCTTCTTCTTCTGTCTCTCTGGTCCGCCCAGATCTCTTCTTCTTTTCCTTGGTTCCTTGAACTAAGGAGCTTTGACTTCCTCATTGCACCATGAGGGTACGTAGGCACGAGGGCCCTAATCCTCTGCGAGCATTTTCTTCTCTCTCTCTCTCTCTCTCTCTCTCTCTCTCTCTCTCTCTCTCTCTCTCTCTCTCTCTCTCTCTCTCTCTCTCTCTCTCTCTCAATTAAAAGCCTTTAGGTAGATAACCCATCCAAGCCTAGAAGTAAGCAAAATTGTTTCCGTCAAGTACGACAGATGCTTAAGGTGCTAGTACCTTTCTTTCGTATAATCGACCCCCTTTCCTATTTCTCTTCCCTTGGGTTTAATCGATATTTTCCCTGTCCTTTGAGACTAAATAATTTTTTTGTGCGACTCTGCTGTATCTTTGAGTGTGTGATTCACTTAGGTATAATCCTATTAGCTTCAGCTGGCGACTTTGCTGGGGACTCCTTGCGCTTGAAAGTTGGGGTCTCACCTAGATTTGCTTGCTTTTCTGGCTTGTTTGGGTGTTTATCTTTATGCTTTACTTGCTTTATCTTTATGTTATTTACTGCGTTTCTTTATTGCTTTAAATATTCATATGCTGCATATTCTGGATATCTGCTATATTCTGTTGTTGTTGGGATGGGTAGATATTATTAGAGAGATAAGTCCTAACACCGGGCTTGAGCATACACATATGATAGTTGTGACGCCTACGTTTTTTGCATTGTGTTGTCACGAGAACCACATCCCAAATCGTGATTCTCTTGAGAATACTTCCGTCTTGCGGGAATTCGCTACGGCGAGATGTTTTCACTTGAGTCCTATGGTTTGGGTGACCTTTATAGGGACTACCTTATTGTGTCTATATCACACCTGTGAGAGGGATATGTGTTTTTGCAGGAAACCAAGACTCTTCATACCTTTTGTTTTTTCACGCACGTCAGAGTTTTGCACCAACATAAAATTATATGCAGATATTCAGATTATGCAGATTTGGATATTCAGATTTGTTTGTTCAGATTGTGCTTGGCTACGTGATTCTTACATCGCATGCCATTTCATCATAACCATTAACATTTTTTGCATGTGCATTTTCCAGGTTATTCGAGAGCTTATTCTTTGGTGGCATAGTCATAGACGATGAGTACTGGTTGCAGGGGTATCTTCAGTTACATGTTTGTAGAGCCTAAGTGCCGCTACCGCGAAAAACGAGGTTGGCAAAACAGAAGAGTCGCCACCTTTCATTATTTATCCCTTAGAGCGGGAAAGGAAATGATCGGAAAAACCTGACGCAAAGGTATAAGACAAGGTCATCGCAACCATTGTCTGGATTCGGGAGTCGGTTACGCAAGGGGAAGGTATTAGCACCCCTCACGTCCATCGTACTCGATAGGATCCACGCTTGTTGTGTTTATCTGACGGGTGTGTTTAAACTATCTACGCTAAAAGCTAAACGGAAAAAAACTGACTCGATAGAGCATCGCGCTCTATGCCTACGTATTCCCTCGTGCAATGGGAAAGTCAAAGTCAACGTAGTTCGAGAAACTACGGGGAAATTTAGCTCGCCGAGATATCGCATCTCGTGTCTACGTACTTTCACACGGCGTGAAAGATCAGAGCTAACGTAGTTCGGGCTAACTACGGCTAGACAGGGTGTTCTCGATCACACGGGGTGAGAGAAAGGATTGACGATACTAGCGTACGTATTCTAGCAGTTAGGTGTATGCTGCTCGCTTGACGGAGACTTAGGCGTTACCTGTTTGCGGTAGAATGGACGTAGTATGTCGGGTTTAAAGGTACGGGGACCTACGGGACTTAGAACTACGGTCTGGCCTCGAATGCGCTAGGGCAAGAGAAAGGAACATCATTCGTTAGCGGGAAAGTCTCGATCGCACGACAGCGAGAGAACAGAGAAGTTAGTTGTTAGTGTGCTGGCTAGGATATCGCATCCTATGCCTACATATTCTCGTCTGGTACGAGAAATCAGAGCAGCTGTAGTTCAACCAACTACAGCAAATGGATAAAAAGAGAAGGGAGCTCGCTAGGATCATCGCAATCCTATGCCTACGTACTCTCGTCTGGTACGACAGATCAGAGCAAACGTAGTTCGGCGGGAAAACGAGTCTCGATTGCACAGGGACAAGAGAAGGGGTCTCAATCGCCTGAATGCGAGAGAAAAGGGGTTTCGATCGCGCGGGGGCGAGAACAAAGAGGAAGCAGGCTTACGCCTAAACGGGAAGGAACTCGGGATACACACGCAAGAACCTAATACGTAGGAGCAAGTGCGTCGTATATCACCCAAGGGACATATACTAAACACCCTAAACGATCGAGGGGAGACCGCTTGATTGTCATTTCCCACGTATCTAACGCTACGGCTTACAACACTCGACAGTTGCACGAAGACTTGAAGATGAAAGATGTTATCGAACGAAGCGGCTCCGTTGGCTCTTAACATGCGCGCAAGCTCCATTCCAATCTTCTCCTCTCTGGATCCTTGATGAGGACGCTCGAATCAGGAACAATGTAACGGTTAGACCGTCATGGTTCGACTTATACGAGAAATCGAACTCTAAGAGGTAGCGTATTGATATCCGTGTCAAAGACAAGATAGAGAAATGGTATCGAAAATCATTCTCCAATTGAATCATGTCACACGGCCAACCACAAATAAAAGCAGAGATAAAATCGGATAGCAGGAGAGGGAACGAGGAGAGAAATCCAACGACAAAATGGAAATAATAGTCTACTCCTAAACATTAGCAATAAATCTCTAGTAGAATGAAACTCTAAAGAAATTACAAGTAAATTGCATACGGAAAATAAAATGGGAATTCTACCCTATGCACGATATTCTAGAATTTCTACAAGGAAAAATAGAAGTGAAAATTCCATACACAATAATATTCTAAGAAATACTATCTAAAGAAAATAGGAAATTCTATGTAAGTGGCATAATAGAAAATAACCTAAAAATTCTATAATATTCTATAAAGAAAATAGAAAAAAAGAATATAAATTCTATACTATGAAATCTATATTAAAATATGCTAATAATATTCTACACTATAATTCCTAAGAAGAAAAATAGCAAAATAAAACTAACTATTACAATCAAATGTCCAACACAAGAGAAATTAAAAATTATAAGGGGAGGGGGTACAACCTGAAAACTGGGGTGAAGCAGCAAAAAACAAAACTGGGCCCAACCCACAATACATCCAGAAAAAAATAAAAAACAGGGGGTGCGCTATGGGACTCTGGGGTGTGCATCCAGGCCTGCCAGAATTGGGCTTGGCCCAACAACAGCAAAAACCAGCCAGCCAAAAAAGAAGAGAAACAGTGCGCCTAGTGAATATGGGGGTGCAATGCAGCAACTCGTTGGGCCCAGCCCAACAAAACAATTCCAACAAGGGGGTCTGCGAAATGGAATGGAGGTACGTGAGCAAAAAAAGATTGGGCCTGATTCAGCCCACCAACCCAGGGTTTAGCGAAACCTTTCCTCTCCTTCCTCCCAAACTCCATTCTGAAACCTTAATCTTCTCCTCTCTAACCTCGCCGTCGTTCTCACCGTCTCCCCCTCTCAATCTCCAACTTCCTCCGTCTCAACCTCAAACCTCTCCCAAACCTCTCATCCGTTCATCCTGCTTCGCTAATCTTCTTCTTTACCTCCATCAAATCTCAAATCAAATCCTAACATCCAACTCTCCGACCTCAGCCACAAAGAGATAACGAAATGGAATTTGCTAAGGGAAATCAAACCGCGACGATTGGTGTCGAAACGTGTAGTCTGGTGAGGATTTCCAAAAAAACTGAAGGACGTGTTGCTGCGAGTGAAGAGGCTTCTCTGATGGAGGTTCTTGAAGATGTTCTGGAGGTATGATTCGTGATGAGATCTTGAAGTTTCCGGACACATGATGGTAGACGAATCTGCGTAAGGATCTTGAGTTCGTGTATGTTCCTGGAACGATGAAGGCTCATTGATGTTTGATCTGGACTTAGATCTGAAGTTGTGGTTACAGTGAATCAAGAATCGAGATGAAGTTGTTCGAGACTGTTGTTGCTGTGCTCATTCATGAAGATGTATGAACGGATCCGACGAAAACGTTTGGTGGTTTCTTGAAGGTTGATTGAGTTCGTTAAGATCTCAATGAAGATCTAGAAGTTTTTGAATGCTCTTGAAGGTTCAATGAAGGTGATGAAACTTCTTGAAGGATCTTGGAAGAATGGATGAACACGGATGTAGATTCTTAAAAAAACGAGTTGAAGATCTTGATGAATCTGGAGAAGTTCTTGGATGATGAACACGAAGATCATAAACAAGATCTGAGGAAGATCTGAGAAAAAAACTGATCGAAAGTGATGAAGATCTTAGTGGAGTTAAACGATGATTCTGGGCAAGTGTTCTTGGATGATGAACATTGATGGAGAGTGATGATGATTCCGTCGAGTTGTTCGGTTCCGGTGACGGTTACAGTTTGCTTCCGGTGATGGTTATGGTTATTTTGGCAGTTACCGGCGAGATTCTAGCGCATGAGCCACCGTGTGATTTTGCCGGTGAAATTCTGGCGAGTTTGCATGCACTCCGGTGGTGAGGACGGTGGGGACGCGTGGCAGCACGCATGGGAGTGAGAGGGTGAAATGTGGCATGCGAGGAAGTGGAAGAGGGACGCATGGCCTGCTGCATGCAGGGTGTGGACGGTGATGTGTCGTGTGCAGAGTGAGGTGGATGCATGCAGGAGAATGAGGTGGAAGCCCCAGAGAGAGAAACGTGGTTGGCCTCTTATACTGCCAAGTGGCAGAAGATGGACTTGTGGGCCTCAAAATTGGACACTTGGCCCATAGAATCAGACTCAATTAATAGAATTCAATTAAACTCTAATTAAAAAAATGATGTAATTACTTCTGCTAATTAAATGCAACTAAGATGACTAATGATGATTAAAAACTAAATTAATGGAAAATGAAAATTAAGACTAGTCTGAACCTAATTAAAGCTAATCAATCCAATTAAAATGAATTAAAACCCTAATTAACATCTAATAATATTCTAAAGTAATTAACATCAAATTAAATCTAAAAAGAGAATTACCCCTATTAATATCTAAAAGAATTAATATCTATAAATCTCTAAACAAATCAATTAAATCTAAAAAAGGAGCAATTAAATCTAGAAAAATTATCTATTAATTTCTAAAAAAACCCTATTAATATCTAAAAGAGAATTAAATCTACTAATGAATTAAATCTATTAAAAATAGAAAAAAAATCTATTAAACCTATTTAAAATTCTAGAAAAAGAGTTATCCTATTAAAAACTATTTAAAATTCTAGAAAATTAAGGGAAAAATCTAAAAATGCAATAAAGCCAATTAAATCGACTAAAAAACAGATGCGAGGCTATAGCGAAATAAACGGTAAAAATCGGACACCGAAATGTTCTCAAAAATAACAGCGAGAGCTGAAAACACCAGGACGGGCACAAATTCTCAGAATGAATCCTTGTATTCGAACTGGCCTGAAATGCCTGAAACGCCAGGGGAGGGCTGTAATCCCGATAAAATCAATCTGACTGAAAAAATGCAATGTACGCGGTATGCAAATGCAAAATACAATGAGTTAAAACATAAGCCAAATACAAGAATTGGTTGGTCAAATTTTGGGGTGCAACACTAAGCTGAAGACTTTGAGGGGTTTAGCCTCTTGTTTGGTGGAAGATAACAACGATGTTTTTAGAGATGATTATGGGAATCTATTGGTCATTCTCAACACTGAAGTCAACATTCCTGTTATTCATACACTTGTACAGTTTTAAGACCTGCCACTGAGGTGTTTCACATTTTAGAATTATCAGTTAGCACCTACACTTGAGGAATACTCTCATATCTTGGAGGTTGAGATCAAGAGTCAAGTTCCTTTCGTTTACACCAGCAGTTATCCAAAGTTTCCTCTTATTCCTGAAGCTCTTGGCCTTAGTAAGAAGGATGTGGAAGACAATCTCAAGACCAAAGTAAAGGGTATTCGAGGGTTTTCTTCGAAGTTTCTAGTAGACAATGCCGTTTCTTTTGCCGAAGCCGGAAATTGGAAGGCTTTCAACACCGTGTTTGCTTTACTGATATATGGGATTGTTTTGTTTCTGAACATCGAGGATTTCGTTGATTAGGATACCATCAGTATCTTCTTGTTCAGGAATTCAGTTCCTACACTTCTTACTGATTCCTATTATTCTATTCATTCCCGGAATGAGAAGAAGAAAGAAACTATTGTCTGTTGTGCTCCTATGTTCTATCAATGGTTCTTGTCTCATCTTCTGTATAAGGGTCCTTTTGTGGAGAATAGTGAGAATCTCAAATGGCCTCAGAGGATCATGTCTCTGACTGCTGATGACATCTCTTGGTATTCTTAAGCTTACGATGGTACTGTTGCACCCCAAAATTTGCCCTCACAATACAAGACTTTGTGTTCCAAGAAGGTTCACAAGATTCACAAAATTCACAATTGGTCAGAAGAGTTGACAATTCCCTCAGACAATGCACCTCCTAAGCAGTGCATCCAAAACTAGGGTTTTGACTTTAATCAGGCTAAATGGACTTCCAAGACTTCAAGTGAGCTTCATAACATCTTATATGTGTATAAGAACCCCCATGTCAAGTTTCAAGACCTTTCTCAAAAGTTTGCTCAGTCAGATGATCAGATAAGTCAAAAGCAGTTAATGCAGTTAAAAAGTCAAACTGAGGTCAACTGTGGTCAAACCAAAGTCAAACTTCATGATTTTTTTTTGCCAAAATCAAAGAGAGGTTGGATTTGGTTCCAGGGGTATTTTGGTCATTTTACGCAAATTCAGCTAATTCCTTGAAAACGGGTTGTTATTAAGTTCTGAGGCGTTTATTTACGTGGGTTTGATATCAATTTGGTTTGGAAAGTCTGATCTGTGGAACAGGGTTTAACAAGAGATCATTCTTCTATCTTCCAGTTTATCTTTAGAGGGACAACAGTGAAAACTTCTACTGATTATTGGAGCTTATTCATGTCAAAAGTATTAAGATTGGATCGGATTAATTCAAGGTATTCGACTGATGAATCGTATGTTGAGATGTTTTGAGAATTAAATCATGGAGAAGAAATGGAAGATGATTTTAATAAATATGTGAAGTTCATTCATAATATTTTATTATTATTACAATTTGTAAAGAGAATTTGGATAGAAAGTTGAATTTTATTCATAATATTTCATCACGATTTACAAAAGGGAAATAATTTGGATAAAAAATGTATTATTGAATTATTTCATAATGCTTTTTTTATTACAAGTTACAAAAGAGGTGTATATCCTAAAAAGTCCTAAGCCCTAAAACTTCTAAGTATCCTTCTTGATGTCCTTTGAGCTTCTCCGCAAAGTCTCCGATACACCTGCACATAAGAGAAACAAACAACCTTGTTAGTAGCATGACAATCCAACACAGCGGAAATTTGTGTGAGGTTCATTACCATTTGGTCGGTACTGTCATTAAGATAAGATATCAGTACATGTGAAAGCTCAGAGGAAAACCGTTCATATCGGCACCCCCACACACCAAATAAGGTTCAAAGATTGAACACACGCGGTACCTCGCCATTCACATCCGGTTCTGCAGCAAAGAAGAAAAGTCATTCAACCAGCATCATTAAAAGAAACAAGCATGAGCAGGGACAATTGTTACCCACAGATGTTGCTCAAAACATCCCGCGTTTTCGCACCTGCATAAGGAAGAACATAGTGACATGTTTAAGGACTAGACTTTAACAACTTCCTGCTCAGTAATAGGGGAGATCAACATCTTCCTTTGATCACAATTCAGCTGGGGCCCCTCTCTCATAGCTACAATATCAATGCCCTTTAAGTTCTCATTAGCCCTGCCCATAAGATTTCCATACAGAATCAAAACCTCATTTGCTATATCCTACTAAATATTTATGATGGTTCCATCAAACTTGTACAGGGAAGTTATAGCAGTATTCACATGGGTAACTTTAAGTTGAGCATAAAAGAATTTGTTGTTACCATCCTCTAATCTTAACCAATTAATCTTTGGTCTTTGTTTTAAGGTTTGTTCCTCAATCTCACTCCATTTGCAAACTTCCTCAGTTCTGGTTTTAACCTCATTGATAAGCACAGTATTTAGTCTATCCTGAACAAGTCTTTCCCGAGCCTGTATCAAGTCTGATCTAGCTTTCTACAAAGTATTAGTCACTCCTACAATAGGTTTACTCAAAGCTCTTATGATAGGCTGCATTCTCATTAGCTTCTTCCAAAGAATTTGCATTGGATTGCCAGCAATAGGGAGGTTCCAATTCCTGTAAACAGTGTGGTATTCATCAATCTCTGTAGCACTAATCAGGAATTTAAAGGCATACTTTCTAGTTTTGGTCTGATCATGACAATCCAAATGAAGCAATGCATGATCAGAAATCCCAAGCACCAGAGTATTAAGATTGGCATGTATATAAGCTTGGAACCATTCTGCATTGACTAATAAGTGGTCAATTCTAAAGTATATGATACCCTCAGCACGCTTATTTGACCAAGTAAAATAGTCACCTGTATTCTCCATAGCACTTAACTTAACATTGTCCATCATATTGATCAAGTCCTCATACTCCTTCTCTTGAGCCATGTTTCCTCCTAACCTATCCATAGCACATAAAACATTGTTAAAATCTCCAATTAAACACCAAGGTCGCCTCACCCTGAAAACAAGAATAACATAATTACTATCAACAGTGCATCTCAGCGTGAAAATCAGATGGAAAGGGCATCCTATTCTGAAACCCCAGGATCTAGACAAACCTCAAATTCCTCACGAGCATCTTCAACCGATTCTCATTCCACTAAAAAGCCATTCATCATCCTCAGGTATCTTCTGTGATTCCCGATATTGGCCAACCACTCCCAAATTCAGTACATGGTTTACATTCAAAATCGTTGCTATCTACACCTGCCAACAATAATCCAAGGATCAGAAGCCCATCAGAGAATATCCATTTGAGAAAGAGATTTGATTCAGACAGCTAGCAAATCCAGAACATTGAATCATGATATTAAACGTAATTGATACAAATATCACAAGTTGGAATTTTCATTAACACACATCATTACAATCTCACGAAAAAAGAAAGTTTTCAAATCTGATATACCCCAAAATGGAAAAGCCCAATCAACATTCAAAGACAGTAATCAAATTTCAATCAGAACATCTCAGATTGAAGCCTATAAAAGGAGGCCCGAGAGATGAAGAGGGGACGATACACAAACATTCACAGACACCCATTCAAAAAACCCTAAGAGGCGAAAGTAGAGAGAACAAGAAGCTTATCTCTTCTTCTGCCGTCACCGCGCTTATGTCCTCCACTAGCGCCGTAAGCCGCCATTATCACCACTACAGATGTCGACCGCGAATCCTTCACCATTTCCGCCCTCAAAACCCACAGAATCCATTTTAACCGTTAATTGATCTTTTGCCAACATTGTTTCACTGTTTTCTTGTTGATGTAGGGATATTGAAGAGGAAGAAAGAGAGTGGGTCGAAAGAAGAAAGGAGAAACGACGCTGGAGAAAGGGCTCTAGGGTTTTCGAAAATTCTTTTTCCCCCTTTCGATTTGATTACCCGGGCCAGTTTGGGGTCCGGTGGGTTCATCACCCCCGGCCCAACCGGTTTGTTTATTTATTTTATTTTTATTTTTTCAGTTTTTATTTGCTGTAAGTGTAATTATTAATAATAATATTAAGCTAACTATACTAACATAACACTAACTAAATCCTTTTAAAAAAAAAAAAATGAAAATATCTAATATTGAAAAAATTGAGAAAAGGCAATTTCTAACCAAACATAACAAAATATTTATTTTTTATTTAACATTAATCTAGTTTCATGATAAAAATAAAAAAAATAATAATAATGTAATTTAATTAGTTTTTATTTTTATTCAGTAACAAATTTATTTTTTTTAGGTTAAGTTAATTTATTTTCTTTCTCTTGATTTAAAAATTCATAAAATATTTATCTAAGAAATTCAAAAAAAGTTTATGTTCTTAGAACTTTAATCTTTTTGCTAATTTATAGCTAATCCATCTTTCAAGAAAAAATATATATCACTTTTAATAAAACATTAATTTCTATTTTCTTCTCACAAAAGTCACATTCAATTTCAAATCCTCAAAACTACAAACTACAAACCCTAATTTTCACAAATGCCTCGCCGCAGGCAAAATTACAATTTTACCCTTAGCATTAGGTCAAAGAGCCGCCGCGCTCATTTTAGGGTTTCCCGCCGTGGAATCCCTAATTTAACCCTAATTACAACTTAACATTTCAACGTAGAGATTTGGAGTTTCTACACTCCACGTAAGCGTGTCCTTAAGATGCGTTTATTCCCCTTGAGACCTTGACCACAGTCAAGAAGTTTCTAACCTCCCTATTGAGGGGAACTACGATTACTCTGATTCCACTCCCGTAAGGATACGTAGGCACAAGATGCGATGTCTTGCCGAGTAAACTTAGAATTAACCCCCTTTATTATTTATTATTGCTTATTTATATTTTATTTAATTATTTTGCTTATTATTTTGTAATTGTTTCTTGGATGTAAAGTTGTTTAATTATTTAATTATTATTATGGGTAGTAATTAGGGAGTGTAACAACATGTATGTAATATCAAAATACATTTAGATCACTTTTAAATAAAGATAATTAAAATAAACACGTCACACACGCAAGTCGATTTTAATCGCCGTCTCACTTCCTAAGGATATCCCTCAAGTTGTCTACGAATAATGGTTAAGTGGGGTGTATAAAGCAAGTCCCTCAAATAGAAAAATCATCAAAGTCCCTTATGGTTGCCTTTACGAATCGAGTCCCTTTCGAAAAATGATGATAGTCCCTCCAGTTTGCTTATTACACCTCACAATGGCCTTCAAAAATCTAATTGTCCCTCACATGTCCCTTAACATCCAAAGTAAGGACTACCTACTCCATTATAGTAGGGATAGTCTTACTAAGGAAAGGATAAAGAATAAGAAAGACCTTAAAACATTAGGGTAGGCTACTCCTAGATACTTGCTCACTTCAAAACTTTTTCACACTTAAACAAATTTTCAACAAGTTTTCAAACAAGTTCTTAACACATCCTTACATGGATTATTTATTAACTATTCTGAAAATTTTCTATTCACACACTACACTTTCAAAACAATTCAAAAGTGAGCTTAAGTACCTAAGAGCCCATGGATAACCATGGATGAAAAGGGTGCTAACACCTTCCCTTTTCATAACCTACCCCCCGGACCCAAAATATTCTCTAAGGTCTTTCCTGTTCTTTTATAACCTTTCCTTATGGATAAAATAAAAGTCGGTGGCGACTCTTGCTATCCGCAACATTGTTTAAAGTCAGTTCTCCCACCGTGTTACAGGTACCAAGATCATTCTTTGTTGTGGTAAATTCCCCAATGTACCTCTCTTGGGTACAAAGGGTGGAATTAACTACAATATGAGGCTTGGCTTTCATCATTTGGGATATCCGATGCTTGACAAACCAGATTTTGAGGTAGTGGAAAAGTTCATCTTTCATGAAGGGGTTGATGACATGGGTTTTCTGAAGAGATTCAGTGCTGCATGGGTACACATTCACCGCAAGGGTAGAGATGAGTTGGGTAAGAAGAATTGTATTACGAAAGAAGCCTACACACGATGGGTTAAGGAACGAGTTCAAAATATTTTGCTACCATTTCCTTTCGAGTCTTCTATACATGTCAAGCTTCCTGAACTTGCCATTGTTCATCCTTCATAAGTCGATCAACTCAAGCAGGTTATTGAGATGTTGAAGAAGGAGAATGTTGATCTTCGTCTCAACCTTAATAGAGTCACATCCGAGAAGGAGAGTTTACAGATGGATCTTCGCCAAAAGAGGGAGCTCATGTGCAAAGAGGTAGAGTCTGAGCAGAACAAGCGCCAAAAGGTGGGTGATGCTTAGAAGAGAACTTACGACGGACTTTCCTCGAAGAAGAGACAACTTACTGATACTCAGTATCAAGCCCATAAGGATGAGTTGAGCTACCAAAAACAACTTGCAGATCTTCGAGCAAAGTTATCAGAGTACAAGACAAAGCTGCAGAGTGAGCAGGATCATGCTGACCAGTTGATGAAAGATCTTTCTCAGCGTTAAGCCGAGCTTGACAAAGTCTTCGGTGATATTCAGAAGCTGCAAGATCATGTACATCAGAGCCGAGAGGAGATTAGTCAGTCTCACTTGGAGATTACTCATTGGGAGCGTCAGAGCCGTCATCTGCAAGTCCTGTTGGATTAGAAACAGGCATTTCTACAGGATCTTCTTCAAGGACCTAATCATTCTTTATTGCACAACCTCATGAAGGATGAAAAGTATTGGAGTGAGAGGCACGGTCGTCTAGCCAGATTTTCCGAGCATGCATTGGAGGACTTACCAGGGTTGTTGAGGTATGCATATGCTGATGTGCTACCGCACAAGACTCCTTGGGTTGTATTTCACTTCTTGTCTATTTGTAGGGTCGTATTTGATAGGATTCATGCTGACCTTGTTGTAGCCTACAATGAAGATATTTGAGTTGTATTGGAGCTTGTACCTTTTTATCCCATTGATTGAATGAAGATTTCTCTTGTCAATTTATCTTTATGCCTTTACTTATATGCTTTATGATTATTGCTAACAAAGATAAAGCTCATGAATTTTTGAAATTTAAAAAATTTATTTTTGCATACATCAATTTCAATCATACTCATATACACATCCTTCATCCAGAACCCACATGCTTACATTGTTCGTCTCCGCTTTGTAGCAAGATAACGAATCGACATTGCTATTTCACTCGTGTAAACAAGTCCAAGATCATGGCTGATATTGGACAAGAGAACGCCGCCTACAAGGAGACTTTGGCTCAGTTTCAAGGTCGGATGGATCGGGTCCAGACTAACATGGATGTTATTATGGAGTTTCTTCGTGCTCAGAAGGACGCCGCTATTGCTACTTCAGTTGTCACAACTATTACTCATGCTACTGTCGTCACTTCCGTGGTGATTCCTACTCCTGTCATTACTTTTTCTCCTGCTGTTGTCAAAGCACCAGTTGAGACTGTTGTTCAGCCTTCGTGTCAATCTACCTTTTGCTCAACCTGTTTTGAATAGAATTCCTACTGCTTTCTCGTGGGGAATGCCTCCGAATTTCACTCCTCAAGTTGCTAGTGGTAGTGCCTTTGTTCCGTATCAACCTTTTGTTACGCCCATGCACAATGGTAATTCTGCTGCTTATCCTTGAGGTATGCCTTCTCTGATTCCACCTCCTATGGTGAATCATGATGATTACGAGAATCCTCAGATGCAGATTCTCCAGAATCCTGTATCCGCTGATGTTGAGATTCCTGATGAAGATGAGCATATGTATAGGGGTCCTCTTATTCATGTTCTAGTTTTGTCTCAGCCTGCCCAAACTATGGTTCGTAATGTTCATACTGGAATGCCCTACCCTGGGGCATCTTCTGTTGTTGCAGTAATTCCTATCGGTTATCCGTATGGTTTTCAGATGGGTCAAAATGCTGGTCTGATGTTTAATTCTGGGTTGGTATATGTTGCACCCCAAAATTTGCCCAACCTTTTCCTTGTTTTTGCATTAGCATAACATCATCATAACATTATCATAGCATTGCATTAGCAGTTATGCAGGGGATCAAGTGTGATATACATCAAGAGAGGCCTATCTAGAGGTTTTATTCGAGCTTGATGAATCACTAAAGTCACCAGGAAGTGGTTCATGCCCTTGAGAAGTTCAGATGCTTGTGTGGGGTTCATCCCCTGACTTAGAGGCCAACTGAAGATTATCAATGAGTTGGAAAACTATGATTACAGGTCAAGTTCAATACTTTGCATAACTCAAATGGACTTTTTTCCAACGTGAAAGTTGCTCCAAATGGCGTCATTGGGTCAACTAAACCTCAAGGTTTTAATGGGTTAACTCATGGTTGAAGGTTGATGAAAGTCACTTTGGTGAAAACATGTGAAATGGCGTAGTTGGGTATTTTGTCAAAATTTAATCAAACAAGTCCATATTTGTACTCATTTTGAATGGCAACCATGTTTTAAGAACATTGACACTTTTACATTTTTCATTTGAGGATTTTATCATGTCCTATTTCTAGATTTCTTACAATTCAAGTAACATAATGGATCTTGGACTTGGGCTTAGAAACAAGGAACTATTGTGGGCCTTAAACCTTCCTTATGATGCAAGGAATATAAAAACTAAAAATCAAGGCAATTGAGCCTCTTCCACCATTTTTCCATTTTCCCCACATTTTTCTACACTTGAAAACTCAAAATTTCAATTCCATTTTCTCCCATTTTTTGTTCATTCCACCATTGCAAATCACTTCCACATAATTCTTACAATTGATTCATCCATTTCTTGTCCATAATTGATGCATGAACCAAGCTACACAACTCCATTAAAGTGAGCTCCAAGTGGAAAATTGATTTTTTGTTTTCCATCAATTCACTCCTTTCTTTCCATCCAAACAGCTTCCTCATCAATTATAGAGTGTGTCCACATCATTTTCTCAAAGAATTGGTGATTGAGTGAAGCTCCATAAACCATTTTTCGGAGGTATAAAGAATTCGACATAACTCATTATTTATGAGTCTTTCTTGCATTATTTTTGTTGCATTCCATTGCCATAAAGGTCTACATGGATTCAGGGGAGGGTACTTACCTTTAAACCTCATGCAAGCCTTTAAACCTAGGGCAATTGTGTGACTTGTTTGTGTGTGCCACATGTTTGTGATTGAACATAACATCATGACATCATCATGCATCATAAGCATATCATTTTCCCTAACCATTTCAAGGACCAAAGGATTTATCTTTGTTCTTTGTTGCAGGTCATGGCTCCTGCTCGTAGAAACACCATCAGGATCAACTTTGTAGGGATACCTGCTAAGCTCAAGGAGTTGGTTTCCCTAGTGCCTGATCATTCCCAGTTCAACAAGAGACATGGTCACTTATTGGATCTAGTTACTTCAGGGTTCAGTGAAGACATGATGAGTGTGCTGTTTCAGTTCTTTGACCCTAAGCACCATTGCTTTACATTTCCTGATTATCAGCTGGTTCCAACCATGGAGGAGTTCTCTAAACTTCTGGGTATACCTGTTCTTGATCAGAAGCCATTCACAGGCTTAGAGAAGGAGCTTAAACCAGAAGTTATTGCTGCAGCTCTACATCTGAAGAAGTCTGACATTGTTCTAGAGACGAGAAGTGGAGTTAAAGGTATTTTTGCCAAGGTATTAGTGGATAAAGCTCAAATGTTCTTGAAGGCTATGAGCTACGATGCTTTTGAGGAGATCTTAGCCTTATTGATTTATGGCTTAGTGTTGTTCCCCAATCCTGATCAGTTCATAGACGTTCATGCCATCAACATATTCCTGAGTCACAATCCAGTGCCTACCTTACTTGGAGACATCCTACATTCTCTTCACACCCGTACTACAAGGGCAAGAGGAACTTTGATGTGCTGCATACCTTTACTTTCTAGGTGGTTTATTTCTCACCTTCCTCGCTCAATAATGAAGAATGAGCAAGGGTTCAGATGGTCCAAGAGGATCATGTCACTTTCTCACTCAGACATCCGTTGGTGCTCCAGATCTATGGAGAATGTCCCCATCATTGACCGTTGTGGGGAGTTTCCTAATGTGCCACTTCTAGGCATAAGAGGAGGCATCACCTACAACCCATCTCTAGCTTTACGACAGTTTGGTTACGCCCGGAGCGATGGTCCACATGACATGTTGATTCAGGGCATTGTGTTTGACTACGACAACGATCTTCAGGGTTACCGTCAGAGATTCATACGAGCTTGGGGAAAGGTAAACAGGATTGACAGCAAGACACTGGAGCCTAAGTACACCATTCCTATGGAGGCTTATCTCAGATGGGTACGATTTCGTGCTCAGACACTCATGATGCCATATCCTGCCATCCTACCAGTTACCATGGAACCTGTTGCTGAAGGAGGCACAGCTTATACCATCCTTCACCCAGACATGCCTACTGATATGGAAGACTTGCAGAGATCATGGATCCAACTGAAAGAGCAAAGGGGTACTTTCGAGGCTCATTACAAAGCAAGCCAAGCAAGGATCCTAGAGCTAACAAAGCTACTTCATGAGGAACGAAACCTCAACTCATACCTCAACACAAAGAGGAAGCGTCCATGGGAGACTTAAAACCCCATCTTTTGTACTTATTTCGTTTTCATTTTTTTTGTAAGCCTAAAAGGCAAAACAAGTTATTACTAATAAAAAGTTACTTTCTTGTTTGTTTAAGCAAATTTAAATCCTGCGGTCCTTGAAAACATTGCATATGCATTCCCATATCATTGCATCACAGGTTTATAATTGTGCACAGGTTTCTCATCTCCTCGCTGTTTATTTCAGCAATGGCTCTTGAACAATCAGTTAAGGATCTCCAGGCACAAAATGCACAGTTCCAAGAGCTGATCCTGAACCTATCCAAGGGACAGGATGAATTGAAGACACTGCTGGCCAAGAAGACTAAGAAGGCTAGAAGGTCTGCTGGGTTGCTCAACATGGGAAGAAGGTTCAAAGGTCCTGCCAAGACCAAGGAACAGTTTGAAGACTATGAATCTGAAGAATCTGAGCAGGAGAGAGGCAGTCTCCACAACACTATGGGGGACTCTGATTCTGAGGCTAACTACTACCATGAGCCTAACGAAGACAAATTCAAGATGCTGGTGGATAGAATGGATGCTATGGAATTACAGAAATCATCTGGGCTGGATTTTGAGGATTTGAGCTTGATATCTGGGGTGGTCATACCCATTGGGTTCAAAGTTCCTACATTTGTTGTCTATGATGGGGTCTCTTGTCCCAAATTGCATCTGAGGTCTTATGTCAGAAGAATGCAACCTCACACTGCTGATAAAAAGTTGTGGATCCATTTCTTTCAAGAGAGTTTATCTGGAGCTCAGTTAGAGTGGTATTATCAGTTGGAGAGTGTCAACATCAGAGATTGGAATGACCTTGCTGAAGCTTTCTACAAGCAGTATCAATACAATGCTGACTTAGCCCCCACTCGCATGCAGCTTCAAAGCATGTCTATGGGTGCCAAAGAAAGCTTTAAGGAGTATGCTCAGAAGTGGAGAGACTTAGCTGGAAGAGTTCAACCCCCTTTGACTGATAGGGAGTTGGTTGATATGTTCATGTGTACGCTGAATGGTCCGTTTTACAGTCATCTCATTGGAAGCTCATCATCTGGCTTCACTGAGTTGATCATGACAGGAGAGCGAGTAGAGAATGGTATCAAGAGTGGTAAGATCCAAGTGGGCACTTCTTCATCAGGTGCTGCAAAGAAGCCTCCCACTGGGAAGAAAGAATCTAATGCTGTGTATGGTCAGCCTGATCGTAACAGAAGGCATCAGTCTGTTAGTGCAGTTCATATTTCAAATCCAACTCCTGCAACAACAGAGCAGCCTCAAGGCAACCAACAAAGGGCTAGAAGACAGTTCACGAAGATCAACATGTCAATGGCTCAGGCATTGCAACACTTGTTGAAGGCTGAACTTATTACCCTGAGGGAGGCTCCTCAGAATCCCAATGTTACCTCTCCCAAGTACAATCCCAATGCACGATGTGCATATCATTCAAACTGTCCAGGACATGATACTAATAACTGCTGGGTCTTGAAGAACAAAATTCAGGATATGATTGATGCTGGAGAAATTGAGTTTGATCCACCAGGTACTCCAAATGTGATTACAGCTCCAATGCCAAATCACGAGAAGACTGTCAACGCCATTGATGAAGATATTGATGAAGATCTGCATGTCTATTCAGTTATGGAGTTGAGCACACCATTGTCTGTTATCAAAAAGAGGTTAGTACAAGCTGGGATCTTTCCAGGTTGTCATGAAGATTGTCTATATTGTACCTATAAGCCGGATAGTTGCTTCATTTTGAGAGATGGGATTCAACGTCTCATGGATAAATATACTATAGTGTTTGAAAGAAGACCAGCATCTGTAGAAAGTATGGTGGATCATCTGACTCAGGGTAAGAAGATTGAAGAGGTTGACATGGTTGACAAAGTACCACTAAGAATCACTTCAAAGGGTCCCATTAAAATCACTCATCAGGGCCCAATCAAGATTACTGCTGAAGGTCCTGTGAAAGTTGTTGCTGAAGCCAGAGTAGCTCCTCTGATCATTACCACTCCTGGTCCTATTCCTTATACATCTGACAAAGCTGTGCCTTGGCACTATGGGTCTGATGTTTACATCCATGGTGTCAAGCAGGAGCCTTTACCTGATATGCCTGTTGACATTGATAATATTGCTGGATCTAGCAAGATCACTCGTAGTGGAAGAGTCTTCTCTCCTCCAGTTGCTTCTAAGAGTGCAGTTACTCCTGCTGTTACTTCCACCACTGATGCTCGGGGAAAGGGTCCTGTTATTGAGCCTGTATCTACTGATGTGCCAGCTGCTGATGACCTCTATAAGCAGATGGAAGAAGTATTGAAAATCATTCGCAAGAGTGATTATGATATTGTTGATCAGCTGGGGCATACTCCCTCAAAGATTTCTATGCTCTCCCTGTTATTACGTTCTGAGGCTCATGCCAAGTCATTGATCAAGTTTCTAAAGATGGCTCATGTACCCAGTGCAATTTCTGTGGACCAGTTTGAGAATTGTGTTGCTCACCTGACCTATGACAACGGGTTAGGATTTTCTGATGCTGACTTGACCCCTGCCAAGAGGGATCATAACAGGGCCTTGCATATTTCAATTGAATGCAGGGGCACTACACTGTCTCATGTGCTGATAGACAATGGTTCCTCTCTGAATGTGTTGCCTAAGGAAGTCCTGAACAAGCTGAGTCCTGAAGATACGGTATTGAAGCCCAGTAATATTGTGGTAAAGGCTTTTGATGGTTCTAGAAGAGTAGTGCATGGGGAAATTGATCTTCCAATCAAGGTTGGCTCTCAGGTGTTTACCGCTACATTCTATGTGATGGATATTCGTCCTTCGTACTCATGTCTGCTTGGTCGTCCCTGGATCCATGGGGCAGGTGCTGTGACCTCCACATTACATCAAAAGTTGAGATATCCGGTGAATGGAAAAGTTGTTACTGTCTTTGGAGAGGAAGAATACTTTGTCAGCCATGTAAACACTTTCAAGTATCTGGAAGTAGAAGGTGAATACATTGAAACTCCATGTCAGTCATTTGAAGTGGTTCCCTGGGCTGTTAAGGATTGTGTGACTCCTCCTGCTGTGAAGAAGGTTCCTGTGGTCATCAGAAACCCTCCAACAATGGCAATGGCCTCCCTCAATGATGCAAAAGCTGTGGTGGAAGAAGGTGGTTGTACTATTTGGGGTCAGCTTCCTGATATTCCATACAAGTCTGACAAGTTTGGTTTGGGTTTCACTGCAGAGTCCCAGAAGGCTGTCCGTCGTGCCCGTGCTGTTCGTATCACCAATCAAGGGGTTATCAATGCTGTGGGAGATCAAGATGAAGACTACAACTTGGAGGCATGGATTTTTCCTACTGTGGGTGCTGGACTCAATAATTGGACAGCTGAAGATGTTATCCCTATCTCCTTTAGTCAGGAGTAAATACTATTACTGTGTTATGTTTTTAAATTTATAATTTCTGGAACAATTAAAACTTTCAAGCCATGTGCCTTACCCGGGGCACAATGGTGTGCTTGTTACGGGTTGTCATTTCATTTGCATACTTCATTCAATAAAATCAATGGACGTTTCGTTTTCGTAAATATTGTGTTCCTTGTCTTTCTTTTTCTTTTATTTTTGCTTTATCAGCTATGTGTTCTTACACACACCCACGTCACTAAAATGCCGATCCTCATCCACTCTGGATCCAGTTGATAACAGTTCTACTATTGCCAATTACAATTTCGAGAATCCGATCTATCAAACTGAAGACGGAAACGAGGACGATTGTGAAATACCTGTAGAGCTTGCTAGGTTGTTACAACAAGAAGAGAAAGCTATACAGCCACATGAAGAGCCAGTCGAAGTTGTGAATCTGGGAACTGAAGAAAACAGAAAAGAGGTCAAAATAGGGGCTGATTTAGAGGACAGTGTCAAGAGCAGGTTGATTCAGATACTACGTGACTATGTGGAGATCTTTGCTTGGTCTTATGAAGATATGCCAGGGTTGGATACAGACATTGTGGTTCACCGTTTGCCAGTGAAAGAAGATTGTCGTCCAAAGAAGCAGAAGGTTCGTCGTATGCGTCCTGAAATGTCAGAAAAGATCAAAGCAGAGGTAATGAAACAGTTCAATGCAGGGTTCTTGGTCGTAACTTCTTATCCTCAGTGGGTTGCGAATGTGGTACCAGTTCCTAAGAAAGACGGTAAGGTACGTATGTGTGTAGACTACAGAGATCTGAACAAGGCTAGCCCTAAAGATGACTTTCCACTTCCTCATATTGATATCCTGGTAGACAACACTGCTCAGCATAAGGTATTCTCTTTTATGGATGGTTTCTCTGGTTACAATCAAATCAAGATGGCACCTGAAGATATGGAGAAGACAACATTTGTGACACAGTGGGGCACCTTTTGCTATAAGGTAATGCCATTTGGTTTGAAGAATGCAGGGGCAACATATCAGCGTGCTATGGTGGCTTTGTTTCATGATATGATTCATCATGAGATAGAGGTATATGTGGATGATATGATAGCCAGGTCTCAGAATGAAGAACAACATCTTGATCATCTGCACAAGTTGTTTGAGAGGTTGAAGAAATACAGGTTGAGATTAAATCCAAACAAGTGTACTTTTGGAGTTAGATCTGGAAAGCTCCTGGGTTTCATTGTCAGTGGAAAAGGTATTGAAGTGGATCCTGCAAAAGTGAAAGCTATACGAGAGATGCCAGCTCCCCGTACTGAGAAGGAGGTTAGAGGTTTCTTGGGACGATTGAACTACATTGCAAGATTTATTTCCCAATTAACTACCATCTGTGAGCCAATCTTCAAGTTGTTGAAGAAAGATCAGGTGATGGAATGGAATGATGAGTGCCAGACTGCCTTTGATGAAATCAAGAGATATTTGCTAGAACCTCCAATTTTAATGCCACCAGTTGATGGAAGACCCTTGATTATGTATTTAACAGTATTAGACAACTCAATGGGGTGTGTATTGGGGCAACATGACGAGTCTGGTCGAAAAGAGCAGGCAATATACTACCTTAGCAAAAAGTTTACCGACTGTGAAACAAGATACTCACTGCTCGAGAAAACTTGCTGCGCTTTGGCATGGGCTGCTCGCCGACTAAGACAGTATATGTTGACCCATACTACCTTGTTGATTTCGAAGATGGATCCAATCAAGTACATATTTGAGAAACCTGCTCTCTCCGGAAGAATTGCAAGATGGCAAATGATCTTGACGGAATATGATATACAGTATACTACTCAGAAGGCCATTAAGGGGAGTGTTGTTGCTGATCATTTGGCTCATCAAGCAGTAGATGATTACCAGTCAATGAATTTTGAGTTCCCTGATGAAGACATTATGTCTGTTACCAAAGAACCTGGACAATATGACGGACCTGAACAAGGATCCCGATGGACTATGGTTTTTGATGGTGCCTCCAATGCACATGGTAATGGTGTTGGTGTTGTGATTAGTTCCCCTGAAGGTTGTCATACCCCGATTACTGCCAGACTTTGTTTCTATTGTACCAATAACATGGCTGAGTATGAGGCATGTATCATGGGTATGCAAGTTGCTATTGTTAGCAGCAGTTTGTCATGGCCAGATGTACCAGAAACGGATGATCAAAGCTTTTAACAAGAAGGTTAAGCCAAAGGTATATCAGGCTGGTGACTTGGTAATCAAGCGATCATATTACCACAGGGTGATCCTAGGGGCAAGTGGACTCCAACATATGAGGGACCATTTGTAGTCAAGACAGTGTTCTCAGGAGGTGCCATGATACTGACTACAATGGATGGTGAAGACTTCCCACAACCTGTAAACGCAGACATAGTTAAAAAATACTACGCATAAAAAGAGACCCGCTAGGTTGACAGGCCTAGGCAAAAATAAGGGCATCCCGGCAAACCAAAAGGGTTTGGGCAAAAATTAGGGATATATATATAAAAAGATGTACACCCGGCAAGTCGAAAACCTGAAAAGGCGGCTTGGGCAAAAAAGGGTATCCCGGTGGATTGAAAACCTGAAAGGGCAATCCAGGCAAAAGTTAGGGATTAAAGCGTATGACTATGTCTCGTTTGGATCACTCATGAAACTGCAACCAGTTGTACTACTTACTCAAGCTCAAACAGATAAAGCTCAATCCAATCGTTTCCGTCTCAACAGCAAGAAGATGAGATACTTGAGTGGCAATAGTAGAATTGAAACTCAATAGGATTATTTCCCACATAGCTGATTCTTTTTGTAAAGCTTCATGACAAAATTCTCTTACTAGGGTTTATGTCTCCTTGTACAAACCTACCCGTGTATGGGTCACTTTTGATATAAATAAATTCCATCTTTTGAATCCAGATTCACTTTTACCCTATTACATAAGCGAAACGTCCATTGGTTGTGTTTGAATGTATGTATGCCTTTGAATATGATTGATGTTTACCAGAAACGCATGTATGCTTTTAATATGATTGATGTTTACCAGAAATGCATGAAAATGCAGTAATAGTATTTACTAAGGACGAACGAGGGAAGGATTTCAACGAAGCTTCGCCGGTTCATCTTTACAAGACAGTTACAAACCATCAGTAGGACTAATCCATTTTCACAAAGTCTAATCTCCCCTGGAATTTATATCCATCTCTTTTATCCTCATACGGATATACGGGAAATTACTTTCCAATAAGGGCACGATGAACGAAGACGGGATGTTATACTTATCCTACTATCAAACGAAAACGAAGGTTATCTATACCCTACTATCCCCAACAACGGGAGGTTATCTATACCCTACTATCCCCAACAACGGGAGGTTATCTATACCCTACTATCCCCAACAACGGGAGGTTATCTATACCTTGTTATCCCCAACAACGGGAGGTTATCTATACCTTGTTATTCCCAGCAGACGGAGGGTTATATATTCTTCAACAACGAATCGGGATTTATTTTCTTTGGCCAGCAGTTGTTATACAAGGATATCCAGACACTTCCAGCAGTGTCATATCATACATACATCATTTACATCATACCATAACATATATGTCTATAGTACATTACCTAAGTGCATCATGTCATACATGCATACATAAAGCATAAACTAATGTTGTTATACAGAATGCTACCTTGTTTTCAGGTTAATTATCCAACAAACAATCTTATGATCTTTGGGACTGCTTTATTGTAACCTCAGGGTTACTTTATCCTCCTGATGAGCTTCTTATTACTTTGGGACTGCTTTATTGTAACCTCAGGGTTATTTTATCCTCCTGATAGCCTCTCATGACTTCAAGACTGCTTTAGAGCTACTGATTGCTCTATCCTCCTGAAATCATCCTATTACTTCAAGACTGCTTTAGAGCTATTCATTGCTCTATCCTCATGAGGTCATATTACTACTTCAAGACTGCTTTAGAGCTATTCATTGCTCTATCCTCCTGAAGCCATCTAATTATTTCAAGACTGCTTTAGAGTTATCCATTGCTCTATCCTCCTGAAATTACATTATTATTTCAAGACTGCTTTAGAGCTATCCATTGCTCTATCCTCCTGAAATCATTACTTCAAGACTGCTTTAGAGCTATTGATTGCTCTATCCTCCTGAAGACATATCATATTATTATTTCAAGACTGCTTTAGAGCTGTTGATTGCTCTATCCTACTGAAGCCATTCTATTACTTCAAGACTGCTTTAGAGCTATTGATTGCTTTATCCTCCTGAAGCCATTATTACTTCAAGACTGCTTTAGAGCTATTGATGGCTCTATCCTCCTGAGGTCAGATTTATCACTTCAAGACTGCTTTAGGGTTATCATTATTGATTGCTCTATCCTCATGAAGACATGCTGTTACATCAGTATTACTCCAGAATCCTGACAGTTCTCATTATACTACTGAAGAACTTTCCCCTAGTGGCATCTTTAAGCCCACTCAATCATGTTCAACCAACCATCAATATCACTCCATGCACTGGTGAGTGCAAATTTTTGGGCTTTTGTGTTCAATCCCCTTCAACCTTCCAGGTTACGACTGGCAAATATACCAATCTAACCCCTCAGGTTTCAGAAAATTGAACAGGGGCAGCTGTTGCACCCCAAAATTTGCCCTCACAATACAAGACTTTGTGTTCCAAGAAGGTTCACAAGATTCACAAAATTCACAATTGGTCAGAAGAGTTGACAATTCCCTCAGACAATGCACCTCCTAAGCAGTGCATCCAAAACTAGGGTTTTGACTTTAATCAGGCTAAATGGACTTCCAATACTTCAAGTGAGCTTTATAACATCTTATATGTGTATAAGAACCCCCATGTCAAGTTTCAAGACCTTTCTCAAAAGTTTGCTCAGTCAGATGATCAGATAAGTCAAAAGCAGTCAATGCAGTTAAAAAGTCAAACTGAGGTCAACTGTGGTCAAACCAAAGTCAAACTTCATGATTTTTTTGCCAAAATCAAAGAGAGGTTGGATTTGGTTCCAGGGGTATTTTGGTCATTTTACGCAAATTCAGCTAATTCCTTGAAAACGGGTTGTTATTAAGTTCTGAGGCGTTTATTTACGTGGGTTTGATATCAATTTGGTTTGGAAAGTCTGATCTGTGGAACAGGGTTTAACAAGAGATCATTCTTCTATCTTCCAGTTTATCTTTAGAGGGACAACAGTGAAAACTTCTACTGATTATTGGAGCTTATTCATGTCAAAAGTATTAAGATTGGATCGGATTAATTCAAGGATATTCGACTGATGAATCGTATGTTGAGATGTTTTGAGAATTAAATCATGGAGAAGAAATGGAAGATGATTTTAATAAATATGTGAAGTTCATTCATAATATTTTATTATTATTACAATTTGTAAAGAGAATTTGGATAGAAAGTTGAATTTTATTCATAATATTTCATCACGATTTACAAAAGGGAAATAATTTGGATAAAAAATGTATTATTGAATTATTTCATAATGCTTTTTTTATTACAAGTTACAAAAGAGGTGTATATCCTAAAAAGTCCTAAGCCCTAAAACTTCTAAGTATCCTTCTTGATGTCCTTTGAGCTTCTCCGCAAAGTCTCCGATACACCTGCACATAAGAGAAACAAACAACCTTGTTAGTAGCATGACAATCCAACACAGCGGAAATTTGTGTGAGGTTCATTACCATTTGGTCGGTACTGTCATTAAGATAAGATATCAGTACATGTGAAAGCTCAGAGGAAAACCGTTCATATCGGCACCCCCACACACCAAATAAGGTTCAAAGATTGAACACACGCGGTACCTCGCCATTCACATCCGGTTCTGCAGCAAAGAAGAAAAGTCATTCAACCAGCATCATTAAAAGAAACAAGCATGAGCAGGGACAATTGTTACCCACAGATGTTGCTCAAAACATCCCGCGTTTTCGCACCTGCATAAGGAAGAACATAGTGACATGTTTAAGGACTAGACCTTAACAACTTCCTGCTCAGTAATAGGGGAGATCAACATCTTCCTTTGATCACAATTCAGCTGGGGCCCCTCTCTCATAGCTACAATATCAATGCCCTTTAAGTTCTCATTAGCCCTGCCCATAAGATTTCCATACAGAATCAAAACCTCATTTGCTATATCCTACTAAATATTTATGATGGTTCCATCAAACTTGTACAGGGAAGTTATAGCAGTATTCACATGGGTAACTTTAAGTTGAGCATAAAAGAATTTGTTGTTACCATCCTCTAATCTTAACCAATTAATCTTTGGTCTTTGTTTTAAGGTTTGTTCCTCAATCTCACTCCATTTGCAAACTTCCTCAGTTCTGGTTTTAACCTCATTGATAAGCACAGTATTTAGTCTATCCTGAACAAGTCTTTCCCGAGCCTGTATCAAGTCTGATCTAGCCTTCTACAAAGTATTAGTCACTCCTACAATAGGTTTACTCAAAGCTCTTATGATAGGCTGCATTCTCATTAGCTTCTTCCAAAGAATTTGCATTGGATTGCCAGCAATAGGGAGGTTCCAATTCCTGTAAACAGTGTGGTATTCATCAATCTCTGTAGCACTAATCAGGAATTTAAAGGCATACTTTCTAGTTTTGGTCTGATCATGACAATCCAAATGAAGCAATGCATGATCAGAAATCCCAAGCACCAGAGTATTAAGATTGGCATGTATATAAGCTTGGAACCATTCTGCATTGACTAATAAGTGGTCAATTCTAAAGTATATGATACCCTCAGCACGCTTATTTGACCAAGTAAAATAGTCACCTGTATTCTCCATAGCACTTAACTTAACATTGTCCATCATATTGATCAAGTCCTCATACTCCTTCTCTTGAGCCATGTTTCCTCCTAACCTATCCATAGCACATAAAACATTGTTAAAATCTCCAATTAAACACCAAGGTCGCCTCACCCTGAAAACAAGAATAACATAATTACTATCAACAGTGCATCTCAGCGTGAAAATCAGATGGAAAGGGCATCCTATTCTGAAACCCCAGGATCTAGACAAACCTCAAATTCCTCACGAGCATCTTCAACCGATTCTCATTCCACTAAAAAGCCATTCATCATCCTCAGGTATCTTCTGTGATTCCCGATATTGGCCAACCACTCCCAAATTCAGTACATGGTTTACATTCAAAATCGTTGCTATCTACACCTGCCAACAATAATCCAAGGATCAGAAGCCCATCAGAGAATATCCATTTGAGAAAGAGATTTGATTCAGACAGCTAGCAAATCCAGAACATTGAATCATGATATTAAACGTAATTGATACAAATATCACAAGTTGGAATTTTCATTAACACACATCATTACAATCTCACGAAAAAAGAAAGTTTTCAAATCTGATATACCCCAAAATGGAAAAGCCCAATCAACATTCAAAGACAGTAATCAAATTTCAATCAGAACATCTCAGATTGAAGCCTATAAAAGGAGGCCCGAGAGATGAAGAGGGGACGATACACAAACATTCACAGACACCCATTCAAAAAACCCTAAGAGGCGAAAGTAGAGAGAACAAGAAGCTTATCTCTTCTTCTGCCGTCACCGCGCTTATGTCCTCCACTAGCGCCGTAAGCCGCCATTATCACCACTACAGATGTCGACCGCGAATCCTTCACCATTTCCGCCCTCAAAACCCACAGAATCCATTTTAACCGTTAATTGATCTTTTGCCAACATTGTTTCACTGTTTTCTTGTTGATGTAGGGATATTGAAGAGGAAGAAAGAGAGTGGGTCGAAAGAAGAAAGGAGAAACGACGCTGGAGAAAGGGCTCTAGGGTTTTCGAAAATTCTTTTTCCCCCTTTCGATTTGATTACCCGGGCCAGTTTGGGGTCCGGTGGGTTCATCACCCCCGGCCCAACCGGTTTGTTTATTTATTTTATTTTTATTTTTTCAGTTTTTATTTGCTGTAAGTGTAATTATTAATAATAATATTAAGCTAACTATACTAACATAACACTAACTAAATCCTTTTAAAAAAAAAAAAATGAAAATATCTAATATTGAAAAAATTGAGAAAAGGCAATTTCTAACCAAACATAACAAAATATTTATTTTTTATTTAACATTAATCTAGTTTCATGATAAAAATAAAAAAAATAATAATAATGTAATTTAATTAGTTTTTATTTTTATTCAGTAACAAATTTATTTTTTTTAGGTTAAGTTAATTTATTTTCTTTCTCTTGATTTAAAAATTCATAAAATATTTATCTAAGAAATTCAAAAAAAGTTTATGTTCTTAGAACTTTAATCTTTTTGCTAATTTATAGCTAATCCATCTTTCAAGAAAAAATATATATCACTTTTAATAAAACATTAATTTCTATTTTCTTCTCACAAAAGTCACATTCAATTTCAAATCCTCAAAACTACAAACTACAAACCCTAATTTTCACAAATGCCTCGCCGCAGGCAAAATTACAATTTTACCCTTAGCATTAGGTCAAAGAGCCGCCGCGCTCATTTTAGGGTTTCCCGCCGTGGAATCCCTAATTTAACCCTAATTACAACTTAACATTTCAACGTAGAGATTTGGAGTTTCTACACTCCACGTAAGCGTGTCCTTAAGATGCGTTTATTCCCCTTGAGACCTTGACCACAGTCAAGAAGTTTCTAACCTCCCTATTGAGGGGAACTACGATTACTCTGATTCCACTCCCGTAAGGATACGTAGGCACAAGATGCGATGTCTTGCCGAGTAAACTTAGAATTAACCCCCTTTATTATTTATTATTGCTTATTTATATTTTATTTAATTATTTTGCTTATTATTTTGTAATTGTTTCTTGGATGTAAAGTTGTTTAATTATTTAATTATTATTATGGGTAGTAATTAGGGAGTGTAACAACATGTATGTAATATCAAAATACATTTAGATCACTTTTAAATAAAGATAATTAAAATAAACACGTCACACACGCAAGTCGATTTTAATCGCCGTCTCACTTCCTAAGGATATCCCTCAAGTTGCCTACGAATAATGGTTAAGTGGGGTGTATAAAGCAAGTCCCTCAAATAGAAAAATCATCAAAGTCCCTTATGGTTGCCTTTACGAATCGAGTCCCTTTCGAAAAATGATGATAGTCCCTCCAGTTTGCTTATTACACCTCACAATGGCCTTCAAAAATCTAATTGTCCCTCACATGTCCCTTAACATCCAAAGTAAGGACTACCTACTCCATTATAGTAGGGATAGTCTTACTAAGGAAAGGATAAAGAATAAGAAAGACCTTAAAACATTAGGGTAGGCTACTCCTAGATACTTGCTCACTTCAAAACTTTTTCACACTTAAACAAATTTTCAACAAGTTTTCAAACAAGTTCTTAACACATCCTTACATGGATTATTTATTAACTATTCTGAAAATTTTCTATTCACACACTACACTTTCAAAACAATTCAAAAGTGAGCTTAAGTACCTAAGAGCCCATGGATAACCATGGATGAAAAGGGTGCTAACACCTTCCCTTTTCATAACCTACCCCCCGGACCCAAAATATTCTCTAAGGTCTTTCCTGTTCTTTTATAACCTTTCCTTATGGATAAAATAAAAGTCGGTGGCGACTCTTGCTATCCGCAACATTGTTTAAAGTCAGTTCTCCCACCGTGTTACAGGTACCAAGATCATTCTTTGTTGTGGTAAATTCCCCAATGTACCTCTCTTGGGTACAAAGGGTGGAATTAACTACAATATGAGGCTTGGCTTTCATCATTTGGGATATCCGATGCTTGACAAACCAGATTTTGAGGTAGTGGAAAAGTTCATCTTTCATGAAGGGGTTGATGACATGGGTTTTCTGAAGAGATTCAGTGCTGCATGGGTACACATTCACCGCAAGGGTAGAGATGAGTTGGGTAAGAAGAATTGTATTACGAAAGAAGCCTACACACGATGGGTTAAGGAACTAGTTCAAAATATTTTGCTACCATTTCCTTTCGAGTCTTCTATACATGTCAAGCTTCCTGAACTTGCCATTGTTCATCCTTCATAAGTCGATCAACTCAAGCAGGTTATTGAGATGTTGAAGAAGGAGAATGTTGATCTTCGTCTCAACCTTAATAGAGTCACATCCGAGAAGGAGAGTTTACAGATGGATCTTCGCCAAAAGAGGGAGCTCATGTGCAAAGAGGTAGAGACTGAGCAGAACAAACGCCAAAAGGTGGGTGATGCTTAGAAGAGAACTTACAACGGACTTTCCTCGAAGAAGAGACAACTTACTGATACTCAGTATCAAGCCCATAAGGATGAGTTGAGCTACCAAAAACAACTTGCAGATCTTCGAGCAAAGTTATCAGAGTACAAGACAAAGCTGCAGAGTGAGCAGGATCATGTTGACCAGTTGATGAAAGATCTTTCTCAGCGTTAAGCCGAGCTTGACAAAGTCTTCGGTGATATTCAGAAGCTGCAAGATCATGTACATCAGAGCCGAGAGGAGATTAGTCAGTCTCACTTGGAGATTACTCATTGGGAGCGTCAGAGCCGTCATCTGCAAGTCCTGTTGGATTAGAAACAGGCATTTCTACAGGATCTTCTTCAAGGACCTAATCATTCTTTATTGCACAACCTCATGAAGGATGAAAAGTATTGGAGTGAGAGGCACGGTCGTCTAGCCAGATTTTCCGAGCATGCATTGGAGGACTTACCAGGGTTGTTGAGGTATGCATATGCTGATGTGCTACCGCACAAGACTCCTTGGGTTGTATTTCACTTCTTGTCTATTTGTAGGGTCGTATTTGATAGGATTCATGCTGACCTTGTTGTAGCCTACAATGAAGATATTTGAGTTGTATTGGAGCTTGTACCTTTTTATCCCATTGATTGAATGAAGATTTCTCTTGTCAATTTATCTTTATGCCTTTACTTATATGCTTTATGATTATTGCTAACAAAGATAAAGCTCATGAATTTTTGAAATTTAAAAAATTTATTTTTGCATACATCAATTTCAATCATACTCATATACACATCCTTCATCCAGAACCCACATGCTTACATTGTTCGTCTCCGCTTTGTAGCAAGATAACGAATCGACATTGCTATTTCACTCGTGTAAACAAGTCCAAGATCATGGCTGATATTGGACAAGAGAACGCCGCCTACAAGGAGACTTTGGCTCAGTTTCAAGGTCGGATGGATCGGGTCCAGACTAACATGGATGTTATTATGGAGTTTCTTCGTGCTCAGAAGGACGCCGCTATTGCTACTTCAGTTGTCACAACTATTACTCATGCTACTGTCGTCACTTCCGTGGTGATTCCTACTCCTGTCATTACTTTTTCTCCTGCTGTTGTCAAAGCACCAGTTGAGACTGTTGTTCAGCCTTCGTGTCAATCTACCTTTTGCTCAACCTGTTTTGAATAGAATTCCTACTGCTTTCTCGTGGGGAATGCCTCCGAATTTCACTCCTCAAGTTGCTAGTGGTAGTGCCTTTGTTCCGTATCAACCTTTTGTTACGCCCATGCACAATGGTAATTCTGCTGCTTATCCTTGAGGTATGCCTTCTCTGATTCCACCTCCTATGGTGAATCATGATGATTACGAGAATCCTCAGATGCAGATTCTCCAGAATCCTGTATCCGCTGATGTTGAGATTCCTGATGAAGATGAGCATATGTATAGGGGTCCTCTTATTCATGTTCTAGTTTTGTCTCAGCCTGCCCAAACTATGGTTCGTAATGTTCATACTGGAATGCCCTACCTTGGGGCATCTTCTGTTGTTGCAGTAATTCCTATCGGTTATCCGTATGGTTTTCAGATGGGTCAAAATGCTGGTCTGATGTTTAATTCTGGGTTGGTATATGTTGCACCCCAAAATTTGCCCAACCTTTTCCTTGTTTTTGCATTAGCATAACATCATCATAACATTATCATAGCATTGCATTAGCAGTTATGCAGGGGATCAAGTGTGATATACATCAAGAGAGGCCTATCTAGAGGTTTTATTCGAGCTTGATGAATCACTAAAGTCACCAGGAAGTGGTTCATGCCCTTGAGAAGTTCAGATGCTTGTGTGGGGTTCATCCCCTGACTTAGAGGCCAACTGAAGATTATCAATGAGTTGGAAAACTATGATTACAGGTCAAGTTCAATACTTTGCATAACTCAAATGGACTTTTTTCCAACGTGAAAGTTGCTCCAAATGGCGTCATTGGGTCAACTAAACCTCAAGGTTTTAATGGGTTAACTCATGGTTGAAGGTTGATGAAAGTCACTTTGGTGAAAACATGTGAAATGGCGTAGTTGGGTATTTTGTCAAAATTTAATCAAACAAGTCCATATTTGTACTCATTTTGAATGGCAACCATGTTTTAAGAACATTGACACTTTTACATTTTTCATTTGAGGATTTTATCATGTCCTATTTCTAGATTTCTTACAATTCAAGTAACATAATGGATCTTGGACTTGGGCTTAGAAACAAGGAACTATTGTGGGCCTTAAACCTTCCTTATGATGCAAGGAATATAAAAACTAAAAATCAAGGCAATTGAGCCTCTTCCACCATTTTTCCATTTTCCCCACATTTTTCTACACTTGAAAACTCAAAATTTCAATTCCATTTTCTCCCATTTTTTGTTCATTCCACCATTGCAAATCACTTCCACATAATTCTTACAATTGATTCATCCATTTCTTGTCCATAATTGATGCATGAACCAAGCTACACAACTCCATTAAAGTGAGCTCCAAGTGGAAAATTGATTTTTTGTTTTCCATCAATTCACTCCTTTCTTTCCATCCAAACAGCTTCCTCATCAATTATAGAGTGTGTCCACATCATTTTCTCAAAGAATTGGTGATTGAGTGAAGCTCCATAAACCATTTTTCGGAGGTATAAAGAATTCGACATAACTCATTATTTATGAGTCTTTCTTGCATTATTTTTGTTGCATTCCATTGCCATAAAGGTCTACATGGATTCTAGTACAAAAAAGATGGGTTTTATGGCAATTTGGTGTTCTTGAAAGTTTGAGATTCAACCACGGTTTTTTGAGTTAGAGGCCATTTCAAGGGAAAATTATGGTATATTTGGATTCCTCTCGAAAAATCCTACAATTTTCATCCAAGAATCACCTCGTTTGGACAAGAATTGAGAGAGATATGGACTTTTGAAGATTTCCGGCCAAACCTTGTAATTTCCGGCGCCGGCGAAAACGCAAGTGGAGAAGAAGACTGCGAGCGCGCCACGTGTCCCCCCAAAAATGACGTCGTTTTGCTCGCTAGGGGGACCGGAGATACCCCTGTTCGATCCCTCCCCCCTGCATTTCCATTATTTTCCTTTTATTTCTTTTATTCAATTCATTTTTCTTTTCATTTTATTTTTCTATTAATTTTCTTGTTTGTTCTAAATATCATAAAAAATAGGAAAATTAGTCTTTTTGATCCCCATTTTTTTGTGCTGAATATTTAAGATGTGTAGGATTTAATAAAACTGGAATCATAATTTTACCATTTTCTGACATTTTCTTTGGATTTTTTACATTTGGGTCGTCATAAAAAGGCTAATGCTGGTGCTATCATTTTGTTGTATTTCTTTGACCTACCAATACATCATTTAAATTCCAAGTCTTTTGCAGGGTATTCATACACACATTGAGGTACCTAGATATATTTTTACTTGATTTTTATTGTACAATTTTGAAGGGTTTTGAAGGTCTTTCTTTACCATGTGCTAGTTTGGCTTCTTTTTGGTACACATGACATAGTTTCAACTTGTTTGGCCATTTATCTTTGGATATTTTTGTGGTATCTCTCACCCCTGGTTTTTGGCTTGATGTAGGGCATTGGAGATTTTTATTTGAATTTTTTAGCACCTTTTTCTATTTTTCTTATATTTTTGTATTCGGACTTGTCATTTGGACTTTTGAACGGACTTCGCTTTTCTTTTGGCTCCAACGGCCTCGAATTGTTTGTGTGGTGAACGCTAGGGTTCCTATTGCTTATTATAGACATCATATAGGATGTGTAGATCATTGTTTGGCTGGTTTTCTCATACATAATTGCCCATTAGGTTCCATATTTCCATGATAGCACGTTAAGATTCCAAATTGTGGTATGCGTACGTCATTCGTAGGTTTTATTGCCTCGTATCACTTTATAATCACTTGTGGACAAGATTGCATGTTTAGTATAGGCCACCTTCCATTCATTATGGGCTTGAGGTTGAGATGACCTGCCTCCCTCACTTTCATTCCATGTTTACTGTTATGAATCTGCATTTCCTGTATGCTGTTACTTCATTTGTTTTCTGCTGCTTCCTTTGCCTTTCCCTTAGAATCTCCAATCTTTCTTGTTGAAGATAGAATGTGATAGAAATTAGGCTTTGCAACCATGTATGACAACATTAGGGTAGTTTTTCCCCTTTGCAAACTTCAACCTTAGGACGAACTTGGCATGATAACGTTAGGATTAAACTAGTCTCCCCGTAGTAAGCCGAACTACGGCTGCTCTGATCTTTCATACCAGATGAAAGTACGTAGGCACAAGATGTGATATCTTGGCGAGCAAACTTTCCCCTTTTCTTAGGTCGTAGTTAGGCGAACTACGTTGACTCTGATTTCTCGTTCCAGACGGGAATACGTAGGCATAAAGTGCGATACTTTGCCGAGTCACTTTTCTTCTCTTTTGTCCCTAAGCCTTAGCGTAGATAGAATTAATCAAACCCTTTTAGATAAAAAACAAGCGTGGATCCCATCGAGTACGATGGACGTGAGGGGTGCTAATACCTTCCCCTTGCGTAACCGACTCCCGAACCCAGGCAATGGTTGCGATGACCATTCCTTTTCCCTCTTTTCGTTAGGTTTTCTCTGAACGTTTCCTTTCCCTCCTTTGGGATAAATAACGCACGGTGGCGACTCTTCTGTTCTGCCAGCGCCGATTTTCGCAGTAGCGAGAGCTGGCGACTCTGCTGGGGACTAATGGCAGCTGGGGACTTTTCCCATCCCCTACGCTGGGACCGTTTCCCATCCCTTAGGCGAGTCAGTCCTAGCGCTTGTTTGTTTATCTTTTGGGTTTTGTACATACCTGTTGTACCTTAGCTTTACTTTCCCGCATTTTATTTTCCTGCAGTTTATTTTCAGCATTATATTATATCCTTATTATGCTATTGTGGGAGGGGATTGATTCTGATGAGTGAGAAGCCAGACCTAGGCTTAAGTGTACCTAGCATTAGCTATGGAAAGTAGTGGGCGCGTGCATGCTTTGCATGTACTAGTGTCTCACAAAATCCACGCTCAGACGAGATTCTCCCGGTTGACTTCTTTTCCAGCCCTTTGGGCTTGAGGGGTTGTTGGTTTGGAGGATTGTCGACTCTGGGGACCGATTATTTGGGATTCAGCTAAGTGAGGCCGCTTCAAGAGATGATGATGCCACACCTTCTGGGTATCGTATCATCGCTGTTGAAAGTCTGTGACGCTGATGACTGCATAGGATGCCATACCTCGTCGGCGAATTAAGTCCATACATGTGAGAGGGATTGGGTCATGCAGGAAACCATAGCTCCAGATCACCCGGTTTTCTCTACAGTGTGAACTTTTGGGTTTGATACCAGAGGTCTTCAGTATCAGTGATTTATGTCATGCAGTGATATATGTTATGCAAAGGCGAAGCTCTGGTTATTCTCAAGCTACAGCACAATCAGCTTCTGATTATTATTGCTACAACATAGCACATCTACCTTGATCCCCTATAGCATCCTTGCATTTTTGCATTTCTCATCTGCATTGATTACATGACTTTGCATTAACATTGCAGATGCATATTCCCTTTGATTCTAGCTATCTCGCTTACCGTCATTCGTGCTCAGATACTTGTGCTTGTAACTACCTATGTGGTCTTCCATCTGTATATGAGGAGTTTTTACTATTGCTGTCTGAGGGGTTTCCATTGTCATGTGTTTCACCCAGAACTAGAATCAAGGGAAATATTCCATATGCATATATGCATTGTTAGCATTTTGCATATCATTCTTTGCATTTACAGGTACCTTCTTAAGCCTCGTTCTCATGTTCTGTTGTCTTTTCGGAGAGTTGTTTTAGGATTGCTGACCAGAGACTTCACTGGTATCCTACTAGAAACAATCTCAAGAAAGCCATGGATCACGTTCAGACTGAGATGCAAGAGATGAGGGAGCACATGACTCAGCTCATGGAAGTCATGCAAAGTATGGCTCAAGGACAGGAGCAACTGAGAACAATGGTCCATCCCCTGGTAGCTAGGGTTGATCTTAATGGAGTTCTTCACAGAGGTATTGCTGCTAATACTCCCCACAACGATACAGAAATTCCTAACGCCACTTTTATGCCTACCGGATGCACCCCAACTGCTGCAGGGGTCGGGAATGGCAGTGATGTTGGCGTCCGCCACGCTGGTCTGGGTAATGCTGGTAACGCAGGTCTTGGTAATACTGTTAACTTGGGTTGTGGTAATGGTACTCATAATGCTGGGTTTGGACCTGGTGCTGTTGGTAACGCTGGGTATGGTTACACCGTCAATCGAAACGTCTATTGTTCAGAGGGTGCCTATGCTGAGTATGGCAATGGGGACCAACAATGGAATGAAGATCGTCAGGACGACGTGTTTTCTATGAGGGATGTAGGCGCTGAGTTGCCTGCTGAAGCTGATCGTAGGTTCAGAATGCTGGAGGAACAGATGAGGAATATAACAAATCAGAACTCCATGGGGCTCGACATGGCCAATTTAGGGCTGATCCCTGATTTACGAGTATCGTACAAGTTCAAAGTTCCTACCTTCGATAAATACAAAGGTGTCACTTGCCCAAAGGTGCACATACGTTCATACTACATAAAAATGTCAGCCTATTCAAATGATGAGAAGATGCTCATGCACTTTTTCCAGGATTGCCTATCAGGGTCGTCGCTCGAATGGTATATGGGTTTGGAACCCTCTCAGGTTCGCAGTTGGAAGGGTTTGGCTGAAGCATTCGTGAAGCATTACCAATACAATAGTGACCTTGCTCCCAACAGGGTCCAACTTCAGAATGTCGTCCAGAATAGCGGGGAATCTTTCAAAGAGTACGCCCAGAGGTGGCGTGAGCTTGCAGCCAGGGTGCAACCCCCAATGGTAGAGAGAGAGTTGATTGACTTGTTTGTATCGACGTTATCTGGGATGTACTATGAAAAGCTCGTCAACTGTATGTCCGGGAGTTTCTTTGACCTTGTCATCACTGGTGAGCATATAGAAAACGACATCAAGATTAGGAAAATCCAGGCCGTAGAAGTACCTTCGTCAGGTGGAGGAAAGAAAGTGTTCGAAAATAAGAAGCGTGAAGGCGACGCTAATTCTGTATCAAGCTCTCGGGGTAGAGGCTGAGGTAGATATCAAGATCAGTGTCATCATCATCAGGCTGCAAGTGTTATCATTCCAATACCGCAACAATCACAACAGCAGCAAAATCAACAGGGCTACAGGAAGTACCAGAATTCGAGGGGAGCGAATAGAGTATTCGATACGCCGCCAATGCCGTACTCCCAGATGCTTCAGACGTTACTACAACTGCAGTTAATCTAGAAGAGAACCTTGGCCCCTCTGACAGACCGACCACCACCTGGCTATGATGCAAATGCCCACTGCGAATTCCACTCGGGGGCACCCGGGCACATCATTGACGATTGTAAGGCTTTTAAGCACAAGCTGCAAGATTTAATTGACAGTAAAGCCATAAACTTCTCGCATGAAGTGCCCAACATGGTACAGAATCCTCTGCCAAACCACGGACAAGCCGGAAGCGCCTGAGTCGCCCACAAGTCAAGACACAAGAAGCCCAGTTCTCAAGAGCTGGCAATCTGCATTTTGCATGTCATTGCTTTACGTTTGTAGTTTCTTTCCTGTTTAATTGCACATTTCACTTGTAAAGCTTGTTGTTTTCAATTGATATTGATAAATGAAATAAATATGCATGTTTTGAATTAATCCATTCGTGTTCACTTTATTGCTTTCTTTTATTTCAAACGCTTGTTTAAGTGGAATCCGGGGAGGATGACGAAATCGAAGAATGCATGAGCTGCCGATTGTATGCTCTTGGATAGAAAAACCTGTTGACGATATACAGGCATTGTTCCAAACCCATAAAGACCGGAGATATAAGGAAGATAATCCCTTGTCAACCCCTTTGAGCCTTGTAGTAGGAGTTTCTTTCTGAAAATGAAAAAACCTCAATCTTAACCTGGGGCAGGGTAGGTGTCAGTTAATTTGACCAAGCGTCCGAATTACGAAAGGAGTGTCCGTTCAAGGATAAATCACACCTGTATAGGTCGTGCCTAAAGGACCACAATGGTTAAACCTTGCCGATAAGGAGTGAAACAATCACAATCTCTTTTAACAAGTCAGACAAGCCGGTGTCACATGATTTGTTCAAAAAGAAAAAATCAAAAGAAAAAGCCCGCTAAGTCGACTCTTGGGAACAAGCGACTTAGGCAAAAATCAGGGTATCTCGCTGGACTTCAAAATCAGAAACTCAAAAGAGTTAGTCCAGGCAAAAATTAGGGAACGGAAAAAGCAAAAAAAAACGAAAAGGATTACAAGAGAAAAATCCTCAAGCAAGGACGAAATCGTGTGACTCCAGGCACTACGAAGACGGAAAGGGAATGACTGTCACTTCAGAAAGCATGTGATTTCCTGAACCATCACTCCTATCATTCCACCTTTGAAAGGTGAACGCTAAGGTCGAATTAGCTGAACATAGGATTGGAGAACATCAAGGAGAATGGGTGGGTTTAAATGAGTTTTGAGCCTTATATCCTTCCTTGTTAACCGTGAACCTGACCACGTTACAACCTTCAAAAGTCCTAATTGAAACAGGTTTAGTTCGAGAGCATACTTCGGTAAAGATCGCATCAAAACTGACTCCAAAAAGGATTCCTCTTACAGCTTTGTATTAATTTTGACACTTTGATAATTGATTCGTTCATTATATGTCATAAATTTTTCCAGCGAACAGGATTGGGTTTTTGAAAAAAAAACTGTCATATGCATTGCATTTAATATATCTTTTATGCAAAACAACTTGTTTTACTTGCGAGTAAGCGCTTGACCGCAGGAAAGTTTCCACAGTGGAAAGTTTGATCAGGATAGAATGTAGAACGCCTGAATACTCCGTTGAGTTGTGGCCAACTATTATCAAATAACCCCCAGTAAGGTCATCCATCCCAGAATCAGTTAATCTGGGGCAATCAGGTCGAGATTTGGTAAATCTCTCGCAATCGGGGGTACCGCTCCGTAAACCAGTCAATCAGAGGCAAAGCCATTACAAGGCTGGGGCATGCCACCCTATGAGGAAAAGAATTTGTTCTTCTCCATACCTCTAGAGCTTATCCGAACTATTCAACCAAGGATCCTCTCACGGTCCAGATTCCGGGGCAAGCCATCTCGGGGTCGTCTCATGGCAAGCTATTTTCTTCTCAGCGTAGACCTTCCCAAGAATCAGACTGGGGGCAGGGGCATTACGCTTGGGGCGATTTCTCAGAGAGATTCGGATGAAGCTCATTTTTCCAACAATCAAAGATCATTCCCCAGCAGTTGGTCAGGCGTACCTCTAATACCCACAGAGTACGAGTATGGGTTTGTTCCCCAGCGAGTCGAGATCAGATTTCTCTCCACCAGGCATGTGTGGAATATCTGCCGACGGGTCGTTCGTGACCCCAATAGTGTAACGTGTGTTCCAGGGAGGTCATGCATGACCTTTACTCCGTCCCTCAGCAAGAGTTGCTCATCACCAGCAGAGACTTGGTTATCTCCAGTAAAATTTGTAACTCCAGGTTTGTTGGTATGTCCCTCAGCAAAGTTGTGATCGTATCTTCCAAAGTTGTTCAGAGTTCGTCTCCCCAACACGGAGCTGTGGTATTCAGACATCAGTTTTTACGTTGAGTATTCAGGCTCCGGTCAGTACGTTGGGTGTTCAGACTCCGGTAAAATCAAGTGAGGGTCCAGACCCCTATTAGTGTTCGTGGCTATTCCGTCGAGTATCCAGGCTCCGGTAAATCTCCAGTTTGTATTGATTCTTTCTTCCGTCGAGTATCCAGGCTCCGGTAATCTCTAGTTTGTATTGATTCTTTCTCTCGTCGAGTACCTGGACTCCGGTAAAGATTTTGTAAGGTGATCTTGATAAGTATTTGTAGTATTCTCTTTCCGGTTTGTATCTTCGTCGAGTATCCAGGCTCCGATGTGTTTTCGTCGAGCATCCAGGCTCCGATTTGTTTGCTTCGTTGAGTGTTCAGACTCCGGTTTGTTGCTTCGTTGAGTATCCAGACTCCGGTTTATTGATTCGTCGAGTGTTCAGACTCCGGTGTGTTTTCGTCGAGTATCCAGGCTCCGGTTTATCGCTTCGTCGAGTGTTCAGGCTCCGGTGCGTTTTCGTTCGTCGAGCATCCAGGCTCCGATTTGTTGCTTCATTGAGTATCCAGGCTCCGGTGCGTGTTTGTCCGTCGAGTATCCAGACTCCGGTTTATCGCTTCGTTGAGTGTTCAGACTCCGGTGTGTTTTCATCGAGTATCCAGGATCCGGTTTATCACTTCGTCGAGTGTTCAGGCTCCGGTGTGTTTTCGTTCGTCGAGCATCCAGGCTCCGATTTGTTGCTTCGTTGAGTATCCAGGCTCCGGTGCGTTTTCATTCGTTGAGTATCCAGGCTCCGATTTATAGTTTTGTTGAGTATCCAGGCTCTAGTTTATCGCTTCGTTGAGTTTCCAGGCTCCGGTGTGTTTTCGTTGAGTTGTCAGACTCCGGTTTTTTGGCGTTGAGTGTTCAAACTCTGATGTGTTATGTTGAGCGTCCAAGCCCCGACTCCTCCGTTGAATATCCAGATTCCGGTGAAATTTCCAATTTGTAACGTATTGCTTTGAGTGTTCGGACTCCGATAAAGGCAGTTGGGTATACAGATCCTAGTAAGTGTTGCGATAATACTCTCTCTCTCTGTTGAATGTCCAGATTCCGGTGAATGTTCGGTTTGTGATGTATTGCTTCGTCCGTCGAGTACCCAGGCTCCGGTAAATCCCTAGTGAAATCACCAGTTACGTCGAGCATCCAGGCTCCGGTCAGTGCATTGAGTATCCAGATTCTGACAGATTTCGGTGTGACCCTATCGTGCGTTGAGTATTCAGATTCTGACGATTCGAAAGATTGTTCTTTGGCCCATGTGGTGTTCAGACCATGGCCATTTACGTATTTCCTGAAGCAGAGTTACTTGATTAAGTTTCTCTTCCCTTGGTGGGATGTTCAAGATGTTCATTATGTTCGTTTTCTTCGGACATTCTATCCCAATCAAAGTTTGCAGTTTATTTCTGCGGTTGGCAAATTTCCGAGTTCTTTTGGTATTCAACCGTCTTTTACCTTGATTGATTGAAAGCCGTTCGCTTTTCACTCATTCAGGTCCAAGTCTCTTGAATAGGGGCAGCTGTTGCACCCCAAAATTTGCCCAACCTTTTCCTTCTTGTTTTTGCATTAGCATAACATCATCATAGCATTATCATAGCATTGCATTAGCATTTATGCAGGGGATCAAGTGTGATATACATCAAGAGAGACCTATCTAGAGGTTTTATTCGATCTTGATGAATCACTAAAGTCACCAGGAAGTGGTTCATGCCCTTGAGAAGTTCAGATGCTTGTGTGGGGTTCATCCCCTGACTTAGAGGCCAACTGAAGATTATCAATGAGTTGGAAAACTATGATTACAGGTCAAGTTCAATACTTTGCATAACTCAAATGGACTTTTTTCCAACGTGAAAGTTGCTCCAAATGGCGTCATTGGGTCAACTAAACCTCAAGGTTTTAATGGGTTAGCTCATGGTTGAAGGTTGATGAAAGTCACTTTGGTGAAAACATGTGAAATGGCGTAGTTGGGTATTTTGTCAAAATTTAATCAAACAAGTCCATATTTGTACTCATTTTGAATGGAAACCATGTTTTAAGAACATTGGCACTTTTACATTTTTCGTTTGAGGATTTTATCATGGCCTATTTCGAGATTTCTTACAATTCAAGTAACATAATGGATCTTGGACTTGGGCTTAGAAACAAGGAACTATTGTGGGCCTTAAACCTTCCTTATGATGCAAGGAATATAAAAACTAAAAATCAAGGCAATTGAGCCTCTTCCACCATTTTTCCATTTTCCCCACATTTTTCTACACTTGAAAACTCAAAATTTCAATTCCATTTTTCTCCCATTTTTTGTTCATTCCACCATTGCAAATCACTTCCACATCATTCTTACAATTGATTCATCCATTTTTTGGCCATAATTGATGCATGAACCAAGCTACACAACTCCATTAAAGTAAGCTCCAAGTGGAAAATTGATTTTTTGTTTTCCATCAATTCACTCCTTTCTTTCCATCCAAACACCTTCCTCATCAATTATAGAACGTGTCCACATCATTTTCTCAAAGAATTGGTGATTGATTGAAGCTCCATAAACCATTTTTCGGAGGTATAAAGAATTCGACATAACTCATTATTTATGAGTCTTTCTTGCATTATTTTTGTTGCATTCCATTGCCATAAAGGTCTACATGGATTCTAGTACAAAAAAGATGGGTTTTATGGCAATTTGGTGTTCTTGAAAGTTTGAGATTCAACCACGGTTTTTTGAGTTAGAGGCCATTTCAAAGGAAAATTATGGTATATTTGGATTCCTCTCGAAAAATCCTACAATTTTCATCCAAGAATCACCTCGTTTGGACAAGAATTGAGAGAGATATGGGTTTTTGAAGATTTCCGGCCAAACCTTGTAATTTCCGGCGCCGGCGAAAACGCAAGTGGAGAAGAAGACTGCGAGCGCGCCACGTGTCCCCCCAAAAATGACGTCGTTTCGCTCGCTAGGGGGACCGGAGAGACCCCTGTTCGATCCCTCCCCCCTGCATTTCCATTATTTTCCTTTTATTTCTTTTATTCAATTCATTTTTCTTTTCATTTTATTTTTCTATTAATTTTCTTGTTTTTTCTAAATATCATAAAAAATAGGAAAATTAGTCTTTTTGATCCCCATTTTTTTGTGCTGAATATTTAAGATGTCTAGGATTTAATAAAACTGGAATCATAATTTTACCATTTCCTGACATTTTCTTTGTATTTTTTACATTTGGGTCGTCATAAAAAGGCTAATGCTGGTGCTATCATTTTGTTGTATTTCTTTGACCTACCAATACATCATTTAAATTCCAAGTCTTTTGCAGGGTATTCATACACACATTTAGGTATCTAGATATATTTTTACTTGATTTTTATTGTACAATTTTGAAGGGTTTTGAAGGTCTTTCTTTACCATGTGCTAGTTTGGCTTCTTTTTGGTACACATGACATAGTTTCAACTTGTTTGGCCATTTATCTTTGGATATTTTTGTGGTATCTCTCACCCCTGGTTTTTGGCTTGATGTAGGGAATTGGAGATTTTTATTTGAATTTTTTAGCACCTTTTGCTATTTTTCTTATATTTTTGTATTCGGACTTGTCATTTGGACTTTTGAACGGACTTCGCTTTTCTTTTGGCTCCAACGGCCTCGAATTGTTTGTGTGGTGAACGCTAGGGTCCCTATTGCTTATTATAGACATCATATAGGATGTGTAGATCATTGGTTGTCTGGTTTTATCATACATAATTTCCCATTAGGTTCCATATTTCCATGATAGCACGTTAAGATTCCAAATTGTGGTATGCGTACGTCATTCATAGGTTTTATTGTCTCGTATCACTTTATAATCACTTGTGGCCAAGATTTCATGTTTAGAAAAGGCCACCTTCCATTTATTATGGGCTTGAGGTTGAGATGACCTGCCTCCCTCACTTGCATTCCATGTTTACTGTTATGAATCTGCATTTCCTGTATGCTGTTACTTCATTTGTTTTCTGCTGCTTCCTTTGCCTTTCCCTTAGGATCTCCATTCTTTCTTGTTGAAGATAGAATGTGATAGAAATTAGGCTTTGCAACCATGTATGACAACATTAGGGTAGTTTTCCCCTTTGCAAACTTCAACCTTAGGACGAACTTGGCATGATAACGTTAGGATTAAACTAGTCTCCCCGTAGTAAGCCGAACTACGGCTGCTCTGATCTTTCATACCAGATGAAAGTACGTAGGCACAAGATGCGATATCTTGGCAAGCAAACTTTCCCCTTTTCTTAGGTCGTAGTTAGGAGAACTACGTTGACTCTGATTTCTCGTTCCAGACGGGAATACGTAGGCATAAAGTGCGATACTTTGCCGAGTCACTTTTCTTCTGTTTTGTCCCTAAGCCTTAGCGTAGATAGAATTAATCAAACCCTTTTAGATAAACAACAAGCGTGGATCCCATCGAGTACAATGGACGTGAGGGGTGCTAATACCTTCCCCTTGCGTAACCGACTCCCGAACCCAGGCAATGGTTGCGATGACCATTCCTTTTCCCTCTTTTCGTTAGGTTTTCTCTGAGCGTTTCCTTTCCCTCCTTTGAGATAAATAACGCACGGTGGCGACTCTTCTGTTCTGCCGGCGCCGATTTTCGCAGTAGCGACAATATATCCGTCTCAATTTGCTTCTCCATAGATACTTGCTCAAACCGCATCACAGCTTCCAAATACTCAGTCCCTTGTCAGACCTGCTGATCATAACAGACCTGCTGACTATAGATTGTTGGATGAGAGAATTCGAGCTATCAAAGGTTATTCTTCTTTTGGCATGGAAGCCAAAGACTTGTGTTTGGTTCCCAATGTCGTGCTGCCGCAGGAATTCACGATTTCAGAGCTACCTAAGTACAATGGTTTGAGTTTTCCCCGCAGTCATGTGATCATGTACTATAGGAAAATGGCATCCTATATCGACAACAATGAACTGCTAGTGCATTATTTCCAAGATAGCTTGTCTGAAGCTTCTCCAGGTTATATATGGGTTTAGAACGTAGCAAGATTCGCTCGTGGAGAGACCTATCAGAAACATTATTAAAGCAATACAAATATAATCTTGATTTGGCTCCTACTAGATTGTAGTTGCAAAATCAGTCACAATGTACAACTAAAACGTTCAAGGAATATGCACAAAGGTGGCGCGAGATGGCTTATCGTGTGCTACCTGCTCTTTCTGACAACAAATTGGTTGACATTTTCTTGGGCACTTTGCAAGGGTTGTACTATGATAAAATTGTGGGAAGTTCGTCTACAAATTTTGCTGATATCGTGACTATTGGTGAAAGTTGAGAACGGGTTGAAAATTGGTAGGATTTCTGGTACCACTATTCAACAACCAAACAAGAAACCTTAGAGCAATCATTCAAATAAAAAGGAAGGTGAAACTAATGATGTGATGGAAAAAGCCTCTCCTCAGTATCAGGTTCCTATGGCTCTCATGCCGTATTATCCTTATCCTTATCTTGCTGCTACTCGATACCAACAACCTCTGTATCAGTATCATCCTCAAGTTCAGAATTCTCAGAATCAATAACAACCTCAATGTCGCTACCGCGAAAATAAGGTGCCGACAAAACAAAAGAGTCGCCACCTTTCGTTATTTATCCCTCAGAACGGGAAAGGAAACGATCGGAAAAACCTGACGAAAAGGTATAAGACAAGGTCATCGCAACCTTTGTCTGGGTTCGGGAGTCGGTTACGCAAGGGGAAGGTGTTAGCACCCCTCACGTCCATCGTACTCGATGGGATCCACGCTTGTTGTGTTTACTGGACAGGTTGGTTTTATCTATCTACCTATCAAGGCTGGCTTAAAAAAGAAAAGAAAATGACTCGGCAAAGTGTCGCACTTTATGCCTACGTATTCTCATTAGAGAATGAGAAATCAGAGTCAACGTAGTTCGGCTAATTACGGGTTACGGGGGAAGGTGGCTCGCGTTACCGTTTGCGGTAGAACTGGGAGTTAACGACACTATTTTCTTCAGAAAAGCTTCCTTTGAATTATGGGTCCACGGGGCAAAAAGGTTTGAAGTTTGTTTTCTATCTTTTATGAAAGAACTGTTTTTTTATGGATGTTTGCAACCAATATCGCACTAGAGACTATGACCTGAGAGTGAATGCGTCGCATGTCATCCAAAGGGTGCCATACTAAACATCCAGACTGTTGAAAAGAAACTCTCCAACAACCCTTTCTCAGATAGCTTAAGGCTCGTAACGTACGACATCATTTAACCTTTATTACTGTATTTTGATTTGTTTTGAGATGAGAAGAGAGAACAGGCTCAACTAGGGGGAGAATATCAAGTCCTAACAGTTGTCATGCCAAGGATTCATCCTATAGTTGAAGTTTGAAACAGGGATCTCCTAGAAGTTATCATGCATAGGTTTCAACCTAAAGTTCTAATCATCACTTCCTTATCAAAGGAAGTGAGATTCCTAGGGGATTGATAACACGAAATCGTATATATATATATATATATATATATATATATATATATATATATATATATATATATATATATATATATATATATATATATATATATATATATATATATATATATATATATATATATATATATATATATATATATATATATATATATATATATATATATATATATATATATATATATATATATATATTGATGCATAATTCAACTGATGTTTGACTGTTTTCGATCCGATTTCAGGTTCTTTCCGTGTTATTTGTCTGATATTTTGCAGGTATTTGATGATCATGTCTAAACAAGGCAATATGAAGAAAAGAAGCAATCACATATGAAATATGGACGAAAATCGGATGAAAACAACATGAAAAACGCAGAATGCATATTTTGCTGCTATGACGACCGTCACAGCTCCATGACGACCGTCACACGGGTGACGACCGTCACACACCGTGACGACCGTCATGCAGGCAAAAACGCCCAACTTCAAATGCACGTGCAAGATGCAGTTCCAAGTCCCAAATAGTGGACCACTACTCCCTGATATTTCTGCCTCTAAGTCCACCTTCTTCAAGTTATAATTGTTAGAATTCTATTTCTATAAAAGGGGAAGGAGGGGAGCTGAGAAAGGGAGCCGCATTCAGACAACGAAGTGCTGCCAATTTATCTTCAGAGCAACCTTTCCAGTTTTTCTATTCTTATTTGTTTCTCTTTTCTTTTTCTGCATTTCTTTGATATTTTGTAATTCCCATCTCCCTTGTACGATCAATTGGCATAAAGATCAGAATCCTGCCAACATTTGTGGAGGATCTGCCCAAAGGTCAATTGGAATATTTACAGGTTTTAAATTTTAATCGTAATTTTAGTTTTCATTATGATGCATGTTATTATTCATTGTTTTTATTTATGTTTTACCTTTCCCAAATCCATGTCTAGCTAAATCAGAGTAATCGATATGTAATAATAATTCAGACGGGATTTGATAATAACCGGTTGAAAACTTCCTTTTCAAAAGTCGTTTATGGTCTGAGTGTTTAAATTTATTTACTGAATAAACTTCATCGCGAAAGCGAGAACTTATTTAAAAGTAGTTTTGCCACGAAAGTGGGAAATTAATTAAGGTACGAACCAACAAGCGAAAGCTGCGGCAAAACCAGATAGTAAACACTAGTCATTTGTTTTAATAACAGCGAAAGCACTTCAAAACGAATTAGAACTTAGAGATTTCCAAAAAATAGTTTTAACCCCGAATGGGACACGAAAGTGTACATTTGGCCCTTAGAATTATGATTAGCGTCAACAACCATCGTGAAACGAGAGTCTTCAGATCACTATTTTCTGCTTAAATAAATTTTGAAAAAATATTTCATATACCGGTAACTTGTCAAATCCCCGAAGAACATAATTACTGCATATCGATTCACGTAATTATAATTTAAGTAACATTTCTAGTTCCCTTTAGTGACAATCTTATTCCCTTAAACATTATCTACCTAGCTAAACATAGTAACTCCCAAGAACACTAGTTTGATTACGAGTCCCTGTGGGATCGATATATTTTATTACTACGCGATAGACTGTGCACTTGCAGTTAAGTTGTATTAGACATAGAAAGTCGCGACCAAGTTTTTGACGCCGTTGTCGGGGACCCGTTTAGTCAATAGTGTAACCTTCTGTTACGCCGTATAGACTAGGTTAACAATTTCATTTTTCCTTTACTAGTGTTGTCGATTGTATGCCAAGTAATCACCCACAAGGCGATATCTTAAAACCTTCAGTCGCAGAACTAGAGCGCTTCTTACATTTAAGAAGTCGCATCATTGAGTACCAACTCAAACATAACATTCTCGATCCTCTCACTCCCATTCCCAAATCAGAAGAAGAATCAAAGATGGCTGAAGTACCTCAAAACAAACCGCTGAAGGCATACGCTACACCCTCTCAGATGGAGCCTAGAAGTAGCATTGCTGCCCCAGCTATTACTCGAAACGATTTTGAGCTGAAACCATCATTGCTGTCAGCTGTACAACAAAACCAATTCTCAGGAAATGCAACTGAGGACCCAAACGAACATTTAACGAAGTTTGTACAATATGCAGACACAGTGAAAGCAAATGGAGTAACTCCAGACGCAATAAGACTTCGTCTTTTCCCTTTCTCTCTTAGAGACAGAGCGTGGACATGGTTACAATCCTTACCATCCAACTCCGTTACGACGTGGGAACAGTTGAAGAACGTCTTTTTAGCGAGATATTTTCCGCCAAGCAAAACTGCTATGCTTAGAGCTCAAATCAACGGATTTCGACAAAAAGATACTGAATCTCTTTACGAAGCATGGGAACGATTCAAAGATATGATGAGAACATGTCCTCACCACGGTCTAGAAGACTGGGTGACAATCCATACTTTCTATAATGGGCTCTTATACAATACCAGATTAATAATAGACGCCGCTGCGGGCGGTGCACTTATGGATAAGCCATTCGACGAAGCCTATCAACTAATCGAAAACATGTCTCAGAACCACTGCCATTGGGGAGGTGAACGCACTCCAACAGAGAAAACCACAGCGAAAGGTGGGATGTACGAGATCAGTAGCCTTGAAAAGTTCAACGCTAAAGTAGATGCTCTAGCACAGAAGATTGACAGTCTGACCGTTAACCCCACTGCAACCGTCGCTGCCGTAACTCCAAACTGCGAGTTATGCGGAAGCACCACTCATAATGCGCCCGAATGCCCATTGCTAGCCGGAATCCCACCTGACCAAGTAAATTATGCTCAAGGAAATCCTTACGCAAATACCTATAACCCAGGTTGGCGAAATCATCCAAACTTTTCTTACAAAAGCGATAATGCATTGCAAATGCCTACTGCTCCGCCAGGATATCAGAAACCAGCTGCTGCTCAGACTGCACCTAGGAAATCAAACCTCGAATTGATGATGGAAAAATTCATAGCTACTCAAGCTCAAACAAACAAAGAATTCCTGAATCAAAACATACACACTAGCGAGCAAATTAAACAGTTGACCGGAAAAGTAGACGCTTTAGCCACCCACAACAAAATGTTAGAAACACAGATATCACAAGTGGCTCAATAACAAGCCTCTGCTGCCGCACCCGCTGGCACATTTCCAGGACAACCCGAACAGAATCCAAAAGGTCAAGCAAATGCTGTAATATTAAGAAGTGGAAAATAATTGGACAAACCGATCGATCTGAGGACCGAAAACTCAGCCATGCAACAAAAACCAACAGAACAAGCAGAAAAGGAATCCGAGTTAGAGAAGAAGGAAGACAACGAGAAGGAGGATACCGCAAGTGAAAAAACGCAAGCACCTCCAGCGCCATATAAACCACCTATCCCTTATCCTCAAAGATTAATAAACTCCAAAACTTCAGGAAAGTTTAAGAAATTTGTAGAGCTCCTTAAACAGTTGAATATCACTATTCCTTTTACAGAAGCGATAACTCAAATGTCGTCATACGCTAAATTTCTCAAAGAAATCCTGTCAAATAAGAGAAAGATCGAGGATAACGAAACAGTTACACTTACTGCAGAGTGTAGCGCTATTATTCAAAAACGATGCCTCCTAAATTAAAAGACCCAGGTAGTTTCTCAATACCCTGCGTCATAGGAAAGTTCGTAATAGACAAAGATCTATGCGATTTAGGAGCCAGTATCAGTGTTATGCCCTTATCTATATGCAAAAAGCTGAATATGGGAGACCTAAGACCAACCAAAATGTCCGTACAATTAGCTGACCGATCAGTAAAATACCCTGTCGGAATACTGGAAAACGTTCCAGTACGCATAGGACAATTCTACATCCCAACCGACTTCATAATCATGGACATCAAAGAGGACTCTGTTACCCCAATTATCCTAGGAAGACCGTTCCTAGCTACAGCCAGAGCTATTATAGACGTGAAGAAAGGAAGGCTAACATTCGAAGTAGGAGAAGAAAAGATAGAGTTCATTCTCACCAAGTTCTTACAAGCACCAGCCATAGACGATACCTGCTATTTAGTAGATGAAATTGACGAATGCATAAGAGAACTTGAAAATGAAGAGACCACGTATTCAGAAATAATAAAGATTCAAATACCCGATATTTCTGAAGACGATGATTGGCATAAACCATATAAAGACGACAACCTAAGCGAAAGCTTAGCACTGACCCCAAACCATATGCCAGGTCCGAAGAACCCATCTTTAGAACTTAAAACACTACCCAAAAACCTTAGATATGAATTCCTAGACGATGAACTAAAAAGACCAGTGATAGTCAACGCCGACTTAGGACAACTAGAAACCGTAAAGCTATTAGAAGTCCTAAAGAAGTACCCCACCGCGTTAGGCTATAACATAAGCGATATAAAAGGTATAAGCCCTTCAATCTGTATGCATCGAATTACAATAGAGGAAGACTCTAAAACCTCTAGAGAGCATAAGAGGAGATTGAACCCCATCCTAAGCACTGTAGTCAGAGATGAAGTAAAGAAATTGCTAGATGCAGGAATCATCTATCCAATCTCCGATAGTGAATGGGTTAGCCCAGTTCATGTCGTACCGAAGAAAGGAGGAGTCACAGTAGTTAAGAACGAAAAAGGCGAATCAATAACAAAAAGAGTCGTGACTGGAAGCAGGATGTGCATTGATTATAGAAAGCTTAACAAAGCCACACGAAAAGATCACTTCCCGTTACCCTTCATAGACCAAATGTTGGAAAGATTAGCCAAACATTCATATTTCTGCTATCTAGATGGTTATTCAGGATTTTTCCAAATTCCCATTCATCCTAATGACCAAGAAAAGACTACATTCACCTGTCCTTATGGTACTTTTGCTTACCGCTGAATGCCGTTCGGACTCTGTAATGCTCCAGCAACCTTCCAAAGATGCATGATGGCAATCTTCGCAGATTTCATAGACGACATCATGGAAGTATTTATGGACGATTTCTCGGTATGTGGACAATGTTTCGAAGGATGCCTACAAAACTTAGAAATGGTATTAGAATGTTGTGTAAAAGTGAACCTCCTCCTAAATTGGGAAAAATGCCATTTTATGGTCCGACAAGGAATAGTTCTAGGACATGTCATATCAAATAAAGGAATTGAGGTCGACAAAGCTAAAATAGAGATTATAAAAGATCTCCAACCTCCAAAATCCGTACGAGAAATACGGAGTTTTCTAGGACATGCCGGTTTCTACCGAAGATTTATAAAAGATTTTTCAAAAATCACAAAACCTTTGACCGGCCTGTTGATGAAAGATGCTGAGTTTGTCTTTGACGACGACTGTCTAAAAGCATTCGAAACATTAAAATTAGCCCTTATCACCGCACCAATTATGCAACCACCTGATTGGCGACTACCGTTCTAAATCATGTGCGATGCGAGTGATTATGCCGTAGGCGCAGTTCTAGGACAAAGGAAGGACAAGAAACTCCATGCCATCTACTATGCCAGTAGAACTTTAGATCCTGCCCAAATGAACTACGCTACAGCAGAAAAGGAACTTCTAGCAGTTATATTTGCGCTTGACAAATTCCGTTCTTACCTAGTAGGAGCAAAAATTATCATATACACAGACCACGCTGCCATTCGGTACCTAATAAGCAAAAAGGATGCCAAACCAAGATTATTGAGATGGATCCTGTTATTACAAGAGTTTGACTTAGAAATCAAAGATAAGAAAGGAACCGAGAACGTTGTTGCAGATCACTTATCCCAAATAGAAGGCATCAAACATGAACCAGTACCGATAAATGACGATTTCCCATACGAACATCTGATATCCAAATTAGAAAGTGACATGCCTAGCTTAATCTCAGAAGATCCAGAACTCGAAAAAGCCGTAGAAGCCGTCTATGCCCAAGTCACATTACCTTGGTATGCTGACATCGTTAATTACCTAGCTGCAGGCGTGCTTCCACCAGATCTCACTTATCAGCAAAAGAAGAAATTCTTCCACAATCTGAAACACTATTATTGGGACGAATCTCTACTCTTCAAGAGAGGGGCCGACAACATATACCGTCGCTGTGTCCCAGAGGAAGAAATAGAAAATATCATTTCCCAATGCCATTCAGCACCATATGGTGGTCATGCTAGTACATCCAAGACGTGCGCTAAGATTCTCCAAGCCGGCTTATTCTGGCCTAACCTCTGGAAAGACGTTCACATCGTTGTGCTAAAATGTGATCTATGCCAACGAACTGGAAACATCTCACGACGCGATGAAATGCCTCATAAATGAATCTTAGAGGTAGAAATCTTCGACGTATGGGGAATAGATTTCATGGGACCATTCCCGCCTTCTTTTGGTAATAACTACATACTCGTCGCTGTAGACTATGTGTCTAAATGGATAGAAGCCATTGCTGCTCCAACAAATGACGCACGAGTAGTGATCAAACTCTTCAAAAACACAATCTTTCCTAGATTCGGTGTACCCAGACTCGTCATTAGTGACGGCGGATCTCACTTCATATCACGAATCTTTGATAAACTTCTTTCTAAATATGGAGTCCGACACCGAGTAGCTACACCCTATCATCCGTAAACTAGCGGCCAAGTAGAGGTCTCGAACAGGGAAATAAAACAGATATTAGAAAAGACTGTCGCTACCTCAAGGAAAGATTGGTCATCAAAGCTAAGTGAAGCTTTATGGGCTTACAGGACCGCTTTTAAGACACCAATAGGTACTACACCCTACAAATTAGTTTACGGTAAATCCTGTCATCTCCCTGTAGAATTAGAGCATAAGGCCTTTTGGGCCATTAAGACACTCAATTTCAACTACACTGAGGCAGGAGAGAAACGAATCTTGAACTTACACGAATTAGAAGAACTTCGATTAGACGCTTACGAAAATGCCCGTATCTACAAAGAACAAACTAAAAAGTGGCATGATAAACGTTTAGTCAAGAAACAATTCAGTGTGGGAGACATCGTACTGCTATTTAATTCAAGATTAAAACTCTTCCCAGGTAAACTAAAATCTAGGTGGTCCGGACCTTATGAAGTGACTAAAGTACTTCAGAGTGGAGCTGTTGAAATTACCGATAAGACGAATGCACCGTTTACCGTAAACGGGCAACGTCTAAAACATTATAATAAGAACGAAAACAACCCTCAAGTCTGCAGTATAGCATTGCTTGAGCCTCCAGCTCAAACACCCGAATAGCTTGTCACCAAGCTATCGTCAGGCTTTAGACGTTAAAAACAGCGCTTACTGGGAGGCAACCCAATTTTTCCCGCATTTTCCTCGTTACTGTATTTCATTCTCATTTTTATTTTTATTCTACTTTGAAACTTTAACAAAAATTCTAAACTTAAAATTACTACTATTTTTACTTTCTTTTATTTTCATATTTTATTTTATCTTTCTCTTTTATATTTTGTTTTTACCGCCTTTAGTTTTTAAAAATCCTGACTTCAAATTTCTGTTTTAAACTTTTCAGGATTTTAAAAGTCTTCAAAACCTTCCTCCTGTTTTTCTCCGACTTACCTGCAAGTATGGCCGCGTACGACTTCACAAAGGTTCATTTTCGAGGACTAGCTCAAAAGGCAAGATTTGAAGCATTAACTGAGAGAGAACTAGCCTTAACGCTGTATTATGATAAGTCTACCATGGAGAAACTCGGAATCACTGATAGCATCCAATACCTGTTCAATCAACTGGGTTGGGAGAACACTGCTTTGAAAACCCGTTTTGCTACCTATAAGGACCTCACCTACGAATTCCTTAGTTCCTTCAGGTACCTACCCAACTATGGTTTTGGATCCAACACCGAGCTGATCACCTTTAGGATGTTTGGAATGGACCAAACCCATAGCCGGATGTCATTAGCTAACCTCCTAGGATTTCCTAGCGGACCGCATGTGTTCATCAGTGCAGAAGATGATGATCTTGATTTTGAACTCAACCAATTCTGGGGTAGAATCACAGGCGACTATCACCCTGAACCAGACAGAATGTATAATGATGAGATTCATAACCCAACTTTCAGATACTTTCATAAGATACTAGCTCACACCCTTTTCGGGAAAGAAGAAAATATTACTACAGTATCTAAAGAAGAGCTATTTATCATGTTCTGTGCTTCTCAGGGCTGTACAGTGAATGCAGTATCGTTTATGATGAGATCTTTCAGACGCCTCACTCAGGACCCACAATCACCTATTCTAATAGGAGGCCTCGTGACAATGATTGCCCACGAGCTTGGCCTTAGATTCCACTTAAATGCAAGCACTAGTTTTGGCACCATCCGACCCATGAATATCCAGTTTTGCTTTAACAGGCGCATTTTAAGAACCATGGGACCTGGACCTTACGAGTACCTCATCAATGACAAACCTGTCCAGCTATTCACATTGCCAAATCATCAGATGACAAGTATCCATAACAAGGACAACTGGCTTTATGAATTGGATGAGCCTATGAGACCTCCTTCACCTCAATCAACACCACAGAACTACATGTACGACAGTGATCACATCTCTGAAGCACACGATTATATGTACTATGAGGATGTTGTATCAGAAGCTGAAGTAGACCCTACAACTCCTCCGCATTACAACACCTATCTTGAGCCCATTCCTGAGGAGACCACAGACAAAATGGATACTATTCTGCTCCGATTGGACAACGTTGACACAACTCTGACTACTGTAAAAGACGACATCACAAGCATACACAGCGAACTCGTAGTCTTCATGGACTTAGTCTGTGACCAGCTCGACTACTATGCCCGGAAGTTTGATGAGTTGAAGGCACGAAAAGACTAGATATTAGCATTAGGTTTAGTTTAGTTTAGTTTTTCTACTTTCCGTCCGTTCTCAATTATTTTGATTTTTGCATTGTTAATTTCCCTATGTATTACATTACAATCATTCTAATTACTTGTTATTTCAATTATAGTCTTTATTCATTTCTTCTATTTTTACGTTATTCTTTGTTTATTAGCCGATATAATACATTGCCATATCATTTATAGGCCTAAAAATCATTGCAAGAACACCCCCAAAGCAAAATTCTGCGTTCTGCAGATTTTGCTGGTGTGACGACCGTCACAGAAGCCTGACGCTCGTTACACGGGTGACGACCGTCACAGATACGTGACGACTGTCACGAGCCCAAAACTGTTATCTGATATAACAGGGGTTGCATTTTCTCTCCCACTTCCATCCTTTCAACTCCCAATCATCAAAAACTCACACCCCACTCCCAATTTTCGTTTTCCCCACCTTGCACCATATATTCCAACTCCCATCTCAACTTCCTACTACACTTCTGTACCATTTTTCCACTCCACAAAACCTACTCAATCCACATTTCCTCAGCATTCTCCAACAATGGCGAGAAACAACGAAACCCCAGACCTCAGCAGTATTGTGTTCAGCGACGGCGACTCGGGAGAGAGACATCGAGCCAACTATATCGCCTTCCACCAACGGTCGCTACAGCTGACCCACTATCCACATATCCCATCGCTCACGGAGCTCGGACTCCTTGACGACGTCACTTGGATGCTTCAAAGAGCCGGCATCTGGAACCTCTGCACCAATCCGCTGCCGACGTACGCACAACTCACCCTCGAGTTCCTAAGTTCGTTCACCTACGTCACTTCCAGCGGCGACCTCAGCCAACACTCCGGTGCCGCATGCTTCCGGATGTTCGGAACGAACTATCAAGTGAACCAGAACCAGATTGCCGCCATCTTACAATTCCCTCGCGGCGACAATGCTCACCGCCGCCTCACCGAACAGTTCCAGCACGAAGCCTTCGCGCTCTGGTACCAGTTAACCGGCATCAATGTCGATTGTTGGGATTCTCTGCACGTAACGCATATCCACAACCCAACCATCCGGTACTTCCACCGAGCACTGAGCAACACCATCTTCGCCCAGGATAGCAACCATAAGGTGAACTCGAAAGAGCTCTTCTTTCTCCGCTGTGTCTTCAACAACGAGCCCATCAACGCCGCTCCGTTCCTCCGGGCCCACACTCAGGCCAACTGTAACCGTGGCTCTAAGCCATTTTACTTTGGCGGGATTGTCACTGCCATTGCACTTGGGCTGAACCTCGGTGACCGCCTCCAGCATCTCCATGCCATTCCCTCGGTGTTCCTCGACACCGACCACTGCAAAGCCTCTCACCTCATCCGTTCCAGAGCCGATGGCAAATACCACCTGGTCGTGCGTGGTAAAACCATCAGAAGTATCATCCTACCATCACGCACCCGGATGCACCCAGAGGATCGTACCAACTGGCTATTTGACCTCAATGCCCCTCCTGCTGCCGCTGCTCCAACTCAGACCCACACCCAAGGTTCTGATGACGAAATCCAAGCTGAGTTGGACAGACTTGAGCAACAGGAGGCATCACAACCACTTCCTTCCGAAGGTACATCCCACCGCCGCCGCCGCCATCGTCCAGAGCCCGATTACTCCGAAAAAGACCTCCGCCGATCTCTTGACCAGCAGGCCCAGATACTCGCTATGATGCAGCAGCAGAATCAGCGAGCAGAGTAGTTCGAAGCTTGGCATCCGTCCAAAATGCAACAACTACAAACCGGCCAAGAAACCATTACTGAGAACTTGGCGAATCTGACCTTGCAGTTCGAAGGACTCCGCGACTATGTCTATCATACCGGAGCAATGAGTTTTGAGGACCGAGTCGACCAAGTCAGAGCCAGAGGACGCGAGCGAGGACGTGACCGAGGCAGAGGCCGTGATTAGTTATCATTTTCCTTATTTGTTTACTATATTTTCAGTTTCTTTGTATTTTCATTTTCCTTGTATCTCCCTCTCACATTCTTTCAAATCAGTGGGGACACTGATTGAGATAGTGTAGGAGCGGAGCGTTTATTTCCCATTCCTGTGTACTTTTATTTCCGTAATTTCTATTCGAACATTTTCACGTTTTAGCAAATAAAAGCTCTTTTATATATCTTTTTCCCGTTACGCAAACATCCCCACTTTATTCGACGTAAACAAATTTTTTTTTCATTCGTTCCTCAAAAGCAAAAGCATCACGAGAATGCTCCCAAGTTCAAACCAAGTTTTGAAACTCCGAGGAGACGACAATTCTAACAAAACCAGTACCGTCCTGACACCTTAGATCTCCGGTTTATGCGAGTCGGTTTCACTACCTAAGTGTACCAAAGTTTCAAGTGTCTACGCAAACTCAGCCCCAAGTAGTTTATACTAGCAGTCAGCACCATCCTAAAAACACTTCTAAGCGAGCGACCAATGCAAATAAGTGTATGATCTCCAAAAAGATGAAAAAATAATGAAAAGAAAGCCATTTAGCCAAAATATAAAGACGCGTTTCCCTCTAAGTTAGGTGCTCCTCACCCGAGCATTTAGCCCAACGGTACGAAAACTCATTGAAAAAAATCAATGGTATAAGCTTATGAATAATGAAAAAGATCAAAACAGAAAGGAGATCATATTCACTATCAGGTCGACTTGCCATGAAAGTGTATGGACAACGGGCTTAATGTGATTGCGCTAGAACAAACAGGGTGAACTTGCCGCGAGAACCTTGACACCAAGCTACAGTAGCATGACTGGGACCGATTTGCATAAGAAGGAGACCTCCGAAGACTTGTAGTCCAGTGTCGTCACCGTACTCGTTTTGTTCTTACTAAGAATCCCGGTTTTTCCCATTTTTTCGAACGAAGAAGCTGCCTCGTGCTTGCCGACTTTTTCCTGTTTTACTTGAGGACAAGCAAAGATTCAAGCTTAGGGGAGTTTGATAACACGAAATTGTATATATATATATATATATATATATATATATTGATGCATAATTCAACTGATGTTTGACTGTTTTCGATCCGATTTCGGGTTCTTTCCGTGTTATTTGTCTGGTATTTTGCAGGTATTTGATGATCATGTCTAAACAAGGCAATATGAAGAAAAGAAGCAATCACAGATGAAATATGGACGAAAACCGGATGAAAACAACATGAAAAACGCAGAATGCATATTTTGCTGCTGTGATGACCGTCACAGCTCCATGACGACCGTCACACGGGTGACGATCGTCACACGGGTGACGACCGTCACACATCGTGACGACTGTCATGCAGGCAAAAACGCCCAACTTCAAATGCACGTGCAAGATGCAGTTCCAAGTCCCAAATAGTGGACCACTACTCCCTGATATTTCTGCCTCTAAGTCCACCTTCTTAAAGTTATAACCGTTAGAATTCTATTTCTATAAAAGGGGAAGGAGGGGAGCTGAGAAAGGGAGCCGCATTCAGACAACGAAGTGCTGCCAATTTATCTTCAGAGCAACCTTTCCAGTTTTTCTATTCTTATTTGTTTCTCTTTTCTTTTTATGCATTTCTTTGATATTTTGCAATTCCCATTTCCCTTGTACGATCAATTGGCATAAAGATCAGAATCCTGCCAACATTTGTGGAGGATCTGCCTAAAGGTCAATTGGAATATTTACAGGTTTTAAATTTTAATCGTAATTTTAGTTTTCATTATGATGCATGTTATTATTCACTGTTTTTATTTATGTTTTACCTTTCCCAAATCCATGTCTAGCTAAATCAGAGTAATCGATATGTAATAATAATTCAGACGGGATTTGATAATAACCAGTTGAAAACTTCCTTTTCAAAAGTCGTTTATGGTCTGAGTGTTTAAATTTATTTACTGAATAAACTTCGTCGCGAAAGCGAGAACTTATTTAAAAGTAGTTTTGCCACGAAAGTGGGAAATTAATTAAGGTACGAACCAACAAGCGAAAGCTGCGGCAAGACCAGATAGTAAACACTAGTCATTTGTTTTAATAACAACGAAAGCACTTTAAAACGAATTAGAACTTAGAGATTTCCAAAAAATAGTTTTAACCCCGAATGGGACACGAAAGCGTACATTTGGCCCTTAGAATTATGATTAGCGTCAACAACCATCGTGAGACGAGAGTCTTCAGATCATTATTTTCTGCTTAAATATATTCTAAAAAAATATTTCATATACCGGTAACTTGTCAAATCCCCGAAGAACATAATTACTGCATATCGATTCACGTAATTATAATTTAAGTAACATTTCTAGTTCCCTTTAGTGACAATCTTATTCCCTTAAACATTATCTACCTAGCTAAACATAGTAACTCCCGAGAACACTAGTTTGATTACGAGTCCCTGTGGGATCGATATCTTTTATTACTACGCGATAGACTGTGCACTTGTAGTTAAGTTGTATTAGACATAGAAAGTCGCGACCAGGGATCATGTCAATGATAAACAGAAACAGATAAAGCATCAGCTTAAACAGTAAACAGTAAACGACTGCAAAATGCATGCAATGCAAGTGAGGGAGGAAATGTGTGTGGGGAATCAGCCTCCACAAGCTCGTCTCGACCTCAAGCCAGATATGAATAACTGCAATCATAAAGAAGAAACTAACATGCTATCAAGAAAAATCACAATAACTGCCATCATACAGAAGAAATGGCATGCTATCAAGCAAAATCACAAACCACATAGGCAAGGGAGCAGGGCTCTACCGAATACCCGCAAGCAAAGCCATACAGTAAAAATACAAGCAGAGGGAGCAACTCAACCTCTAGTGCAATCATGCTCCTAGCTTAAATCAATCTAAATATGAACTTATTCTAATGCATCAAGCAAATCAAACAAGTCACATCAATACAGTTGCACAGAAAGAAAACAGACAGTCAAGAAAGCAGATCAACAGCTTCTACAGCTTCACAACAAAGCTCCTCTGACATCGGTTCAGTCCTCATCTTCAACTGCTCTTCAAGGCTTTCATCTTCAATAGCAAGTATCAACTTGCTTCTTCAAGCTTTTAACACATCAAACCCAAGTATCAACTTCTTCTTTCTTCTTCAGGCCTCAGCTCCAAAGTAAACTCCACCTTCAGGCTTCAATCCCACTAGCAAGCATCAACTTGTTCCTTCAGGCACTCCAAGCATTGAACTCACAAGTATCAACTTACTTTCCAACTTCAAGCTTCAGCTTCTTCATTCAATCTCCATTTGATCTTCTTCACATAAGTGTCAACCTGCTCTCTTGGATCTTCAAGCCTCAGCTTCAATGGCAGTCTTCAACCACAAAGAAGTAGCAACCTCCATCATCTTCAAAGCTTCTAACAAGGAATTCCATCCTCTAGCAAGGGATAAAGATTCATCTAACAAGAGCAAGGTGTGGATGATTGACAGCAGAGTGAAGACCAAAGCTCACCACTAAGCATTCCATCATCAGAGAGAGGAACCCTCAAAGGTTCTACCAACTTGTGAAGAGCCACACATCCTACCAAAGGAGGGATGAGGCCTTTACAAGGGGACCTTATATCATAGGGAAGAATGGAATTGATCAACACCTTCCATGTTTATGAAAGAAGAGAATCTATCTAGAAGCTCTGCCTGCAAACCCTAATCTTAACACCTAGTCAGCACTACAACAAAAGAAGGGAAGTCTTCACATCCAAGCTTCTTCTTCATGCATTCCATGGTAGCCCAAGCAGGTCTTCAACACTATCCAAGAGCAAGCAAAGCAAAACCCTAATCTAAGGGAACTAAAGAAATCAATCTAGTTGAATTAGCAAGTTAGGATCACCTAAAACCTAGTACTAAAGTTAGTCTTAACTAAAATACTAAAACCAATTATAAAATCCTACAAAAATAACTATGGGATCCTAATTCAATCATGAACCTACTATACAAAATTCAGAGGTTGAATCATCCACCAAGTCCTAGAAATAAAACCTAGATCACAAGGTACTAACCATTAACCCTAAAAATAGAACACCTAAAGTTTCAACTTAAAACTACCACCTAACTTCATCACAAAAATGTGAGAAAAATCTAACGGGGACATGCATATCTATGCTAGCTACACACAAAAAATCAAGGCAAGAATCATCACCAAATTCTCAAACCAAATTCAACAAAACAAGGTATCAACCATGTCCATTTTAATATCAATTAATATTCAAAAATGTAAATAAAAATAAAAAATGCATGGATTATTAATATTTTTTATCTACAAAATTCTAGATTGAATCATGAATCAGGGGGAAAAAGTTTGGAATTAATTGAGTTAATCTCCTATTTTGTGTGAATTAATTTCTAAGTCACATGAAATAATGAAAAAATAAAAGAAAACAAAAGAAATTAATAAAAATGCATGGCAAATAGCAATCCAATATAGTTCATTAAGAGGGTTGGGCCAGAAAGGGGGTGTGAATATTAATTGGTCACTAGGCCCAGGCGCCTTGAATTTTTGCCTTCCCTTCAGTTCACACAAAAAATCAGCCAGGGGAGGGTGCATTCAACAACTCAATGCCTTGTAAATCCATACTGGGCCTGGATGGGGGGTGGTGATAGTAGCTGCAACCCAAGCCCAACACTCCAATTTCTCAATTCACAAAATCAGAAAACATTACACGCCAGGGTTCGAACTCAATACTCCTTGGTTCACACAGCGAAGTTCATCAGATTACTAAGCAAAACGGTGCGTTTAAGGAGATGGACGCGTGGCTCAACGTGAGCCCCGGGATCCACAGACCAGGTCAATCTTTCCACATGAACGAATGGTGAGGATTATATCTTCCTTGTTTCAAACCTGCAAATCACGCGCGCAAGCCAAATCGCCGGTGGCTTTTCCGGCCACCCCTGTGCAACCCTAGATCCCTCTACACTCAACCATTTGCCACGATGTCTAAATGAATCTTGACCAGAATTTACTTAGGAACTCAACCATACCATTTACTCATTCTAAAAATGCACGAATCATGAAACCATAATTTCAACCAAAAATGGCATTCAACCTAAATCATCTCCAAAGTTGCAATTAACTATCCAAGATCCATCTATATCAATAGGGGAACCTAACCACATGCTTCTAGTTTATTAAAAGTGCATAATCAGTGAGAAATTTGAAGAAGTTAGAACCTGTCTTGGAGCTTGGATTGCAGTGGATACACACCTTAATTCTCTTCCAAACCTTGCAGAATTCTTCAAGGATTAATGGAGAATGTTTCTTGATGCTTAATTCTGGCTGAAACCTCTTGATTCTCCAAAACGAATTTTCACTTTCAAGCTTCTTGCTCCACCTCTCTCCAATGGCTCCTTCATGAAAAATGATCACCAAAACCCTCTAATTCAGTTCTAAATCCCTTTTATGTTCTGTTTCAATGAATTAGAAGCCCAAACCAGGCCCATTCATGAGTTTTGGATCTTCACTTTTTCCTCCAAATTTCAATATGGATATGTGCCTTCAAGCCTTGCTTCTACTCCAAAATCATTCCAAACCATTCACTTAAGCCTTATGGAGTGTAATGAAGTGGTTTCCTCCCTTTGGTTTCAACATATGGAGTGTATAGGGTATGTTTCTTACTTGTGAAGAAATCATCCAAATGGCTATGTTAAGCAACTCAAATCAAAATTGTGACAATGCCAATCTCTTTAGAATACCAATTCCATTCAAATTGACTACAAATTTGACTTGAAAACATGTTAATCTCAATTATTTTGAATTTTCTCATTTTAATTCATTAAAATGGCTTTTATATGGCCTTTCTTCCACCAATGCTTGATACAATCCATATTAATGAACCCTTGATGTTTAGACAAGCTAAATACATCATTTTGAACAACTTTCATGTTGAACAAAAATGCATTTGAGGCTTGCAAGATGGTGTAATGGACTCATGACCCAAAATGACCTGTAATGCCCAAATACCCAAAATACCCTTGACTTGTCAAAGCCGTAACTTGAGTTCTACAAATTCAATCAAGGACTTCTAGTACTTTCTAGAAATCTAAGAGAATAAGGAACAACATTCATGTTGACCAAAAGTTCATAGGAATTATCCTTCTAGGGCAAATGTTTCTTGCAAGTTGGGTAACTTTCAAGCTCCAAATTCACATGCCTCAGATGACTTGTAACTTGTCAAAGCCATAACTTGAGTTCTACAAATCCTATCAAGGACTTCTAGAACTCAAATTAAATCTAGGATCATGCCCTACAACAATCATGTTGGGGGTAAGATGAGATGACAATCACATCTTGAGCTAAATTGCCTTGAAGATAGGGGTCACACTAGGGGATTTTACACTGCCAAGCCTTGAAAACCCTAGCTTGAAACTTCTCAAACTCTTAAATCATGATGAGTTGACCTTGGAATCATCCTTAGAACATCTTAATGTATAAATCCATGATCACATGGCTCTTGAATTGGGTCTCAACCTCCTCCAAATCATCAGTTGACTTAGGGTTGACCCAGTCAAACCCTAGCTGCACCAATCATGGCTGAGGTTTCTTAATCTTGCACAATGACTTGTCTAGGCCTCAAAGTGATCTTCAACAATTCTCATGAGGTCTCTCAAGACCTCAAGTCCATCTCCATGACCTCAGAATCATCTGATGACTTCTCACAACTCTCAAGTTAGGAGACACACCCTCTTGGTTTCAACCACTATCTCTGAGGATCTTTTACTTTCTCTGACAAGGATATCAACCTTTGAGCACCTGACTAACCCTCTTAGCTAGCTTCATGGTCTTGTGTAGCCCTTGATTGGTAGTCATACCTCTTGATCTCCTGCACACATGTCAATGAAATGCAAATGATAATGCTAATGTGAATGAAATGAAACACAAGCTAGGTGAAGAAATGTTGGGCAAATTTTGGGGTGCAACAACTGCCCCTATTCAAACGGCTTGGACCTGACTGGGTGAGAAGCGAATGACTCTCAAACAATCAAGGTAAAAGACGGTTGAATACCAACAAACCCGGAAATTTGCCAACTGCACAAGTACACGATACTCTGATGGGGACAAATCTTCGGAAACTGAAATAATAGTTGCACGGCAACCAGCTGGAGAATTACTGATCTGAATCCCCGTCAGGATGATTCTCTGATTTATCTGATATCATTGCATCCTCAAATCATCAAGGGGTCACCGGTTACAAGGTAACTGGCGATCTGCCAACCGTACAGGTAAACAATACTTGGATTGTTAGGAACATCTTCAAAACCTGAGTATGACAGTTGCACGACAACTCTGCTGGGGAATTGGTCACACGGTAACCGGTGAAAGGTCTAATCTCAAATCTCAGTCAGGATGATCATCTGATTTTGCTGTAGATATTTGTCCTCAAGTCATCAAGGGTTCACCGGTTTCACGGTAACTGGTAATGGATGGTTGATCACGCCGTCAGGCGTTCTGCGTCGTAGTAGAAGAATTCCTTATCGTCGCCTATGGACTCATCATGTCGCTAGGCATGTCGACAACATCTTCGTTGGACTTCATCAGTAAGTCAATAAGGGATCACCAGTTATTCGGGAACTGGTGAATGGCTACTTTCAAATCTCCGTCAGGATGATCATCAGATTTCGCTGCAGCTACTTCCTCAAGTCATCAAGGGCTCACTGGTCACTCGGTAACCGGTGATACATAGCTGGTATTGTCGTCAGGCATTCTGCGGCATTGCAGCAGAAGAATTCCTCGGGACTCATCAGGTCATTAGGAACTTTTTTAACAATCAAGTTAATTATGCCATCGGGCATTCAAAGAAATTTTCGGGCGTCAGCCGGACTTCGTCAATAAGTCGGGAATAGACTTCTCGGTCAATCATGAACCAAATAGGGATATCCAAACTTCTGCCATCAGGCACTCCGCATCAGCTGAGAGAAATGCTTCGACATTACAGTTGGACTTCGTCAGTAAGTCTTCAAATGGAATCCTTAATCAATCAGGAACCGCTAAGGATATACAATCTTTTGCTGTCAGGCACCCTACGTCAGCTAGGCAAACTGCTTCGACATCGCAGCTGGACTTCATCAGTAAGTCTAGGGTTTTGGCACCGCTACCGGACTTCAATCATCAAGTCTTCAAGGAAATTTCAACTTCTATGTTTAAGACCCGCTGGGGATGACACCTCTCCGCTGGGGATTCTGGAGAACTATCAAGTAACTCTGCTTCGGGGCTTCAGAAATCATTCTGGGTGAATCATCTCTGCTGAGGAAATCAAGAATCATCTTGAATGAACAACTTCGTCGGGGACTTCAAGAATCATCCTGAACCAATAACTCTGCTGGAGATTTCAGGAATCATCCTGAGCAAACACTCTGTCGGGGACTCTAAGCATCAACTTGAGCAACCCTCTCTGGTGACTTCACAGAGGATTTTAAGAATCATCTTAAGCACACAACTTTGCTGGGGAATTCAAGAATCATCTTGAGCAACCATTCTGTGGAGGAACACCTGTAAAACAAGAACGGTAACGACCTAGCTCATGTATGCATATGTTTGACAATGGTGCAATGCTCCACACGGTGGAAATGCTATGCATTTAGGGTAAATGTTATGCAATCATGCAAAATGCTATGACCCCATTAGCAAAATAAATGCTGAAGGGAGAATCCTCCTGTCGAGGAGAAAGAAACACTCTAGTGGAGAGGAGGGATCATCCTGCCGAGGAGAAGAAGTCACGCCAATCTCAATTGGATTCCACCTGGGGAGACGAACTTCAGTCGACTACTGCAGGGGAGCAAAGTTCAATGAGAACCTGGACCTGTTCATCTAGGTATTCAAACCGTAAACTGCTGAGGAAACGACATCAATTACAAGAACAAACTACACGGCATTCGCAGCCAAACTTTCCTGGAGATAACGACTCTGGTGGGGAAATACAACATCAACTATTCAACACTCTACTGGGGAGAACCAATCATGGCCTGAACGGCCTCCAAGGACTCGGCTCTCTTGGGGATCTGCAAACTTAGCTGGGGAAGTAGGAATCATCCTGCTTACCGGGGAGAGTACGACTCTGCGGGGAATTTCAATTCCGTTGAAGACTTCAATCTGCACTATCGAGTGCTACACACTTCAGTATATGACTCAGCTGGGGAGACGACGATCCTTCAGGATGCCTCTGATTGGAGAGAGAACCTTCTCTGCTTGGGGGAGACATATCAATGCTCTTGGTTCTATGTGCAGACTCCGTGGGGAGAGGATGCTGAACTTTGCTGGAGGAGAAGGAATCATCCTGCTTGGGGACGCATACGGCGTACTGCCTAGGACAGGCTATACCTGCAACACCACAAACAAACAGACAAGATACCCTTCTCAAAGGGACCTATCAAGGTTATCATCTTGTGACAATGTTCAAGTAATTCGTTGTTTCAACAATCAGTGGCCTAGGCCAGTAAGTTTATGTATGCGCATTTTATCAAAAACATCGGCGTTCTCTTTCGCAAACAAAACAACTAAATGCTAAACAAACAAACAGAATTTCTGAATGGTATACATTTTATTGATAACGAACCCCTGAATAGGCAAAAATGTTTTACAACAGATGCAAGCTCCTAGAATGAGGAGGCTGCGCAAATATAAAAACATAAATATACATCAGTATATACACAAATGTCGGCAATGAGGCGTAGATAAACGGCCCTCAGGTCTTCCAAACCACTAAATAATGAAAGTCCACACGCGGAACGCAGTCATTTGCTTTTTCCAATCCCTAACTTTTGCCTGAATCGCCCTTTCGGGTTTTCGATTCACCGGGATACCCTTTTTTGCCAAAGTCGCCCTTCCAGGTTTTCGACTTTGCGGGTGTACATTCTTTTCATTTATATCCCTAATTTTTTCCCGAACCTTTTTCCTTTTTTATGGTTCACCAGGATGCCCCATTTTGCCTGGATATTCTTTTTCTTTCCAGCGGGTCGTTTTTTAAGCAAAGTATTTTTTAACTGCGTTCGCGTTCACCGGGGATGCAAAATCTTCGCCATCCATCGTGGATAACAACAAGGCTCCTCCCGAGAAGACCTTGCTGACAATGTACGGACCTTCGTAATTGGGAGTCCACTTGCCCTGGTGATCGGAGTGTGGAGGAAGAATCTTCTTCAGGACGAGATTACCCATCTGAAAGCTTCTAGGACGCACCTTCTTGTCATAGACTTTCTTCATTCAGCTTTGGTACAGACGACCATATGCAATCGATGCTAATCTTTTCTCGTCCATTAGGCTGAGTTGGTTTAGTCGGTTCTTAATCCATTCTGCCTCATCGAGTTTCACGTCAACCAAAACTCGTAAAGAAGGGATCTCCACTTCTAACGGTAGGATAGCTTCCATGTCGTACACCAGTGAGAAAGCAGTTGCCCCAGTTGATGTACGTACTGTCATACGATAACCGTGTAATGCAAATGGCAGCATCTCGTGCCAATCCTTATAGGTCACAACCATCTTCTGCACAATCTTCTTGATGTTTTTATTGGCCGCTTCAACGGCGCCATTCATCTTCGGCCGGTAAGGAGATGAGTTGTGGTGTTCAATCTTGAAACTCTGGCACAGCTCCTTCATCATCTTGTTATTTAAATTCGAACCATTATCAGTAATGATCCGCTCGGGAATTCCGTAACGACAGATGATGTCCCTCTTTATGAATTTAGCCACCACCTGCTTGGTCACATTAGCATATGAGGCTGCCTCCACCCACTTGGGGAAGTAGTCAATGGCTACTAGAATGAAGCGATGACCGTTAGATGTAGTAGGCTCGATCTTGCCTATCATATCAATGCCCCACATGGAGAACGGCCACGGGGATGACATGACATTTAACGGGCACGGCGGCACATGGATCTTATCAGCATAAATCTGGCATTTATGGCATCTCTTCGCGAATTTAAAGCAATCCGACTCCATCGTCAACCAGTAGTATCCTGCTCTCAGGATCTTTCTCGTCATAGCGTGTCCGCCGGCGTGCGTACCAAATGTGCCTTCATGGACTTCTTCCATGAGCATACTCGCTTCTTTCTCATCTACACATCTGAGTAGCACGGGATCATGGTTTCTTTTATACAAAACTCCATCAGGATTGAGATAAAAATTTCCAGACAGCCTCCTTAGAGTCTTCTTATCCTGGGTTGACGCTCCCGCGGGATATTCCTTAGTCATAAGTAAGGTCTGGATGTCATGGAACCATGGCTTGCCATCGGAGGCTTCCTCGATCGCAAAGACGAATGCAGGTCTATCAAGACGAGAAAGGACAATTCTTGGGGCTTCATTCCAAAAATTGACTTTATACATCGAAGCCAACGTGGCTAAGGCATCAGCCATTTGATTCTCAGCTCTGAGCACATGATGGAGTTCCACTCGATCAAAGAACGAAAGCAGCCTTCTGGCATAATTCATGTACGACACCAAATTCGATTGACGAGTCTCCCACTCCCCTTTAATCTAGTTGATCACGAGTGCCGAGTCACCATATACATCTATGTTCTTGATTCTCAAATCAATTTCTTCTTCTAGACCCATGATGCATGCTTCGTATTCTGCTTCGTTATTAGTGACCAGAAACGTCAGTCTCGCAGTAAACGGGATGTGGGATCCGTGAGGAGTCGTGATGATCGCCCCAATGCCACTTCCGTAAGAATTAACCGCCCCGTCAAATATCAATTTCCATTGGGACTTCCTATCTGGACCCTCGTCGGGCGACGGTTCATCGCAATCTTTCACATTGAGAAACATGATATCCTCATCAGGGAATTCAAATTTCATCGGCTGATAATCTTCGATCGGCTATTCGACGAGGTATTCAGACAATACGCTGCCCTTGATGGCCTTCTGGGAAATGTACTGAATGTCATATTCCGTCAACACCATTTTCCATCTGGCAATCCTGCCCGAAAGCGCTTGCTTCTCGAAGACGTACTTGATCGGATCCATCTTCAAAATTAGCATGATTGTGTGATTGAGCATGTACTGTCGTAAACGTTTGGCAGCCCAGGCTAGTGCACAACACGTCTTCTCCAGCATCGAGTAACGAGATTCACAGTCTGTGAACTTTTTACTCAAATAGTAAATGGCATGCTCCTTTCTGCCCGTCTCGTCGTGCTGACCGAGAACACACCCCATACTATTCTCAAGAACTGTCAAGTACATGATTAAAGGTCTTCCGGCCACTGGGGGTATCAAGATCGGAGGTTCCTGCAGATACTGCTTTATCTTATTAAATGCCTTTTGGCAATCCTCGTTCTAGATAACCGCCTGGTTTTTCTTTAACAGTTTGAACATCGGTTCACACGTGGCCGTGAGCTGAGAAATAAACCTTGCAATGTAGTTTATTCTTCCCAGAAAACCACGAACTTCTTTTTCTGTTTTTGGCGCTGGCATTTCTTGTATATCTTTTATCTTCGCAGGATCAACCTCAATGCCTCTTTCGCTCACGATAAACCCCAGTAGTTTTCCAGACCGTACTCGGAAAGTACACTTGTTAGGATTCAGCCTCAACCTGAACTTCCTAAGTCTCTCAAAAAGCTTCAGCAAATTGACCAGATGTTCTTCCTCCGTTTGGGACTTCGCAATCATGTCATCAACATAGACTTCAATCTCATGATGAATCATATCATGAAACAAAGTAACCATAACTCGTTGGTAAGTGGCCCCTGCGTTCTTCAGACCGAAAGGCATTACCTTGTAGCAAAACGTTCCCCAAGGTGTGATAAACGTAGTTTTCTCCATGTCCTCCGGCGCCATCTTGATCTGATTGTAGCTGGAGAAGCCATCCATGAACGAAAATACGGAGAACTGAGCTGTATTGTCGACCAACACATCGATATGAGGGAGCGGGAAATCATCCTTAGGGCTCGCCCTATTCAAATCCCGATAATCGACGCACATTCGTACCTTACCGTCCTTCTTCGGTACATGCACTATGTTGGCGACCCACGGAGGGTAAGTGGTGACCGCTAAGAAGCCAGCATCAAACTGCTTTTGCACTTCTTCTTTGATCTTGACGGCCATATCTGGTCGTGTCCTCCTAAGCTTCTGCTTAACAGGAGGGCAATCCTCTCGCAGCGGCAAGTGATGGACCACAATGTTAGTATCAAGTCCGGGCATATCTTTGTATGACCAAGCAAAGATGTCACTATACTCTCGCAGCATCTCGACCAATCTCTGCTTGACATCACTCTGCAATGCTGCCCCTATCCTGACATTCCTGACTAGTTCTTCAGAACCCAAATTCACAATCTCAATCTCTTCTTCGTGAGGCAGAATAACTTTCTCTTCTTGTTTCAACAAGCGGGCCAACTCTTCGGGAAGGTCTTCGTCTTCATCAATCTCTTCTTCGGCTTGATAGATCGGGCAGTCAAAGTCGAAGTGAGTCGTAGAAGGTCCAGAGTTGATGTCATCTGCTATGTGGATCCTGCAATAACAAGGGTTAAGCTTAAAACAAGGATATGCAGGTTAGCACAAACCCTATTGCCATTTTATTGTTTTTTAAAACAAATATAAAACAGGAATAACAGAGATCACAACATTTGAATGCGAAGAAAAACGCCTTTTGATTTATTGGTAAAATGCATGTACATAATCGAACGAGGCCCTGACAATAAAACCACTATGCCTCGGGTAGGACATAGGGTTGTACAATGATTGGAGAAAGTAAATCATTACTCTTTGCCTGTCACTTGGATGGTATCCCTGATGGACCAGTTGTTGAGGCTCTGGCCTGGTTTGCTTGGCTGGATCCAGGAGTCCAGGTCACAATCGCTGTCTTCGCCGTCTTCAGACACTGTGTTGACGCTTTCAAATATCACCCCGCCACTGGTAAACTGGATCGGCCTTTTACCTCGCGACGCACTGTGAGACGAGGAGGCTTCAGCCGTAGGAGAGTATCCCAACCCGAACTTGTCTTGCTTGTTAGGTATTTCTAGAACCTGCCCCCAGCCTGGGGTAGATCCGGCTTGAACAACGGCCCGGGCTTCCTTGAAGGAAGAGAGAGTCATCTCTGGTTTTTTAGTGATTACAAGAGCCCCGTTCTTGACTTTAACAGCTTTGAACGCCTGGCATAGGGTTTCGTGGATTTCCCCATCCATCTCAACATACTTGAAGGACGACAAATGGCTCACCATTATGTCTTCCTCGCCATAAACAGTCACGATGCTACCTCCGACAGCATACTTGAGTTTCTGGTGCAACGTGGAGGTCACAGCGCCAGCAGAATGGATCCATGGTCGGCCTAAGAGACAACTGTAGACTAGCATGACGTCCATAATGTAAAAGACTGCGTCGAAAATTTTCGGCCCAACTTGGATTGGCAGAGTCACCTCCCCAAAAACATGACGCTTGGTTCCGTCGAAAGCCTTCACCACCAGATCACTGGGTGTGCAAATCAATCCTCGAGTATCTAACTTCATCAATGCTTTCATCGGAAGAACATTGAGTGACGACCCCGTGTCCACCAACACATGAGACATAATCGTTCCCCTACACTCTATCGAGATGTGCAGGGCGTTGTTGTGATTTCTTCCCTTCGGCGTCAGCTCCAGGTCAGTAAACCCTAACCCGTTCCCAGCATTTACGTGGGCTACGACCCCTTCCAACTGGTTGACCGATATTTCATGCGGTACATACGTGGCATTCAAAACCTTTAACAGCGCATTGCGATGTGACTCCGAACATAGCAACAAATTCAGGATGGAAATTTTCGAGGGTGTTTGATGGAGGTGATCCACGATCTTGTAGTCACTCTTCTTGATCAACCTCATGAACTCTTCAGCGTCCTTAACAAGTAAGTCCTTCTCTACCCCATGAGGGGTTTCCTCAACGACTTTACTCTTTCCCTTATCGGTTACTTCAGCTTTGTCTGCTTTGTCCACCACAATCTCAGGTGGAGCAAATACCCTTCCGCTGCGCGTGATTCCGCCGACTCCCACTAGGTTATCCACAGACCGCCCAAATGGTTCTAGGTCCAACTTCTGTCCATTGCAGTAGACGTCTGCCCCATAATGCCATGGGACAGCGTTGGTGCTTTCAAAAGGTATCGGCCCAACCTTCATGATGGTAATTATGGGCGGCCTGGGTGCAGAAATGTCCGGCGAGGGATGGTGATGGTGGCAACCTCATCATCTTGCTTCAGCATTACCTCTCCAGATCCATATTCGGCCCTTCGGCTAAACTGCAAGATTCCTTCGGTCATCAGACTCTGAATCCCTTCTATCAACTGTTCACATCCATCAGGATGAGTCACACAGCCCATACACAGTTCTCCGCATCCCGGAAAGAAGCCTCTTTTCATTAGCTTGGCTTTAATGAAGCTAAGCGGTGTCTTCAAATCCCTGACATCAGTCAACACATCCAAATTCCCGTCTTCAATAATGGTGTTCACCCCACCTCCCCTATGATTCGGCATAGGGTTCTTCGTGACATTTGGCACATTGTCTGAGAAATTGATGATCTTAGCATCCACCATATCTTGCACCTTATGCTTGAAGGCTTTGCAGTTTTCTATCGTGTGGCCTGGCGCCCCCGAGTGGAACTCGCATGTTGCATTCGCATCGTAACCTGGCGGAGGTTCCCCTGTCAAGGGAGCCAGGGTTCTCTTCTGGACTAACTGCAACTGAAGCAGAGTCTGTAACAGCTGAGCATAAGACATGGGCGGTGTCTCAAGGTGACGGCTCGACAGAGGTGCCCTGTTCTGATACTTTCTGTACCCTTGCTGATTCGGCTGCTGCTGCTACTGTGGCTGGGGTTGTTGGACCGCGGGGATGGTTATGCTGGCCACCTGTTGGTGAGGGCCTTTACCTTTCCTTCGAGCGTTGGACACGGCGCTCGCCTCTCCTTCCCGCCTTTTGCCACCATACGACTTCTTTCCTCCTCCGGCTGAGGATAGATCACCTTGAATTTTCCCCAGCTTGATCCCATTTTCAACGTGCTCGCCGGTGATGATGAGATCTGAGAAGCTTCCAGACATACTGCTGACCAATTTCTCTTAATAAACCCCTGGGAGGGTGGCTACAAACATTTCAACAAGCTCCCGTTCAACCATCGGCGGCTGAACTGTAGTTGCCAACTCATGCCACCGCTGGGCGTACTCTTTGAACCCTTCGTTGTTCCTCTGTGACAGATTTTGTAGTTGGACTCGGTTCGGAGCCATGTCACTGTTATATTGGTAATGGTGCACGAATTCCTCAGCAAGTTCCTTCCACGTGCGCACACTGGTAGGCTCCAAACTCATGTACCATTCCAAGGATGGCCCGGACAAGCTATCCTGAAAGAAGTGCATCAGCAACTTCTCGTCTTCAGAGTGAGCGGACATCTTCCGGTAGTATGACCTTAGGTGGACGCAAGGGCAGGTGGTGCCCTTGTACTTCTCAAAGTCGGGTACCTTGAATTTAGGACGCACCTTGAAATCAACAATCAGTCCCAACTTGGACATGTCGACACCCATAGTGTTCAGGTTCTCGAAATTCCTCATCTTGTCCTCGAGTGCCTTAAACCTCAGACGTGCTTCAGCAGTCAGCTCTCCTTCAGCACCCTTCTATGAGAACAAATCTTCTTGACGGTCTTCTAACCATGGCTGAGGCCCATACACGTTTCCAACACCTGTGTTGTCATTGCCCATCCCAACATTGACATTAGCTTCAAAATTCCCATTACCGACGCCAGTCGTATTGCCATTGAGCCCCATGTTAGCGATCACATTACCGTTGCCACTGCCATTCCCCCCAGTCACAGGGATGCCATTCTGGGGAGTTTCAACAGGTGGAGGGGTTGGAGCGTTCCCACCGTGGAGTACATCATTGATGTCAACCCTAGAGATCAGAGGCTGGACCAATGCTCTGAGCTGGTCTTGGCCGTTGGCAACCACTTGCATGAGTTCCATGAAGCGGTCCATCCTCCCTCAGAGTTCTTGAACGTCAGTCTATACTTGCTCCATTGCTCTAGCTTGATTCGCTCTGGTCGGATAGCGGTGGGTCGGTCTTTGATCAATCCTGGAACGACCTGAAATAACCCGAAGACACAAAAGGGTTAGAAAAAATGACAAAGTGCTCGTTATGCAAATGCTTCATGCAAATGCAAACGTGTGTCTGTGCGTTAGAGAGATATCCCCCCCGATCCTAGTGCCTGAGTGCCAGTGCTGATAATAAGAAGTCCGAGTCTAGTCATGGAGATAACATCTCATATATACAAAGAAATCCCATCAAGGCGGTATACAATGTCACTGAGGACAAGCAGAATTAACAACATGACCTCGACCAACAAGCATGGTGATGGTCAGCATACAACAATGATCAACACAAAAGGATTACAAATACAGTCAAGTACGGCCACGGGCTCGGAACTCTTCTAACAGATTCCTCGTTTCTGGATGATCAGGCCGAGTGAGCAACCCTTCGACGAGTAACTCCCTCCGTGTAATAGTGTATTGAAGACCTTCAACTGAGTCCTCCCATGCTCCTTCACCGAAACAATCTTCTAGCTTCCGCTTCTTGGATTCAAACGTCAGTTTTCGCTCTTTCAGGTTAGCAAGAGCCTTGTTGAGCAGGCCTTCAGCGGCATATCTGCGGGCGGTTTCTTCATCAAACCTCTTCTCGCTAGCCTTCACCTGGGCTTTCAACTTGGAGATCTGCTGTTTCAGTTTATCCTCCCGTTCCTTGCCGTTGGCTAGGGTGGCCTTCCAATGCTGGTTAAACTTGGATATTCTCCGGTACGCTTCATCCAAGTGCTGCTTCTTAGTGGCCAGTCCGTCATTGACAGCTTTGAAGTCCCGACCCAAGCGCTCATGCTCAGCCATCTGCTTAGTCAAATATGTCCCTAACTGGTTCACCAGCTCTGTTTGCCTCTTGTAGGAATGGACGGCTTCGCTTCTTTCGCTTCTGAGCTGAGCCAATTCTTTCTCCAGTTCTTCATTTGCCTTTTTCAGCTCGTCTCTCTCAGTTAACACCCGATTATGCTGTTGAATAGGCACATTGGTAGGATCTTCAATCACTGGAGGGCTTTCTAACTTGGCAGGAGGAAACAGCATCCCTATGATCTCTACTCTGGCTATGATCCAGGTCACATACGGAGCGTAGGCTTGGCTATTACTTTTTCCCAGCAACGGTTTTCCCCGCTTACTGATACCATTCCAAGCGTGCTGAAACTTAGATAACATATCCCCCTCTAGAAGACCAGTGAGGTACAAAGATTCCTGCACCTCTTCATCCTTCGGTGGAGCTCTCAAAGCATAGGCAAACTGTCGGACCAACAGAGATGGATTATAGTTGATACAGCCCTTCCTGCCTATCAAAGGCACATTCGGAAACCCATTGCAGCTGAAGATAATCTCAGTTCCCAACCTATCTCTATCAAACCAGGTAACATCCTCCGTTGATAGACTCATTAAACACTCAGACCACTCAGCTGTGGCTGCAGACGAAGCAAAGGGACCCTTCTTGGGTAGGTGACTATCAAGCCATCTATAGAGCAGGGGCACACAACACGAGACATTCTTACCCCTTCTGTTCTTGTTTTTGTAGTGGACGGAATGATAGACATCTCCTATCAAGGTAGGGACTGGATTCCCTGATGCAAAGATGTGAAAGGCGTCGAAGTCTACAAAGTCAGGCATATTGGGGAACAAAATGATGCCGTATATGCACTGAGCAAGGATGGCGTTAAACACGATCCAACACCCGTCTTTGGCACACTACTGGGCCTTTCCCACTAAGAACTGCAAGGAGAAACCGGGAACCCTGTTCCAACTAGACAAGACCAACTCGGAGGCATCCAGATGAAGTGAAGGGGCCAGACTAGCCAGATTAGGCGCAACATCCATATGAACAAAGGACATTTGACTCTTGATAGGCACACCTAACAAATCAACATACTCCTTTAGTGTGGGTGCGAGAATAAAGTCTGGGAAAGTAAAGCATCTTAAAGGAGGATCATAGAACTGCAGCAGGGCGTGCAACCCATTCACCTCAAAGACAGAAGGTTTACGAACCATGCTGAGCAATTTCCCATAAGACTTTCTGAATTCATCTCTCACAGAATCATCTGCCAAAGCAATCAAACCAGTCAGCTGAACAACATCAGGAGTGGGGAGTTTGTAGGCCACAATCTTCCCCAGAGAACCCATAGTAGCACAATAGAATGCAAGAAAACCTGAACCGGGGGAAACAGTACCTGCAACACAGACACACGTTAATGATATGCAAATGAACATGCAAAGCAATGCAAAATGCAATTATGCAGCAGGAGATCAAGACGACTGTGCTGTTGAAGATTTTGTATCAACAAAACCACAATACTGCTCTGTCAAGAACAATCGTATCGTTGATGAGAAGAAAACCCTGACATCGGACCATAAATCTGCTCTGTCAAGAACACACATATATCTGATGATGAGGAGAAACCCCTGATGTCAGACTATAACCTACTCTGTCAAGAACAATCATACAGCTGATGATGAGAACCTCTAATACAGGACCACAAATATGCTCTGTCAAGAACAAATACACATCTGATGATGAGATCCTCTGATCCCAACTATAAACCTGCTCTGTCAAGAACAGATACACATCTGATGATGATAACCTCTGATACCAACAAAACTGATTCACTATCAAGAGAACCAGGTAGTCTGAAGGTTAAGGTTTCCTGCAACAAACCCGACCCTGCTCACAGGTATGGACCTAAACTGACACAAGTTCGGCATCCTATGCGGTCATCAGCATCACAGACATTCAAGAGAGATGATACGATACCCAGAAGGTGTGGCATCACCATCTCCTGAAGCGGCCTCACTCGGCTGAATTCCAAATGATCGGTCCCCAGAGTCGACAATCCTCCAAACCAACAACCCCTCAGGCCCAAAGGGCCGGAAAAGAAGTCAACCGGGAGAACCTCGTCTGAGCATGGACTTCATGAGACACTAGTGCCTGCAAAGCAAGCACACGCCCACTAATTTCCACAACTAATGCTAGGTACACTCAAGCCTGGGTCTGGCTTCTCACTCATCAGAATGCCCCTCCCATAACAGCACAAATAATCATATTATACTGAAAATAAAGTGCGGGAAATAAAGTGCGATAAATAAACACAACCCAACAAGTAATCATACAAGCGCTAGGATTGACTCTCGCAGGGGACATTGGATCCCCAAACTGACTCGCATAAGGGACGTTGGATCCCAGGAAACTATCAAGTCCCCAGCAGAGTCGCCAGCTGTCACTACCACGAAAATAAGGTGTCGGCAAAACAGAAGAGTCGCCACCTTTCGTTATTTATCCCTCAGAACGGGAAAGGAAACGATCGGAAAAACCTGACGAAAAGGTATAAGACAAGGTCATCACAACCTTTGTCTGGGTTCGGGAGTCGGTTACGCAAGGGGAAGGTGTTAGCACCCCTCACGTCCATCGTACTCGATGGGATCCACGCTTGTTGTGTTTACTAGACAGGTTGGTTTTATCTATCTACCTATCAAGGCTGGCTTAAAAAAGAAAAGAAAATGACTCGGTAAAGCGTCGCACTTTATGCCTACGTATTCTCATCAGAGAATGAGAAATCAGAGTCAACGTAGTTCGGCTAATTACGGGTTACGGGGGAAGGTGGCTCGCGTTACCGTTTGCGGTAGAACTGGGAGTTAACGACACTCTTTTCTTCAGAAAAGCTTCCTTTGAATTATGGGCCCACGGGGCAAAAAGGTTTGAAGTTTGTTTTCTGCCTTTTACGAAAGAACTATTTTTTTATGGATGTTTGCAACCAATATCGCACTAGAGACTATGACCTGAGAGTGAATGTGTCGCATGTCACCCAAAGGGTGCCATACTAAACATCCAGACTGTTGAAAAGAAACTCTCCAACAACCCTTTCTCAGATAGCTTAAGGCTCGTAACGTACGAAATCAATTAACCTTTATTACTGTATTTTGATTTGTTTTGAGATGAGAAGAGAGAACAGGCTCAACTAGGGGGAGACTATCAAGTCCTAACAGTTGTCATGCCAAGGATTCATCCTATAGTTGAAGTTTGAAACAGGGATCTCCTAGAAGTTATCATGCATAGGTTTCAACCTAAAGTTCTAATCATCACTTCCTTATCAAAGGAAGTGAGATTCCTAAGGGATCATGTCAATGATAAACAGAAACAGATACAACATCAGCTTAAACAGTAAACAGTAAACGACTGCAAAATGCATGCAATGCAAGTGAGGGAGGAAATGTGTGTGGGGAGTCAGCCTCCACAAGCTCGTCTCGACCTCAAGCCAGATATGAATAACTCCAATCATACAGAAGAAATTTACATGCTATCAAGCAAAATCACAATAACTGCCATCATACAGAAGAAATGGCATGCTATCAAGCAAAATCACAAACCACATAGGCAAGGGAGCAGGGCTCTACCGAATACCCGCAAGCAAAGCCATACAGTAAAAATACAAGCAGAGGGAGCAACTCAACCTCTAGTGCAATCATGCTCCTAGCTTAAATCAATTTAAATATGAACTTATTCTAATGCATCAAGCAAATCAAACAAGTCACATCAATACAGTTGCACAGAAAGAAAACAGACAGTCAAGAAAGCAGATCAACAGCTTCTACAGCTTCACAACAAAGCTCCTCTGACATCGGTTCAGTCCTCATCTTCAACTTCTCTTCAAGGCTTTCATCTTCAATAGCAGGTATCAAGTTGCTTCTTCAAGCTTTTAACACATCAAACCCAAGTATTAACTTCTTCTTTCTTCTTCAGGCCTCAGCTCCAAAGTAAACTCCACCTTCAGGCTTCAATCCTACTAGCAAGCATCAACTTGTTCCTTCAGGCACTCCAAGCATTGAACTCACAAGTATCAACTTGCTTTCCAACTTCAAGCTTCAGCTTCTTCATTCAATCTCCATTTGATCTTCTTCACACAAGTGTCAACCTGCTCTCCTGGATCTTCAAGCCTCAGCTTCAATGGCAGTCTTCAACCACAAAGAAGTAGCAACCTCCATCATCTTCAAAGCTTCTAACAAGGAATTCCATCCTCTAGCAAGGGAGAAAGATTCATCTAACAAGAGCAAGGTGTGGATGATTGACAGCAGAGTGAAGACCAAAGGTCACCACTAAGCATTCCATCATCAGAGAGAGGAACCCCAAAGGTTCTACCAACTTGTGAAGAGCCACACATCCTACCAAAGGAGGGATGAGGCCTTTACAAGGGGACCTTATATCATAGGGAAGAATGGAAGTGATCAACACCTTCCATGTTTATGAAAGAAGAGAATCTATCTAGAAGCTCTGCCTGCAAACCCTAATCTTAACACCTAGTCAGCACTACACCAAAAGAAGGGAAGTCTTCACATCCAAGCTTCTTCTTCATGCATTCCATGGTATCCCAAGCTGGTCTTCAACACTATCCAAGAGCAAGCAAAGCAAAACCCTAATCTAAGGGAACTAAAGAAATAGCAAGTTAGGATCACCTAAAACCTAGTACTAAAGTTAGTCTTAACTAAAATACTAAAACCAATTGTAAAATCCTACAAAAATAACTATGGGACCCTAATTCAATCATGAAACTACTATACAAAATTCAGATGTTGAATCATCCACCAAGTCCTAGAAATAAAACCTAGATCACAAGGTACTAACCATAAACCCTAAAAATAGAACACCTAAAGTTTCAACTTAAAACTACCACCTAACTTCATCACAAAAATGTGAGAAAAATCTAAGGGGGACATGCGTATCTATGCTAGCTACACACGAAAAATCAAGCCAAGAATCATCACCAAATGCTCAAACCAAATTCAACAAAACAAGGTATCAACCATGGCCATTTTAATATCAATTAATATTCAAAAATGTAAATAAAAATAAAAAATGCATCGATTATTAATATTTTTTATCTACAAAATTCTAGATTCAATCATGAATCAGGGGAAAAATGTTTGGAATTAATTGAGTTAATCTCCTATTTTTTGTGAATTAATTTCTAAGTCACATGAAATAATGAAAAAATAAAAGAAAACAAAAGAAATTAATAAAAATGTGTGGCAAATAGCAATCCAATATAGTTCATTTCAAGGGTTGGGCCAGAAAGGGGGTGTGAATATTAATTGGTCACTAGGCCCAGGCGCCTTGAATTTTTGCCTTCCCTTCAGTTCACACAAAAAATCAGCCAGGGGAGGGTGCATTCAGCAACTCAATGCCTTGTAAATCCATATTGGGCCTGGATGGGGTGGTGGTGATAGTAGCTGCAACCCAAGCCTAACGCTCCAATTTCTAAATTCACAAAATCAGAAAACATTACATGCCAGGGTTCAAACTCAATACTCCTTGGTTCACACAGCGAAGTTCATCAGATTACTAAGCAAAACGGTGCGTTTAAGGAGATGGACGCGTGGCTCAACGTGAGCCCTGGGATCCACAGACCAGGTCAATCTTTCCACATGAACGAATGGTGAGGATTATATCTTCCTCGTTTCAAACCTGCAAATCACGCGCGCAAGCCAAATCGTCGATGGCTTTTCCGGCCACCCCTGTGCAACCCTAGATCCCTCTACACTCAACCATTTGCCACGATGTCTAAATGAATCTTGACCAGAATTTCCTCAGGAACTCAACCATACCATTTACTCATTCTAAAAACGCACGAATCATGAAACCACAATTTCAACCGAAAATGGCATTCAACCTAAATCGTCTCCAAAGTTGCAATTAACTATCCACGATCCATCTATATCAATAGGGGAACCTAACCACATGCTTCTAGTTTATTAAAAGTGCATAATCAGTGAGAAATTTCAAGAAGTTAGGACCTGTCTTGGAGCTTGGATTGCAGTGGATACACGCCTCAATTCTCTTCCAAACCTTGTAGAATTCTTCAAGGATTAATGGAGAATGTTTCTTGATGCTTAGTTCTGGCTGAAACCTCTTGATTCTCCAAAACGAATTTTCACATTCAAGCTTCTTGCTCCACCTATCTCCAATGGCTCCTTCACGAAAAATGATCACCAAAACCCTCTAATTCAGTTCTAAATCCCTTTTATGTTCTGTTTTAATGAATTAGAAGCCCAAACCAGGCCCATTCATGAGTTTTGGATCTTCACTTTTTCCTCCAAATTTCAATATGGATATGTGCCTTCAAGCCTTGCTTCTACTCCAAAATCATTCCAAACCATTCACTTAAGCCTTATGGAGTGTAATGAAGTGGTTTCCTCCCTTTGGTTTCAACATATGGAGTGTATAGGGTATGTTTCTTACTTGTGAAGCAATCATCCAAATGGCTATGTTAAGCAACTCAAATCAAAATTGTGACAATTCCAATCTCTTTAGAATACCAATCCCATTCAAATTGACTACAAATTTGACTTGAAAACATGTTAATCTCAATTATTTTGAATTTTCTCATTTTAATTCATTAAAATGGCTTTTATATGGCCTTTCTTCCACCAATGCTTGATATAATCCATATCAATGAACCCTTGATGTTTATACAAGCTAAAAACATCATTTTGAACAACTTTCATGTTGAACAAAAATGCATTTGAGGCTTGCAAGATGGTGTAATGGACTCATGACTCAAAATGACCTGAAATGCCAAAATACCCAAAATACCCTTGACTTGTCAAAGCCATAACTTGAGTTCTACAAATCCAATCAAGGACTTCTAGTACTCTCTAGAAAGCTAAGAGAATAAGGAAAAACATTCATGTTGACCAAAATTTCATATGAATCATCCTTCTATGGCAAACGTTTCTTGCAAGTTGGATAACTTTCAAGCTCCAAATTCACATGCCTCAGATGACTTGTAACTTGTCAAAGCCATAACTTGAGTTCTACAAATCCTATCAAGGACTTCTAGCACTAAAATTAAATCTAGGATCATGCCCTACAACAATCATGTTGGGGGTAAGATGAGAAGACAATCACATCTTGAGCTAAATTGCCTTGAAGATAGGGGTCACACTAGGGGATTTTACACTGCCAAGCCTTGGAAACCCTAGCTTGAAACTTCTCAAACTCTTAAATCATGATGAGTTGACCTTGGAATCATCCTTAGAACATCTTAATGTATAAATCCATGATCACATGGCTCTTGAATTGGGTCTCAACCTCCTCCAAATCATCAGTTGACTTAGGGTTGACCCAGTCAAACCCTAGTTGCACCAATCATGGCTGAGGTTTCTTAATCTTGCACAATGACTTGTCTAGGCCTCAAAGTGATCTTCAAAACTTCTCATGAGCTCTATCAATACCTCAAGTCCATCTCCATGACCTCAGAATCATCTGATGACTTCTCACAACTCTCAAGTTAGGAGACACACCCTCTTGGTTTCAACCACTATCTCTGAGGATCTTTTACTTTCTCTGACAAGGATATCAACCTTTGAGCACCTGACTAACCCTCTTAGCTAGCTTCATGGTCTTGTGTAGCCCTTGATTGGTAGTCATACCTCTTGATCTCCTGCACACATGTCAATGAAATGTAAATGATAATGCTAATGTGAATGAAATGAAACACAAGCTAGGTGAAGAAATGTTGGGCAAATTTTGGGGTGCAACACTCAACATCAATAATCTCAAAAAAACAACAAAAATTAACATCAGAACAAACAGAATAACAATAATCAGAACAATCGTAAGTGGATGAATTTTGACAAAATTACGGTTCCTTATACAAAATTGTTCCCTTATCTCATTCATCAAGGGGCAATTTTTCCCAAAGAGGTTGCACCTGAAATTTCTCATTTGAGTCCTAAGCATAATCCGAATGCATCTGTGCTTACCATGCTGGATACATAGGACATGCTACTAAAGATTTCATTGTTCCCAAGGCCAAAGTTCAAGAGCTCATCGACCAGAAAATCCTGACATTTTTTGAAGAGTGTCCTAATATACAAACTAGTCCCTTGCCTAATCATGGTGGACCTGTGGTCAATATGATTGAGGATGATCAAGGGGCTGAGTAGATCAGAGATGTCGACAAAGTGAAAACTTCGATGACTGTTGTGATCAAGAAGCTGAAAGAGCAAGGATTACTGAAAGGTCTTCATGGTAAATGCCAGATCTAAGATTATAATCCCAATCAGTGTCGGAATTTGAAAGGATGCGTTCAAATTTTGTTGAACTGAGGTGTAGTTCAGTTTTGTAGATCCAAATCTATGGAATAGGTAGCTACTATCGAGCCACTCACGATTATATACAGGAAGGTTCCTGTGGAAGCTCCTAAAAAGAAGATACAACCTATCATTGCTTGTATTCTTAAGTCGTTCCCATATCAAAATTTAAAGGAGGTTGTTTGGAAGTATGGTCCGACTGTGTTTTCTAGGGGTCGAGAAATTCAGTTTTCAGAATCTGAGATCGTGAACGTAACTGCCAATAGAGGGATGACTCGTAGTGGGCGAGTGTTTGCTCGGAAAGTCGTATCTAAGCCAGTGCAAGTTCCAACCTTTGTTCCTGTTAAGGGGAAATCTGCTTCAACAACCCCTGTTGTGCAACAAGGGGTATCAATTGCTGCATCAGCTCTAGTAACTCCGTCTGTGGATGTCACTAAAAGCAAAGAAGTCATGGATGATCAAGAAGAGTGATTTTAAAATTGTGGATCAACTAGGGAAAACTCCATCGAGGATTTCTATCTTGTCCTTACTCATGAGCTCGCCCACACACCGATCAACTTCGTTGAAAGTTTTGAACACTGCTCATGTGATGCACGACACTCTTGTAGAACAATTTGATGATGTCGTTGCAAATATAACTGCAAGAAGGTAGTTGGGTTTCAACGAAGCAAAGTTGCCTCCTGAAGGTACTGCCCGTAATAGAGCCTTGCATATCTCAGTAACGTGTATGGACTCTTTTCTATCCCGTGTTCTTGCGGATACCAGTTCTTCTCTCAATGTGATACATAAGGACACATTGAGTCAACTATTGGTAGTGGGGGGTGAGATGAGACCAAGTGTTTTAATTGTCAAAGCTTTCGACGGTTCTCGAAGACAAGTCATTGGTGAAGTGGATTTACCCATTAAAGTCGGGCCGCATTTGTTTACCATTACTTTCCAAGTGATGGAATTAAATCCTGCATACAGTTGTTTAACGGGTAGACCTTAGATTCATGCCGCAGGGGCAATTACATCCACGTTACATCAGAAACTGAAATTCATGTTTGAAGATCAGATGGTCATCATTTGTGGTGAAGAAAATTTTCTAGTAAGCGAGTTATCATCCTTCCGATATGTCGAGACCAATGAAGGCATAGCTAGAGTGTTGTTGCAATGTCTCGAATTCGAAGATATCAACCACGCTTCTATCAATTCTGGTAGATTACCGAAAATGGCCATGTCATCTGTCAAGAGTGCTAAAGAGACCATTGAGAGAGGTGCCTTGTGTGGCTGGGGGAAAATCCTAAATGTGGTTGAAAAGCATGATCGCTTTGGACTGGGCTATCCTCATGATTAGCAAGCTAGTTCACGCAGTCATCAAAAAAGCAACTTGATCAAGTTCACAAGTGCTGGATTTCAAGAGGGGGATATTGTGTCAGCTATTGATGATGCAGGTCCTAGCAACCAAAGTGTAAGCTTTGTATGCAAATGTCCGCTGGGTTTCAGGATCAACAATTAGACATCTATTATGATTCCCATGGTTTTTTCCCACAAACATGTAATGCATTTTGTTTTCCTGTTCCCTCGTCCTCGCCCGAGACGAGTGGATATCTTGTAAGGGGCTCACGTTTTTGAAACATTATGTGATCAATAAATAATTTTTTTTTTGCATTCAAACATCCTCTTTTTTTTCTTTATTTTATTTTTCACAAATAAACAAATGGCAAAGTTTATTTTATTTTTCACCTTTCAAGTAACTTCATTATAAACATAATTCATAAACATGCAGAACAAGTAATTGCATTGATAACAACTTGGCAAACATCTGTTGTAATTATGGGATTCCAATTAACCAAGTCGAAGAAGATGGTGAGGAAGATTGTGAATTGCTGGCTGAACTAGCAAGGCTCCTTGAGCACGAGCAGAAAGAGATTCGGCCATACAAAGAGCTAGTGGAAGTTATCAATCTTTTTATTGATGATGCCAGAAAGGAAGTCAAGATTGGGGCATCCCTCACTAAGCATGTACATTCCTAGTTGGTCAAGTTATTGAAAGAGTATGTTGATATATTTGCCGGGTGTTATCAAGATATGCATGGGTTGGATACCAACATCGTTGAACATCACTTGCCACTCAAGCCTAATTGTCCTCCTGTCAAGCAGAAGCTCAGAAGAACCAGACCCGACATGGCACTTAAAATCAGAGAAGAGGTAAAGAAATAGTTTGACGCTGGGTTCCTAGCTACTTCCGAGTATCCTGAATGGATTTCCAACATCGTCCCAGTTCCAAAGAAATATGGGAAGGTCCGAATGTGTGTTGACTATCGAGATCTCAATAAGGCTCCTCGGCCTCATATTGATGTTTTGGTAGACAACACTGCGCAGTTCTCTGTCTTTTCTTATAATAAGATCAAGATGTCCCCAACTGATATGTGTTGCACCCTAAAATTTGACCAACCGGGTCCCGTATCTGGCTTCATGTTTCGACGCATAACCGCATTCGCATCCACACATTGCATACAGTGCATTTTTCAGTTGTTTTGATTTTATCGGGATCACAACCCTCGTCTCGCGTTTCAGGTGTTTCTTAATCAGTTTAGATAGATAGAGTGGTATTTTTGGGAAGCCGTGCTATTCCCGGTGTTTTCAGCTCGCGCTGTCGTTTTTAGGGGTATTTCGGGGTCTAATCATTTTTACCGGCTATTTTGGTGCGCTCTCGCAGTGTTATTTGCCGTTCGGTGCTATTTGTGATTTTTCTGGATTTTATTAGGCATTATTAGGGTTGTAATAGATTTTAATCATCTTAGGATAATATAGAATATTAATAGTTTTTTAATATTTTTAATAGTTTTAATCTTTTTAGAATATAGTAGATATTAAATAGCTTTTATATAGAAATAATATAGATTTTCTCTTATTAAATAAATAGGTTTCTTTTTAGCATTTAATAGACTTTCTTTTAATTAATAGAATTTTAATAGGTTTCTTAATAGATTTCTTTTTTCTTTTATAGATTAAATAGATTTATCTTTAATATAGGATATTAGAATATTAAATAGGATAGAATTTTAATTGATTTTCTTTTTTTTAATAGAATTAATAGTTTCTTTTAGAATTTATAGAATTTATTTTTTGTATAGGATTTAATAGTTTCTAGATTGATTAGGATTAATCATTTTCATTAATTGGTTAATTAATTTTCGTTTTTTGTTAAGCCCAGTTAATCACTGTGTTTAGTCCATCAGCATTTCATTAATCCTCCATGTTTAATAGTCTCATATTAATCCATCTTAATCTCACGTCTAATAATCATGTTCAATCCATTGTATTAATTCTTTTCCTCCATTGTCCATTTCATCAGAATTTAATTGGGCTTATTATCCAAAGTTAATCTGCGAAGCCCATTCAGCAAAGTCCAGAATTATCCATGCTATAAAAGTCAGCTACACGTGTTGCCCAAGGAAGGGGTCCACCACACTTTCAGATTCACTCACATCACCCCACTTATCACCCTGCATGCGTGACAACGCACTCCACACTTTCCCTCTCTCTGCCACGTCCTCGCCAAGTGGCACACATGCACCATTCTCTCCCACTACCCGTGACACGCGTCCTCACCACAACCTTCACCGGTTGCATGGTCGGCGGCCATGCAACCACCGCCTCCAACCGTCTCCGGCACCTCTAACCTACTCCGGCCACCGTACACTTCACCGGAAAACCAAAAAACCCAGAATCCTTCATCCTCTTTCTTCGACCTTCATCCGTTCTTCCGATCTTCACCATCAAACGCTACCGGAAACCTCGCCGGAAGCTTCATCATCACCGGAAAACTCAACATGTCCATCTGATCTTCATCATATTTTCCAGAAACCCACCAATCGTTGATTTTTTCTCAGATCCATCAAGATCCATGTGATCTTCACCAGATGTTCATCCGAGTTCATCAAACGCCAATTTATCTCCAGATCAGGATTCGTTGCACCTCATCAAGATTCACTCCAATATTCATCCGGTTCTTCGTGTTCTTCAATGAAGGTTTTCCAGAAACTACCAAAGAATCATCAATCTTCATCAACTGTTGAATAAACCTTCAAGAACTAATGACGATGTTCATCGTTAAGCTTCAAGATCTGCGAAGATCCTTGAAGATTTTCATCTGTAGCGTATTTTCCAGAACCTCCCCCAACGAACAAATCATCCATCACCGATCGTCAACCTATTTCCAGATTCACATGCAAGATCTTCAACTGCTTCTGGAGACTTCGAACCTTCAAGAGACTTCATCGCCTCCATCGGTTCTTCTTCAACTTTCCAGAAATGGTAGCGCCTCAATGGATTTTTCAAGACCTTCAATCGCGTTCATCGTCTTCGTCCACCTCCGTCCAAGAACCTTCAAAGACGGCGCAAATCTTCATCCTCTTCATGTAGTCTCTCCGTGGCTTCAACGATCTTCGTCCTCCTGAAGATCTTAACACCGCGCATTAGTCTTGATTCTGTGAATGCTTGTGTTTGTCTAAGTTTGTAGGTTGAACGTTTTTGAGGAAAGCAAGAGGTGGAGAAGGGTTTTTGGTTGGCGGCGGCGGAGTTAGAGAACAGGCGGAGAGAGGTTGGGAAGGGCGGTGATACGTGTCGCTACTGCGAAAATCGGCGCCGGCTGAACAGAAGAGTCGCCACCGTGCGTTATTTATCCCATGGGAGGGAAAGGAAACGCTCAGAGTAAACCTCGCACAACACGGGAAAGGTATGGTCATCGCAACCAAAACCTGGATTCGGGAGTCGGTTACACAAGGGGAAGGTATTAGCACCCCTCACGTCCGTCGTACTCGACGGGATCCACGCTTGTTTTCGGGTATGGATTGTTATTTCTATCTAAACTAAAGGCTAAGGGTTAAAAAGGAAATAAATGACTCGGCAAAGTATCGCACTTTATGCCTACGTATTCCCGTCTGGAACGAGAAATCAGAGTCAACGTAGTTCGTCTACCTACGGGAAAGGAGGGGAAGGTTGCTCGCTAGGATATCGCATCCTGTGCCTACGTACTTTCACACAGCATGAAAGATCAGAGCAAACGTAGTTCGGGCCACGTACGACACAGGTCTGTCTTGATTGATTTTATTCCTTCTGAAAAAGGGTTTTCTCTGATTAGCAGTCCAAGCGGACAAAAATGACGTTTTGATGAGTTCACATTCTTTTACGGAAGAAGTGTCTTTTATTGTATTCGAAATATTTATTGTGTTTTTTCTGTTTGTTTTGAGTAAGAAGAGACCGAACTCTAACCTATGGTTGCGAAGGGGAATCAAACTAACCTAGTGTTATCATGCATGGGTTAAGACCTAGCGTCTATCATGCTCCTCTCTTGCACAGAGAGAAACAGATATCCTAAGGGATAAACAGAAACAGAAACAATATCAGATATATACAGTAATACAGTAAAATGCATGGATGCAACAATACAAGCGAGGCAAGGGAGTCCCACTCAACCTCGAACCTGAAAAACAATAGGCAAAAGTGAACAGACTTCACTTTCAACCCAACAGGGTAAACAACAAACAATACAGTCCAGAAAACCAATCAATACATCAAGAAATGAAATACAGCAGAAGAAAAACAGCATCAGCAGCTCTGCATCACACCAGTCTTCAAGTCATCTCTAATCAGCTACAAGCTTCAGCAAGCATCAATCCCCATCTCCACAGCCTTCAAGCAATGTCTTGATCATCAATTTTCAGTCTACAATGGCTTTTCTTCAAGTCCTATCCTCCAAGCTGAGGGATCAATCACAAGAGTGAATTGGGTGTTAAGCAATTAGTTGACTACCAAGGGTGGCAAACCAACTGCTACTAACACATAAGACATTTTCTCTCAAGAGTTCTATCCCTTAGACAGTAGCACCAAGCCTTCCAAAGGAAGGGGGTGAGTGTCTTAGAGAGACTCTGTATCACAGAGAGGAATGGAGGTAGTCAAAACCATCCATGTTTGAGAATCAAGCATTCTAATCTAGAGCTCTGCCTAGCTCCTAAACCCTAATCTCCTCAACAGCTGCTAGCAGGAATCTCCTCACCAACTCTGGAAATTGGTTTCCAAGCTCTGGATCTCCAATGGCTTCATCATCACAAGTCTTCAGCTTCCCCAATCCCCAGACAATCCCAATACCCACACAGACAAACAGTAATCCCCAGAGGGCACACCACACCAATCAATCAAATATAGCAGTATATACTAATAGCAGTAGGGGAATCCTAATGATTTCTAAGGGGATCTATCCTATACCCATAACCCCTATAGTCCATACCCCAAAAATCAAATGAAAATTTCCTAAAAGAAATAAACTATCTCACCTAAGTTGATTTAAAACCCTAATTTTATTCATGTTGTTCACACCTACACTAATCACCTAAAATTAATTCCTAAAAATATGAACTAAATTGGATATACAAGCTAACAATGTCTATTAATCAACCTAAAAATAATGGACAAAAAATATTAAAGCAACTATTAGAACAAAATTTATCAAAATCATGTATGAAATGAAACACCTAAAATAGGCATTTATTTGGAAAATATGGGAAAAATATCAAATAAAAAATAAAATGCAATTTTTATTTTTTATAATTTTCTAGACATCTTGAAGAAAATTATGCAAAAAGAATTATAAAAAAATAATGTTTTTTCAATTTGATATGATTTTTTGAAAATGAATGCAAAATGAAAAGAAATTAAAATGAATTATAAAGAAATAGGGGGAGGGGGTGAGAATAGCAAGGCCATCAGTTCAAATTATTGGGCTTTCACGCGCGTGGGGGTGCCAATAGAAGCTGAGCCCAATTCCCCTTACTAAATGAAACGGTGCGTTTCATTATTTGAATTTTCCCACCAATTTTCAGATTGAATGCTAGCCGTGAGATGTGAAGTCAAGTCAAACTTCTCCATCTAATCCAAGGGTCCACGTATCTTCTTCTTCCTCCAGCCATTAGGGTTTCAGAATTTGATTCCCATGCAAGCATTTTTGAGCTCATCATTCTTCCTCCACAGGACATGAAATCACATACTTTAAAAACCAAACTCACTCCATTTCTTCCCCTCTACACGACCATGCTTTTAATTTCACCTAATTCTCAACCCACATTAAAACCCGATGATTGGAAGTTCTGGACACCATTGATTGCACCTGATATGCACCTCAATATTTCTTGCTCAAACTACCCTAGAATGATCTACAGGTTATGGTGAGCATTCTAAACATGATAGCTAGTATTATAGTGCCCTAACATGTGAGTTCTTGATCACTAACCAGAAACTGCCATGGAACCAACCTTCATGTACAACCCTTAAACTACTCATAAATCATCCCCTAATGGTCTTTATCACATATATCCTAACCATTCCATCTAATATCACCTAGTAGAAGAGATATAGATTGAAATGCATACCTTGCAATGTTGATGAAACAGTGGTGGAATTGTACACTTCAAGACTTGTTAACCTCCAATATTGATCTCTAATGGATGCTAATTCTTCTGTTTGCAATGGTAGTTACTCAATCTTCTTGAATCACCTTATCCCCCTCTTCATGCAAGTTGGAGTGTAAAATTGGATCACCCTAACCAGCCACGAATTCCCTTCAATTTCCTTTGCCAATTACTCTATGATAATGGTGGATGATGATGATAACAGAAATTGAGATGATTGATGAGGTTTCAATGGAGTTTGAAGAGAAAATGGAAATGGGAGTGAAGGAATCAAAGTAGTGTTTGCAAGCTCAAAGAATCACCAACCAATGCACAAATGGCTTCATTTCCTTATGTAGGTGAGGATTAACAGAATGAGAAGCTTCTAAATTGGTCCTAGAGGGATCTAGAAACTTGTGGAACTTTCATGAATTTATCCTTTGATGGTATCTTGAATCATCTTATATCATGCTTGCACCTTGGGTAAATTTGAGTTAAAATCTCCTTTCATGAGATATTAGGAGTGTATGTATGAAAAACCAAGCTTTTCCTTGCCTTGTGTTAAGTTTTACCATGTTGCCTTATGATGCAAGAAACAACTTTACAAAGGAAGTCCAATTTTTAAGCCTAAAGTCAAAAATGTGGCTGAACCAATGTCTTTAAAATGATGTTGGGAATCAATTTGGTATATTGGATGACCCATATTGGATTTGTAGATCTCTCAAACCATTTTCCAACTTGAACTTTTTCAAGTTATATGCCTTTTTTAGGTCATTTTCCACCAACTTTGGTCAAGTATCATTCCATACATTTTCAAACTTAAATGACTTCTTTTATAGACTTAAAATGGCATTTTGAGCAACTTTGATGTTGGGAAGTTTTTCATTTGAAGCTCCCTTGTATGAGTTTTAGGCATAGGCTAAGAATGACCTGTAATCCTCAGATGACCAAAATACCCTTTGCTTGCCAAGACCATAAGTAGAGTTCCACAAATCATATGAAGGCATACTATACCATTCTAGAAAGCTAAGACAATGAGGAACAACTCTTATGTTGACCAGAAATTCATTTGAAATCTCCTTGAGGGGTAAATATTGCTTGGAAGACAAGTAAGACAAAATTTCAGATACCTCAGATGACCTGTAACTTGCAAGGACCATAACTTGAGTTCTATAAATCTCATGAATGTATTCCACAACTAAAATTAAAGGTCTTGAGATCCTCTACAAGTTCCATGTTGGCCAAGGATCCATTTGAAGCTTGCATTTTGACTTATCTTGCTTGGAAATTTGACCTAAACTAGGGGATTTTACACAGAAACCCTAATTTAGAAACTCCTCTTCTCCTTGATTTCTCTTGAATTCTTCTTAGCATAACAACACATCCTCTTCTACATGTCAAATGATGAACCCCACATCTCTCCAATAGCCCTCAATGCCTTTCAATCAATCCTTTGACCTAGGGTTGACCCAGGGTTGACCCAGATGAAACCCTAGTTGACTGTCTTCCTCCACAACTCTTGTGACCATATCAATGACTTGTCTCCTTCTTCAGATGACTTTCTAAGTCTCCCATGATGTCCACATACTCTCCATGCTCAGCCCACAACTCACAATTTCTTTGTTGATCCTCAGACACCCTCAGTTAGGAGATATACTCAATGCTTGATCTACTGACTTCTCCAACTTTCAAATTCTTTTCTGATGACTTGAATGAGATTGAATCAGGATAATAACCTCTTGATAGGCCTCTAGAGAGGAGAATAATGCTTGGTCCCCTGTTGAATGACTTGCTATGCTTATGCTATGCAGATGAGTAACCTATGTACATGACTCTATATGCAAATGCTAATGATATTGAAACATAAACCAAGTGAATAAGGTTGGGCAAATTTTAGGGTGCAACAGCTGCCCCTATTCAAGCGACTTGGACCCGATTGGGTGAAGAGCCCGGAGCCTTCAGACATTCGCGGTACGAGACGCTTGAATACTAAGAACCCGGAAATTTGCCAACCGCAGAAATAAACCGCGCCACTGCTTGGGGAACGACATTCATCAGCCAAATCTGACTGTTACGGCAACCCATTGATCTTGTAGCGACCGTGCTGGGGATTATTTTCGTCATCCTGAAAAAGATTCTATCATCGAAGAAATCTCAACTACACCTGTCCACGTTAGGACTCCACATGCTATCCATACGAAAAATCTCGGCGACTTCGCTGGATCTGTCCACGTCAGGACTAAACTCTCTGGGTTATGAATACTTCGTCCACGTTAGGACTCACCCTTCCACGTTAGGAATACATGTCCACGTCAGGACCCACCTTTCCACGTAAGGAATATATCACTTTTCCTCGTAAGGAAACCATCTATTGTCTTGGTTTGTCCACGTGAGGACTCCACTTTTCCACGTAAGGAATGCATCTCTGTCCACATAAGGAACACAATTTCTTTTCCACGTAAGGAATGCCATCTTCTTCCACGTAAGGAAACGAACTTATTTTCTTTTCCACGTAAGGAAACACAATCTTATCTTAGTTTGTCCACGTCAGGACTCCAATCTGTCCGCGTAAGGAAACACAACTTCGATCTGTCCACGTCAGGACTCCAACTTGATATGTCCACGTACGGACTCAAACTTTCCACGTAAGGAATCAATCTTTCCACGTCAGGAATGCTATCTTTCCACGTAAGGAATAAATCTGATATGTCCACGTAAGGACTCAGTCTTTCCATGTAAGGAATCATCACCTTTCCACGTAAGGAAACCATTTCTTTTCCCCGTTAGGAATCTTCTCTTTCCACGTAAGGAATCAATTTTCTTCTCAATCCGTCCGCGTCAAGACTAAACTTTCCCACGTAAGGAAACATCTCTTCTTCCGCGTAAGGAATACAAACTTTCCACGTAAGGAAGCCAACTCGTCTTTTCTGCGTCTGTCCACGTCAGGACTGAACTTGCTTTTCCACGTAAGGAACTGAAGCTTCTCTTTCCACGTAAGGAAAAGCCTTGTCCACGTCAGGACTCATCTTTCCACGTAAGGAATAACTTGATATGCTTTGTCCACGTAAGGACTCCGATCTCTTGACTTGCTGAGGAGAAAATTTGTCCACGTCAGGACTCATACACCTTCCTGCTGAAGAAATAGGACTTGTCCACGTGAGGACTTGCGCGTCTTCGACTTGCTGGGGAAATAAGACTTTGTCCACGTCAGGACTCATACTTTGCCAACAACACGAAGAAGGATAAATTTGTCCGCGTCAGGACTCTCGTATCTTGTCATCACAAAGAACTACAAACTTGTCCATGTCAGGACGCACATTTCACCATTACAAATAAAGCTATCTGCTGGAAATAAATGGTCCACGTCAGGACTCCAACACGAAGAGTAATCAACCTTGTCAACGCTATGACCTCACATTCAATCCCCACCGAGAGCTCGATTCTGTCCACGTTAGGACTAGCACACATCGTCAACTTGAGGAAATGTCCACGTCAGGACTCCACATTCCATCAATTCTGAGAAAACGAACCTGCCCACGTTAGGACTAGCACCTCCCATCAGCCCGGGGAATTAAAACTGTCCATGTTAGGACTCCGCTTTTCTAGCACGAAGAAACCCTGTCAAGAAATTTGTCCACGTTAGGACTCATCCTTCCATTGGTCCGCAAACTTCTTATCACTGACGTTACAGCGACTTTGAGGCAGACTCTACTGGGGATATCTGGAAACCAAACTACCGGACGCCTGCTCTTAATAGCCGGCAGTAGCCTCTGAAATTCTGGTTCATGAAACCTTTTAATGCTGACATAACAACAACTTTGATGGAAACAATCCGCTGATCGGACTAGAGAAACTTCAACAAAAACCCTGGCGGGGAAATAAGTAACTCTGCTTAGGGACGAAGAGAACTTATCCTGCTGACTCTGTGGGGAGTAGTGCCACAGCGGACACTTCGTTGAGTGTCTCATGCCGAGACCTCGAATGTTTTATTGATTCACCTGAGCAAGGGCTCTCTCTACCTGCAAGAGAAACATTACTTGAAACAAAAGGTTAGCCATCCTGGTTTATGTTTCACAATGCATGCGTTTATCAATGATGCAATGCTCCATTCGACATGGAAATGCTACGCTTTTATTTGGTGGATGCAAATATGACACTATATGCCAATGCAAATGCGGACTTGAACTGCTGGGTATAAATGCTGAAGATAATGCCAACTCCGCTGGGGATAGCCGGATGCTACAGAACTATCCCAGCAAAATAAATGCTGGGAGAATGAAGTCGACTCAGCTGGGAAATTGGGAACTCAAATCAAGCTCCTCATTGAAGTAACATCCTGCTGGGGGATATAACTTTGCTGGCGAATAGCAGATGTGTCAAGTATGATTGGACTTCTGCTGGATAGTGAACTGATATCACACGGTATTTCGGCAAAATAAATGCCAATGCGCCACACCAACTCTGCCGGGGAGAGTCTTAATCTTCGAGTTCCACTGGGAGGAATGAAAATACTTGCTGAGAAGAGAATTCCGCTGGGGATGGGATGATTCTCTTGGGGAAACCAACTGACTCCGCTGGGGGAGAGTAAATGACCCTGCGGGGAAAGGTAAACTGCCTGAATACAGCTCACCAATTTGGGAAAATTAATCTTTTGAGGTTGAACCACTCTGCTTGAGATGGGGAATCCTTCTGGGGGACACCACACTGCCTGCATACAACCTACATTTTTGGGATCGTCAATTCTGTTGAGGATAAACGACTGTGCTGGAGAATATCCTTTGGATAAGCTACGATTAGCTGGGGAATTCTATCCTTCTTCAGGAAGAACATGCATGACCCGTGTGAGGGTCGAGTCTTTTATTACTGCAGTCTCTTGGTCATCTTCCTCGTGCGGCTATGAAACCTGCAACAATACAATCAAGACAAGACAAGCCTATGCAACCAAATCGATTCAGGTTAGTGACGTTATTTTCAGTTAATTCAAAGCTTTAGCAATGGTTGGCAAGGGCCAGTGATGTTATACACATGCTAGTTTCAATAAACTTAGGCGTTTTATCATGCACAAAACAGTAAAGAACCAGCATCAAGTACTGAATAACATATTTCATTGATTGGGCCCCTGAATGGGCGGAGTTTTTGTACACGGGATGTAACTCCTGAAAAGAGGAAGCTACGCAAAGTAAATACGCAAGTATGCATAAGAAGCATAAATATTTTGACAAATTAAATTTTGTACACATGTCGGCAACGGGATGCAGACGAACACCACGAACTGATCCTCCTATGACTCATCCGACTCTAATGCTTTCCCGGTATTCACTCTTCCGAAGAGGTTGTATCTGATAATCGACCCCTCAGGTATTCTCCCGCACTGATGCTTACTGCAATATCAAATTCGGACCGCAGTCATTTGCTTTTCACATCCCTAACTTTTGCGTGAACCGCCCTTTACGGGTTTTCAGTTCACCGGGATACCCTTTTTTGCCGAAGCTGCCCAGTGTAGGTTTTCAACTTCGCGGGTGTACATTTTTTCAATTTTATCCCTAACTTTTGCCCGAACCTTTCATTCTGTTTTTGGTTCGCCAGGATGCCCCATTTTTTCCTGGACTCTCTTTTTTCTGTCCAGCGGGTCAATTTTAAGCAAAGTATTTTTTAACTGCGTCCGAATTCACAGGCGACGTGAAGTCTTCACCGTCCATGGTGGACAACAATAAAGCTCCTTCTGAAAAGACTTTCCTGACAACGTATGGCCCTTCGTAGTTGGGGGTCCACTTGCCCCTGTGATCTGCCTGTGGCGGGAGAATCCTTTTCAGCACAAGGTCGCCCGTCTGAAAGCTTCGCGGATGTATCTTCTTATCATATGCTTTCTTCATTCGGCTCTGGTACAAACGACCATATGCTAGAGAAGCTAGCCTCTTCTCGTCCATCAAACTCAATTGGTTCAACCTGTCTTTCACCCATTCTGCCTCGTCTAGCTGAACGTCTCGCAATACCCTCAGAGAAGGGATCTCCACTTCCAACGGTAGTACCGCTTCCATTCCGTATACTAACGAGAACGGGGTTGCCCCAGTTGATGTGCGTACCGTCGTACGATAACCGTGCAAAGCGAAAGGTAGCATCTCATGCCAATCCTTATAGGTCACCACCATCTTCTGGACGATCTTCTTTATATTCTTATTGGTCGCTTCAACAGCGCCATTCATCTTGGGTCGGTAAGGGGAGGAGTTGTGATGTTCGATCTTGAAATTCTGACAGAGCTCCTTCATCATTTTGTTGTTCAAATTTGAACCGTTGTCCGTGATTATCCGCTCGGGAATCCCATATCGGAAAATGATATCTCTCTTGATGAATCTGGCCACCACTTGCTTAGTTACGTTTGCATAAGACGCTGCTTCTACCCACTTGGTGAAATAATCGATTGCTACTAGGATGAACCGATGCCCGTTAGAAGCTGTCGGCTCGATCTTTCCAATCATATCGATTCCCCACATCGAGAATGGCCAGGGAGACGACATCACATTCAGAGGACTTGGAGGCACATGGATCTTATCAGCATAGATTTGGCACTTGTGGCACTTCCTTGCGAACTTGAAACAGTCAGTTTCCATAGTCAGCCAAAAGTAACCCGCCCGCAGCAGCTTTCTCGTCATAGCGTGCCCGCCAGCATGCGTACCAAAGGTACCTTCGTGTATTTCCTCCATGAGCAGCTTCGCCTCTTTCTCGTCTACACAACGCAACAACACCAAATCGTGGTTTCTTCTGTATAAGACACCGTCTGGGTTCAAATAGAAATTACCCGCTAATCTCCTGAGGGTCTTCTGATCTTGACTGGATGCCCCAGCCGGATACTCTTTGCTCTTCAGAAAATTACGGATATCAAAATACCATGGTTTGTCGTCGGATTCTTCCTCAATAGCAAATACGTAAGCCGGCCTGTCAAGCCGAGAGATAATGATTCGGGGAGCCTCGTTCTAGAAATTGACTTTGTACATGGAAGACAAAGTGGCGAGAGCGTCAGCCATTTGATTCTCGGCCCGCGGTACATGATGCAACTCAACCTTGTCAAAGAAAGGCAACAATCTCCTTGCATAGTTCATGTAATGTATCAGATTGGGCTGACGTGTCTCCCACTCTCCTTTGATTTGATTCACCACCAGAGCTGAGTCTTCGTATACGTCTAAATTCTTGATTCGCAAATCAATGGCTTCTTCAAGCCCCATTATACAAGCTTCGTATTCGGCCTCATTATTGGTAACGGCAAAGGTCAATCGGGCAGTAAACGGGATGTGCGACCCGTGTGGCGTAGTGATAATTGCCCCTATTCCGCTACCGTAGGCATTCACAGCTCCGTCAAATATCATCTTCCATTTGGAACCCAACTCTGGTCCTTCGTCTGGCAACGACTCTTCACAATCTTTCATCTTTAGGTACATGATATCCTCGTCAGGAAAATCAAACCTCATTGATTGGTAATCTTCAATAGGCTGCTCCGCCAGATACTCAGACAACACACTCCCCTTTATAGCCTTTTGCGAGACGTATTGAATGTCATATTCAGTCAAGACCATCTGCCAACGGGCAATTCTCCCTGACAACGCCTACTTTTCGAATACATATTTGATCGGATCCATCTTCGAGATGAGCATGGTTGTATGATTCAGCATGTATTGCCTCAAACGCTTGGCGGCCCAGGCTAGCGCGCAACAAGTTTTCTCAAGCATTGAGTATCGAGATTCACAATCTGTAAATTTCTTACTCAAGTAATAAATTGCATGCTCTTTTCTCCCTGTCTCGTCATGTTGACCGAGAACACAACCCATGCTTCCCTCAAGAACCGTCAAATACATGATCAAGGGTCTCCCTGCCACCGGGGGTATCAAAATAGGAGGCTCCTGCAAATACTGCTTTATTTTATCGAACGCCTTTTGACAATTTCGTTCCACGTTACAGCTTGATCTTTCTTCAACAGCTTGAATAATGGTTCGCACGTAGCAGTTAGGTGAGATATGAACCGAGCGATGTAGTTCAACCTCCCTAAAAACCCGCGCACCTCTTTCTCTGTCTTAGGCGTCGGCATTTCTTGAATCGCTTTTATTTTAGCAGGATCGACCTCTATTCCTCTTTCGCTTACGATAAACCCTAGCAGCTTACCCGATCTCACCCCGAAGGTGCATTTGTTAGGGTTCAGCCTCAGCCTGAACTTCCTAAGCCTTTTAAATAACTTCAGCAGATTCACCAGATGCTCTTCCTCCGTCTGGGATTTGGCAATCATATCGTCAACATAAACTTCGATCTCTTTATGCATCATATCATGGAAAAGAGTCGTCATCGCACGCTGATATGTTGCCCCAGCATTTTTCAAGCCAAAGGGCATCACTTTGTAGCAAAATGTTCCCCAAGGCGTTATGAAAGTAGTCTTCTCCATATCCTCTGGCGCCATTTTAATCTGATTATAGCCTGAAAAGCCATCCATGAAGGAGAATACGGAGTATTGAGCAGTATTATCAACTAGCACGTCAATATGAGGAAGCGGAAAATCGTCTTTTGGGCTTGCTTTATTCAAATCTCTATAATCCACGCACATTCGAACCTTGCCATCTTTCTTCGGCACTGGTACGATGTTAGCGACCCATGAGGGATATTTTGTCACAGCCAGGAACCCAGCATCCCACTGTTTTTGAACCTCTTCTTTAATCTTCACTGCCATATCGGGTCTAGTTCTGCGAAGCCTTTGTTTGACCGGCGGGCATTCTTCTTTCAGTGGCAGACGGTGCACAACCATGTCTGTATCGAGCCCTGGCATATCTTCATACGACCAAGTGAATACATCACTATACTCTCGGAGCATTTCAACCAGTCTTCGCTTGATATCGCTCTGTAGTGCGGCTCCGATACGAATATTCTTCTCAACCCCTTCCGACCCCAAGTTGATAATTTCGATGACCTCGTCGTGAGGCAGAATGGCTCTTTCCTCTTGTTTCACCAACCAAGACAGTTCTTCAGGAACGTCACTATCTTCGACAACCTCTTCTTCGGCCTGAAATACCGGATGCTCAAAGTCGGGACGAGTCATAGGTGGTTCAAGGATGTCATCTGAAAATGTTATCCTGCAAAAGGAATGGTTAAGTGCTTCAAAATGTGTATAAAGCGAATAACCACGTTGCCATTTTATTGAAAAATACAAAACAAGAAAGACAGAGATTACAGTATTTGCACATGAAAAAACGCCATTTATTTAATGAATAACACGCAATGTTCATAACAACACAGCCCTAAGCAAATCACGATGCCCCGGGCAGGGCATCAGATTATTCAACAATTAATAAAGCAAAGCATTACTGTTTAAGAGTCACAGGAACAAGCTCCTGAATAGACCAGTTGCACAGTCCCTGTCCTGGCGTGCTTGGCTGAATCCAGGCATCCATATCACAGTCGTTGTCTCCTTCGTCAGACTCCGACGCAGCATTGATGGTTTCATGACATACTCCACTGGCAGAGATGGTTATTGGCCCTCTGAAACGGGGTGCTCCCACAGCAGGTGTTGGCGACGACGGTTGGTATCCCAGCCCGAATCGGTCCATCTTCACAGGGATATCCAGCACTTTGCCCCAGCCCTTTGCTTCTCCTGCCTCCACTAGAGCTTGAGCTTCTTTGTACGACGAGACGGCTATCTCTGACACTTTGCTCGTCCCGGGACCTTTGTCCTTGATACGCAACCCTTCAAATGCCTGGCAGGGTGTTTCGTGGATCTCTCCGTCGACCTCCACATATTTAAACGACGACAGATGGCTGACCAGGATGTCTTCTTCTCCGCATACGGTGACTACGCTGTCTCCGACCATATATTTCAACTTCTGATGCAGGGTGGATGTAACTGCCCCAGCCCCATGGATCCAGGGTCTTCCGAGCAGGCAGCTATAGGCAGGCTGTATATCCATGATATAAAATTCCGTGGCGAACACCTCCGGCCCCACCTGTAGAGACAATGTTATCGATCCAAAGACCGTTCTTCGCGTGCCGTCAAAGGCTCTAACTACCAAGTCACTGGGCGTACACAGGATTCCTCTGACATCTAGCTTCATCATTGCTTTCTTGGGCATCACATTCAGAGACGATCCGGTGTCGACCAATACATGCGACATTACTGACCCTCTACACTCGACAGATATGTGCAGCGCCATATTGTGATCTCTCCCTTTTGGGGTCAAATCGAAGTCGGTAAAGCCTAAGCTGTGGCCTGCATTTACATGTGCCAACACTCCTTCCAGCTGATTCACGGAGACGTCTTGGGGTACGAAGGAAGTATCCAGGACCTTCAGCAAAGCATTTCTGTGAGCTTCCGAACATAAGAGCAATGACAAGATGGATATTTTGGACGGCGTCTGTTGCAGATGTTCCACAATCTTATAATCACTTTTTCGAATTAAGCGCATGAACTCTTCTACGTCTTTCGATGCCGCTTCTTTTTCGCTTGCTTGCACTGGGACATTCTCAACCATCTTCCCTTTCCCCTTCGCTAGTCTTTCGGCCTCCACTTCAGGTGATATAAAGATCCTACCACTCCTTGTCATACCTCCTGAACCAACAACGTTGTCTACAGTCTCGACTGGCTGCTTATTAACATCAATCTTTATCCCGTCACAATACACCTCCAACCCATATGACCATGGGACTGCTTTCGTGTTCTCGTACGGGATCGGTCCGGCCTTAGTTATGGTGATCGGTGGTCGCTGGACCGGTGCTGCAATAGTGATTGTCTTCCGAGGAACCGTTACAGTGGCCACATCACTCTGATCATCTGCTACTGCCCCTGCAGGATCTTCAGTTGCTGCTCGGTCAAACTGCAATGTGCCTCCATCAATTAAAGCCTGAATGCCTTTCTTCAAATCATCACACCCCCCAGCTAGGGTCCAGCATTCTAAGCAATACTCGTCACACCCTGGATAAACACTCCCTTGCAACAATCTGCTTTTTATCTCGCTCAGCGGCGTCTTTAAATCGTCGACATTCATAATTAGATTCAACCCTTCCTCAGTCAGAATGGCGTTTGCCCCATGATTAGGCATGGGCTTCTGCACTATATTCGGACCTGCCGTTCCGAAATTGATAGTCTTATTGTCCAAAAGATCCTGCACAACATGCTTAAAAGCATGGCAACCCTTTATATCGTGGCCCGGAGCCCCAGAATGAAACTCACAGTGCCTGCTTGCATCATAACCATACGGAGGCGTTCCCGTTATCGGTGCCAAAGTTCTTTTCTCTACCAAATTTAGACCCAACAGTGTCTGCAACAACTCTGCATAGGTTGAGGGAGGCTTCTCAAACACTCTTCTTGGTTTACCACCCTGGAATCTTCGCTGAGCCTGCTGTGCCCCCTGCTGTGACTGCTGCTGCTGCTGCTGTTGCTGTTGTTGCCTTGGCTGCTGCTGAAACGGTTGTTGTGGTTGCTGATACGGGATAGTAACACTCGCCACCTGCTGCGGCTGATGATATTGGTTTCGTCCCCTGCCCCGGCCTCCAAACACTGCGCTTGCCTCGCCCTGCCGGCGCCCACCGAAAGCCTTCCTATTACTGCCAGATGCAGTTGATTCCTCAGCCTGGAATTTTCCTTGCTTAATGTTACGTTCAATCTTTTCTCCCATCAGAATTAGGTCTGAAAAACTGGCCAGAGATGTATGAAACAACATGTCATGAAACAAGCCCGTGAATGTGCTGACGAACATGTCATTCATTTCCTTGTCTTCTAAAGGAGGGCGGACCCTGGCAGCCATATCGCGCCACCTTTGCGCGTACTCTTTAAAGCTCTCCCCCTTCTTCTGAGACAGCCCTGTCAATTGGACCCGATTGGGTGCCAAGTCGCTGTTATACTTGTAGTGAGCTACAAATGCCTCTGCCAATTGCTTCCATGTCTTGATGTTAGTTGGCTCCAACCCCATGTACCACTCTAAGGAAGGGCCTGACAAACTATCTTGAAAGAAATGCATTAGCATTCTCTCATCAGTTGAGTATGCAGACATCTTTCTGTAATAAGCCCGCACGTGCACCTTCGGACAGGTGTCCCCTTTATACTTATCAAACGCATGAGCTTTGAATTTGATTGGCACCCTCAAGCCAGGTACCAGACCCATTGTTGCCATGTCCAAGCCCACAGCACTTTGGTTCAGGACCCCCCTCATCTGCTCTTCCAGCATTCTGATCTTCTGGGAGTCATCCATCGGCCCTTCGAAACCTCCGCCGGAGAAAGCGTCCTCCTGCTGATCTTCTTGCCACATACCATTCCCAGCTCCATACCCATCATATCCATTATTGCGGCCAGCTCTAATCTGATTCATCACCGGACCTCGGCCTCTGTTGCCGTATCCCTGAACACCTCCAGCAGGCCCAAAAGCCATTAACCCAGCGCCGTTTCCATTTCCAAAACCTCCGTAACCCTGATTGGCCACACCATAACCATCTTGCCCAAAGCCCTGAGCATTGAAACCATATTTCCCAGCGTTATCAAATCCTTGATCGTTGAACCCGAATCCAGCATTGCCGAAGCTGTTGCCTCCCATATTATCACCCCAGTTGACATCACCAAGCCCAACGTTATGGACAGCAGTCTCGTTCCCAACTCTGATGTTACCGTTCCCAGCAGCGGTAGCGTTGTTGACATTAGCAGCAGGCATATTGACTACAGGTGGAGCCACTGGCGTGGGAGTGCCATCTCCATGAACAGTATCGACTCGCACAGACTGATGATCCTCGTTACCATGACCAGCATTTCGGACCAACAGAGGTTGTACCATGGCTTGCAAATTCTCCTGACCTTTTGCAATAGCTTCCATGGTCTGCATAAAGAGAGCTAGCTTTTCGCGCACATCTTGCATCTCGTTCTGCATTTGATCCATGATTCTTCGACAGTTGGTGCGAGTGGAATAGCGGTGCGGGTGTTGATCTGCAATCCTGGAAAGTACCTGCTACAGAGCAGAAGATAAGACACCATCCAAAGATTACCTGTAATGCAATATGAATATGAATGCAATGCAATGTGTGTCTGTGCATTAGGGAAATTCATTCCCCGATTCTAGTGTGAAGGTGCCGGTGCAGTGACAGTGTTAGTAATACAAAGATCGGAGTTGAATCACAAAAAGCCTCGTATATTGCAGAGAAATCAATAAGCCCGGAATACAATATCACTGAGAGTACAATAAGAAGGCATGACCTCAACCAACAATCCTGGTGATGGTCAGCACTATGCAAATAAAGCATACAAGTTACTACATGAAATGATCAAACACTCCCATAAGTCTGGTACTATTCTAGCAGCTTCTTGGTCTCCGGATGACTTGGTCGAGCAAGCAGCCCTTCAACAAGTTGGTTTCTTTTCTTAAGAACATGCAAGCAGCCCTTCATTCCTGTACTTCTTCCTCCTTTGGCGGGTTCTTCAGCGCATATCCGAACTGACGGACGAACAGGGAAGGGTTGTAATTGATGCACCCCTTTCTTCCTATCAGCGGAACATTAGGGTACCCAGAACAACTGAACATAAGCTCAGATCCTAGCAGGTCTCGATCAAACCACTCAATGTCTTCGGAAGATAGCCTCATCAGGCGCTCTGACCAGCTAGCTGTGGTTGCACTCTTCACAAAAGATCCCTTCGTGGGAAGGTGGCTTTTGAACCACATATCCAGCAATGGTACACAGAAATGAACATTCTTTCCTCTCCCCTTCTCATTTTTATAATTCAGTGAGTGGTAGAAATCTCCGAGCAAGGTCGGTACAGGATTACCAGCGGCAAACAAGTAGAAGGCATCGAAGTCCACAAAATCCGGTACATTGGGAAACAATATTATGCCGTAAATGCACAGAGCCAGCACGGCATTGAAGGCAATCCAACATCTGCTCTTAGCGTACTCTTGGGCTTTACCGATCAAGAACTGGAGCGAGAAGCCTGGCACTCCACGGGAAACAGTAGTCAACAGTTCAGAAGCATCCACATGCAAAGCTTTTGCCAAGTCTTCCGGCTTGGGCTTAACGCCAGAATGAATGAATGGAACCTGGTTCTGCACGGGTAACTCAGTAAACTCCACATACTCCTCAATGGTAGGCCCCATAATGAAGTCAGCAAACGTAAAACATCTCAAAGCGGGGTCATAGAATTGTATCAAAGCGTACAACCCATCTAGCTTTATCTCCGTGGGTTTGCGCACCAATCTCAATAGTCTTCCATAGCTCATTCTGAAGCTCCTACGGACATCCTCATCAGCCAGTGAGATCAACCCAAGCAGGGGAACAACATTAAGAGTAGGCAATTTGTAAGCAACTGTCCTTCTTAAGCTGGCCATGACCAATCACTCAGAAATCCGGACACTAGAACTAGGGAAATGCAAATGCACCTGCAGCACAGACACACGTTAGTGGGATGCAATGATGATGAGTATGCAAACAAATGCAATGCAAGTAACATGCAACGGGGACCAACTGCCGTAGCCGAATAGCCTGAACCATATCAAGAAGTCTCAGATAGATTCTCTAGAATTCCTCAAACCCTGGTCTCAGATAGACCTAAAACAAAGCTCCAACAACGGTCTCTGACATACCTCAAACCATAACTCCAACTGGTCTCTGGCAGACCTCAAATCACATCTCCAACTGGTCTCTGACAGACCTCAGAACACATCTCCAAATGGTCTCTGACAAACCTCAGAACACATCTCCAAATGGTCTCTGACAGACCTCATAACTCTCCATAAATACCCAGGATCTCTGATCAAGAAATAACCGGCATCTGAAAGTCTAGTTACCTGCATAACCCCAAACCCTCTCACAGGTGGATGTCCTAGTAACTGACAAAAGTATGGCATCCTATGCGGTCGTTGGCGTCACAGACTTTCAGGGTTGATGATACGATTCCCAGAAGGAGTGGTATCATCAAATCCTGAAGAGGCCTCACTTAGCCAACTTCCAAATGATCGGTCCCCGGAGTCGACAATTCAACTAACCAGCAACCCACGCCAACCAAAGGAAGGGGCAGGAGGCCAACTAGAGGAACCTCGTCCGAGTGTAGATTTCGCGGGACACCAAGGCAAGCAAAGCAAGCGGGCACCAACTAATCTCTACTCTAATTCTAGGTGCACTCAAGCCCAGGTCCGGCTTCTCACTCAATATCAGAACACCCGTCACACCCCAAAATACAGCAATAATAATCGATATATATAAAGCTGAAAATAAAGGTCAGAAATATAAATCCATACAAAATCCTCGACGGGAAAGCAAGCGTTAGGATTGACTCTCTTAAGGGACGTTGGATCCCAAATGCATAAGAACCATCGCAGTCCTTAGCAGCCAGGGGACGTTGGATCCCCAGCAGAGTCGCCAGCTGTCGCTACTGCGAAAATCGGCGCCGGCTGAACAGAAGAGTCGCCACCGTGCGTTATTTATCCCACGGGAGGGAAAGGAAACGCTCAGAGTAAACCTCGCACAACACGGGAAAGGTATGGTCATCGCAACCAAAACCTGGATTCGGGAGTCGGTTACGCAAGGGGAAGGTATTAGCACCCCTCACGTTCGTCGTACTCGACGGGATCCACGCTTGTTTTCGGGTATGGATTGTTATTTCTATCTAAACTAAAGGCTAAGGGTTAAAAAGGAAATAAATGACTCGGCAAAGTATCGCACTTTATGCCTACGTATTCCCGTCTGGAACGAGAAATCAGAGTCAACGTAGTTCGTCTACCTACGGGAAAGGAGGGGAAGGTTGCTCGCTAGGATATCGCATCCTGTGCCTACGTACTTTCACACAGCATGAAAGATCAGAGCAAACGTAGTTCGGGCCACGTACGACACAGGTCTGTCTTGATTGATTTTATTCCTTCTGAAAAAGGGTTTTCTCTGATTAGCAGTCCAAGCGGACAAAAATGATGTTTTGATGAGTTCACATTCTTTTATGGAAGAAGTGTCTTTTATTGTATTCGAAATATTTATTGTGTTTTTTCTGTTTGTTTTGAGTAAGAAGAGACCGAACTCTAACCTATGGTTGCGAAGGGGAATCAAACTAACCTAGTGTTATCATGCATGGGTTAAGACCTAGCGTCTATCATGCTCCTCTCTTGCACAGAGAGAAACAGAGATCCTAAGGGATAAACGGAAACAGAAACAATATCAGATATATACAGTAATACAGTAAAATGCATGGATGCAACAATACAAGCGAGGCAAGGGAGTCCCACTCAACCTCGAACCTGAAAAACAATAGGCAAAAGTGAACAGACTTCACTTTCAACCCAACAGGGTAAACAACAAACAATACAGTCCAGAAAACCAATCAATACATCAAGAAATGAAATACAGCAGAAGAAAAACAGCATCAGCAGCTCTGCATCACACCAGTCTTCAAGTCATCTCTAATCAGCTACAAGCTTCAGCAAGCATCAATCCCCATCTCCACAGCCTTCAAGAAATGTCTTGATCATCAATTTTCAGTCTACAATGGCTTTTCTTCAAGTCCTATCCTCCAAGCTGAGGGATCAATCACAAGAGTGAATTGGGTGTTAAGCAATTAGTTGACTACCAAGGGTGGCAAACCAACTGCTACTAACACATAAGACATTTTCTCTCAAGAGTTCTATCCCTTAGACAGTAGCACCAAGCCTTCCAAAGGAAGGGGGTGAGTGTCTTAGAGAGACTCTGTATCACAGAGAGGAATGAAGGTAGTCAAAACCATCCATGTTTGAGAATCAAGCTTTCTAATCTAGAGCTCTGCCTAGCTCCTAAACCCTAATCTCCTCAACAGCTGCTAGCAGGAATCTCCTCACCAACTCTGGAAATTGGTTTCCAAGCTCTGGATCTCCAATGGCTTCATCATCACAAGTCTTCAGCTTCCCCAATCCCCAGACAATCCCAATACCCACACAGACAAACAGTAATCCCCAGAGGGCACACCACACCAATCAATCAAATATAGCAGTATATACTAATAGCAGTAGGGGAATCCTAATGATTTCTAAGGGGATCTATCCTATACCCATAACCCCTATAGTCCATACCCCAAAAATCAAATGAAAATTTCCTAAAAGAAATAAACTATCTCACCTAAGTTGATTTAAAACCCTAATTTTATTCATGTTGTTCACACCTACACTAATCACCTAAAATAAATTCCTAAAAATATGAACTAAATTGGATATACAAGCTCACAATGTCTATTAATCAACCTAAAAAGAATGGACAAAAAATATTAAAGCAACTATTAGAACAAAATTTATCAAAATCATGTATGAAATGAAACACCTAAAATAGGCATTTATTTGGAAAATATGGGAAAAATATCAAATAAAAAATAAAATGCAATTTTTATTTTTTATAATTTTCTAGACATCTTGAAGAAAATTATGCAAAAAGAATTATCAAAAAATAATGTTTTTTCAATTTGATATGATTTTTTGAAAATGAATGCAAAATGAAAAGAAATTAAAATGAATTATAAAGAAATAGGGGGAGGGGTGAGAATAGCAAGGCCATCAGTTCAAATTATTGGGCTTTCACGCGCGTGGGGGTGCCAATAGAAGCTGAGCCCAATTCCCCCTACTAAATGAAACGGTGCGTTTCATTATTTGAATTTTCCCACCAATTCTCAGATTGAATGCTAGCCGTGAGATGTGAAGTCAAGTCAAACTTCTCCATCTAATCCAAGGGTCCACGTATCTTCTTCTTCCTCCAGCCATTAGGGTTTCAGAATTTGATTCCCATGCAAGCATTTTCGAGCTCATCATTCTTCCTCCACAGGACATGAAATCACATACTTTAAAAACCAAACTCACTCCATTTCTTCCCCTCTACACGACCATGCTTTTAATTTCACCTAATTCTCAACCCACATTAAAACCCGATGATTGGAAGTTCTGGACACCATTGATTGCACCTGATATGCACCTCAATATTTCTTGCTCAAACTACCCTAGAATGATCTACAGGTTATGGTGAGCATTCTAAACATGATAGCTAGTATTATAGTGCCCTAACATGTGAGTTCTTGATCACTAACCAGAAACTGCCATGGAACCAACCTTCATGTACAACCCTTAAACTACTCATAAATCATCCCCTAATGGTCTTTATCACATATATCCTAACCATTCCATCTAATATCACCTAGAAGAAGAGATATAGATTGAAATGCATACCTTGCAATGTTGATGAAACAGTGGTGGAATTGTACACTTCAAGACTTGTTAACCTCCAATATTGATCTCTAATGGATGCTAATTCTTCTGTTTGCAATGGTAGTTACTCAATCTTCTTGAATCACCTTATCCCCCTCTTCATGCAAGTTGGAGTGTAAACTTGGATCACCCTAACCAGCCACGAATTCCCTTCAATTTCCTTTGCCAATTACTCTATGATAATGGTGGATGATGATGATAACAGAAATTGAGATGATTGATGAGGTTTCAATGGAGTTTGAAGAGAAAATGCAAATGGGAGTTAAGGAATCAAAGTAGTGTTTGCAAGCTCAAAGAATCACCAACCAATGCACAAATGGATTCATTTCCTTATGTAGGTGAGGATTAACAGAATGAGAAGCTTCTAGATTGGTCCTAGAGGGATCTAGAAACTTGTGGAACTTTCATGAATTTATCCTTTGATGGTATCTTGAATCATCTCATATCATGCTTGCACCTTGGGTAAATTTGAGTGAAAATATCCTTTCATGAGATATTAGGAGTGTATGTATGAAAAACCAAGCTTTTCCTTGCCTTGTGTTAAGTTTTACCATGTTGCCTTATGATGCAAGAAACAACTTTACAAAGGAAGTCCAATTTTTAAGCCTAAACTCAAAAATGTGGCTGAACCAATGTCTTTAAAATGATGTTGGGAATCAATTTGGTATATTGTATGACCCATATTGGATTTTTAGATCTCTCAAACCATTTTCCAACTTGAACTTTTTCAAGTTATATGCCTTTTTTAGGTCATTTTCCACCAACTTTGGTCAAGTCTCATTCCATACATTTCCAAACTTTCATGACTTATTTTCTAGACTTAAAATGGCATTTTGAGCAACTTTGATGTTGGGAAGTTTTTCATTTGAAGCTCCCTTGTATGAGTTTTAGGCATAGGCTAAGAATGACCTGTAATCCTCAGATGACCAAAATACCCTTTTCTTGCCAAGACCATAAGTAGAGTTCCACAAATCATATGAAGGCATACTATACCATTCTAGAAAGCTAAGACAATGAGGAACAACTCTTATGTTGACCATAAATTCATTTGAAATCTCCTTGAGGGGTAAAAATTGCTTGGAAGACAAGTAATTTTCACAGACAAAATTTCAGATACCTCAGATGACCTGTAACTTGCAAGGACCATAACTTGAGTTCTATAAATCTCCTTAATGTCTTCTACCACTCAAATTAAAGGTCTTGAGATCCTCTAAAAGTTCCATGTTGGCCAAGGATCCATTTGAAGCTTGCATTTTGACTTATCTTGCTTGGAAATTTGACCTAAACTAGGGGATTTTACACAGAAACCCTAATTTAGAAACTCCTCTTCTCCTTGATTTCTCTTGAATTCTTCTTAGCATAACAACACATCCTCTTATACATGTCAAATGATGAACCCCACATCTCTCCAATAGCCCTCAATGCCTTTCAATCAATCCTTTGACCTAGGGTTGACCCAGATGAAACCCTAGTTGACTGTCTTCCTCCACAACTCTTGTGACCATATCAATGACTTGTCTCCTTCTTCAGATGACTTTCTAAGTCTCCCATGATGTCCACATACTCTCCATGCTCAGCCCACAACTCACAATTTCTTTGTTGATCCTCAGACACCCTCAGTTAGGAGATATACTCAATGCTTGATCTACTGACTTCTCCAACTTTCAAATTCTTTTCTGATGACTTGAATGAGATTAAATCAGGATAATAACCTCTTGATAGGCCTCTAGAGAGGAGAATAATGCTTGGTCCCCTGTTGAATGACTTGCTATGCTTATGCTATGCAGATGAGTAACCTATGTACATGACTCTATATGCAAATGCTAATGATATTGAAACATAAACCAAGTGAATAAGGTTGGGCAAATTTTAGGGTGCAACAATACGGCGCAGTGAAAGGAAGCACATTAGGGTTTCAGAGTGGAAATGGAAGAGTGAGGGAGAGGAGAGGTCCCTCGTGGACTCTTTGGGATTGGGCTGACCTTGTTTGGGCCCAACACATCGTGGGCATCACACCCCCGTGTACCAGCTTGCACCCCCATCCATTTTTTGTTTGGCTGAAGTCTGCATTGGGCTGGGCCCAATTGCTCTGCTGTTTTTTCTTGCTAACACCCCTTATAACTGATGTACCCTTCCCCTTGTATTTTTTTATCTTTTATTTGTTTAGTATCTTTTATATGAAAAAAGAAATACCATAATAAAGAAAAATGAGAATAGAAAAGAAAAATGTGAAGTGTAGAAAAAACATAAAAAGAAAGAATATAAAAAAAAATAGAGAAAAAGATTGGAAAAAAGAAATACAATAAAGAAAAAGGAATATTGAAAGTAGAAAAAGAAAAAGAGGAAGAAATATAGAAAAAAACGAAAAGAAAGGAAATGAGAAAAATAATATTGAAAATAGTTGAAAAAATAGAAAAAAAATAGTAAAAAAATATTAGTGTAGATGTAATATTTTTTTAGAGTGTATTTCCTTCATGGAGTTTTATTTTAGGGATAGTTTAGAAGTCCACTTGTTAGGGGACTATTTTCCATTCGATTTTTCAAGATAGGATAGGATAGTATTTCCTAGGGGTTTATTTTCAGTATTCAATCATTGTAACCATTTTTCAGAATGTTAATAAAACGAGATTTGAGCTGTGGTCCCGAAGTAGCCGAACTACAGCTGCTCTGATTTCTCGTACCAGACGAGAATATGTAGGCATAGGATGCGATATCCTAGCGAGCACACTAACAACTAATTCTTTTGTTCTCTCGCTGCTGTGCGATCGAGACTTTCCCGCTGACGACTGATAGTTACCCTTCTCTCTTGCCCGAGTGCATTTGAGACCAGACCATAGTTTTTCCCCATAGGTTCCCGTACCTGTAAAACCAGTTTGATTTCTCACTGCTGTGTGAGAATACCCTGTTTAGCCGTAGTTAGCCTGAACTACGTAAAGCTCTGATCTTCCATGCAGTGTGGAAGTACGTAGGCACAAGACGCGAAGTCTTGGCGAGCCAATTTCCCCGTAGTCCCGAACTACGTTGACTCTGACTTTCTCTCTTGAGAATACGTAGGCGTAGAGTGCGACGCTCTATCGAGTCAATTCCCTTCCGTTTAGATTTAGCAGCCGTAGATAGATTGTTTTTGCATCCTTTAGACAACCCAAGCAAGCGTGGATCCCGTCGAGTACGACGGACGTGAGGGGTGCTAATACCTTCCCCTTGCGTAACCGACTCCCGAACCCAGGTTTTGGTTGCGATGACCATACCTTTTCCCGTTTTTTGCGAGGTTTACTTCGAGCGTTTCCTTTCCCTCCGTTGGGATAAATAACGCACGGTGGCGACTCTTCTGTCAGCCGGCGCCGATTTTCGCAGTAGTGCCAGCTGGCGACTCTGCTGGGGACTGCGATAGTTCCCTATACGAGTCTGCTGGGGATCCAACGTCCCCTGGCTGCTAAGGACTGCGATGGTTCCTTATGCATTTGGGGATCCAACGTCCCCTGAGAGAGTCAATCCTAGCGCTTGTTTGCTTGTCTATTGGTGTTTATTTATTGATATTATCTGTTGCTATTGTGCTGTTGGGGAGTGACGGGTGTTCTATGATTGAGATAAGCCGGACCTGGGCTTGAGTGCACCTTAGACTTAGAGTAGAGATTAGTGGGCACGTACATGCTTTGCATGTCCTAGTGTCTCGCGAAATCTACACTCAGACGAGGTTCTTCTGGTTGGCCTCTTGTCCCACCCTTTGGGTGGCTCGGGTTGCTGGTTAGTTGGATTGTCGACTCTGGGAACCGATCATTTGGAAGTTAGCTAAGTGAGGCCTCTTTAAAACTTGATGATGCCACTCCTTCTGGGAATCGTATCGTCAGTTTTGAAAGTCTGTGACGCTGACAACTGTATAGGATGCCGTACCTTGTCAAATATAGGTCCACACCTGTGAATGGGTTTTTTTTTTTTTGCAGGAAACTTGACTTCCAACCTACCCGTTATTTTGGTCTTCTCTTCAGAGCAAACGTACTCCGTCAGCAACGCAGTAGTATTCAGATTGTGTGGGGGCTGTGGTCCCGTTGTTTGCTGCATTATGCATATCATGTGCATATCAGTGTTGCATCATATTGCATATCATCCTCCAGTTAGCCAGAGTTCTGATCCAGCCTTTATTTCCTGAAGGTGATTACCCGGAGTTTGGATTGAGCAACTGTTGATTGTCAGAAGACGACCTAGGGGTTGAGTAGATTTGAGCAGAATCGAGCATTGAAGTCAGCTGAAGATTATTGGTAGCTATGTCTGAAGGCAATTTCCAGTCTCCTAACACCTTGACGGGGTTCACTATGACGTCCAACCCTCTGTATGATTTTATGCAAGACTTCCCGCAAGTGAACAACGTTACTGCAGACCAAGTTGTACAGCCTTCTGTGGAGAACCGAGATCGACATGAGCAGTTTGTTGCCCAGAATGAACGTCCTCCTCCTGTTAACAATCAAGGTGTTGCTTTCCCTGTGATGAATCCATGAAGAGATATTCCAATAGCCAGGACCGTAGATCCAAGAGCTCTTGAGACGGATAGAAAACTCCGAGTGTTGGAAGAGAAAGTTGAAGCTTTGAAAGTCAAAGATGCTGTCAACCTGGATGCTGCAGACATGTGTTTGGTTCCTGACCTGGTGTTACCTTATAAGTTCAAAGTGCCGAAATTTGAGAAGTACACAGGAGATAGCTGTCCGAAGCAACATTTGATGATGTTCTGTCGAAGAATGACTTCGTTTGTGCGAGATGACAAATTGATGATTCATTGCTTTCAAGATAGTCTGACTGGGGCATCTTTGAGGTGGTATATGCAGTTAGAGAGAAATCAGATTCAGTCATGGATGGATTTAGCCAGAGCTTTCCTGAAGCGGTATGATTACAATATGGACGTAGCTCCCTTTCGCATGGAGTTGCAAGCTTTGTCTATGGGGATCAATGAACCTTTCAAAAAGTATGCTCGGAGATGGAGAGATTTTGCTTCCAGAGTGGAACCACCGATCCCTGACCGAGAGTTAGCAGGCATGTTCGTAGACTCATTGCAAAGCCCGTACTTTGAGAGATTGCTTGGAGTTTCGCTGAACTTCTCCGAATTAGTGGGAGTCGGAGAACGTATTGAGAATGCTATAAAGATTGGAAAAATTCAGATTGATTCAAGCAGCCAGGCTAGTGAAACTGAATCTCTTTGCGACTGTCAGAATGAAGAAAGGGTTGTGGTCAATGCAGTCATGCCAAAGGTTGAATATCCTCGAAGCGAATCAGTGAATTTTGTTGGTTCTTCATCTTATCAGAGATCAGTACCTCCCATGGCTTGTTATACTGAACAGACAACCGTGCCTGGGGCACCATATCAGGAATCTTATGTCGCTTCCATTGCAAAGCAGCGAACTCGTGGCCGAGGTTATCAGAATCAGCGTCAGGATCAGAATCGACCTCGCAACAACTTGGAACGAAGGAAATCTCCTTTTCACCCAGTGCCTATGCCGTATAGCCAGCTGCTACCATCTTTGATCCAGAGTTCTTTGGTGGAGCCGAAAGCTCTCAAGCCAGTTCCAGAACCTTACCCTCCTGGGTACAATCCCCACGTTCAGTGTGGTTATCATGGCAGATTACCGGGGCATTCGACTGAAGATTGTAAAGCATTTCAGGCAAAAGTACAGCAGTTGATCGACCAGGACTGCATTTCCTTTCGAGAAGGACTTCTGTTTGTTCATACCAACCGCTCAGCTGTCTAAGCTCGTAGACTCGGAAGGTATTCCCCAGCAAAGGAACCAATGATTCAGACAGGCAGGCGCCCTCAGCATTGGCAGTCCTCAGACTTTTATATCATTTGCATTTGTAGTTTTTTTTTTCTGTTAGTTACTACTTGCTTTTAAACATTGTATGTTTCGAATGGTGATAATAATAAAGTGACTATGCATTTTTCTGAGTTAATCATGTCGCTGTCGCTCATTTACTGCATTGCACTGACACTTGCATTTTATTCACTCCACTTTATCACTGTGACTAGCAAAGATTGGAGGGAGGATGACGAGCTAAACTCATAACCAAGGATCGTATGCTTCCAGATAAGACCTTGCCGATGACGTACAAGGCATTGTTTCAAATTCCCCAAACACTGGAGATATAAGGAGTTAGTCCCTTGTTAACCACTTCGAGCCAGGAAGCAGAAGTTTTTTCGGACTTTTTAAACCCTCACATCTTAACTCGGGGCAGGGTAGTTGTCAGTTAGCTTGATCGAGTGTTCAAGTCTTGCAGAGGAGTGTTGTCTTTCGAGGAACGATCAGTTTATGACTCTCAACCACAGTGTCTAAACCTCACCAATCAGGAGTGAGACAGTTACAATCCTTTCGGAGCAATCAAGACAACCAGTGTCACACGACTTTGTTCCAAAAGAAAGAAGAAAGAAAGCCCGCTAAGTAAAAAGAAAGAAAAGCTGGAAAGCTAATACTTAGGAAAAAATCAGGGCATCCCGCTGGACTTCAAAAGAAAACGAAAAAATCGACAAGAACTCAAAAGGAGTCAGTCCAGGCAAAAATTAGGGAATCAAAAGAATGAAAAAGGAAGGATATCAATAGAAATTTTTTCCCCAGCGAGTCACAAAGTCGTGTACCCAGACACCGAAAACGAAGAAGGAGTAACTATCACTCCGGAGAAAACCTTGTGAGTTCCTTAATTGTGGTTCTTACCATTCAACATACCTCTCGAAGAGGCGAGCGCTTGTGCCAGGTTAACTGAACCTTAGGATCGGAGATCATCACGTAGAAGGGGTGGGTACAAATCAAAATTTGAGCCAAATATCCTTTGTTTCACGAACCGTGAACCCGACCACGATACAACCCTTAAAAGACCTAATTGAGGTAGGGTTTATTCTGAAAGCGCATTACGATAAGGGTGAGTAACCTGACTCCTTCCTGACTTGCTAGTCACATCCTTGTTGTATTTTTCACTGACCACGTAAGCACTACGTTTGAACTCTTGTTTCATTCGTCACTCATAATCATAGCATGTAAATGAGTGACAGCTCAAATTTTTTCAAAATCTGCATGAGCACTGCATTAAGGTTACCATTCGTGAATAGACAATTTTAATTGCAGGTTAGTAGTTGACATGAGAGAAATTCCAACAGGGAATAGTCAAGCAGGACTGAGTAATTCAGCAGTCTGAACCAGAATGGTGTATGTTGTGAAGGCCTGCGAATCAGGGGCATTAATTTCCAGTGAGTTTCGAAATCAGTTAGTCTGAGGACAAGTCCCGAAGCTTCAGTTGATTATGGGGCATTGTATTTGAGAAGCAGTTGATCAGAAGTGAATCTTCTCGAGAACCAATCAGGGGCAATTATGCAGAACATGGAGATTTGAAAGCAGATACTTCGGTGAATAATCAGATCAGGTTAAGTCGTTAGAATGCTCATTCAGGGGCAAAGTCACTTCAGAGATAGTAAAGACCAACTGGGTTGACAATTGTTTGATTGAGGTGGAATCCGTTTGTTGTATAGATACCGGGGCAAGTAATATCGAGGTCGCCTCGTGGCAAGCTGTTCAGATCAAGTACTCCCAAGAGTTAGATTGGGACAAGTTGATTGTACTAGGGCAAGTCGTTCAAACCAGTCTGTTTATCCCCAGCCGGAGTTGAGTATCGGGGAATCGTGTCATTTCCCTTATCAAAAACCCGTATAATTCCGAAAAGAGGCCTTGCTGTCGTTGGATCATTGACCTACAGTTAAACCTGTTACGTGTCAGTAACCAGTTATTTCCAAAGTCCAGTTCTCGTCTGGCCCATCCTTCCGTAAGCATCAGTTCCCGTCTGGTGTAGTTTATTGTAAGCATCAGTTCCCGTCTGGTGTAGTTTATTGTAACCAGTTCTCGTCTGGTCACCGTTTCTTCAAGTGTTGTATCAGTTCTCGCCTGGTACATGTCATTGTGAAATCAACTCTCATCCGATAACCTATTTTCCTATCAGTTCTCGTCTGATAGCTTACCTTAGAATGCTAGTTCTCGTCTAGTATTTTCCCTATCTTCCACTGTGTACATAGTCCATGTTCATCCTAAACCAGAAAAACAAAAACCTAAAGGTATTTGACACAGTAATTCCCAATGACCCGCATGTTGTCATGTTCCCCGATACGAAGCTCGACGGATACCAGTGCTCCGAGTAATGTTTGAATCAGAATTGCTACTCTTCAGCAGATGAAAGTTGCGTATTATCCCCGGAAGAGTTGAGATGGGATGTTATCCCGCATCAGAGTAGGATCAGGAGCGTCCTCAGCAGATTAAGATTGATATCCCTGATAGTAGGGGCATTTCCAGCAGTGTGCTGCGTGCAATCAACCCCAGTTTGGATCAATCCCCGCAGAGCGCAATCAGTTGCCAATGGTTTGAAGAGAGCATCCCCGAGCAGAGTTGTTTTTCTTTCTCCCCAAGCAGGGTTGCCTTTCCATTTCTCCAGCAGGACGGTTATCCCCAGCGGATTTGGTTTCCCTTTCCAGCATTTATTTTGCTGAGATGACTCTGTGATATCAGGTTACCTTCAGTGGAGTTGGCGTCTACCTTCGGCATTTATTTTGCCAAGTGTTTTCAGACCTGGTGTTCTCTAGCAGCTCGAGTCTGCATAGCATTCGCATATATCGTCATTGCATTTACACAAACATATAACATTTCCATGCCGTCTGGGCATCGCATTTTCAAACAGAACGCATAGCATATTCATGTCATATAGGGCATTGCATCATTCTCAAGCATACGCATTTCGAAACACGGACCAGGTTGGTTACCTATTGGCTTTCGAATTTGTTCCCTTGCAGAGTTGTGTGGTTAAGCTTCTCTTCTCCCCCAGCGGAGTGATTCTTCATTTGGTTGATACGTCGGCACTGAAAAAGAAATTGACGTGTATCCGGTTTCTGAAGCTGCGGCCTGTTGACAGAATGGGTGCCGAGCAGTCGATTCAGAAGTTCCCCAGGAGAATTGTCCTCAAGTTCGCCGTGAACTGTGAGATGACAGGATTTGATCCCATAAGAGAGATGGGAATCAAGTCGTTTGCTTTCCGAAGCATTATTCCAATACTTGTGGCGTCACACAGGTGATTGGTGTTGACAAGGAGAAGAAAATTTATCAGATAATTGACCAGTTGTTGCCGTGACAACCAAACTTCAGTTTATTAGAAGCTATTCCTCAAGCAGCTTTGCAGTATATTCCCGCGGTTGGCAAATTTCAGGGTTTCATTGGTATTCAACCGTCGTCTACCTTGAATGTTTGAAGGCTGAGCGCTCTTCAACCATTCAGGTCCAAGCCGCTTGAATAGGGGCAGCTGTTGCACCCTAAAATTTGACCAACCGGGTCCCGTATCTGGCTTCATGTTTCGACGCATAACCGCATTCGCATCCACACATTGCATACAGTGCATTTTTCAGTTGTTTTGATTTTATCAGGATCACAGCCCTCGTCTCGCATTTCAGGTGTTTCTTAATCAGTTTAGATAGATAGAGTGGTATTTTTGGGAAGCCGTGCTATTCCCGGTGTTTTCAGCTCGCGCTGTCGTTTTTAGGGGTATTTCGGGGTCTATTCATTTTTACCGGCTATTTTGGTGCGCTCTCGCTGTGTTATTTGCCGTTCGGTGCTATTTGTGATTTTTCTTGATTTTATTAGGCATTATTAGGGTTGTAATAGATTTTAATCATCTTAGGATAATATAGAATATTAATAGTTTTTTAATATTTTTAATAGTTTTAATCTTTTTAGAATATAGTAGATATTAAATAGCTTTTATATAGAAATAATATAGATTTTCTCTTATTAAATAAATAGGTTTCTTTTTAGCATTTAATAGACTTTCTTTTAATTAATAGAATTTTAATAGGTTTCTTAATAGATTTCTTTTTTCTTTTATAGATTAAATAGATTTCTCTTTAATATAGGATATTAGAATATTAAATAGGATAGAATTTTAATTGATTTTCTTTTTTTTAATAGAATTAATAGTTTCTTTTAGAATTTATAGAATTTATTTTTTGTATAGGATTTAATAGTTTCTAGATTGATTAGGATTAATCATTTTCATTAATTGGTTAATTAATTTTCGTTTTTTGTTAAGCCCAGTTAATCACTGTGTTTAGTCCATCAACATTTCATTAATCCTCCATGTTTAATAGTCTCATATTAATCCATCTTAATCTCACGTCTAATAATCATGTTCAATCCATTGTATTAATTCATTTCCTCCATTGTCCATTTCATCAGAATTTAATTGGGCTTATTATCCAAAGTTAATCTGCGAAGCCCATTCAGCAAAGTCCAGAATTATCCATGCTATAAAAGTCAGCTACACGTGTTGCCCAAGGAAGGGGTCCACCACACTTTCAGATTCACTCACATCACCCCACTTATCACCCTGCATGCGTGACAGCGCACTCCACACTTTCCCTCTCTCTGCCACGCCCTCGCCAAGTGGCACGCATGCACCATTCTCTCCCACTACCCATGACACGCGTCCTCACCACAACCTTCACCGGTTGCATGGCCGGTGACCATGCAACCACCGCCTCCAACCGTCTCCGGCACCTCTAACCTACTCCGGCCACCGTACACTTCACCGGAAAACCAAAAAACCCAGAATCCTTCATCCTCTTTCTTCGACCTTCATCCGTTCTTCCGATCTTCACCATCAAACGCTACCGGAAACCTCGCCGGAAGCTTCATCATCACCGGAAAACTCAACATGTTCATCTGATCTTCATCATATTTTCCAGAAACCCACCAATCGTTGATAGTTTCTCAGATCCATCAAGATCCATGTGATCTTCACCAGATGTTCATCCGAGTTCATCAAACGCCAATTTATCTCCAGATCAGGATTTGTTGCACCTCATCAAGATTCACTCCAATATTCATCCGGTTCTTCGTGTTCTTGAATGAAGGTTTTCCAGAAACTACCAAAGAATCATCAATCTTCATCAACTGTTGAATAAACCTTCAAGAACTAATGACGATGTTCATCGTTAAGCTTCAAGATCTGCGAAGATCCTTGAAGATCTTCATCTGTAGCGTCTTTTCCAGAACCTCCCCCAACGAACAAATCATCCATCACCGATCGTCAACCTATTTCCAGATTCACATGCAAGATCTTCAACTGCTTCTGGAGACTTCGAACCTTCAAGAGACTTCATCGCCTCCATCGATTCTTCTTCAACTTTCCAGAAATGGTAGCGCCTCAATGGATTTTTCAAGACCTTCAATCGCGTTCATCGTCTTCGTCCACTTCCGTCCAAGAACCTTCAAAGACGGCGCAAATCTTCATCCTCTTCATGTAGTCTCTCTGTGGCTTCAACGATCTTCGTCCTCCTGAAGATCTTAACACCGCGCATTAGTCTTGATTCTGTGAATGCTTGTGTTTGTCTAAGTTTGTAGGTTGAACGTTTTTGAGGAAAGCAAGAGGTGGAGAAGGGTTTTTGGTTGGCGGCGGCGGAGTTAGAGAACAGGCGGAGAGAGGTTGGGAGGGGCGGTGATACGGCGCAGTGAAAGGAAGCACATTAGGGTTTCAGAGTGGAAATGGAAGAGTGAGGGAGAGGAGAGGTCCCTCGTGGACTCTTTGGGATTGGGCTGACCTTGTTTGGGCCCAACACATCGTGGGCATCACACCCCCGTGTACCAGCTTGCACCCCCATCCATTTTTTGTTTGGCTGAAGTCTGCATTGGGCTGGGCCCAATTGCTCTGCTGTTTTTTCTTGCTAACACCCCTTATAACTGATGTACCCCTCCCCTTGTATTTTTTTATCTTTTATTTGTTTAGTATCTTTTATATGAAAAAAGAAATACCATAATAAAGAAAAATGAGAATAGAAAAGAAAAATGTGAAATGTAGAAAAAATATAAAAAGAAAGAATATAAAAAAGAGAAAAAGATTGGAAAAAAGAAATACAATAAAGAAAAAGGAATATTGAAAGTAGAAAAAGAAAAAGAGGAAGAAATATAGAAAAAAAAGAAAAGAAAGGAAATGAGAAAAATAATATTGAAAATAGTTGAAAAAATAGAAAAAAAATAGTAAAAAAATATTAGTGTAGATGTAATATTTTTTTAGAGTGTATTTCCTTCATGGAGTTTTATTTTAGGGATAGTTTAGAAGTCCACTTGTTAGGGGACTATTTTCCATTCGATTTTTCAGGATAGGATAGGATAGTATTTCCTAGGGGTTTATTTTCAGTATTCAATCATTGTAACCATTTTTCAGAATGTTAATAAAACGAGATTTGAGTTGTGGTCCCGAAGTAGCCGAACTACAGCTGCTCTGATTTCTCGTACCAGACGAGAATATGTAGGCATAGGATGCGATATCCTAGCGAGCACACTAACAACTAATTCTTTTGTTCTCTCGCTGCTGTGCGATCGAGACTTTCCCGCTAACGACTGATAGTTACCCTTCTCTCTTGCCCGAGTGCATTTGAGACCAGACCATAGTTTTTCCCCATAGGTTCCCGTACCTGTAAAACCAGTTTGATTTCTCACTGCTGTGTGAGAATACCCTGTTTAGCCGTAGTTAGCCTGAACTACGTAAAGCTTTGATCTTCCATGCAGTGTGGAAGTACGTAGGCACAAGACGCGAAGTCTTGGCGAGCCAATTTCCCCGTAGTCCCGAACTACGTTGACTCTGACTTTCTCTCTTGAGAATACGTAGGCGTAGAGTGCGACGCTCTATCGAGTCAATTCCCTTATGTTTAGATTTAGCAGCCGTAGATAGATTGTTTTTGCATCCTTTAGACAACCCAAGCAAGCGTGGATCCCGTCGAGTACGACGGACGTGAGGGGTGGTAATACCTTCCCCTTGCGTAACCGACTCCCGAACCCAGGTTTTGGTTGCGATGACCATACCTTTTCCCGTTTTTTGAGAGGTTTACTTCGAGCGTTTCCTTTCCCTCCGTTGGGATAAATAACGCACGGTGGCGACTCTTCTGTCAGCCGGCGCCGATTTTCGCAGTAGCGCCAATATGGAGAAGACTACTTTCATCACGCCATGGGGTACATATTAATACAAAGTCATGCCATTTGATCTAAAAAATGCAGGGGCAACATACCAGTATGCCATGACAACCCTCTTTAATGATATGATCCATAAAGAGATTGAGGTTTATGTGGGCGATATGATTGCCAAATCCAGAACTGAAGATGATCATCTGGACCATCTAAAGAAGCTGTTTGACAGACTCCGGGAGGTTCAGGTTACGGTTGAATCCTGCAAAATGTACCTTTGGAGTTCGATCGGGAAATTTTTGGGCTTTATTGTAAGTCAGAAGAGCATTGAAGTTGATCTTGATAAGGTTCGGGCAATTCAAAACATGTCGCCTCCCCAAACAGAAAAAGAAGTCTGTGTCTTTCTGGGCCGACTTAATTGCATTTCCGAATTCATTTCTCATCTGACGGCTACCTGCGAACCAATATTCAAATTACTAAGAAAAAATCAATCGGTTGAATGGAACAATGATTGTCAAGAAGCTTTTGAAAAAATAAAAAATATTTACAAGAACCACCAATCTTAGTACCTCTGGTTCCGGGTAGGCCTTTAATCATGTATCTCACTATTCTCGATGAATCAATGGAATGTGTATTAGGTTAACATGACGACACTAGCAGAAAAGAACATGCAATTTATTATCTGAGCAAGAAGTTCAATGATTGTGAGACCAGATACTCACTATTGGAGAAAACTTGATGTGCTTTGACTTGGGTTGCTCGACGCCTAAGAAAATACATGATTTTCCATACTACTTTGTTAATATACAAGATGGATCCGATAAAGTACATTTTAAAAAAGTCTGCTATCTCTGGACGAATTGCTCGGTGGAAAAAGTTGTTGACTGAGTATGACATTCAACATGTTACCCAGAAAGCAATAAAAGGGAGCGTCTTGTCTGACTACCTTGCGCATTAATCTGTGGAAGGTTATCAACAAATGAAGTTTGACTTTCCCGATGAGGATGTTCTGTTCATCAGAGATTAAGAGACTCCAAACCCTGATATAGCACAAGAACCAGGGGCCGGATGGATGCTTGTGTTCGATGGTGCTACTTGTAGCACCCTAATTTTCGACCTTAAGATTCCACCTCCTTGTGCAGTTTCTTTCTCGTTCTCTTTATACTTTTTATCATGACTAACCGGTTTATGCAGGTATAATGTTTCCAAAATATGGATTCTTACAATCAAGCTATTCAGGACCTGACTGGTCAGGTTTGATTCCGGGTGTTCCTAATATTTCTATTTTGAGTTGGACACCAATGGAAGAAATCTCCCTCATCCTTAGGTTATTCCTTAGATAAACACTTTGGAGATGTCTTGGTTGCTTTAGTGACTATGTCCCATTAAAATTAAGATTGAACTTTGGTTTTTGTTCAAGATCTGTATATAAGATCCTAAGCTTCGAGAAGGGTTTTTATTCTCATCCAGGAAGGATTGGATCATCTTTTTATTCCTTTGGATTTCAAGGTAAGGAGTTTGATTATGAGAAGCATGCTTTGGAGTGATAAAGTTTGCATCGTGAACCAAGTTTAAGCTTGAAAGTCTCAAAAAGCAAAGTTCATAACTCATGTTCTTTACAAAGTATAAAGTTCAAGTCCAAGTTATTTATTCAAGTGACAACATTTTATCATTTTTTTTTTCATGTTCGAGCATTTTTTCATGTATTCCAAAGGAGATTAAGCTCTATGAAGATATTTCAAATTCAAGTTTTAAACATGATTTTCCAACATTTCCCTCAACAAAAATTCACAGACTTCATATGTTAAAAATCATTCTCATGATAAAGATTCATCTCAAGTTCAAGATGCCATTACAATATTCAAGGGTTCATCAACATTGAAAAGAGCTAAGCCAAATTCCATTTTTGAATTCCAACAAAGTCTTCATTATTAGTTTCATTATGCACTTGTGTTTGAATTTTTTTTGAAGAGAAATGAATCGCATAACAGAGTTTACATCAAATCTATACATGATAATTCATATGCATAAGTTAAGAAGGCAAATCTTCAAATGCTCGATCGAGGCCTCAGGTTGGAGACTATCTTGCTCGGTTGAAGATGAATTACTAGCAGGGAGTCTTACATGAGTTATTAGGCCAACCATAACAAACTTGGAAACCTGAAATATGAATTATTAGAAGATGTTCATTCATGGCAGCAGGCCGCATGTTTGAAACCAAAGACACCCCGTGCAAAAGAAATCTCACAAGACTCCAGCATCGGGATCAACCACCACTTCCGCAGATGCTGCTTATATTTAGGTATCAGAGAAACTTTCAAAAGATTGTTCTGTGTACCAGAGAAACTTTCCAAACAGACAGAAGATGCTAATGTTGTGGAGCTAGTAAAACGGTGGTTTGTCGGTGTGAAGAAATAGAATTTCCCGGATAGTGATGACCTAAAAATTAGGGTTTTTTATTACCCTTTCCCCCTTTTCATTTCGTCAGGGTGAACCGGGTTGGGTCCGGTGGACCTGACCACCACCGGCCCAACTTGCTTTTTTTATTTATTTTTCTTTGGCTTAATTGCAACTATGGTTGCCCTACTTTGTATTTTTTTGATTTTTAGTCCCTCCATTTTAAAAACCACTATTTTGGTCCCTTTTTAAGTTTTGAGTTTGATTTTTAGTCCCCTCTCCAATTTTAATTTTTTTAATGATGTGGCATTTATAACTGTTAGGGGAAGATTTTAATTAGGAAGCATTGAACATTGTGGAACTTTTCTTTCTAGAGAAACACCACATACTCACCCAAAACCTTAAGGTGATAGGTGTATGAGTTCTCTCACTTATAAATGCTCAAGTCAATTATCCACACTACTCACACTTGTTAATACTTAACACTCTCACACTTGACACTCAACCCACGACCTGTGGGGATACTTTCGATACAAGTAAGTCGTTCTTGTTAATACTTAACTTATAAATGCTCAAGTCAATTATCCACACTACTCACACTAGTTAATACTTAACACTCTCACACTTGACACTCAACCCACGACCTGTGGGGATACTTTCGATACAAGTAAGTCGTTTCTCACACTTGACACTCAATACTTTCGATACAAGTAAGTCGTTTCTCACACTTGACACTCAACCCACGACCTGTGGGGATACTTTCGATACAAGTAAGTCGTGCTCAAGTCAATTATCCACACTACTCACACTTGTTAATACTTAACACTCTCACACTTGACACTCAACCCATGACCTGTGGGGATACTTTTGATACAAGTAAGTCGTTTCTCACACTTGACACTCAACCCACGACCTGTGGGGATACTTTCGATACAAGTAAGTCGTTCTTGTTAATACTTAACACTCTCACACTTGACACTCAACCCACGACCTGTCTCAACCCACGACCTGTGGGGATACTTTCGATACAAGTAAGTCGTGCTCAAGTCAATTATCCACACTACTCACACTTGTTAATACTTAACACTCTCACACTTGATACTCAACCCACGACCTGTGGGGATACTTTCGATACAAGTAAGTCGTTTCTCACATTTGACACTCAACCCACGACCTGTGGGGATACTTTCGATACAAGTAAGTCGTTCTTGTTAATACTTAACACTCTCACACTTGACACTCAACCCACGACCTGTGGGGATACTTTCGATACAAGTAAGTCGTTCTTGTTAATACTTAACACTCTCACACTTGACACTCAACCCACGACCTATGGGGATACTTTCGATACAAGTAAGTCGTTCTTGTTAATACTTAACACTCTCACACTTGACACTCAACTCACGACCTGTGGGGATACTTTCGATACAAGTAAGTTGTTCCCTTTACTCGAACCAAAGGCTCTAATACCACTGTTAGAGGGGGGAGATTTTCACTAGGAAGCATTGAACATTGTGGGACTTTTCTTTCTAGAGCAACACCTTTGTGAGAGAAACACCACATACTCACCCAAAACCTTAAGGTGATAGGTTTATGAGTTCTCTCACTTATAAATGCTCAAGTCACCACATTTCTATCCAATGTGGGACTATTATCCACACTACTCACACTTGTTAATACTTAACATGTGTCTAATGCCATGTCATTTTAAAAAAATTAATTTAAGAAATTTTTTATTGACTAGTATAATTAACTTATTAATATTATTTTAATTAATTAATTAATTAATAATTAATATTTTATTATTAGTTTTTATAATAAATTAATTAATCAAAATTTTAAATGAAATTCTTTGAACCTTAAGTTATTAGTCCATGACTTTGATCCATCTTTCTAACCCACAATTAAATTATTATGTTTGTTTCAGCTTTATAAACACTTTTATGTCTTATACAAAAATCAATGTGGGACTTCTAAAAGACATTTTATACTACAACATTATCTCCTTCTTCATTGCATTATCTTTAACATCAATAAAACCAAACTCATTCCATAGGAGGGCAATTAACATTCAAATTGATAAAATTGCAACCTCGATTAACATAATAACAAGGGAAACTTCCATGATCTAATCTTCTCATTACAGCTGCAGCTCGGGCAGGATCATTAAAAACGGAGAGAGTATGATTTTAATGGGCGAATATCACCTGTCTATAATGTTGACACTCCATATCTTTCTCACTGCAGAGTTAACTAATAAAAAGCAAAAACCATGTGCCATGCTATCCACAACCTTCAATATTACATCCAATAGCTTATCATGATTTTCAAAAAGGTATAAGCATAATGAGAAAGCTCAAATTCTTGGTACATCTTAAAACTACTACACTCTTAACAATACACACACATAATCATTTCAAGTATTACACTCATAAGCCTGGCCATAACAAGTTATTTGTAAATTAAGATAATGCAGGGAGTAAAATAAATTATAACTTTCTACCTGAAATTTTAAAACATGAAAATTTCAAATGTGTACCCTTTTTCAAGATGTTTTTAACAATGAATCCAAAATAATATGCATCTCAACATGTACTCCATTGCAGGGATCAACAATGCTGCTGAAAAAGAGGAAATGTGAATCCAGCAAAGTCAATTTTACAATCAAGTCTAAATTGTAGTAATACTCGAGCATAACAGAGATTTTGGTGGAAATGAATTAAAAGGACTTATTGTAATTACAATGTAGTCGTGATATTGGAGAGAAAATAGCAACATCTCCCATGCCAAGAGCGACGAGACTCTGGCTCCAAAAACGGAAAAAAACTGAAATCTGAGTTTACAGTTTTTCTTCTCTGACCAACTCTTTCCCCTAACCATTATGGGCCTTTCTTTTAGGCCTACATAAAGAAAATTGGCATCCTTAAACAAATAGACACATATTCTCTATTTTATTCTTAATTATTGTAGAATCAATCAATTCCTTAAGCACAATGAATGCATGATATGCTACACCATGTCTTTGACTTGACACTACATGTATCAAAACACATACTTCATTTGAGAAAAATTTAAATCATACCAAAAAATCTTTCCAAGAACCAAATTAAGCATCAAAATTAGCGATTGTGCAGAAAACATAATCAAGCTTACTATCAGCATGCAAGTTCTAAATTCGAAACCACAATACCAGTTGCCAAACCATTTTAAAACCTTTCTAGATCTCAATAGTCAATACTTAACTCCAATGAAGATGTACTGGGACCTCTGTTACACATTAAAAACTAGAACATCAAGTTCCCTTGTGAAACATATAGTGGTTAATGATAAGGTAGATCACAAAGGACTTGATGAGGAACTTTTCTAAGATTTGTGACAACATTAACTAAACTTTTTTACATAATTTTCTTGTGAAAAAGAAAGTGTTTTTTATTTATTTAGGTATCTTTTAAGCATACTGTATGTGAGAAGTGAGAAAATTAAGATTAGTAAATGACGTCAATTTTACTGTAATCATATTCATGGGATTCAACGATAAGCATTAAGCACATAAATGTTTGTATGTTCTATCATAATATCAAGTGGCACAATGCATTTATATTCAAAGCACAACATTATTGAATATTCCTACAACTTATAGGTCACACCAGAAACCATTACAGAATGCATTGATATTCAAAGCACGACATTATTGAATATTCCAAAAGCCTATATACCAGCAACCATTACTGAATGTCTTTTAGAAGTCCCACATTGATTTTTGTATAAGACATAAAAGTGTTTATAAAGCTGAAACAAACACAACAATTCAATTGTGGGTTAGAAAGATGGATCAAAGTCATGGGCTAATAACTTAAGGGCCAATAAGTTAATTACCCTAATCAATAAAAAAGTCTTAAATTAATTTTTTTAAATGACATGGCATTAGACACATCATATTAGATAATGTCACATGATTAAAAAAATTTAAAATTTGAGAGGGGACTAAAATCAAACTCAAAATTTTAAAAAGGGACTAAAATCGTGGTTTTTAAAATGGGGGGACCAAAACTCAAAAAAGATACAAAATAGGGGGACCATAGTTGCAATTAAGCCTTTTTCTTTTCTATTTTTTTTAGTGTTTTATAGGTTTTTTTTTATCATTTTGTGGGTTGTGCCCATTTTATTTTTTTTTAGAAATATTAATAATAACAAAAACAATAAAAAAATATAAATATAAGACAATAAAAAAATTTTAATTTAAAAATAGAAGTAGATGTTTTTCTCTTTCTTAAAAATAATTTAGTTTTAAGTTAATTCAATTTTTTTGGTAATTTAAAAGAAAAATACAAATAATAATAAAAAGAAGTAATTTAAAAGAAAAATACAAATAATAATAAAAATAAATAATTTAATTAATTTAGATTTAAATTTTAAATAATTTTAGAATTTTAATAATTTAGATTTTTAGGAATTTTTTTAGTTTAAAACCCTCATTCAATTTCCATTAACTTTAAAATATAATTTAGATTTTTTTTAAATACTAATTTATTTAAACCTCCTCTAATTTACATTAATTTAAATTTCACTTTAATTCACAAATAATAATAAAAACAAATTTAAAGTATTTAGCATTCTTGTTATTTTACCAAATTTAGACTTATTTTCTAATTCATTAACCTGAGTTTCAATTATCTCGATATTTCATTTGAACTTAACCTGCGACACCTTACTCTGAGTGCTTGATTTATATATTCGCATATTGTTATCCATGTTGTATCATTTAAGTATTTGCTTTATTTTCCCTATCGTTAAACTACGTCCAAGGAAAGAACTTGCGCATGATTTCATAAGTCGTGCGTATTGCATCTCATTTGCATCATTCCCCCCCGCTTGATCCTTGAGTTTTCTTGTCGATGAGCTTAGGCTTTAGTCCATACGCCTTAAGATAGGAACAGTTCCTTGGTATCTCTTTCAACTTAGACAAACCTACAGTACAATTCAATCATCTTATTCTCCCCACAAGAGAATTAGACGTGATTCATCTTGACATATATGATTCTCCTTCCCTATAACACAATTGTGAGATGTAGAATCTTTTCCACTTGAGAGAGGTATGTGGCATACTCGTCGATAAATCCGAGTTTTGAGCCCTTCTCTTAATGCGACGCGAAGACCATCTCCTATAAGTTGTCGCGGTTAAGTCGAGTATTTTCCCTTAAGATAACGACTCGTCTTTCCTCCTAAAATCAATCAACAAACCTTTTCCCCCTGGAACTTTGACCAATAGTTAATGGTTCCTCAATCCCTTTTAGGGGAACTACGAATACTCTGATTCCACTCCCATCAGGATACGTAGGCACAAGATGTGATTTCTTGGCGAGTATACTTAGACATAAACTCCTAGGTTTTTTACCCTTAGTAACAATAACACAATAAAACAAGAGGTTCCTGTAGGATACTACAGATTCTTAGGATTCTAATACCTTCCCTAGGCATAATTAACCCCCGCACCTTAGACTCTAGCTTTGCATTTGCATTGCATCTTTTGGGTTATTTCGATCTTTTTCCCTTCCTTTGGACAAATTATAGACCGGTGGTGAACCATGAATTAAGATTCAAGTTAACCAATAGCTTGATGTCCAATTCTCACTGCGACACTACCAATGCCAAAGGTCATGGAATTGGTGCTATTCTCATTTCTCCGACGGGTTTTCATCTCCCCTTTACTGCCAGATTATACTTTGAATGTGTTGCACTCCAAAAATTGCTCAACATCTTTTACCTGGTTTATGTTTCATTGCATTATCATTTGCATAGTTCTATCATTTGCATATCATGGCATATCATTCATCCAACAGAGGATCAAGTGTGATTATTATCAAGAGAAGCCTAGCAAGAAATCTTATCCAAGCTTGAGAAGTCATCCAAGTCATCAGGAGGTGGTGGGAGGTCTTGATCAGCTGAGGACCATCAATGGGATGTGAAGCATGAGGTGCGAATATGAGATGTGTATAGAGTTCATGGAGTGCCTAGGGGGCCATGTTGGAGCTAAATCAAGTCAGTGTGTCAAATGCAAGAGCCACAGTTGAAGTGCAGACAATTAGGGTTTCATCTGGATCAACCCTAGGTCAATTATGCAATTGAAAAGCATTCAAGCCTACTATGAGGTCATCGAGTTCATGGAATGATGTGATAATACATTTGTGGTGTTGTGCCAAGATCAAATCAAGAAGAATCAAGGATGTGGGAAGTTGCTAAATTAGGGTTTCAATGCAAATTACCCTATTTAGTGCCTAACTTCAAGGCCACATAAGTCAAGATACAAGTTTCAAATGGATCTTTGGCCAACATGAAACTTGTATATCATCTCAATACCTTTAATTTGAGTACTAGAAGTCCTCCATTGGATTTATAGAACTCAAGTTATGGTTCAGACAAGTTACAAGTCCTCAGATGACACTAAAATTTGTCTCTGAAAATCATCTGACTTCAAAGCTATTTTTGACCTAGAAGGAGGTTTCACCTGAACTTTTGGTAAACATGAAAGTTGTTCCTCATGATCTTATCTTTCTAAATTGTACTAGAAGTATTCCATCTGATTTGTAGAACTCAAGTTATGAGGTTTACAAGTCAGGGGTATTTTGGGAAAGTGAGATTATAGGTCATTTTCAAGCATAGGCCAAAATCTCCAACTTGCACTTGTCAAATGCAATTTTGTTCAACATGAAAGTTGTTAAAAATATGGTTTCTAGGCTAGCCAAGAGGTCATGATGGATTGATTGAGCTCATAGCAAGATTTGGTTTGAATTGGTTTTGAAAAAGGGAAAATTCAAATGTGTAAAGGAGGGAAAAATGCAATTTTGTGTTATAAGACCAAAACCAAGCAAATAAGTACATTTTCTGATTGGAAATCACATTCCAAGAGCATTGGCAATACCAGAATGTTGAGTTTAAGCCAAATTTTGAGAGTTGTCATGTGGTTGCTTCACTTGAAAGTTACATGACCAAATCATCACACAATGCATAACAAGCCATTCTATCAAATCCAAATTCACTCCAAATGCAATTTGCAAGGTGTTAGAACCTTCTAGAACAAGAAACTAGCTTGTATGGCACGACTGGTGTATGAACTTGCAAGCAAAAGTTAGAAAATTGGACACACGGATTTGGGCTTCAATTTGGATCCAAAAGCCCATGAAACTCTTCTATATATTCATTAGAGCAAGTTCAGATCAAGGTTGAGCTTCATTTCATGCTGAAACCAGCGATAGCAATCAAATTTTCAGAGCCGCAACTTCAAATCGTGTTTTGAGATTCAGACCAATTCAAGCCAAATTGAAGGGTGAAACATCATTCTCTTGCATCCTTGAAAGATTCTGGAGAGTTTTGGAGGTTGAATCAAGCTCTAAGCATCTCTGTTGGTTGATCTACATCAGGTTAGTAAACTTCAAATTTCCATATGATTTAGCATGATATGATTAGAATTGAACTTGTGGTTAGGGTCTAGGCAAGATGTAGGTCGTTTTAGGCTTGATTTGGAATCAATTGGTGATGTTTGATTATGAGGTACCATTTCTGTTTAGGCACGAGTTGGTCTGATCTTAAGGATATAATATAATTTGGATAGATCATGATGATCTAAGAAGCATGAGGAACATTTCTGTGCAATTAGTTTAGGATTTGATGATGATCAGAATTGAAGCATACTTTGAACTTTGGATCGGATTTTGAAACCTAGCCTGATTTAGAGGAAATGAAGGTCACATTTGGAATCCTTGTGGAATTCTGGAAAGAATGATGTTAAGTTTAAGTGTTTTCCTTGACCTGCAATTAGAGGTTCACAGGAGAAGACAATGGTTTCCACCGTGGGAGTCACCAGAAGTTGCTTGACCTTGCCTGAGTGGAAGGAAGAAGACAATGTTCTGACCGTTAGATCTGTTTTAAGTTGGACTTGTTATGCTCATCGTATGGCCACGATTCAAACTCAGACTTGCCTCCACTAGCTCAATACGCTGCATTTCATTTAAGCCCAGTCAGCTGGTGACTGGGACGCTCACGTGGATGCGCTGATTGCCTCAGGATTTGATTACTCAGTCAACTGATCCAATGGCTCATGTTTTATTTCAGCATTTTATTTCTTTTATTCATTTTTGTTTTATTTTAAATGCTTTATTGCTTCCAAAAATCATATTAAATTCATTCTTGATCATAAAATTATTTTAAAAATACCTCCATGATCTTGAGAGAATTTGTGATTTTCTGAAATCAATAAAATGCATTTTCATGCATTTTTCAATTTAATTTGATTTTTCTTATTTTTGTTAATTCTTTTAATTTTGCATATTTGACCATCTGTTTTGCTGAATTTTGTTCTTCCAATTGGTGATGAGTTTGGCTTTGATTTTTTAGTATGTTTTAGGGTAGATATTCATGTTCCCCTAGCATTTTTATTAGAATTTTAGAACAACATTAGGTTCTGTTTTAGGTATTGAGATTAGGACCCTCCCAAACTTGTGGATTCCTTTGACCTATCTCAATGTAGGAATTGTTTAGATAACTTAGAAGTTGATTTAGGCTTCAATCGTTTTACACTAGGTTTTTCAAACATGTATGTTACCCTAAGAATTTTATTAGAATTTTGAAATTTCATTTTCTATTTTAGTTGTATTTTACAAGTTGTTTGTGTTTGTGGTTTCCTCTCTTGAGTGCTTTGGATTGTTTGGTTTGGTTGGCTGCTTTGGAGTGGGTTTAAGCTTGAATTCGTTTTGGAGGAGCTTCTAGATTTATTGAAGATGCTTAGGATTGAAGATTGGAACTTGGAGTTGAAAGCTTTCTTCTCTTTTAGGAGTTTCTTAGGAGCTTAGGAAATTAGGGTTTTAGGAAGTCCCTTAGACTTAGTTTTGATTATTTCTTCAAACATAGAGTCCATTGTTTGCCTCTAATGACATAAAGTCCTCCTTGGGAAGCTCCATCTCTCCTTAGGAGGGATGAGTGGTATGCCCAAGTGAGTAGAACTTTGAGGATACCTTTCATTTGCAATGTTGAGTTCTTAGTGATTTCCTTTGGTTCTCATTAAGTTCCTTAACATTATAACTTGATCTTGATGATTAATCCTCCTCTTGGAGTGTGCTTGTTGGAGCTTGAAGACAGAAGCTTGCTTGAAGATGAAGCCTTGGCTGTCAACCTTGCTGTCTATCCAACTTTGCTGTCCTTTCAACTGTGTTGTTTAGAGCTTGAAGTTGTTGTCTGTAGAAGTTGCTGCTGCTTGGGTTGCCTCCTTTGTATCTTTTGTTTTTCTCTGTTTTGTCTGTTTGCTAGTGTTGATTACCTCTAGGTTTGAGGTGGAGCTTGTCTCCTCTTTCCTGTTGTTTTCTCCCTTGCCTCTCTTATACTGTTGCATTGCATGCATTTTACTGTTTACAGTATTTGCTTGCTGTCTTTTGCTGTTTATCCCCTAGGATCTCTGATTTCCTCTGTGCAAGAGGAAATTATGACAGACATTAGGTTTTGACCCATGCATGATAACATTAGGTTAGTTTCCCTTTCAACCATAGGCTTTTTAGAGCGTCCTTATCTTCTCATCTCAAAACAATTCAAAAACACAGTAATAAGGATAACGCGTGTTGTACGTTACGAGCCTTAAGCTATTTGAGAAAAGGTTGCTCGAGGGTCACTCTTCAGTAATTTGGCTGCTTAGTATGGTACCCTTAGGGTGACATGCGACGTAGTCACTCTCAGATCACAAGTCTTTAGTACAGTACAAGTTTCAAACAGACTAAAAAACAGTTCTTTTCGTAAAAAACTCAAACAAACATTCAAACTCTGTTTTTGTCCTCTTGGACCTTTAATCAGGGAAACCCTTTTCAGAAGGAGATAAAAAACTGTTAGACAAACTTGTGTCCTCCGTAGCCCGAACTACGTTTGCTCTGATCTTTCATGCCGTATGAAAGTACGTAGGCACGAGATGTGATATCTCAGCGAGAAACCTTCCCCCATAACCCGTAGTTAGGTGAACTACGTTGACTCTGATTTCTCGTTCCAGACGGGAATACGTAGGCATAAAGTGCGATACTTTGCCGAGTCATTTTCTTTTATTTTTAACCCAGACCATTAGAGTAGATAGAATAACACACCCTTAGATAGAAAACAAGCGTGGATCCCGTCAAGTACGACGGACGTGAGGGGTGCTAATACCTTCCCCTTGCGTAACCGACTCCCGAATCCAGGATTTGGTTGCGATGACCATTCCTTTCCCTCTTTGCGTTAGGTTTTCTCTGAGCGTTTCCTTTCTCTCTTGTGGGATAAATAACACATGGTGGCGACTCTTCTGTCATAGCCGGCGCCGATTTTCATAGTAGAGACAGCTGGCGACTCTGCTGGGGACTCCAACGGTTCCCTATGCGAGTCAATCCTAGCGCTTTTTTTCCTGTCTGGGGTTTTGTATGTATTTACCTTTCTGCCTTTACTTTTAGTACTCTAGTATTGTTGTTGTGCTGGGTAGAGGGTTAGATTGAGAGATAAGCCGGACTTGGGCTTGAGATTGCACATAGACTTAGAAGTAGAGAGTAGTGGTTAGCCTGTTTGCTTAGCTCGCACCAGCTAGCCGCGAAATCTGCGCTCGGACGAGATTCTCTTTGATGCTTCTTGTCTTGCCCTTGGGGCTCGACAAGTTGTCTGACCCGAGGATTGTCGACTCTGGGGACCTATCAATTGGGATTCAGCTAAGTGAGGCCGCTTCAAGGGATGATGATGTCACACCTTTTGGGTATCATATCATCGCTCTTGAAAGTCTGTGATGTTGAACCTGCATAGGATTTCGTACCTCGTCTGCAAGTTAAGTACATACCTGTGAGGGGTAGGTAGGTCTGTTTGCAGGAAACCTTTGACCTCAGAGTACCTGGTTTATCTTTGTCAGTGAGATGTGGTTACAGGTTTCTTTTGAGTGGTTGGTTTGGTTTGAAGCGAAGATTTGATGGTTCTCAGGCTTCAGTACAGAGCAACACAATTCATCAGCATTGCACTTGATCTCCTGTTTGCATATGCATGTGCATTTCCATGTTTGCATTTCATTAACGTGTATTTATGTTGCAGGTGTGATCATTCCTCTCTGATTCTAGTGTATCTTCTGGCCAGACATGGAGTCCATGAAGAGGAGAGTTGCTTACCGGTTGCATTCGCCAGATATCAGTTCCTTGCTGGGATTAGTTGCTCTAGCAGATGAGAGAGTGAGGGCTGAGTTCAGAGTATCTTATGGGAGATTGCTTAGTTTGTTGTACAGGCCTTCAACATTTGAGACGACTGGGGTGTATACTTTGATGCAGTTTTATGAGCCTCAGCTGAGATGCTTCCTGTTCCCCGACTATATTCTGGAACCCACTTTGGAGGAGTATTCTGCTATGTTGGGAGTTCCTGTGTTAGACCAGATGCCCTTTATACATGTTGATGCTGAGCCTGAGATGGCTACACTTGCTGAGATTATCAGTTTAGACGCTTCTGAGTTCCCTGGAGGTTTGGTCAAGCTGAACGAAGCTTATGGTTTTCACCTGTCTGTCCTGGTTGAGAAGGCTACACAGTGCGCGAAGAGTGGATGTTGGGTTGCCTTCAGTGCCATTCTAGCTGTCTGTATCTATGGGATTGTCTTGTTTCCCAATGTGCCAGATTTTGTTGACTCAGATGCCTTCTTGATTCTTGCCTCGAAGAATCCATTTCCTACTCTCTTAGGAGATGTTTATCATTCTATTCATTATAAGAATGAGAAACACCGTGGAAAGAATGTTTCTTGCTGTCTTCCTCTCTTGTACAGGTGGTTCCAAGGGCATCTTCCGAAGACAGGACCTTTTGTTGATGCTGTTGATACTTTGGATTGGTCTTCCCGGTTGATGGGGTTGTCTGCTGAGAACATCATTTGGTTTGATCGGAGTATGATTGGCACTGATATTATATATAGTTGCAGTGGCTTTCAGAATGTCCCTTTGATTGGACGGAAAGGCTGTATCAACTATAACCCTTCTCTGCTGGTGAGACAGTTTGGATATGCCTTGAGAGGTGCTCCTATTGAGGTTGAGATACAAGAATCTCTGTATCTTACGGGCTTATTAGACGAGGCTGTTTTGATCAGGTTGAGACATGCATGGGCTAACATCCATAGGAGAGGGAAAGCTTTGCTTGGTAAGAGCAACAACAAAGCTTATGATCCTTATTTGGCTTGGATCCACGAGAGAGCTAGCATTTCCTTGATGCCATATCCTGCTGTGGAACCTTTTTAGAGATTGAGAAGTATAACAAATTGTTGGCTGAAAACGAAGAATTGAAGAAAGCCAATGACGAGTTAGAGAAAGAGATCTTCCAGTTGTGTCATGAGAAGAATAAAGCTACCTTCACGGTGAAGGAACAGACTGAGTTGATTAATAGGTTGGGTTCAGATTTGACTGAAGAGACCAACAAGAGGGAAAAAGTGGGAGTAGCCTTGAACGGTGTTAGCAAGGTGCTTGCTTCCAAGAAGGAACTCTTAAACAAAGCTTATTCCCGACTCGGCAAGTGGGAAACATTGTGGAATACCATGCTTACCAAGCGGAAGGAGCGTGAGGATGAGCTGAAGCTGCAGATTGCCACGCTAGAGGCGCAGATTAGAGCCCAGGATGCCAAGATTGCTGAAGAGACATCACTTAGGAGCGCTGTTGAGCTTAGAGTAAGTGACCTTGGCAAGGAGCTGAGAGGTTGTGAATTGAAGGCCGGCTTCAAGAGATGCAGACTCGACGAGTGTTTTGGCGAAGGAACCTGCAAGGACGACGCCAAAAAGCTGAGATCCACTGTTGAGCGACATGCATTACTGATACAGGAGCTAATCTCCAGACTAGGTTATTCGGAGACGTTGAGGATATTGGAAGATGTCAGAGCGCGCCATTTGGCCTGATTTATCTTTGCTTTGCTTTTGTTATCTGTACTTGTATTTTGACCATCGCCAGGCTTGTTGGCCGAGGTCTTTTCAGCTGTATTCAGTTGTATTCTTGTACTTTGCCTCTTGGCATTTGTTTATGTATGAGGATTTTTTGATTCCTGGCTTGCTTGATTGGGACTCCATTGTCGTGATGGCCTCCTCTCTGAAACTAGAATGGGGGGGGGGGAATATAACCTGTAGCATACTTATACATTTGCATCTGCATACTCATATTGCATGACCGGTATTTTTGAACCTGTATCTTATTTCCTGCATCTCTCAGGTTTCAGGATTGACAATCAGAGAACGCATCGTTATTCTACCAGGAACAACTGCAAGAGAATCATGGATCAAGTTCAAGTCGAGATGCAGGAAATTCGTGAGAAGTTGGCACTTTTCATGCAAGCAATGGAAACCATGGTCAAGGGCCAGGAGAATCTCCAGACTCTGGTGCAACCGCTGCTGGTGCGGGCGAATGGAAATACTGATTATCACTCTGTTGGAACTCCTCGCAGGGAGGATGGGATACCTACAGTGGTCGTTCCCACAAGTGGTGGAGTTGGTGTCGGTGATGGCAATGGCAATGGAAATACTGGCATTGGTGCTGGTAATGGTAACACTGGTAATGGTAACACTGGTATTGGTAACACTGGTACTGGAAACGGTGGAAATGGTGATGGGAATGTTGTTAACGATACTGGCAATGCTGGAGATGCTAATCAAGGGTTCGGTGAGAACACTGGTTTTGGAAACAATAACCAAGGGTTTGGCATTGGTAATCATGATGGGAATTTTGGTTTCAACAATCAAGGATTTGGCTACGATGGCTATGGTAATAACAACCAAAGGTATGTATACGGTGATGTTGGCTTTGGTAACATGAACAACAACGGTGATGGGATGGTTCCTTTCAACACCGGTTATAGACTAGGTGGGGGAAACCAAGGATTCGATAACAGAGGACGGGATCCTATTTTCAATCAACAGGGATATGGTCGTAACGCTGGTTACGAGGGATATGGTAATGAGAATCTGAACTGGGGCGAGGATCGCCAAGAAGATGCCTTCTCCGGACAAGGCGTGGGATTTGAAAGGCCTGATGATAATGATAGGAGGTTCAAATTCCTGGAAGAGCAGATCAAAGGGATAGCCAATCAGAACTCTGCTGGGTTAGATATGACTACCATGGGACTAGTGCCTGGGCTAAGGGTGCCTTTGAAATTCAAAGCTCCAACATTTGACAAGTATAAGGGGGATACATGCCCTAGAGTTCATGTACGTTCTTATTACAGAAGAATGTCTGCATACTCTGACGACGAGAAGATGCTTATGCATTTCTTTCAAGACAGTTTATCGGGACCGTCGCTGGAATGGTACATGGGACTGGAGCCCACCCAAATTAGAAGCTGGAAAGAATTGGCTGATGCTTTTGTTAAACATTGCCAATATAATAGTGACTTGGCGCCAAACAGGGTCCAGTTGCAGAGTTTGTCTCAGAAAAATGGTGAGAGCTTCAAGGAGTATGCGTAGCGCTGGCGTGATATTGCGGCTAGGGTGCATCCCCCTTTGGTTGAAAGAGAGTTGATTGATATGTTTATTGGAACATTCTCTGGAATGTATTACGACAAATTGCTCAATGTCTCAATGGGTAGTTTCTCCGACATGATTCTCATGGGAGAACGGATTGAAAACAAAATTAAGATTGGGAAGATTCAGGCAGGTGAATCCACCTCAGCTGGAGGTGCAAGGAAAGCCTTTGGTGGAAGGAGACAAGGCGACGCCAGTGCGGTATATGGTGGTCGAGGTCGTGGAAGAGGTAGGAATCAGTATCAGCCACAGCAAGTTGCTAGTGTTACTATCCCGATACCTCAGCAAAAACAACAACAACAACAACGACAACAACAGCCACAGCAACAGAGAATGCACCCTTCTCAGCGTAGAGTTCAAGAGGGTAGGCCAAAGAGAGTATTTGAAGCACCCCCTTCAACTTATGCTGAACTTCTTCAAACGCTGTTGGGTCTGAATTTGGTTGAAAAGAGAATGATGGTCCCGTTGACGGGCACTCCTCCATTTGGTTTTGACGCTGGTAAACATTGTGATTTTCATTCCGGGGCGCCCGGACATGATATTGAAGGTTGCCATGCTTTCAAACATAAGGTTCAAGATTTGCTTGATAGTAAGGCCATTAACTTTAGTCAGGATGGTCCCAATATTGTACAACAACCCATGCCGAATCATGGAGTGAATGCTATCCTAATAGAAGAGAATTTGAACTTGGTTATGGATGTGAATGAATTGAAGACACCGTTGAGTTGTGTTAAAAGTAGACTATTGAAAGGGGGAGTATTCCCTGGATGTGATGAATATTGTCTGGATTGCTGGACCTAACCAGAGGGTTGCATTGATTTGAAAAGAGGTATCCAAGCCATGGTAGTTGAGGGGATTTTGCAATTTGATCGAACTGCTGTTGAGAAGCCTGTTAAGGCATTGTTTGAAAAGCAGGATGAGATTGCAACGGTTACAATCCCAAGGAAAACTATTACGATATCAGCGCCCGCCAAGCGGCCGATTATCACAATAACAAAAGTAGGACCTGTTCATTTTGAGAGTACAAAAGCTGTTCCATGGACATATGGGTTAGAAGCGTACTGTAATGGAGAAAAGATTGAGGTGAATAGCCGGCCGGCAGGGGCAGTTGACAATGTTGTTGGAACGGGAGGCATGACCCGTAGTGGAAGAATCTTCACCGCACCTGAAGTTGAAGCAGAGAAGATTGCTAAAGGCAAGGCCAAAGTGAATGAAAGTGGACCATCCCAGTTGAAAGAGAAAGACACGTTGCTCAAGGATGTAGAAGAGTTCATGAGGCTAATTCGCAAGAGCGATTATAAGATTGTTGAGCACTTACAACAGACACCCTCAAAAATTTCAATCCTATCTTTGTTGATTTGTTTTGAGGCTCATCGAAATGCTTTGTTGAAGATATTGGACACGTCATTTGTACCTCAGGAGGTTTCTGTCAACCAGCTAGAGGGGGTATTGGCGCATGTCAATGCTGGACATAGTTTGGGTTTTACTGATTTTGATCTAACACCCAGAGGCCGAGAGCATAATATGGCTTTGCACATATCGGTGGAATGCCAGGGCACCGTAATGTCGCATGTTCTTGTGGATACCGGATCATCTCTGAATGTATTGCATAAGAAGGCTATGGTGAAGTCAGATATCCGGGGAATTATTTGCACGCCAAGTGACTTGGTTGTGAGGGTGTTTGATGGAACGAGAAGGTCGGTGTTTGGATCGATAACATTGTCGTTGCAGGTCGGGCCGGAAATATTTGACACTGAATTTTATATCATGGATATTCATCCAGCTTATAGTTGTTTACTTGGGCGTCCATGGATACACTCTGCAGGGGCTGTGACGTCCACGCTGCATCAGAAGCTTATGTTTGAAACCGGTGGTGGCATCGTTACTATTTGTGGGGAAGAGGACATCTTGGTCAGTCATCTCTCATCATTCAAGCACGTTGAAGTGGATGGAGAAATCCACGAAACGCCTTGCCAAGCCTTCGAAGGGTTGCAAATCAAAGACAAGTCCAGTGTTCCCAGCAAAGTGCCAGAGGTTGCTATGGCTTCATACAAAGACGCTCAAGCGTTGGTTCAGATTGGTGAGACAAAGGGTTGGGGTCAACTGCTGGAAATTCCTATCAAGATGGACAAGTTTGGTTTAGGGTATCGCCCAACATCAGCGTCTTCTTCACAGAAAGCACCCAAGTTCAAAGGACCGGTGGTGATTACTCCAAAGGGAGTCTGCTTTGAGACGGTTAATGCTGTTTCCGACTCTGAAGACGGAGATAGTGATTGCGACATGGATGCGTGGATCAAGCGTAGCGTGCCAGGACAAAATCTCTGCAACTGGTCCATCCGGGAAATTGTCCCAGTGACTACAAAACAATAATGATTTGTCTTCTTAATTATTGTATAATCCTGTGTCCTACCCGGGGCACAGTGATTTTGTTTTAGGGCCACCTGCTTATGTGTATGCACTGTTTAATCATTGAATAAAGGCGTTTTTCTCATACAAATTTTGTGTTCCCTGTTTTTCCTGTTTTTATTTTAACAATAAATGGCAACGTGGTTATGAGCTTTGTTTGCACTCATTTGAAGCATTTAACCATTTCCTTTGCAGGATTCATATTTCAGATGACACTGAACACGAACTTCCTATGACTCGCTTTGACTTCGAGCACCCGGTATTTCAAGCTGAGGAAGAGATTGTTGAGGATAGTGACTTGCCAGAGGAGTTGACTCGATTGTTGAAACAGGAAGAAAGAATCATTCTGCCTCATCAGGAAGAGATTGAGATTATCAACGTGGGGTCCGAGGGAGTTGTCAGGAACATCCGGATAGGGGCTGCGCTACAAGGCGACATCAAACAAGGTCTTATTGAGATGTTGCAAGAGTATAGTGATATCTTTGCTTGGTCGTACGAGGATATGCCAGGATTGGATACTGACATGGTTGTTCATCGTCTGCCATTGCGGGAAGAATGTCTGCCTGTTAAGCAAAAACTCAGAAGAACCAGACCAGATATGTCTGTGAAGATTAAGGAGGAAGTTCAAAAACAGTGGGATGTCGGTTTCCTTGCTGTTACAACTTATCCCTCGTGGGTCGCCAATATAGTACCGGTACCAAAGAAAGACGGTAAGGTGCGGATGTGCATAGACTATCGTGATTTGAATAGGGCGAGCCCAAAGGACGACTTTCCGATTCCTCATATCGATGTCCTGGTCGATAACACTGCTCAATTCTCCGTGTTCTCCTTCATGGATGGCTTCTCGGGTTACAATCAGATAAAAATGGCGCCAGAAGACATGGAGAAAACAACCTTCATTACTCCCTGGGGAACATTTTGCTACAAAGTGATGCCCTTTGGCTTGAAGAACGCTGGGGCAACATATCAACGTGCTATGACGACGCTCTTTCATGACATGATGCATAAAGAGATCGAGGTTTATGTTGATGATATGATTGCCAAATCCCAGACGGAGGAAGAGCATTTGGTTAATCTGCTGAAATTGTTCAAGAGGCTTAGGAAATTCAGGCTAAGGCTGAATCCTAACAAGTGCACCTTAGGGGTGAGATCCGGTAAACTATTGGGGTTTATTGTGAGTGAAAAAGGAATTGAGGTTGATCCTGCTAAGATAAAAGCAATACAAGAAATGCCAACGCCTAAATTAGAAAAAGAAGTGCGTGGGTTTTTAGGGAGGTTGAACTACATTGCTCGGTTCATATCTTACCTAACTGCTATATGCGAGCCATTATTCAAATTGTTGAAAAAGAATCAGGTTGTGACCTAAAATGAAGATTGTCAAAGGGCGTTTGAAAAAATAAAAGAATATTTGCGGGAACCTCCAATATTGATACCCCCAGTTGCTGGGAGACCATTGATTATGTATTTGACGGTTCTTGAGGAAAGTATGGGTTGTGTTCTCGGTCAACATGACAAGACTGGACGTAAAGAGCATGCAATTTACTATTTGAGTAAAAAGTTCACAGATTGTGAATCCCGTTACTCAATGCTCGAAAAGACGTGTTGTGCGCTAGCCTGGGCTGCCAAACGTTTGAGACAATACATGTTAAACCATACAACCATGCTAATTTCAAAGATGGATTCGATCAAATACGTATTTGAAAAGCAAGAACTCTCCGGGAGGATTGCCCGATGGCAGATGGTGCTGACAGAATATGATATTCAATATGTTTCTCAAAACTATCCAAGGTAGTGTTCTGTCAGAGTACCTAGCGGAGCAGCCAATTGAAGATTATCAACCAATGAGGTTTGATTTTCCTGACGAGGATATCATGTACTTGAAAATGAAAGATTGTGATGAGTCGTTGTCGGATGAAGGTCCAGAGTTGGGTTCCAAATGGCAATTGATATTTGATGGCGCTGTTAACTCCTACGGTAGTGGAATAGGGGCAATTATCACTACTCCTCAAGGGACGCACATTCCCTTTACTGCCAGATTGACCTTTCTAGTTACCAATAATGAGGCTGAATATGAGGCGTGCATCATGGGTCTTGAGGAGGTTATTGATTTTAGAATCAAATATCTTGATGTATATGGAGGTTCTGCTCTAGTGGTCAACCAGATTAAAGGAGAATGGGAGACGCGACAGTCCAATCTGATACCCTATATAAATTATGCAAGGAGATTGTTGCCTTTCTTTGACAAAGTAGAATTGCATCACGTGCCACGAGCAGAAAATCAGATGGCTGACGCTCTTGCGACGTTGTCTTCAATGTATAAAGTTAACTTCTGGAATGAGGCTCCCAGGATTGTTATCTCTCGCCTTGATAGACCCGCCTTCATATTCGCCATTGAGGAAACATCCGATGGCAAACCGTGGTATTTCGATATCCAGAATTTCCTGAAGAACCAAGAGTATCCGGCTGGGGCGTCCAGTCGAGATCAGAAGACTCTTAGGAGATTGGCTGGCAATTTTTATTTGAATCCGGATGGCGTCCTGTACAAGAGAAACCACGACTTGGTGTTGTTGCGATGTGTGGACGAGAAAGAGGCTAAGTTGCTCATTGAAGAGATCCATGAAGGTACATTTGGTACGCATGCTGGTGGACATGCAATGACGAGAAAATTGTTGCGGGCAGGTTACTATTGGCTAACAATGGAAACATATTGTTTCAAGTTCGCGAAACGGTGTCATAAATGTCAAATTTATGCGGACAAAATTCATGTGCCTCAGAGCCCTTTGAATGTTATGTCATCACCGTGGCCTTTCTCGATGTGGGGAATTGATATGATTGGCAAGATTGAGCCCACGGCATCAAACGGACATCGGTTCATTTTGGTAGCTATTGATTACTTCACCAAATGGGTGGAAGCAGCGTCATATGCTAATGTTACCAAACAGGTGGTAGCCAGATTTATCAAGAAGGATATTATCTGCCGATATGGAATCCCGGAGCGGATTATCACTGACAACGGTTCGAATTTGAATAACAAGATGATGAAGGAATTGTGCCAAAGTTTCAAGATTGAACATCACAACTCTTCTCCTTATCGGCCCAAGATGAATGGCGTTGTTGAAGCGGCCAATAAAAACATAAAGAAGATTGTTCAAAAGATGGTTGTGACTTACAAGGACTGGCATGAGATGTTGCCTTTCGCTTTGCACGGTTATCGTACGACGGTGCGCACATCAACCGGGGCAACTCCTTTTTCATTGGTATATGGCATGGAGGCAGTGTTACCATTGGAGGTTGAGATTCCTTCTTTGAGGGTTTTACGCGATGTCCAACTTGATGAGGCAGAATGGGTAAAAGATAGACTGAACCAGCTCAGTTTAATGGATGAAAAGAGACTGGCTTCTCTCGCATATGGTCGGTTGTATCAGAGCCGGATGAAGAAAGCTTACGATAAGAAGGTATGCCCTCGAAGCTTTCAGACGGGCGATCTTGTGTTGAAAAAGATTCTCCCACCACAATCAGATCACAGGGGCAAATGGACTCCCAACTACGAGGGTCCATATGTCGTCAGAAAGGTTTTCTCTGGAGGAGCCTTGTTGTTATCCACCATGGATGGTGAGGACTTTACGTCTCCTGTGAATTCGGACGCAGTTAAAAAATACTTTGCTTAAAGTGACCCGCTGGACAGAAAAAAGAGAGTCCAGGCAAAAATGGGGCATCCCGGCGAACCATAAAAAAGGGAATAAAAGGTTCAGGCAAAAGTTAGGGATAAAATTGAAAAAAATGTACACCCGCGAAGTCGAAAACCTGAAAAGGGCAACTTCGTCAAAAAAGGGTATCCCGGTGAATTGAAAACCCGCAAAGGGCGATTCACGCAAAAGTTAGGGATTGAAAACGTAAATGACTGCGGTCCGAGTTCGATACTGCATTGCTTGGTGGTTTGGGAATACCTGAGGGTTGTTCATCTAAAACAATCTCTTCCAAAGATTGAGTACCGGGAAAGCGCCAGAGTCGGGCGAGTCATAGGAGAATCAGCTCATGGTGTTTGTCTGTACCACGTCGCCGACATGTATATCAAATTTGTTTTGTATCTTTCTTTGTGCTTCTTATGCATATATTGTATTTTGCTTGTGCGTAACTTCCTCTTTTCAGGAGTTACATCGAGTGTACAAAGCTTTGCCTATTTACAGGCCCATTCAATAAAGCATGTTATTCAGTACTTGATGTTTGTTCTTTACTGTTTTGTTTGTGAAAAACGCCGATGTTTTTGATGAACTTGCACTTGCATAAAATTGCTGGCCCTTGCCAATAATTGCTAAAACTTCGAATTGACTGAATGAACGTCACAGATATTAACTCGGATGGATTTTGTTGTGTAGATTTGTTTTGTCTCGTTTGTGTTTTGCAGGGTCCTTACCTTTGAAGCAAACGGTCAGGAATTGTATTCCCCAGCCAAAGTCTTTTGACGTAGGGCCTAACTTCAGTTGATGACGTTCCTTAGCAAGTCGCATCTTATCCCCAGAGAGTGGAGACGACGCTTATTCCTACCAGATGTGGAATTTTCCTCCCCGAGAGAGTATCACCAGGAATGTCACCTGAAGAATATCCTCATGGAAGTGGTCCATAGGATATCCCTAGCAGGTCAAAATCAATATCTCCAGCAGAGGACGCCTTCCCAGAGGATGGTTATTCCCTTTCCCCGCAGGTCGTCATTTCTTTTGTCAGGATGATTGTCCTCAGCAGATTTTGTAGCTCTGAGTTTGTAGACTGTGTCCCGACAGTGTAGTTCTTCCCCCAGAAGGGTCGCATCTTTCCCCAGCAGGGTTTGTGTTTTCTTCCCAAATGTCTGACCTCTCCCCAGTAGAGTTGGTTGTTGTTTCCGGCATTTATTTTGCCGGAATACTTTGTGATACCCGTTCATCCCCAGCGGAGTTGGTTCTGTTCTCAACCATTTCATACCAGGGTGTTTCTCAGCAGTTTGAGCCTGCATTAGCATATATCATCATATTTGCATCTACTCAAACACGTAGAATTTCCATGTCGAATGGAGCATTACGCTATTGTCAAACATATGCATTTTGAAACATAAGCCAGGTTGGTTAACCTTTTGTTTTCAAATGTTGTTTTCCCTGCAGGTGGAGGGAGCTCTTGCTCAGGTTAATTACCAGATAAGCAAGGTCTCGGCGTGAGACGTGTAATGATAATGTTTGTCTTATTCACCAGAGAGTTGCTTGGATTAGTTTCTCTTACCCTTCCAGCGGAGTATTTCTTCAAAATTGTTGTTATGACAATATCAAAAGATTTCGTGAATCAATTTTTGGAAGTTGCCGCCTATGTCGAAATAGGTGTCTGGCAGTTTAGGTTCAGAAAATCCCCAGTAGAGTCCTTCTCAGGTTTGCTGCCATGTCTGCGCTAAAAGTTTGAAGATTGGACCAGTATTTTGTTACCCATTTGATTGATGGAGTTAGCTACTGCAAAGATAGGCAGAGAAGCTGTATTCAAAGTCGTTTCCCATAGTGGTGACAGAGTTATTTTCCTGTATTTGGCAGAGTCGTTTCCCGTAGTGGTGATGGAGTTATTTTCCTGTATCGGACAAAGTTATTTCCCGTAGTGGTGATGGAGTTATTTTCCTGTATTATTGGCAGAGTTATTTCCCGTAGTGTTGGCGGAGTTATTTTCCTGTGTTTGGCGGAGTTATTTTCCTGTATTTGGCAGGGTTATTTCCTGTATCGGACAGAGTTATTTCCCGTAGTGGTGGCAGAGTTATTTTCCTGTATTATTGGCAGAGTTATTTTCCTGTATTTGGCAGAGTTATTTCCTGTATCGGACAGAGTTATTTCCCGTAGTGGTGACGGAGTTATTTTCCTGTATTATTGGCAGAGTTATTTCCCATAGTGGTGACGGAGTTATTTTCTTGTGTTTGGCAAAGTTATTTTCCTGTATTTGGCAGAGTTATTTCCTGTATCGGACAGAGTTATTTCCCGTAGTGGTGACGGAGTTATTTTCCTGTATTATTGGCATAGTTATTTCCCGTAGTGTTGGCGGAGTTATTTTCCTGTATTTGGCAGAGTTATTTCTCGTAGTGATGACAGAGTTGTTTTCCTGTATTTGGCAGAGTTATTTCCCGTAGTGGTGACAGAGTTACTTTCCTATATCGGGCAGAGTTATTTCCCGTAGTGTTGACGGAGTTACTTTCCTATATCGGGCAGAGTTATTTTCCGTAGTGGTGACGGAGTTATTTTCCTGTATTATTGGCAGAGTTATTTCCCATAGTGGTGACGGAGTTATTTTCCTGTATCGGACAGAGTTATTTCCCGTAGTGGTGACAAAGTTATTTTCCTGTGTTGTTGGCAGAGTTATTTCTTATTTGATGATAAAACTATTTCCTCAGTGGAAGTCGCCAAAGTTATTCCTTGTGTTGTTGGCAGAGTGGAGTTGTATTTTCGTATTGACAAACCCCATAGCAAAGATGGAGTGTAATTTGGTGAATTTTGTTCTCCAAATCATTTGTGCAGTTCGTGTCTGCAGTTGGCAAATTTCCGGGTTTCTTGGTATTCAACCGTCTTTTACCTTGATTGTTTGAAGGCCATTCGCTCTTCACCCAGTCGGGTCCAAGCCGTTTGAATAGGGGTAGCTGTTGCACCCCAAAATTTGCTCAACATCTTTTACCTGGTTTATGTTTCATTGCATTATCATTTGCATAGTTCTATCATTTGCATATCATGACATATCATTCATCCAACAGGGGATCAAGTGTGATTATTATCAAGAGAAGCCTAGCAAGAAATCTTATCTAAGCTTGAGAAGTCATCCAAGTCATCAGGAGGTGGTGGGAGGTCTTGATTAGCTGAGGACCATCAATGGGATGTGAAGCATGAGGTGTGAATATGAGATGTGTATAGAGTTCATGGAGTGACTAGAGGGCCATGTTGGAGCTAAATCAAGTTAGTGTGTCAAATGCAAGAGCCACAGTTGAAGTGTATACAATTAGGGTTTCATTTGGATCAACCCTAGGTCAATTATGCAATTGAAAAGCATTCAAGCCTACTATGAGGTCATGGAGTTCATGGAATGATGTGATAAGACATTTGTGGTGTTGTGCCAATATCAAATCAAGAAGAATCAAGGATGTGGGAAGTTGCTAAATTAGGGTTTCAATGCAAATTACCCTGTTTAGTGCCTAACTTCAAGGCCACATAAGTCAAGATACAAGTTTCAAATGGATCTTTGGCCAACATGAAACTTGTAGAGCATCTCAATACCTTTAATTTGAGTACTATAAGTCCTCCATTGGATTTATAGAACTCAAGTTATGGTTCAGACAAGTTACAAGTCCTCAGATGCCACTAAAATTTGTCTATGAAAATCATTTGACTTCAAAGTTATTTTTGACCTATAAGGATGTTTCACCTGAACTTTTGGTCAACATGAAAGTTGTTCCTCATGATCTTAGATTTCTAAATTGTACTAGAAGTCTTCCATATGATTTGTAGAACTCAAGTTATGAGGTTTACAAGTCAGGGGTATTTTGGGAAAGTGAGATTATAGGTCATTTTCAAGCATAGGCCAAAATCTCCAACTTGCACTTGTCAAATGCAATTTTGTTCAACATGAAAGTTGTTCAAAATATGGTTTTTATGCTAGCCAATAGGTCATGATGGATTGATTGAGCTTATAGCAAGATTTGGTTTGAATTGGTTTCAAAAAGGGGGAAATTCAAATGTGTAAAGGAGGGAAAAATGCAATTTTGTGTTATAAGACCAAAACCAAGCAAATAAGTACATTTTCTGATTGGAAATCACATTCTAAGAGCATTGGCAATACCCAAATTTTGAGTTTAAGCCAAACTTTGAGAGTTGTCATGTGGTTGCTTCGCTTGAAAGTTACATGACCAAATCATCACACAATGCATAACAGGCCATTCTATCAATCCAAATTCACTCCAAATGCCATTTGCAAGGTGTTAGAACCTTCTAGAACAAGAAACTAGCTTGTATGGCATGACTGGTGTATGAACTTGCAAGCAAAAATCAGAAAATTAGACACACGAATTTGGGCTTCAATTTGGATCCAAAAGCCCATGAAACTCTTCTATATATTCATTAGAGCAAGTTCAGATCAAGGTTGAGCTTCATTTCGTGCTGAAACCAGAGATAGAAATCAAATTTTCAGAGCTGCAACTTCAAATCGTGTTTTGAGATTCAGACCAATTCAAGCCAAATTGAAGGGTGAAACATCATTCTCTTGCATCCTTGAAAGATTCTGGAGAGTTTTGGAGGTTGAATCAAGCTCTAAGCATCTCTGTTGGTGGATCTACATCAGGTTAGTAAACTTCAAATTTCCATATGATTTAGCATGATATGATTAGAATTGAACTTGTGGTTAGGGTCTAGGCAAGATGTAGATCATTTTAGGCTTGATTTAGAATCAATTGGTGATGTTTGATCATGAGGTACCATTTCTGTTTGGGCACGAGTTGGTCTGATCTTAAGGATATAATATAATTTGGATAGATCATGATGATCTAAGAAGCATGAGGAACATTTCTGTGCAATTAGTTTAGGATTTTATGATGATCAGAATTGAAGCATACTTTGAACTTTGGATCGGATTTTGAAACCTAGCCTGATTTAGAGGAAATGAAGGTCACATTTGGAATCCTTGTGGAATTCTGGAAAGAATGATGTTAAGTTTGAGTGTTTTCCTTGACCTGCAATTAGAGGTTCATCGGAGAAGACAGTGGTTTCCACCGTGGGAGTCACCAGAAGTTGCTTGACCTTGCCTGAATGGATGGAAGAAGACAATGTTCTGACTGTTATATCTGTTTGAAGTTGGACTTGTTATGCTCATCGTATGGCCACGATTCAAACTCAGACTTGCCTCCACTAGCTCAATATGCTGCGTTTCATTTAAGCCCAGTCCGCTGGTAACTGGGACGCTCACGTGGATGCGCTGATTGCCTCAGGGTTTGATTACTCAGTCAACTGATCCAATGGCTCATGTTTTATTTCAGCATTTTATTTCTTTTATTCATTTTTGTTTTATTTTAAATGCTTTATTGCTTCCAAAAATCATATTAAATTCATTCTAGATCATAAAATTATTTTAAAAATACCTCCATGATCTTGAGAGAATTTGTGATTTTCTGAAATCAATAAAATGCATTTTCATGCATTTTTCAATTTAATTTAATTTTTCTTATTTTTTAAATTCTTTTAATTTTGCATATTTGACCATCTGTTTTGCTGAATTTTGTTCTTCCAATTGTTGATGAGTTTGGCTTTGATTTTTTAGTATGTTTTAGGGTAGATATTCATGTTCCCCTAGCATTTTTATTAGAATTTTAGAACAATATTAGGTTCTGTTTTAGGTATTGAGATTAGGACCCTCCCAAACTTGTGGATTTCTTTGACCTATCTCAATGTAGGAATTGTTTAGATAACTTAGAAGTTGATTTAGGCTTCAATATTTTTACACTAGGTTTTTCAAACATGTATGTTCCCCTAGGAATTTTATTAGAATTTTGCAATTTCATTTTCTATTTTAGTTGTATTTTGCAAGTTTTTTGTGTTTGTGATTTTCCTCTCTTGAGTGCTTTGGATTGTTTGGTTTGGTTGGCTGCTTTGGAGTGGGTTTAAGCTTGAATTCTTTTTGGTGGAGCTTCTGGATTCATTGAAGATGCTTGGGATTGAAGATTGGAACTTGGAGTTGAAAGCTTTCTTCTCTTTTTGGAGTTTCTTAGAAGCTTAGGAAATTAGGGTTTTAGGAAGTGCCTTAGACTTAGTTTTGATTATTTCTTCAAACATAGAGTGCATTGTTTGCCCCTATTCTATCCAATGACATAAAGTCCTCCTTGGGAAGATCCATCTCTCCTTATGAGGGATGAATGGTATGCCCAAGTGAGTAGAACTTTGAGGATACCTTTCATTTGCAATGTTGAGTTCTTAGTGATTTCCTTTGGTTGTCATTAAGTTCCTTAACATTATAACTTGATCTTGATGATTAATCCTCCTCTTGGAGTGTGCTTGTTGGAGCTTGAAGATAGAAGCTTGCTTGAAGATGAAGCCTTGGCTGTCAACCTTGCTGTCTATCCAACTTTGTTGTCCTTTCAACTGTGCTGTTTAGAGCTTGAAGTTGTTGTCTGTAGAAGTTGCTGCTGCTTGGGCTGCCTCCTTTGTATCTTTTGTTTTTCTCTGTTTTGTCTGTTTGCTTGTGTTGATTACCTCTAGGTTTTAGGTGTAGCTTGTCTCCTCTTGCCTGTTGTTTTCTCCCTTGCCTCTCTTATACTGTTGCATTGCATGCATTTTACTGTTTACTGTATTTGCTTGCTGTCTTTTGCTGTTTATCCCCTAGAATCTCTGATTTCCTCTGTGCAAGAGGAAATTATGACAGACATTAGGTTTTGACCCATGCATGATAACATTAGGTTAGTTTCCCTTTCAACCATAGGCTTTTTAGAGCGTCCTTCTCTTCTCATCTCAAAACAATTCAAAAACACAGTAATAAGGATAACGTGTGCTGTACGTTACGAGCCTTAAGCTATTTGAGAAAAGGTTGCTGGAGGGTCACTCTTCAGTAATCTGGCTGCTTAGTATGGTACCCTTAGGGTGACATGCGACGTAGTCACTCTCAGATCACAAGTCTTTAGTACAGTACAAGTTGCAAACAGACTAAAAAACAGTTCTTTTCGTAAAAAAACTCAAACAAACATTCAAACTCTGTTTTTGTCCTCTTGGACCTTTAATCAGGGAAACCCTTTTCAGAAGGAGATAAAAAACTGTTAGACAAACTTGTGTCCTCCGTAGCCCAAACTACGTTTGCTCTGATCTTTCATGCCGTATGAAAGTACGTAGGCACGAGATGCGATATCTCGGCGAGCAACCTTCATCCATAACCCGTAGTTAGGCGAACTACGTTGACTCTGATTTCTCGTTCCAGACGGGAATACGTAGGCATAAAGTGTGATACTTTGCCGAGTCATTTTCTTTTCTTTTTAACCCAGACCATTAGAGTAGATGGAATAACACACCCTTAGATAGAAAACAAGCATGGATCCCGTCGAGTACGACGGACGTGAGGGGTGTTAATACCTTCCCCTTGCGTAACCGACTCCCAAATCCAGGATTTGGTTGCGATGACCATTCCTTTCCCTCTTTGCGTTAGGTTTTCTCTGAGCGTTTCATTTCCCTCTTGTGGGATAAATAACGCACGGTGGCGACTCTTCTGTCATAGCCGACGCCAATTTTCGTAGTAGCGACAGAATGCACCAACAATATGGCTGAATACGAAGCATGCATCTACGATATTGAAGCGACAATTGACATGAGAATCAAGTTACTTGAGGTCTACGGAGATTCTGCTTTGGTGATTGGCCAAGTTAGAGAAAACATTGTAACTCGGGATTCCAAGTTGGTTTTGTACCAAAAACACATTGCAAAACTGATTTCCTATTTTGATGAGAACTCTTTTCATCATATTCCTAGGGAAGAAAATCAACTAGCTAATGCTCTTGCCACCCTGGCATCGATGTTCAAAGTCAAGTGGAAAAATGAAGCTCCTGTTATCCACATTGATCATTTGAACTAACTAGCACACTGTTTAGCAATCGAGGTCAAGTTTGATGACAAGTCTTGGTTCTATGACATCAAAAGATATCTGGAAACATAGGAATATCCCGAAGGTATTACTATCCCTGATAAGAAAGCTCTCAGACGGCTCTGCGCCAAGTTCTTCTTGAGTGGTAGTGTACTATACAAGAGGAATTATGATTCTGTATTACTCAGATGCGTGGATAGACACGAAGCAAACACAATTATAAGGTCCATAAATGAAGGTTGTGAAGGTGTAAATGCTAAAGGTCCTTCTATGGCTAAGAAAATCCTTCGAGTTGGATATTACTGGTCAACAATGGAGGTATATCATTACAACTTTGCCAAAAGATGTCACAAGTGCCAAATCTACAGTGACAAGATCCATGTGCCACCAAATCCATTGAATGTTCTGACTTCTCCTTGGCCCTTTTCTATGTGGGGTATTGATATGATTGGGATGATCGAGTCGAAGGCTTCCAATGGTCATCATTTTATTCTAGTTGCTATAGATGATTTCACCAAGTGGGTGAAAGATGCTTCTTATGCAAACGTTACACGCCAAGTGGTTGCTAGATTTATTAAGAAAGAGATAATATGTCGCTAAGGTATTCCTAGCAGTATTATCACTAAAAATGAAAGCAATCTGAACAACAAGATGATGAAAGAGTTATGTCAGGAATTCAAGATCGAGCACCACAACTCTTCACCATATTGACCCAAGATGATGATTAGTGTCGTCGAAGTCGCAAACAAAAACATCAAGAGGATTGTCCAAAAGTTGGTCAAGACTTACAAGGATTGACATGAAATGCTTCCCTTTGCATTGTATGGCTATAGAACTTCAGTTCGTACTTCTACTGTGGTAACTCCGTGTTCACTTGTATATGGTATGAAGGTTGTTCTACCTATTAAAGTTGAAATCCCCTAACTCAGACTCATCATGGAAGCAGATCTTGATGAAGCTGAATGGGTTCAATCCAGATACAACCAGCTGAATCTCATTGAAGAGAAGCGCCTGACAGTCGTTTTCTAAGATTAATTGTATCAGAGATGTCTCAAGTGAGCTTTTGACAAGAAAGTTCTTCCCCGAGCTTTCCACGTAGGCGAGCTCGTGCTCAAGAGGTATTCTCCGGTTCATTCAGATCCACGTGGGAAGTGGAATCCCAATTATGAAGGACCTTTTTTGGTCAAGAAAACCTTCTCATGCAGAGCCTTGATCCTCACCACCATGGATGGGGAGAAGTTGCCACATCCCGTGAAAATGCCTAAAAAATGATGGATAGAAAGCTCGTTAGATTGGAATCCGCAAGGGCAATTTAGGAAAAAATGGGCGTCCTGATGGACCAAAAAAAAAAAGAAATGTCCATGCAAAAGTTAGGGACAAAAATAAAACAAAAACAATAACAACCCGCTAAGTAGAAAACCCGAAAGGGCGACTTAGGAAAAATTGGGTATCCCGGTGGATGGAAAAAATAGAAAATGTCCAGCTAAAAATTAGTGATAAAGACATTTGACTGTGAACACTTGAGCCTATCTTTGTCATAGCTAGACCTCAGACGGTAAATGATCAGTAAAATCATCATCAACGGATGTAAAATGTTGGAACCAAGACTTACAGGGGATGGTAACTAATGTTGTAATCAATGCTAAGTCAAATTTCTCATTGCCATTTACTTTGTTTCTCAATTTATTGTAGATTTCCTCATCAAGGATTTTTACATCCTTGTACACATCTTATGTACAAATTATTTTCATATTCAATATAGTTCATCCTTTGACTTTTCAACGTTTGATTTCTCATTTGTCTCTTTTTAGTATTTTGTTTGCAAATTGAATAATTATTTGTGATCACATAATGCTATAAAGTGTTGAGAATAACAGAAAGCTAAAATCAACCAGGAAAATATTATGCATTGCATGCTTTATCGGAAACCATCAAGGGAAGATTGGTAGTTTTCCTTTGCAATCTCAATCTCTGGTGAACAATGTCATGGTTGGTTGAGAAGGCTGTTTGTTTTCCCCAGCAAGTACCAGTATGGTTCTTTGAAAGGATTGTGTACTTTTCCTCTTCCCACCAAAGACATAATTTCACCAATGGGAACCAGGTTGTTTCTTTGGAAGGATTTATCTTTCATTTCCTTAAGAGAGTCGTTTTCCCTAAGCAGAGACTTGTTCGATTTTCCCCAGTAAGAGCATAATTTCTCACAACACCACAATAGATCGAGGTTGTCATTCCCCAGCAATGATGGCTTCATTTTGTTTTGATCATCATGACTTTGTTCTTCCCCATGAAGAGTTGGTTAGTTGAAGATCAACCATGATTCCTTCATTCTCCAACCAGAGTTAGCTATGGTTATAAGGTTCCTTCCTCTCCAGCAGCAGTATTGGAAATAGCCTGGAAGCCTGATATTTCTAATCTCTTTCCCCAGTGGTGTCGTCATCATCCGTGGATTTCTCTTCCACAGTGGAGGATGTCGAGTTCATTTTTCTACAAGCTCTGTCTGCCTACCTGCAACACGACATCTCAACCTTTGTCGCAGCATAGCATGATATCAAGCATCATGTGATTTGTTCAGCATCATAGCATATGCACCATAACGTACTTCCCTTTGACTGATTTATCTCCCCAGTGGATCTCAGCCAAACTTTTCTCTTGAGCTTCTCTTTTCTTTTTCCATCTGTTTCCGTCGGCCAAATCTTTCGAGCTAATATATTATTTAATTCTCTTCCACCTCGAATAACCGAAGAGCTAGCGCAATTTGAACATTCAGGTCAAAGACGATTAAATAGGGGCAGCTGTCATAACTTGAAATTTGACCTCCCCTTTTGCCTTTGCATGAACATATGCATTCGCATCGCTGGCATATGCATTTTCAATTCTTTATTGCAGGAACTTGTAGGTTCTTCAAGCCCGATTAATCACATCCTCTCAAAGATATTACATCATCAAAACTAGCACAAAATGAAGGTTTCTACACCTATTCATCAGAGCAAGAGGTCAAAAATTAGAGATGTGACCAAAGCATCATTTTCAGGAAAATTTGGGCAAGTTTTAGCTTGGTTAAACGATTAACCATTTGCTAGTGCAAATGGGTTAATCGATTAACCCTTGCAAAATTTGCAGAATCTGCTGCAATTTCAGGACAACAACTTTCAATTCTCATTTTTAGGGTCTACATTGTTCTAGCATTGTGTGGAACATTCTAGGCAGCTCTAGACACTTCAAGACATTTCTAAACACTTCAAGGCATTTACTCCAATACATTAATTTAGATTGAGACCACCATGTTGCTTCATTTCCAAGCATGTGAGCCTTTAGATACATGTTTGCATTAGGATGATTACCTAGTCAACTACCTAACTAACTGAGTTAACCTCCAACTCAGTGATTTGAGGCTAACTAACTCCAAGGCTAGTTCTAAGGCTACATCCAAAGCTCACTCCGAACCTAGCAACTCCGAAGCAAAACTTTATATATGCAAATCATCACCATTTCACAAAGGATCCAATCATTCTCCCAAAATTTCACACTTGATCACTCTTAATTCCCTCACATTCCAATCATTTCTGCAACTTCTACTCATAATCTTTTTCACTTTCATCCAAAACCACACTAGAGCTCAAAACCTCCACTAAAGAGTAGCAACTTCTTCATTGGAAGTGCTTTCTCTTGAGCTTATCCATCCCCATCTTGAAAATTCTTGTTGCATTTCTGGAGTTATATTGCATTTGGATCCATCTCAAGTGATTACTTCAAGCTTATTCGGTGTAATTTCAATTTTGGAGATTTTGTCGAATTTTGCTCGGTTTTGCTACGGTTCATTTGCAAATTCTGTTTTCTTTGGATTTCTTTGAGTAACTTCATCATATTCTCTTTGCAACAACATCCAAGGAAAATCCCAGCTTTGTAAGTTGGTTAATTCTCACTCTTTCACTATTTTGATCGTTACCGTATTGTTCACGATGTAGTTTCAACGTTTTTCTCATTTGTGAATTGATTATGCTTTGATTTGATCTTCAATCTTGATGTATTAATTGATCACATAATTTCTTATTTGCTATTTTTAAACTTGATTTTCATGCATGATTTTTTGCCCTAACATGTGAAGGATTGCACAAATTAAAATTGGACAAAAGTGCTTTTGAAAACTCATTTTTCATGCTCTGTTTCAGTGTTAATCGATGAACACTTTTGCATAGGCAAAGTATTAATCGATTAACCAGGAATTTTTCAGCAAAACTGCCTATTTTTCAAGGGTTAATCGATTAACACTTTTGTATAGGCAAAGTGTTAATCGATTAACACTTGTCTAGAAGGCCATTTTTGTGCATTTTTCATGGATGTTTGGTTTTCTTTCCTCTTTAAACTCCCATGGATTGATATATTTGATATAATGGATGTTTTACTTCTATTTGAAGCATGCTTGGGCATTTTCCAATTCCCGATTTTATCAATTTTTCATTTTTTGGCATTGTATGAGCATGTTCATTTTTTCCTAATCTTTGATCACATGATTACTTGGTTTGGTCCTCTTTGGAATGAACTTAACCTTGTTTAATCAATAACTTCTTTTTTTTCTTTAACGATTTTCCATTCCTTTGGAAAACTGTAAGCACGTCCTTGCCCTTTAATTAATTAACCAAAACTTTGTTTCGATTAGTCGATCTTTCCTTTTTCTCCTCCTTTGGATCTTCTTGAGCTTTGTCCTCTCTTTTCCCCCGCGGAGTTGAAGATTTGCAATGCATTAGAGCACTGTACAAATTTTGCGTCTTTGTGTTGTTTGTTTCGTTCCTTGCATCGTACTTTGGTGTTAGAGAAGGAATGAGAGTGGATAATTCCTACACTCATTCTGACTATTTTGGGTAGGGGACGAATGACCTTGTGCTTGGAATAGATAACCCATCTAAGCCTAGAAGTAAGTGAAATGGTTCCCGTCGGGTATGACGGATGCTTAAGGTGATAGTACCTTCCTTTCGCATAATCGACCCCTTTCCCGTTTCTCTTCCCTTGGGTTTTATCGATATTTTCCTTGTCCTTTGGGACTAAATAAAGTTTGGTGGCAACTCTCTTGTATCTTTGAGTGTGTGATTCACTCAGGTATAATCCCGCTAGCTTCAGAATCCAAATTATGAGTTATTGTAACCCAAGATTTACCAAAATGATCCACCATCTCATGCTACTCCTTTGCAAGAAACCCCTGTTCTTCAAAGCTTTCACTCAATCAGATCCAAATTGTGTAATCTTGTCAAAAACCTTGAAATTCCCAATTAGACTTGAAGGAAAACCCCAGATTGGTTTTTTAATTTAAAACCCTCAAAGATTCTCAACCATATTTACAATTCAACAACCTAAATTGGACGTTATTAACTCTAATTCTAGATGGCTCCAAAACAAAAAATGATTATGTGTAGTATGTTTGTGTGTATGCATAGAATGAAGGTTGAAGATGAAGTGAACTCTTTGAAATCCTGGTCTCGTATGTGATTTTCTCAAAATTACTAAACGAAAAGATGCATGTATGAGGTATATATATGTGTGCAAGATAGAAGCAAAATGAATGCAAGAGGTTTGAAAAAATCATGAATTTTTGGAAAAATGTGTTGCATGTGTCGACTTATGTAAGTCATGTGTCGACCTGTATAGGTCATGAGTTGACCTATATAGGTCATGCGTCAACCTATGAAGTTATCACGTTAAGCAGAGGCTACAGGCTTTAAAAATGAGTTACATGTGTCTACACATATAATTTGTTCTGCTATGTGTTGACTCATAACATGTATGTGTCGACACATAGACCTGTTTTGCATATAAAAACCATTTTTTAATGCATGAAACCTTTTATAAACTATTTCAAAATGCTTTTATGCTTCCTAATGCTAAGATTCACATTAAGACTCTGAGGATATCGTCCAATATACATAAACGCTAAAGTATCCTATTTTTGACATCATACAAAATACACCTAGCAGAAAGTTGCACTCACAATATGGATAACTCTGCACGTGATACTAACCTTATACCAACCCCTAAAGGTGTTGATTCTGACCATCTTGAGAATAATGAATATTCGACTGGTGGCCTAACCATATCTAGATGAATAAGGAAAATTCTGCCTCTGAAGACTCTAAGGATTCCGAAAGCTCTAAAGACTCATAAGACACCAAGTCTAAAAATAATGAAAACCTCAAGGGGATTGTACCTGAATCGAAAGAGAAAAACACCAATTCAACATATATTTTGGATGCTAACTCACAACCAATTGCAACATGTAACACCCTACTCTACCCGTTCATATAAAATTGAAAATACAATAATAAGTGCGATATTAAATCGGAGTTAATACACGTAGGATGTCACATTACAAAAACAACATCAAAGTGAAGTATCTATTCGCTTCACATTTTATTCATTTAATAAAAATAAGTAGTTTGGTTAAACAACAAAATTAAATCAAACGGTTTAACATGTAAACCTCCAATACATCAACTCTCCATGTAATACGTGGTCCAACAACAATTAAATCACAACCAAATACGTAACAATTACATGTCAAATAACATAACGAAATCACGAAATCCCTATCCTGCCCGTGTTACATATCAGAGCGACTTATAAGACTCGATCAAATAGCAACACATTGCTCCAAGCACTACTCAGGTACCTGATCATCTGTACTCCTCAAAGGAGCACAGGCGTAACAAACATAAAAGGTGTGAGAACTACATTCAATAAATACACGGTGAAAAACACATGCTAAGAGTAGTTCACACAAAACGCACCAAGCATACAATCACCACGCACGTACAAGTGCCTTAGGCCTTACACGTATGACCTCCTCCCTATGCCCCAGGCCTGCGTAACACACACGTAGGGCCAGCTGCCCATGCGATTCATACGCGTAATGCCTTAGCCTTACCCATATGATCAGAGATTGTTTCCTTCTCAAAATCCCTTCAAAATTCCCCATACGCGTAATACCTTGTCATGCACGTAATACCCACTTCCTTTTACGCGTACCTTACGAGTATTGGCAGAGGGTCGTGCTGGCTCTAGGGACGAGTACGTATTATACGCGAAACGTCTTAGAAATGTCCCTTCATACGCGTAATGCCTCGTGCCTTACGTGTATGGCCAATCAGCAAGCCAACAAGTCCAGTTTTTCATTTACACGAGTTCTCACACATTGAAACCCATTCCAGCATGTAAATCAGATCCAAAATCATATTTTCTTCAGTCTAATCCCAAAGTTCTAACTCTACTTCATGGTTTCATCATTCTTATCAACATTTTATATGTTAAAAAAAATAATTTTCGTTAATCCCATAAACCCCCAAATTCTAGATCTGTTCTATATTAGGACTCAGCAACACAGAATCAATATGCATGTATTTTACTGTTCGATTTCAACATACAATACAAATTCACACATACACGCATTCACACCAGACATTACTCAAAATACTGATTTACAACAGCAATCACACAATCACGTAACAAATCAAGAATACGAAAAATATACGGAATCCTAAGAGGGAAAGACCCCTCACTACCCTCTCATATTCAAATCACCCTTGAAGAATCACATTCTCCCCCTTACCTGAAATTCAAGGTTTGATCCTTCAAAAATGGTGGAAATTACTTGTTCTTCTTGCCCTAGCTCTCCCTCTCTTTGTCTTTCTCTTTTCACGTAAAAGAAAACTGATTTTTGCTAACCTCTCCACTAATCCCTCTAATTATGTTTTAATAATTATTTTAATAATAATAATAATAATAATAATAATAATAATAATAATAATAATAATAATAATAATAATAATAATAATAATAATAATAATAATCCCAATAATAATAATAATGTTAATAGTTATAATAATATCAATATTAGTAACCGTAATAATAATAATACAATTAATATAGCTACACTAATATTAACATTAATAAAATGCCTCACTATTATATTATTATTACCATGTTATCCTACGACTTAAGTTTATCAAATCCATTCCACTAACTCTCACACCCACCTTAACACCTATCCTTAACCAAGACAATGCCCAACAATCACACAAAATAATCAAAAAACGTCTAAATAATTAAATAGGGTGTTACAACTCTCTCCCACTTAAAATATTTTAGTCCTCGAAATGTACCCTATGAGAACAATTCCATATACGAATCTCACATCTTGCTCTCCAATTCCTAGGTCACACTTCCTCCTCAAGCTACTTTCACCAAAGGAATATCTTTTCCCCTAAGATGCTTCATCTTGCGATCCTCGATCCTTATCGGCTTTGCCTCCATGGTAAGATTATCCCAAATCTGTACTTCATCTCTCTGAAGCAAATGGGATGGGTCAGCAATGTACTTCCAAAGTTGCGACACATGAAACTAGTCATGCAAATTCGAAAGTTCAGGTGGCAACGCCACTCTATAAGCAACAATTCCAACTCTCTATAATATCTGATACGGTCCAATGAACTTAGGATCTAACTTCTTAGATTTCAGTGCACGACCAACACCAGTCACAGGATTGACCCTCAGAAACACATGGTCGCCCTCGCTGAATTCTAAGTCTTTTCTTCTATTATCATGATAACTTTTCTACCTACTCTAGGATGCCTTCATCTTCTCTCTAATCATCTGAATTATCTCAGTAGTCTGTTGCACAATCTCGGGTATGAGTACAGTACTCTCGCCCAACTCATACCAACATAGAGGCGTCTGCACCTCATACCATACAATGCTTTAAAAGATGTCATTCTGATACTAGAATGGTAACTATTATTATAAGTAAATTTAATCAGCGACAAATGAGTATCCCAAGCACCTCACTCCTCGAGTATACAAGCTCTTAACAAGTCTTCCAGCAACTGAATAATCCTCTCAGACTGTCCATATGTCTGCGGATGATAAGCAGAACTCAACTGTGTGAGGGAAAATCCTCATATACCATACATACTTGTGTTTCAGTGATGTCAAAATGAAATCATGGAAGAACCGGTTTGTCGGCTCTACCTCCACAAGGCAAATGCATATCACACCTCTCATATGTCTCTTGTGTGTATATCATGTCTATCAAACTTGCCATATTGAGTCCAATATATTTGGTAGCATATTGGTTGTGTCTAGAAGCATAGAATCCACAAAAATAAGCATTTCTACAAAATTACAGGTTTTGAGTCGACCAGAGGTCGACGCATGGTAGGCGCATGGAAAGGTATGAATTCCCACGGGTCGGCGCATGCTAACCTATGGTCGACGCATGCTGTTAAGATTTTGAATCTGTCTGAAATTGTAGGCTACGCGTCGACGCATAGTCCTGCTATGGTCGACCGCTCGCTGCATTTTCTGCATACGTTGAAGACTTTCACTTAGTTTGAAAAGCTGTTATGTCTGTTTTTTGGGTTACTATCAATAGACGTTTTTGTTCATTTCTTCCACAACTATTGAAACATTGAGTCAATTGCGCATAAACAAGAAAAGTGAAATAGGTGCCCTAGTTCTCATCATCTTCATCTTCAACATTTCATAATACAACAATTACACACAACAATTCTTGTTGTGCATTGTGGTTTGTTCAAGGCGATAACGTCTGAAGCCGTCGATTGGGAATCCTGTTCGGGTTGAGTTTGTGGCAGGTTTTTCTTGAATAAAACCTTGAAGGTTTTGTCCTCCAAGATTCGTCGAATTTGGGGAGTTTTTGGTATGAATCGTCTCTACAACATTCAGCTGAGCGAAGGTGATTGAGGAACGGTGGGTTCCGTTAATCGGTGAATTGCGTATGTTGCACCCCAAAATTTGCTCAACCTTTTCCTGCCTGATTTGTGTTTCATTGCATTTCATTTGCATAGTTACATCATGTACATAATCCAATCATTTGCATAGAATGCATCTAACAAGGGATCAAGGGTGTGTATTAAGATAAGAGCCTAGCAAGAGGTGTTGTCCAAGATTGAAAAGTCATTCAAGTCATCAAGAAGAGATTTGAAGTCTTGAGAAGCTTGAGTGCCTATATGTGGGTTTTGCTCCTATCTTGAGGAATATTGAGAATCATCAGTGGAATGTGAAATATGTATTGTGAACTTGAGGTGGGTATAGATCTCATGGGATGCCTAGAAGGCCATACTGAAGCTGAGACAATTCATTAATTCAAGTACAAGAGCCACAGTTGAGGTGCAGTCAACTAGGGTTTCATCTGGGTCAACCCCAATTCAACTGAGCAATGGGAGAGCATCAATGCCTAATTTGAAGTCATGGGATTCATGGATTGGTATGTTGATACATGTGTGGTGTTGTTCCAAGGTTAAGCAAAGAAAGATCAAGAATGTGGGAAGTTGCTAAATTAGGGTTTCAGTGTAAAATCCCTTGTTTAGTGCCTAACTTCAAAGCCACATAAGTCAAAATAAAAGTTTCAAATGGATCTTTGGCTAACATGAAACTTGTAGAGCTTCTCAATACATTTAATTTGAGTACTATAAGTCTTCAAGGGGATTTATAGAACTCAAGTTATGGTTCTTGCAATTACAGGTCATCAGAGGACACTGAAATTTATCTGTGAAAGTCACTTGACTTCCAAGCAACGTTTGCCCTTCAAGGAGTTTTCAAATGGATTCTTGGCCAACATAAGAGTTGTAGATCTTGATCTTAGATTTCCATATAGTACTATAAGTCCTCAAGAGGGTTTGTAGAACTCAAGTTATGGTCTTTGCAATCCAGGGGTATTTTGGGTATTGGTGATTATAGGTCATTCTCAAGCATGGGTCAAAATCTCCAACTTAGAGGCCTCAAATGGAAAATTGTTCAACTAGAAAGTTGCTCAAAATAGGGTTTTAACCTTGACCATGAATCAAGGAGGTTTTGAATTGGATCATAGGAGAAGTTGGTTTGAAATGGTTTTGAAATGAAGAAATTAAAGTGATTAAAAGGTCAAAATTGTGGAATTCTTGATTTATGGCCAAACCAAGCAATGTTAGATACCAATTTGATCAGAAAAAATGTTTTGGAATGGATGGAAATATTACTTTTTGGATTTGAGTCCAATTGCACATGGTTCCTTTTTATTACTTAAGAAGGAAGTAACACATCAATACATGGCCATGGGATCAAAAACAAGGGAATTACACATCCAATTCAAAATGTCAGTAGGAGAGAAATTCAAGTGAGTATGAGAGCTAGAACAGAGCAAGGAATGATTTCCACATATGAGATTTTCAAGGGATATGAGAAATTCAAAATCTCATTGTGGTTGTTACAGAAAGTTCTAGAGGTTTCCATCATACTCTATATATCATATGCATTGGATTCAGATCATTTTTTGGGAGGAATTGAGCAAGGAACCAGAGCAAGCCATTGAAAATTCTCAAGCTGCATCAAGAATCAGGTTTTGGAATTAAAGAGGATTCAAAGCAAATTGTCCATTGGGGAAGCTTTAGAAGTGGTTCTTGAGTGATTCTACAAGAGATTGGAGGTTGAATCGTGCCATAACCTCATCTGTTCATCCATTTTCACCAGGTTTGCATTCTTCAAATTTCAGCATAATTGGTAGTGATTTGCTTAGGTTTTGACGCATGGTTAGGTTAGTGTTGATGCTTAGGTGGATTTAGGCACAAATTTGGGATGATTAGAGATACTTTAGATTGTGATCAGAATTCTGTTGAAGGGAATATCTTGAGATTCTTGAGGTTTTAAGCATGGCTAGATAGTTAAAATTGAAGCCTGAAGAATGTAGTTCATGCTAGGGTCTTTAATTTTAAGAATTGCAACGATCAAGATTGGGTGATTTTTCTGCAACTTCTATCGGGTTTTGAGTTAGGGTTAGAATCAATGGAAATGGAGGTCATATTCATGATCAGGATGAAATTTCAAGTGGAATAGGGTATTTAGTTGGCTTGGTTGATGAGGTTTTGGGATGCCTTCTCCAGAGAAGACGGTGGCGCAAAGCTCAGGCCACCGTCTGAGCTTTCCCTCCCAAGTTTGAATGTTTTGGAGACGATGACCCAGGGCCTTTAGATCATGCTTTGACCCTTGACTCAAACCAAATCCAATGGCCATGATTACATGATGAATTCTGAAGAGAATTGAGAGTGATACCTCAACGCTGCGTTTCATTAAACGCTATTGGGTGGGCTTAAATGAACCCTTGCTAACCACACCTCCATTCAGGCCCAAGTTGGACTTATAACGTGATTTAGTTGCTATTTGACACAAGCTTTTTCCATTTTCCTTTTCTTTTTCTGAGTTGGTTTAATTTGGTTTGGGCTTAGTGACTGAATTGATATACGCACCCCCTGTTGGGCTCAGGTTTGGTTTACAACGTGATATTATTGCTATTTGCAACGTAGTTTTGTCATTTTTCATTATTTTCTTTTAATTTCATATTTTTCATATAGTGTAGAAATAAATCCATAATAAATAGGAAAATTAATCTTTTTAAGCTAGATTTTTTCCCCCTAACTCCTTAGAATGTGTAGAATTTAATAGGATTAAAATTTCTTTAATTCATGCATTTTATCTTTTATTTGCATTTTTGTATTTTCAATTGCTTTTATTTTGATATGTTTGGTATGCCATTTTGCTGATTTTATTGTGAATGAGTGGTGTATTATTTTGAGTTGATTCTTTTTGGGATAGATAGCTTAGATATGCATGTCCCCATAGTAATTTTCTCATATATTTTTGAGATAATTTTAGGTTGTTTTGAACAATAAACAATAGGTGGAGTAGATTTAGGGTTTTAAGATAGTACCCTTAAGTTTAGGGCATAGTTTTAGGTCCAAATGAATGGTTAACTCCCTGGTTTTTGTATGGCATATTCTTAAGAGGTTTAGGAACCCTTAGAATTTTTCATAGGATTTTACAATCATGTTTGGTATTTTAAGTAGGATTAGTTTTAGGACTAACTTCTAGGTGTTTCTGATGAACTAACTTGACTAGCTTAATTCAATAGTTCCCCTTAGATTAGGGTGGTGTTGCTTTTGAGCTTGGGTGATCATGAGGACCAGTTGAAGATGATTTGGAGAGCTTGAAGGAGCTTGGAGTTGAAGATTTTCTCATCTGGTGGAGTGCTTGTCAGGAGCTTAGGAAAGCTAGGGTTTTAGGAAGAGCATCAAAGTAGTTTTGTTTGTTTCTTTAAACATGGAGTATATTGTTCATCTCCATTCAATCCAATGACATAAAGTCCTCTTAAAGAAGCCAAATCTCTCCCTTGGAGGGATGAATGGCATGCTTTAAGGGTAGAACTTTGAGGATACAGTTCCTTTACAGTGTTAAGATCTTAATGGCTTCCCTTGGTTGTCATTGAGCTTCATAACATTTCAACCTGATCTTGTTGAATGATTTCCCCTTGGAGATACTTGTTGAAGTTTGGTAAAGAGAAGTTTAGGAGCTTGTTGAAGCTAGGAGTGCTTGCTTGTTGAAGCTGGTTTCTTGTTGAAGCTAGGGTTTTGCTGCTTGTTGAAGCTGGTTGCTTGTTAAAGCTAGGGTTTTGCTGCTTGTTGAAGATGAAGTCAGGAGCTGGTTGAAGTTGTTTACTGGTTAGGCTTTGAGCTTGCTTAAGCTGGTAGCCTGGTGCTTGTTGAAGATTGGAGAGTTGAAACTTGAAGATGGGAGTTATTTATGAAGATGAAGGTGGTTGCTGTCAACTTTTTGCTGTTTAATCAGTTGTTGCTGTCAGAGCTGCTGCTTGTGCTGTTTGCTGTAGGAGTTTGGTGTTGCTGCTTGGGCTGCCTCCTCTGCTTTGGGGTTTTTGTTTTCTATATTATGCGTTGGCTTGTGTAGCTTGCCCCCTAGGTTTGAAGTGAATGTTGATTCACTTTGCCTGTTGTTTTCCCAGGTTCTAGGTTGAGTGGGACTCCCTTGCCTCACTTGTATTGCTGCATTGCATGCATTTTACTGTATTTGCTTGCTTTCTTTTTTGTTTATCCCCTAGGATCTCTGATTTGCTCTGTGCAGGAGGAAATTATGACAGACATTAGGATTCTTATCCATGCATGACAACATTAGGTTACTTTGATTCCCTTTCCAACCCTAGGCTTTTTAGAGCTTCTTTCTCTTCTTATCTCAAAACAACTCAAAAACACAGTAATAAGGTTAATCGATGTCGTATGTTACGAGCCTTAAGCTGTTTGAGAAAGGGTTGCTGGAGAGCTTCTTTCCAGTAGTCTGGCTGCTTAGTGTGGCACCCTTTGGGTGACATGCGACGTAGTCACTCTCAAATCATAGTCTCTAGTGTGTCAGAGATTGCAAACAAACTAAAAAAACACTTCTTTCGTAAAAGATTCAAAACAAACATCAAAGTGTCATTTTTGTCCGCTCGGACCCTTAATCAAGAAAAACCCTTTTTGAAGGTAATAAAAAACAGTCAGACAGGCTTGTGTCTTCCGTAGCCCGAACTACGTTTGCTCTGATCTTTCATGCTGTATGAAAGTACGTAGGCATAGGATTCTGTATCCTAGAGAGCAACCTTCCCCCTTAACCCGTAGTTAGGCGAACTACGTTGACTCTGATTTCTCGTTCTAGACGGGGATACGTAGGCATAAAGTGCGATACTTTTCCGAGTCATTTTCATTTTCTTTTTAACCCAGGCCTTTAGAGTAGATAGAATAACAATCCGTACTAGAAAACAAGCGTGGATCCCGTCGAGTACGAAGGACGTGAGAGGTGCTAATACCTTCCCCTTGCGTAATTGACTCCCGAATCCAGGATTTGGTTGTGATGACCATTCCTTTCCCGTTTTGCGTTAGGTTTACTCTGAGCGTTTCCTTTCCCTCCGTTGGGATAAATAACGCACGGTGGCGACTCTTCTGTCATAGCCGGCGCCGATTTTCGCAGTAGCGACAGCTGGCGACTCTGCTGGGGACTCCAACGGTTCCCTACGCGAGTCAATCCTAGAGTTTGTTTTCCCGTCGTGGGTTTTGTATGGATTTACCTTTCTGTCTTTACTTTCCGCTTTTTTATTCAGCTTTATATTGTTATTGCTGTTATGGGAGGGGCTAATCTGCTGAGAGATAAGCCGGACCTGGGCTTGAGTGCACTTAGAATTAGTTGTGGAAAGTAGTGGGCGCGTGCGTGCTTTGCATGTACTAGTGTCCTGCAAAATCCACGCTCAGACGAGGTTCTTTTGGTTGACTTCTTTTTCAACCCTTTGTGTTGAGGGGGTTGTTGGTTAGTGGGATTGTCGATTCTGGGGACCGATCAATTGGAAGTTGGCTAAGTGAGGCCTCTTCAGGACATGATGATGCCACACCTTCTGGGTATTGTATCATCAGTCTTGAAAGTCTGTGACACCGACGACCGCATAGGATGCCGTACCTCGTGTCAGCTGATAGGACACCTACCTGTGAGGGGGATTGGGGCATGCAGGAAACTTGACCTCCAGACTACCCGGTCTTCTTGGTATTGGATCAGTATGTGTGGTTACCTTGGAGTTCTTCATCAGGACAGTGTTTTGGGTCTGTTGAGACCAAGCTGGAGCATTGTTATGGGTCTGTTGAGACTAAATTGGAGCTTTGTTATGGGTCTGTTGAGACCAAAGTGGAGCATTGTTATGGGTCTTTTGAGACCAGGTTTGAGCAGTTTTGTGGGTCTATTGAGACAGATATTGTGGATGGATCTCTTCAGCAATATATCACTTGATCCCTGTTGCATGTTTGCATATTGCATTATTGCATACTCATTTTGCATACCATTAACGTGTGTCTGTGCTGCAGGTGCATTTCATACCCTCTGATTCTAGTTGCCCGGATTTCTGTCTGCTGCTATTATGGATACTTTGAAGAAGACTGTGGCATTAAAGTTGCCTACTCCAGATGTTACTTCTTTGCTTGGGTTGATGTCTTTAGCTGATGATGATGTGAAGAGAATCTTCAGGAAGAGTTATGGGAAACTGCTTAGGTTGGTTTGCAAACCATCCACGTATGAGCTGAACGAATTGTACGCACTTATGCAGTTTTATGATCCCCCGCTGAGGTGTTTTACTTTCCCTGACTTCATTCTGGCTCCGACCATGGAAGAATATGCTGAGATCTTGAAGTTAACCATTGAGAACAGGGTACCCTTCGTTCATATGGATGTTGAGCCCAAGCTGGAGGATTTGGCTGGTGTTTTGCATTTAGACTCCTCAGAGTTGCTGTTAACCTCGTGGAATGGAGTTTTTGGTTTCTCTCTCAAGTTCTTGTTTAGGAAAGCACAAGAATATGCCAAGAGTGGCTGTTGGATTGTGTTTAATGCTATCCTTGCTTTGTGTATCTATGGCATTGTACTGTTCCCCAATATGCCTGACTTTGTTGATTTGGATGCATTCCATATATTTGCTTCAGGCAATCCTGTGCCTACGCTGATTGGAGACTTCTATCACTCTCTGCATTATAAGAACGAGAATAGGAGGGGCAAGAACGTCTCTTGTTGTGTGCCTTTTTTGTATATGTGGTTTGATAGTCACCTGCCCAAGAAGGGTATCTTTGCTGAGTCTGCAGCTACGGTGGAATGGTTTGAGCGTCTGATGGGGCTTTCTTCAGAAGATGTTGTCTGGTTTGATAGGGACTTACTGGGATCTGAGATTATCTACAGTTGCATAGGATATCCTAACGTCCCTCTGATTGGGAAGAAATGGTGCATTAACTACAATCCGTCATTGTTGATCAGGCAATTCGGTTATGCTTTGAGAAGCCCGCCAAAAGAGGAGGAAGTGCAGGAATCTCTGTAATTCATAGGTGATTTGAAGGGAGAATTGCTATCCAAGCTTCAGCATGCTTGGAATAACATCCGCAAGAAAGGGAAGCCGTTGTTGGGTAAGAATGATAGTCAAGCATATCCTCCGTACCAAGTCTGGATCCAAGATAGGGCAAAGCAGGCGCTGATGTCGTTTCCTGCAGTATTTCCTCTTGTTCCCTTCGTGGATGAGGAGCCAACTACTGTGTCTATTGAGAGATATGAACAGGCTCTGAAGGAAAAGGAAGCTTTGATGAAAGCCAACGAGAAGTTGGAAGAAGAGCTAGTTCAACTCAGGAGCGAAAGGAATGAAGTCGTATATTCCTTCGAGCAGCAAACAAAGCTGGTGAACCGGTTAGGTGCAGAACTTACTGAACAACGAAAGAAGCGTGAACGCTTGGGGATAGATTTCAAGAGCTCTCATGACATGCTAGAGTCTAAGAAGAAAGCACTTGATACAGCCTACCGGGAGATCTCCATATTCAACAAAACTTGGAACGCTACACTGACCAGTAACAAAGGAAGAGAAGACAAACTGAGGCAGCAGGTCGCTGAATTGGAAGATCAGTTGAAAGCTAGCCAGAAAAAGTTTGAAGAAGAGGTCATGCGGAGATACGCCGTTCAGAATTCGTTGAATAAAGTTGTCAAGCGTAAGAAAGAGTCTGCCTCCCAGAAGCGGAAACTAGAGGATTGCTTTAGAGAAGGTGCTTGGGAGGAATCCATTAGGGATCTCCAACACGTTATCAGGAAAAGAGACTCGCTCGTCGAAGGGTTGCTTTCTCATCCGGACCATCCCAAGACCAAGAGATTGTTAGAGGAGTATCGAGCATATGGTCGCACTTGATTACCTTATGCACTGTTGTATATGCTTTATTTGCATTGTGCTGGCCATCACCAGGATTGTTGGTTGAGGTCATGCCTTCTTGTTATTGAACATTCAATGATATTGTATTTCTGCCTTGTTAGGCTCTTCAGCAATATATGAGATGTTTTTTCCGTGGATGAATCTGAGCTTCTTAGCACTCTCACTGCATTGGCACTTTGGCACTAGAATCAGGGGTTGATCTCCCTAACGCACAGACACATATTGCATCTGCATATTCATTTTGCATTGCCAGTTTCTTGTTGAATCTGTATCTTATTTCCTGCATCTCACAGGTCTTTCAGGATTGACAAACAAAGAGTCCACCGCTACTCAACCAGAAACAACTGCAAGAAGATAATGGATCAAGTTCAGGTCGAGATGCAGGAAATCCGCGAGAAGCTGACTTTGTTCATGCAAGCTATGGAGAGCATGGCCAAGGTCCAGGAGAACCTTCAGACTTTGGTGCAGCCGCTGCTGACGCGGGCAAACGGAAATGGCAATACTGACCATATTTCTGTTGAAACTCCTCGCCGGGAAGACGGAATACTGGCAGTTATTACTCCACTTGTTGTGATTATCAACGGAAACACTGGTACTGGTGCAGGTGCTGGCGCTGGTGATGGCAATACTGGGAATGGTGGTGATGGGCATGCTGTTAACAATAAAGGCAACACTGTGGATGCAGATCAAGGATTCGTTGACAATGTTGGCTTTGGCAACAATCAGGGGTATGACAATGTCAATCAGGACGGGAACTTCGGGTTCAACAATCAAGGCTTTGGTAATGATGGTTACGGCAACAATCAGGGGTATGACTACGGTAATGGTGGATTCGGTAATGTGAATAACAACGGCGCTGGAGCATTTCCTTTCAACAATGGTTTTGGACCTGCTGGGGTTAATCTAGGGTTCGGAACCCGAGGACAGGGTCCTGCGTTCAATCAGCAAGGATTTGGCCGTAACATGGGTTATGATGGGTATGGCAATGACTGGAATGTGGATCACCAGGACGACGCTTTTTCGGGAGGAGGTATGGGATCTGAGGGCCCCGTTGACCCTGTTTAGAGGATCAGAATGCTAGAAGAGCAGATGAAAGGTGTGGTTGATCAGAACTCCGCTGGGTTAGATATGACTACTATGGGGTTGGTACCAGGGCTAAGGGTGCCATTAAAATTCAAGGCTCCAACATTCGACAAATACAAAGGGGATACCTGCCCAAAGGTCCATGTACGTTCTTATTATAGAAGGATGTCTGCATATTCCAATGATGAAAGGATGCTCATGCATTTCTTTCAGGATAGCTTAGCGGGACCATCTTTGGAATGTTACATGGGGCTGGAGCCCACTCAGATTAGAAGCTGGAAGCAGTTGGCTGATGCTTTCGTTATGCATTAGAAATATAACAGCGATTTGGCGCCAAACAGAGTTCAGTTGCAAAGTCTGTCGCAGAAAAGCGGTGAAAGTTTCAAAGAGTACGCGTAGCGGTGGCGCGATATGGCAGCTCGGGTGCACCCTCCTTTGGTTGAAAGGGAGATGAATGACATGTTTGTGGGGACATTTACAGGAATGTACTATGACAAGTTGCTCAATGTTTCGATGGGTAGCTTCTCCGATATGATCCTTATGGGAGAGAGGATCGAAAATGGAATTAAAATTGGGAAGATTCAGGCAGGCGAATCTACTTCGGCTGGGGGTGCGAGAAAAGTGTTCGGCGGAAGATGACAGGGTGATACAAGCGCTGTATTTGGTGGTAGAGGCCGGGGCAGAGGTAGAAATCAGTACGTTCAACCTCCACAAGTAGCCAGTGTTACTATTCCAATTCCTCAACAACAACAACAGCAGCAGCAACAATCACAGCAGCAGCAAAGGCAGAATCAGGGTCAGAGAAGGTTTTAGAATGCAAAGCCGAAGAGGGTATTTGATAAGCCTCCGTCGACATATGCAGAGCTTCTTCAGACACTGCTGGGTTTGAATTTGGTTGAGAAAATAACATTAGAACCGCCTATAGGACCGACACTTCCTTATGGGTATGACGCTAGTAAGCATTGCGAATTCCATTCCGGGGCGCCCGGACATGATGTAGAATCTTGTCATGCTTTCAAGCATAAAGTTCAAGACTTGTTGGATAGTAAAGCCATCAACTTTGGTCAAACTGGGCCTAATATTATACAACAGTCTATGCCTAATCATGGGGCAAATGCTATCTTAACAGAAGAAAATTTGAACTTGGTGATGGATGTTAACAAACTGAAGACACCATTGAGTGAGGTGAAAAGTAGGTTGCTCAGAGGGGGAGTATTCCCTGGTTGTGATGAACACTGTTTAGAGTGTTGGACCCGGCCTGAGGGTTGTACTGATTTGAAGCAGGGCTTTCAGGCTATGATCGACGAAGGGACCTTGCAATTTGATCGAGCTGCGGTCAAGAAGCCTGTGGAGGCATTATGCGATGAGCAGAATGGTATTGCAACAGTGACGATCCCGAGGAAGACTATAACAATAACGACGCCCTCCAAGCGGCTAACTATTACGATTACCAAAGCAGGGCATGTTCCCTTTGAGAGTACGAAAGTTGTCCCGTGGACGTACAGATTGGAAGCATATTACAACGGTGAAAAGATTGTGATGAATAGCCAGCCAGTTGGGGCTGTTGATAACGTCGTTGGAACGGGGGCATGACCCGTAGCGGAAGGATCTTTACCTCACCTGAAGTAGAAGCAGAGAGATTGGCCAAAGGCAAAGCCAAAGTAAATGAAAGCGGGCCTACTCAGTCGAAGGAAAAGGATACGTCGCTCAAGGACGTAGAGGAGTTCATGAGACTGATTCGGAAAAGCGACTACAAAATAGTTGAACATCTACAGCAGACGCCGTCGAAGATTTCTATCTTGTCGTTGTTATTATGCTCCGAGGCCCACCGGAACGCCTTGCTAAAGATTCTAGATACGTCATTTGTGCCTCAAGAAGTTTCTGTAAATCAGTTAGAGGGGGTAATGGCACATGTCAATGCTGGACATAGCCTGGGTTTCACAGATTTTAATCTAACACCCAGGGGTCGAGAGCACAACATGGCTTTGCATATATCGGTGGAATGCCGGGGCACCGTAATGTCGCATGTATTGGTGGATACTGGGTCGTCGTTGAACGTATTGCCAAAGAAGGCCATGATGAAGTTGGACATACGGGGAATTATTTGCACGCCCGGCGATTTGGTTGTGGGGGCGTTTGACGGGACGAAGAGATTAGTGTTTGGGTCAATAACATTACCGCTTCAGGTGGGGCCGGAAATCTTTGATACCGAATTCTACATCATGGATATCCACCCAGCTTATAGCTGCCTTCTTGGGCGCCCATGGATCCATGCTGCAGGGGCCGTAAAGTCCACATTGCATCAGAAGTTGAAGTACATGGTGGGTGATAGTGTTGTTACCGTTTGCGGGGAGGAGGATATTTTGGTCAGTCACCTGTCATCGTTCAGGTATGTTGACATCGACGGAGAAATACACGAGACACCTTGTCAAGCCTTCGAAGGGTTGCGGATTAAAGACAAAGCTCAGGGTTCCAGCAAAATGCCAGAGGTGGCAGTGTCATCCTACAAGGAAGCTCAGGCTTTAGTGAAGACTGGTGAGACTAAAGGCTGGGGGTAGGTTTTAGAAATTCCCGTGAAGAATGACAAGTTTGGGCTAGGGTATCGACCGACGTCGTCAGCGTCATCTTCAGGAACACCCAGGTTCAAGGGACCGGTCACGATTACGCCAAGCGGGGTGTGCTTTGAGACTATCAATGCTATTTCCGATGCTGGACGCATGGATCAAGCCAAGCGTGCCAGGACAAAGTCTCTGCAACTGGTCAATCCGGGAAACTGTCCCAGTGACTTTTAAACAGTAATGATTTGTTTTGTCAATTGTTGAATAATCCTATGTCCTACCCGGGGCATAGTGATTTTACATTAGGGCTACTTGATTATGTGTATTGCACTGTTTTAATCATGAAATAAAGGCGTTTTTCATATACAAATATTGTGATCCCTGTTTTTCTTGTGTTTTACTTTAACAATAAATGGCAACATGGTTATTTGCTTTGCTTGCGTGTTGAAGCGTTTAACCATTTCCTTTGCAGGACTAATATTTCAGATGACATCTCCTACGAACCGCCTATGATTTGTTTCGACTTCGAGCATCCGGTATTCCAAGCAGAGGAAGAGATTGTTGAGGACAGCGACCTGTCAGAGGAGCTGACTCGTTTGTTGGAACAGGAATAGAGAATCATTCTGCCTCATCAGGAGGAAATTGAGATTATTAACTTGGGGTCGGAGGAAGTTGTGAGAAATATCCGTATAGGGGCTGCGCTGCAGAGCGACATCAAGCAAAGGCTGATTGAGATACTGCGAGAGTATAGTGATATATTCGCTTAGTCGTACGAGGATATGCCTGGGTTGGATACGGACATGGTTGTGCACCGTCTGCAGCTGCGAGAGGAATGTCCGCCTGTTAAGCAGAAACTCAGAAGAACCAGACCAGACATGGCTGTGAAAATCAAGGAAGAAGTTCAAAAACAGTGGGATGCTGGTTTCCTAGCCGTTACAACTTACCCGTCATGGGTCGCTAATATAGTACCAGTGCCGAAGAAACACGGTAAAGTGCGAATGTGTGTAGACTACCGTGACTTGAATAGGGCGAGCCCGAAAGACGACTTTCCATTTCCTCACATTGATGTGCTGGTTGATAACACTACTCAGTTCTCTGTATTCTCCTTCATGGATAGCTTCTCAGGCTATAATCAGATCAAAATGGCACCAGAAGACATGGAAAAGACTACCTTCATTACTCCCTGGGGAACATTTTGCTACAAAGTGATGCCCTTCGGACTGAAGAACGCTGGGGCAACATATCAACATGCTATGACGACTCTCTTTCATGACATGATGCATAAAGAGATTAAGGTTTATGTTGATGATATGATTGTCAAATCCCAGACGGAGGAGGAGCATTTGGTTAATCTGCTGAAACTGTTCAAAAGACTTAGGAAGTTCAGGTTGAGACTGAACCCTAACAAGTGCACCTTTGGGGTGAGATCGGGTAAACTGCTGGGGTTTATTGTGAGCGAAAAGGGAATAGAGGTTGATCCTGCAAAGTAAAAGCTATACAAGAAATGTCGACGCCTAAAACAGAAAAAGAGGTGCGTGGGTGTTTAGGGAGGTTGAACTACATCGTTCGGTTCATATCTCACCTAACTACGACATGCGAGCCGTTATTCAAGTTGTTGAAAAAGGATCAGGTGTTGACCTGGAATGAAAATTGTCAAAAGGCGTTCGACAAGATAAAAGAATACTTGCAGGAATCTCCGGTTTTGATACCCCCAGTGGCCGGGAGACCTTTGATTATGTATATGACGGTTCTTGAGGAAAGTATGGGTTGTGTTCTTGGTCAACACGACGAGATCGGACGTAAAGAGCATGCGATCTACTATTTGAGTAAGAAGTTCACAGACTGTGAGTCCAGATACTCAATGCTCGAGAAGACGTGTTGCGCGCTAGCCTGGGCCGCCAAACGTTTGAGGCAGTACATGCTGAATCATACAACCATGCTCATTTCAAAGATGGATCCAATCAAATACGTGTTTGAAAAGAAAGCACTCTCCGGAAGAATTGCCCGATGGCAGATGGTGTTAACAGAATACGACATCCAATATGTCTCGCAAAAGGCTATTAAAGGTAGCGTTCTATCGGAGTACCTTGCGGAGCAGCCGGTTGAGGACTACCAATCGATGAGGTTTAATTTTCCTGACGAGGATATCATGTACCTGAAGATGAAAGATTGTGAAGAACCGTTGCCAGACGAAGGACCAGAGTTGGGTTCCAAATGGCAGTTGGTATTTGACGGAGCTGTGAATTCCTATGGTAGCGAAATAGGTGCAATTATCACCACTCCTCAGGGGTCGCACATCCCCTTTACTGCCCGATTGACCTTTCCGGTTACCAATAATGAGGCTGAATATGAGGCTTGCATCATGGGTCTGGAAGAAGCCATTGATTTGCGAATCAAGCATCTGGATGTATACGGAGACTCAGCTCTAGTGGTGAATCAGATTAAAGGAGTATGGGAGACACGTCAGCCTAATTTGATACCCTATATGAATTATGCAAGGAGATTGTTGCCTTTCTTTGACAAGGTGGAATTGCATCACGTGCCACGAGCAGAAAATCAAATGGCTGACGCCCTGGCGACATTGTCTTCAATGTATAAAGTTAATTTCTGGAACGAGGCTCCCCGAATTGTTATCTCTCGGCTCGATAGGCCTGCCTTCATATTCGCCATTGACGAGGCTCCCGATGGTAAACCCTGGTACTTTGACATCCAGAATTTCCTGAAGAACAAGGAGTATCCGGCTGGGACATCCAGTCGAGATCAGAAGACTCTCAGGAGATTGGCTGGCAATTTCTATCTGAACCCGGACAGTGTCCTGTATAAAAGAAACCACGACTTGGTGTTGTTGCGGTGTGTGGATGATAAAGAGGAGAAGTTGCTCATGGAAGAGATACATGAGGGTACATTTGGTACACATGTTGGCGGGCATGCTATAACAAGAAAACTGTTGTGGGCAGGTTATTATTGGCTGACTATGGAAACAAACTGTTTCAAGTTTGTAAAGAGGTGTCATAAATGCCAGATTTATGCGGACAAAATCCATGTGCCTCTGAGCCCTCTGAATGTGATGTCATCACCATGGCCTTTCTCGATGTGGGGAATTGATATGATTGGCAAGATTGAGCCCACGACATCAAACGGACACCGGTTCATTTTGGTGGCAATCGATTACTTCACCAAATGGGTGGAAGCGGCGTCATATGCCAATGTGACCAAACAAGTGGTAGCCAGATTTATCAAACGAGATATTATCTGCAGATATGGAGTCCCTGAGTGGATTATCACCGACAACGGTTCAAATTTGAATAACAAAATGATGAAAGAGCTGTGTCAGAATTTTAAGATTGAGCATCACAACTCTTCTCCTTATCGGCCCAAGATGAATGGCGTTGTTGAAGCGGCCAATAAGAACATAAAGAAGATTGTTCAGAAGATGGTTGTGACGTATAAGGACTGGCACAAGATGCTACCTTTCGCTTTGCACGATTATCGTACGACGGTACGCACATCAACCGGGGCAACCCCTTTCTCATTGGTATACGGGATGGAGGCGGTGTTACCGTTGGAGGTCGAGATTCCTTCCTTGAGGGTTTTACGTGATGTCCAACTCGACGAGGCAGAATGGGTTAAAGATAGACTGAATCAACTCAGTTTAATGGATGAGAAGAGACTGGCTTCTCTAGCATACGGTCGGTTGTATCAGAGCCGGATGAAGAAAGCTTACAACAAGAAGGTGTGCCCTCGAAGCTTTCAGACGGGCGATCTTGTTTTGAAAAAGATTCTCCCACCACAAACAGATCACAGGGGCAAGTGGATTCCCAATTACGAAGGTCCCTACGTTGTCAGAAAAGTATTCTCTAGAGGAGCCTTGTTACTGTCCACCATGGATGGTGAAGACTTTACGTCTCATGTGAATTCGGACGCAGTTAAAAAATACTTTGCTTGAAAGTGACCCGCTGGACAGTAAAAAGAGAGTCCAGGAAAAAATGGGGCATCCCGGCGAACCATAAAAAAATAAATAAAAGGTTCGGGCAAAAGTTAGGGATAAAATTGAAAAGATGTACACCCGCGAAGTCGAAAACCTGAAAAGGGCGACTTCAGCAAAAAAAGGGTATCCCGGTGAATTGAAAACCCGCAAAGGGCGGTTCACGCAAAAGTTAGGGATTAAAAAAGCAAATGACTACGATCCGGATTTGATACGGCATTGCTTAGTGGTTTGGGAGTACCTGGGGGCCGTCTATCCAAAAAAAATCTCTTCCGAAGATCGAGTACCGGGAAAGCGCAGAGTCAGGCGAGTCATAGGAGGATCAGCTCATGGTGTTTGTCTGTACCACGTTGCCGACATGTATACAAATATTGTTTTGTATTTTATTTATGCTTCTTGTGCATATATGTATGTATGTGTGTGCGTAACTTCCTCTTTTCAGGAGTTGCATCCTGTTGCACCCCAAAATTTGACCAACATTTCTTTACCTAGCTTATGTTCATTTCATTCACATTAGCATTATCATTTGCATTTCATTGACATGTATGCAGGAGATCAAGAGGTATGAGTACCAATCAAGAGCTACACAAGACTATGAAGCTAGCCAAGAAGGTCATTCAAGTGTCTAAGGGTTGATATCCTTGTCATGGAAGTTAAAAGATCCTCAGAGAGAATGGTTGAAACCAAGGATGTGTACCTCCTAACTTGAGAGTTGTGGGGGAGCTCCTCAGATGATTCTGAAGTCAAGAATGGGACTTGAAGCCTTGAGAGAGCTTATGAGATGTCTTGAAATCCATCATGAATCCTAGATAGGTCATGGTGCAAGATTAAGAAGACCCAGCCATGAGTGGTGTAATTAGGGTTTGACTGGATCAACCCTAGGTCAACTAATGATTTGGAGAGGGTTGAGACCTAATCCAAGAGCCATGTGATCATGGATTGATACATTGAGATGTTATAAGGATGATTCCAAGGTTAACTCATCATGATTGAAGAGTTTGAGAAGTTTCAAGCTAGGGTTTCTAAGGCTTGACAGTGTAAAATCCCCTAGTTTGACCCCTAACTTCAAGGCAGTTTAGCTCAAGATGTGATTGTCATCTCATCTTGACCCTAACATGAATGTTGTAGAGCTTGTTCTTAGCTTTAATTTTAGTACTAGAAGTCCTTGATAGGATTTGTAGAGCTCAAGTTATGACTTTGACAAGTTACAGGTCATATGAGGTATGTGAATCTGGGGCCTTGAAAGTTACCCAACTTGCATCAAACTTTTGCCAAAGAAGGATGATTTATATGAACTTTTGGTCAACATTAATGTTGTTCCTTATCTTCTTAGCTTTCTATAGAGTACTAGAAGTCCTTGATAGGATTTGTAGAACTCAAGTTATGGCTTTGACAAGTCAATGGCGTTTTGGTCATTTGGAGATTACAGGTCATTTCAAGTATAAAGCCATAACTCCTATTTCCAAGCTTCAAATGGAAAAATCTTCAACATCAAACTTGTTCAAAATGATGTTTTAAGGCTATTAATGAGGTCATGAGATGTTAGAAAGGCTTGTAGATCAAAGTTGCAAAAATGACCTAAAATAAGGGCATAAGTTAAATAAACCAAAGTTGGAAATTGATATTTTCAACCTACACATCCAAACCATGGCATGTAATATATCATTTTGACTCTATAAAACATTTTAAGAACATTGGTTTAGCCACATTTTTGAGTTGAGATTCAATTTATGGACTTGCTTTGAAAAGCACTTACTTGCATATTAAGCAACATTTGCAAAACTCAAAATCAAGGCATGAGCAAGGCTTTTTGCAAGCTGAACACCTCTAATATCTCACTTGGGGAGATTTTGGGATGAGAACAAGTTGCTGCACCAAGGGAAACAGAATTGGGCATAGCATGAGACATGATTGAAAATCTCATGACATGAGAAGTGGAAACTCTCATTAGAAGGATCTAGAGGGTTCTAGATCATCCAAACTTCATCTATATAAGGAATAGAGTTGATCCATTGCAGAGGTTGGTGATCATTGAAGGATTGAGCATAGGTTGAGTTTGAAATTTCATAGCTTGCAAGTGCAATCGGTTTCACCAAATTCTCCATTTTCCTTCCATTTTCTTGATTGATACTTCTTCCATGGATGTCTAGGAGTGATTCCAGATCATTTTCAAGAAGAATTTGTGGCTGAATAGTGTATGAGCAAGTGAACTTCTCCACCTGCAACTCACCATCGGGTTTCAAGATTCAAGAACTTTCAGCTGGTTCTTTTGCATACAGAAGCAAGAAAAAGGTTCCTTGACCGTGTCCAGAAGATTAGAGAGCTTGATTTGGAGGATTAGTGCATCTGTTCATCCAATATTTTCAGGTTGGTAACCTTCTTCCTATAGCATGATTTAGGTAGAATTAGGTTGAATTAAGGTGTTAGATTTATTGTAGAATGATGTAGGATGGATTTCAAATAGTTAATTGGAGAATTAGAGACAAATTAGGTGAATTGCCATTTTCGGTTGAGATTGGGATATGGTGAATCTTGAGGTTTCAGAGGAAACTAAGGGTATGGTTGAATTCGTGGCAAGATTTGGGATGAGTTTCGTGTTTTGACCGTTTGCAATAGAGGCTCCTAGAGAGAACTAGGGTTGAGGATGGTGACCGGAGTTGGGCGCGAAGCTCAAACTTTCAAAAGGTTGAAGATGACTCTGGGACCGTTAGATGAGGGTTTGACTTGGACTAGGAGCATGATCCAATGGCCACGTTCTAATCTCAGCTTGTGAACGAGTTCTGAAGGAAACGTTGCGTTTCATTTATTTGTTGTGCTGGGCTTAGTGTACTAGGCGCTATCCGCACCCCCCTGAAGGCCCAACCCATGATTTTAACCGAGTTTCGTTACTATCCACACCGTGCGCTTGTTTATTTTAATTGGTTTTTCTTTATTTTTTCATTTTATTCATGGTTCTTGAATAATTCATAATAAATTGAAAATTAATCCAATTAAACCCATTCTTTTTGCATTTTACTCATGATTGAGTCTATTATTTTTTAGAGAAAAAATATTTTCATTTCATGTAATTTCTGATTTAATGGGAATTTTACATTTTAATTGATATTAAAATGATTATGTTTGATGCATATTTTTGTGGAATTTTGTTTGATCTCATGGTGATGCTTTTGATCCTATTTTTTTGTGTGTGATTAGGTTAGACATGTATGATCCCATAGTATTTTTCTCACATTTTTGTGATGAAAATAGGTGTGCTTTCTAGATTGATATTTAGGTGCTCCCTTTTTAGGGTTTAGGTTTGATACCTTGTAATGTAGAATTTAGTTCTAGGTCCAATTTGATGATTTGATCTTTGAAATTAATGTGGTAGAGTCATGATTGACCTAGGTTCCCATAGTAATTTTTGTAGGATTTTAAAATTGATTTTAGTATTTTTAGTTAGGACTAACTTTAGTACTAGGTTTTAGGTGATCCTAACTTACTAATTCAACTAGTTTAACTTCCCTAGCCCCCTTAGATTAGGGTTTGTGCTAGGTTTGCCTTTGGTTGAAATTGAAGACAAGTTGAAGATAAGGGGAGGATGCTTGAAGTTACTTGAAGTTGCTTGGAGCTTTGGATTTGTCTGTGCCTGAAGGTGTCTGATGAGGTTTAGGAGATAGGACATAGGGAGAGCCTTATAGTTAGAATGATTTCCTTCACTAACATGGAAAGCATCTTGTGCTTCCATTCCTCCCCATGACTAAAAGTCCTTCTCAGATATTCACATCCCTCCTTTGGAGGGATGAGTGGCTTTATCTGGGAAGTAGAACTTTGAGGGAACCAGTCTCTCATAATGATGAACCCTTACAGGCTTCCTTTGGTTGTCAGTAAGTTGTTTATCATTTCCCCTCATCCTATTAAATCAATTGTCTTCTAGTTTGAGTATCTTGAAAGATGTTGGGCTTGAGTTTGAAGATGAGGACTTCACTGAAGAGTGTGGAAGAGGATGATTCCTTGAGCATTGCCATTGCAGCTGAGGCTTGAAGAGCAAGAAGAACAAGTTGATACTTGAAGGTCCAATGGAGATTGAATGAAGAGCTGAGGCTTGAGAAAGAATTGAAGGGTGAAGTTGACACTTCTAAGTGATTAAAGATTACCCTGAGAAGCTGAAGCTTGTAGGAGATGAAGACCAAGTTGATACTGGTGAAGCAAAGAGAGCTGAAGCTTGAAGACCAAGTTGATACTTATGAAGAGGATTCAATTGAGATTAAGTGCAGAGCTAAGGCTTGAGGAATAAAGAATGAGTTGATATTTGCATTGATGATTGGAGAGCCTGAGGGAATCAAGTTGATACTTGTAGTTAGAAGTGGAGCCTGAGGGTGGAATTGACTGAGAAGCTGAAGCTCAAGGAAGAGAGAATAAGTTGATACTTATGTTGATGGATTGAAACCTGGAGAAACAAATTGATACTTGTCATGAAAGATGGTAGCCTTGAAGAGTGATTGAGGTCTGAAGACTGGATTGCTGTTAGAAGAGTTGAAGCTTGGAATTGAGTGAGGGAGTGGTTGATCTGCTTTCTTGTTTGTTTTCTTTTCTGTATTGCTGATGTGCCTTGTTTGACTTGCTTGATGCATTAGAATAAGTCCATGATTAGATTGACTTTAATCTAGGAGCATGATTGCACTAGAGGTTGAGTTGCTCCCTCTGCTTGTATTGTTACTGTATGGCTTTGCTTGCGGGTATTCGGTAGAGCCCAGCTCCCTTGCCCATGTGGTTTGTGTTTGCTTGATAGCATTCCATTTTCTTCTGTATGATTACAGTCTCTTCTATTCTTGCTTGATAGCATTTTATCCTTTCTGTATGATTGCAGTTATTCATTCTGGCTTGAGGTTGAAATGAGCTTGTGGAGGCTGCTGCCCCACACACATTTCCTCCCTCACTTGCATTGCATGCATTTTACAGTCGTTTACTGTTTACTGTTTACCGTTTGAGCTGATGTTTTATCTATTTATGTGTATCATTGACATGATCCCTTAGGAATCTCATTTCCTTTGATAAGGAAGTGATGATTAGAACTTTAGGTTGAAACCTATGCATGATAACTTCTAGGAGTTCCCTGTTTCAAACCTCAACTATAGGATGAATCCTTGGCATGACAACAGTAGGACTTGATAGTCTCCCTTTAGTTGAGCCTTCTCTTCTCATCTCAAAATAGTTTAAGATACAGTAATCATGAATGATTTCTTTCGTACGTTACGAGCCTTAAGCTATCTGAGAAAGGATTGTTGGAGAGCTTCTTTTCAACAGTCCGAATGTTTCGTATGGCACCCTTTGGGTGACATGCGACGCATTCACTCTCAGGTCATAGTCTTTAGTGCGATTGAAATTGCAAACACAATAAAAAATACTTCTTTCGTAAAAGACAGAAAACAAACTGCAAACCTTTTTGCCCCGTGGGCCCATAATTCAAAGGAAGCTTTTCTGAAGAAAAGAGTGTCGTTAAACTTCAGCGCCAACGCAAACAGGCTTTGTCCCTAACTGTTGGAACTGCTGTTTAACCCTACTCGGTAAAACATATGAATCTGAATTCCCGTAATCCGTATTAGCCCGAACTACGTAAGCTCTGATCTCTCATACCTGTTGAGAGTACGTAGGCACAATACTGACGTATTGGCGAGCCACCTTCCCCGTAACCCGTAGTAGGTCGAACTACGTTGACTCTGATTTCTCATTCTCTGATGAGAATACGTAGGCATAAAGCGCGACGCTTTGCCGAGTCATTTTTCTTTTCTTTTCAAGCTAGCCTTGATAGGCAGATAGATAAACCAACTCGTCCAGTAAACACAACAAGCGTGGATCCTGTCGAGTACGACGGACGTGAGGGGTGCTAATATCTTCCCCTTGCGTAACCGACTCTCGAACCCAGACAACGGTTGCGACGACCTTGTCTTATACCTTTTTCATCAGGTTTTTCCGATCGTTTCCTTTCTCGTTCTGAGGGATAAATAACGAAAGGTGGCGACTCTTCTGTTTTGCCGGCACCTTATTTTCGCGGAAGCGACACATCCAGTGTATAAAACTTTGCCTATTCAGAGGCCCATTATCAATAAGACATGTTATTCAGTACTTGACGCTTGTTCTTTACTGTTTTGTTTGTGAAAGACGCCGATGTTTTTGATAAACTTGCACTTGCATAATCTTGCTGGCCCTTGCCAATAATTGCTAAAACTTCGAATTGACTGAAGTAAGGTCACAGATGCTAACCCGGATAGATCCTGTTGTATAGGCCTGTTTTGTCTCGTTTGCGTTTTGCAGGGTTCTTACCTTGGGAGCAAATGGTCAGGAATTGTATTGCCCAGCCAAGGCCGCTTGACGTAAGACCTGTTTCCAGTTGATGTCATTCCTCAGCTAGTCGCAGCTTATCCCCCGAGATTTGAAATGACATTTATCCCTTCCCGAAGGAGGGAGTTATTCTCCCCAGGAGAGTGTCCTCATGGAAAGCCGTTCATAGGATTAATCCCAACACGTCGAAATCAGTATCCCCTATAGAGGTTGCGCTCCCCAGTGAGTCGGATATGTGCAGGATCAATCTCCAGCATGGGAGGTTCCCGCAGAGTTTAACCAAGTTATTGGTTCAGAAGGATTATACCCGGAGGACGGTTTCCCTTCTCCCCACATGTCGTCATGCCATTGACAGGATGTTGATCCTCAGCAGAGTCCGAGGCTCCGAGTTTGTAAACTGTGCCCAGACAGTGTGCTTTTCCTAGAAGTGTCGCTTCTTTCCCCAGCTGATTTGGTTCACCAGCAGGGTGGTTTGTTCTTTCCTCCCATTGGAAATTGGTGTTTAATCTCTCCCCGGCAGAGTTGGTTGTATTCCTGGCGTTTATTTCGCCAGGATACTTTATGATACTTGTTCTCCCCAGCGGGGTTGGCTTTATTCTCAGCATTCAAGATGTTGATACCTCATTACCAGAGTGGCCCCGGCAGCTTGAGCCTGCATTTGCATTTGCATATATCGTCATATTTGCATCTACTCAAACGCGTAGCATTTCCGTGCCGTACGGGACATTACGCCATTTTCAAACATACGCATTTTTGAAACATAAGTCTGGTTGGTTAACCTTTTGCTTTCAGGTGTGTTTCTCAGCAAAAGTATGGAGTTCTAGCTCAGATCTATTACCAGGTATTCGAAGTCTCATCGTGAGACGTGTGATGATACGGTTCATCTTACTATTTTCCCCACAGAGTTACTTGGTTAAGTTTCTCTTTGTCCCCGAGCAGAGTTATTTGTTTAAATTTCTCTTGTTTTCCCCGCCAGAGTTGCTTGTTGAAGTTTCTCTTATCCGGCCAGCGGATTATTCTCTTCAGATTTGCTGTTACGTCAGTTTCCAAAGGGTTTCGTGAATCAGAGTTTCAGAAGCTGCCGCCGATTATCGGAATAGGCGTCCGGAAGTTTGGTTTCCAAATATCCCCAGTGGAGTCCTCCTCAAAGTCACTGGCACGTCAACACTAAAAGGTTTAGGGGTTGGGACCAATGGAGTTAGCTACTGCAGAGATAAGCAGAGAAACCGTATTCAGGGTATCTTCCCGTATGGATGAATGGATGTATTTTCCTACTGGTTGAAAGAAGTATTTCCCCGGAAATTTCCAGAGTTTCGTTGCCTATGTTGATAGGAGTGCCTCGTGTTGACGAGATATGAGTCCTGACGTGGACAATTTATTCCTGTATTGATGGGATTTCTTTGTGCTGGCGAAGTGTGAGTCCTGACGTGGACAAATTTATTTCCTCGAGACATGCTAGTCCTAACGTGGACAGATTTGATTTCTCCGTGTTGGCGGAATGTGCAGTCCTGACGTGGACAAATTGATTACTCTTCGTGTTGACGAAATGGCGTCCTGACGTGGACCATTTATCCCCAGAAGGTATCTTTCTTCGTACTGGCGAAATGCGAGTCCTGACGTGGACAAATTTATCTTTCTTCGTGTTGACGAAACGGTGTCCTGACGTGGACAATTTACTCCTATGTTGATAGGATTTCCTCGTGTTGATGCAATCTATTCCTAACGTGGACAATCTATTCCTAACATGGACGATCTATTCCTAACGTGGACAGTTTATTCCTAACGTGGACGATTTATTCCTAACGTGGACAATTTATTCCTATGTTGATAGGATCCCCTCGTGTTGACGAGATGCGGACAACTCATCCCTGTTGCACCCCAAAATTTGCCCTCTTTCAAGGCTTGACTCATTTCTTCATTTATTCCAAATTCAATGACATGAGGGAGGTCCATCATTCCAAATTCAAGGTTCATGAATTCAAGGCTAGATTCAAGAATATTACAAAGAGAAATCTCTTGACATTTTCAAGAATGTTACATTGGTTACCAAATTTCAAACTCTTGATAATGCTTGGGAAATTAAGTTATTTCTAGTTTTAATTCAAGACTCTAAATAACTTCATGCCATGGTATCCCCCATGCTCCATCAAGTCCACATGACCCTCCTTGTGCTTACAAACATGCAAGGAAAATATTTAAGAGCTAATTCAATGTTGGAATATTTCAAGATCAATACCATGCATGTTCAACCATGAGCAATTTGAATATGATCCAAAACAGCCCCATGCAAGAAGTGGCAATGTGTATCATATTACAAAATCATTTTATGTCACAAAACCAAGGCTATAAGCTTATGTTGATACATCTACACATCAAAAATCAGAATTTGAAAATTCTGTCCAAAAGGTAATGGTGTTAGCCACATGGGTATGTCCAAAACAAATCAACCAACCAATGGGTACATGGTTGGAAAGCAACATAGAGTGCTGCAGAAGAAATACAGCAAAAGCAGCATACTAGAAGTGGAAAAAGCAGGACTGCACCAAGAAAGTGGCCATAATTGTTGCCAAGAATGGAAATTTTGAAAGTTGGAGCTTGTGCAAGAGCTATTGCTTTGGTACAGCAGAAAAAGGTGATAGAAAAGTGAGATGAGAGGGGAATGAGGGCTGTCAACAAAAGGATTGGATTCACTATCATTCACTATCATCAACATATTTTGGAGATAGAGATATTGAGAGCAAAGAGTAAGAGAGAAAACCAGAAAAAATAGAGAGAGCAAAAAACCAGCAAAAGATTTAGAGAGTGAAAGAGAAATACAAGGGAGCCATTGAGAAGGAGAGCCATCAAAGCATAGAGTGAAGAGAAGTGAACACCTAGCCAAAGTCAGTGGTGGCTTTGCAAGGAGGGAAACAACTCTTGGGTATCCATTTCTTCAAACTCTTCTCTTCTTTTACATTGTGCATTTATCTTTTGTTCTCTTGGTTTGAGTGTTGTTGTGTTGAGTATAACATGTAAGATTCCAAAGGGACCAAGAAACCCTTTTGAAAGAACCACAAAAAGAAGCAAAAAACAAGAGAAAGTTTGGATTTTTTCATCTGGCAGCCCAACACGGGCCGTGTCACACGACACGGCCGGCCGTGTTACATCACTGTGTGGCTTTTCAAAGTGAAAAAATGCCCTGGGCTGACAACACGGGCCGTGTCACACAACACGGGCACCCGTGTTGTACCTCTGTTTGAGATTTTAACCTGTTTTTGGCCCAGACCTTGTGACACGGGCCGTGTCACACAACACGGCCACCCGTGTCACACAACACGGTCGTGTCACACCACTTTTTGACCCAAAAACTCATTTTTTCCTGGAACTGTGACACGGGCCGTGTCACACAACACGGCCACCCGTGTCAGACCCCTATTTTTCACGCTTTTTCGACTTTTTACCTCAAAAAAAAAAATTCTCAAGGAGTTCGCACGAACTCCTTGATGGCCCGTTTTTATCACATGTCTCGATTTTTTTAGCCGACTAATCCCACATGTTGTATGATTTTAGTAGGAATGTTGCTATTGTCCATGGTGACTTTTGATTCCAAAAACCATTTTCAAAAGCAAACTCTCGATTTTATCGAGCCATTTTTAACCCTTGTAAGTCGGCCGCCTTGTGCGTCCGCCATCGACCTTGCTCGCTTCACCTCAAACCTTTTTAAACAATTAAATCCTTGACCCAACGTCAAGCGAATTTTCTCAAATAATGGTTAAGCCAACTCACCATATTTAACAAAACGATAAAGTTCACTTTGTATTGAACTAAAGAGAGAGGATTGAGTGTAGACTTCTTCCTCTCCGAGTGTTGAGATGTTCACTGTAGTGTGGGTGGTTTTGACACTCGTCTTTCAATACAAAGACGTTTTCATCCACACCTTTTCTCCTAAAAAACCTCGGCCCCGTACCGAGTGCATTTTCAAAACACTTACAATAAATAAACCGATTCTCTTTGTATTGAACTAAAGAGAGAGGATTGAGTGTAGACTTCTTCCTCTCCGAGTGTTTGGATACTCACTGTATTGTGGGTGGTCTCGATACTCGTCTTTCAATACGAAGACGTGACTTTATCCGCCACCTATCTCCCTCTACAACTTCTTTCCGTAACCTTTGTCACCTAAAAACCTCGGTCCCGTACCGAGCGCATTTTTAAACTCTTTTCGTAACAAAAACTTGAATGGTCGTGGAGTGGTTAGGCGTAGGCCTTCTCCTATCCTGAGTGCTTGACGTTTACCGTAGGGTTCTCTGTCGCAAAACACTTACCATTCAAAACCAAAAACACTTTAATAAGAGAATGAAGTTCTCTTTGTATTGAACTAAAAAGAGAGGGTTAAGTGTAGACTTCTTCCTCTCCGAGTGTCGAGATGCTCACTGTAGTGTGTGTGGTTTTGATACTCGTCTTTCAATACGAAGACGCCATGTTCGCCACATTCCTTCATAACAAAAACTTTGAGATAAAGAATTGGGTACTACCCGTAGGGGTTACTATCCGAAGATTTATCCCGCCCCTAAAAAACAATTCAACAAATCAAATGTGACATCTTGCCTCGCATGGCGAAAACTTATCTTTCAAAAAGGATATGATACGTCCGTTCTACCGCAAACAGGTAATGCCTAAGTCTCCAACGAGCGAGCAGCAATACACCTAACTGCTAGAATGCGTATGATAGCATCATCCATAAAAACATCAACAAATCGTAGGTCGAACTACGGCTGCTATGATTCTTTACTTCGTTCAAGTAAAGATACGTAGGCACAAGGGCCACAATCCTTGTCGAGCATAATCCCTCATACCCGTAGTTTCCCAAACTACGTCGACTCTGACTTTCTCATGTCCGTTGAGAATACGTAGGCCTAGGACCGCGAAGTCCTACCGAGTTTGTTCTTTCTCTTCCTTCCCCTGTTATCTCTCTTTTCCCAATTTCTAACCTTTCCCTCTATCCTTTGGAACACTCTTTTATAGTATAATGCTTAAGCAAATAAATCACACACGACAAACAAATGGTTCCCATCGAGTACGATGGATGCGAGGGGTGCTAATACCTTCCCTTCGCATAACCGGCTTCCGAACCTGTTCTTGGTTGCGAGACCATCTTATCCGTTCTTTTCTGGAGGTTTTCTCGATATTTTCCTTTCCCCTCATGGGATACATAAAATTCGGTGGCGACTCTTCTGTCCTTTTTCCTTTTCGCCTCCCCCGTCGTTGCACGTTTTTTTCGACTAGCGACAATCCCCAGCGAGGTCACCGGGATTTCTCTGTGTTGACGGAATGTAGCGTCCTAGCGTGGACAAGTTTCTGATGGGATCCCTCCGTGTTGACGGAATGTGGAGTCCTAACGTGGACAAGTGTTGTTGAGATTTCTTTGTGTTGACGAGATGTGAGTCATGACGTGGACATATTGGTGTTTATTCGTGATTTGACGATATTTGAGTCCAGATGGGGACAAGGTTACTCCTGTGATGACAGAATCTCTATTCGTGTTAACGAATTTGTTTCTCTTCTTGTGTTGACAAGGTTGGTCCAGTTGTGGATGGAGGTGTTTTGCAAAAGTTGTTCGGTACCTGTGGCGTTACATAGGTGGTTGAAGTTGACATCAGAATTATTATCAGACGTTGGCTCAGTTGTTGCCGTAACAACCAGATTCAGATAGGGGATGTTGTCCCCCAAGCAGTGCAGTTTATTTCTACGGTTGGCAAATTTCCGGGTTTCTTGGTATTCAACCGTCTCGTACCTCGATTGTTTGAAGGCCGTTTGCTCTTCACCCAGTCGGGTCCAAGCCGTTTGAATAGGGGTAGATGTTGCACCCCAAAATTTGCTCAACCTTTTCCTGCCTGATTTGTGTTTCATTGCATTTCATTTGCATAGTTACATCATGTACATAATCCAATCATTTGCATAGAATGCATCTAACAAGGGATCAAGGGTGTGTATCAAGAGAAGAGCCTAGCAAGAGGTGTTGTCCAAGATTGAAAAGTCATTCAAGTCATCAAGAAGAGATTTGAAGTCTTGAGAAGCTTGAGTGCCTATATGTGGGTTTTGCTCCTATCTTGAGGAATATTGAGAATCATCAGTGGAATGTGAAATATGGATTGTGAACTTGAGGTGGTATGGATCTCATAGGATGCCTAGAAGGCCATATTGAAGCTGAGACAATTCATTGATTCAAGTACAAGAGCCACAATTGAGGTGCAGTCAACTAGGGTTTCATCTGGGTCAACCCCAATTCAACTGAGTAATGGGAGAGCACAAAGCCTACTTTGAAGTCATGGGATTCATGGATTGGTATGTTGATAATGTGTGGTGTTGTGCCAAGGTTAAGCAAAGAAAGATCAAGAATGTGGGAAGTTGCTAAATTAGGGTTTCAGTGTAAAATCCCATGTTTAGTGCCTAACTTCAAAGCCACATAAGTCAAAATACAAGTTTCAAATGGATCTTTGGCTAACATGAAACTTGTAGAGCTTCTCAATACATTTAATTTGAGTACTAGAAGTATTCAAGGGGATTTATAGAACTCAAGTTATGGTTCTTGCAATTACAGGTCATCAGAGGACACTGAAATTTATCTATGAAAGTCACTTGACTTCCAAGCAACTTTTGCCCTTCAAGAAATTTTCAAATGGATTCTTGGCCAACATAAGAGTTGTAGATCTTGATCTTAGCTTTCCATATAGTACTAGAAGTCCTCAATAGGATTTTTATAACTCAAGTTATGGTCTTTGCAATCCAGGGGTATTTTGGGTATTGGTGATTATAGGTCATTCTCAAGCATGGGTCAAAATCTCCAACTTAGAGGCCTCAAATGGAAAATTGTTCAACTAGAAAGTTGCTCAAAATAGGGTTTTAACCTTGACCATGCATCAAGGAGGTTTTTAATTGGCTCATAGGAGAAGTTGGTTTGAAATGGTTTTGAAATGAAGAAATTAAAGTGATTAAAAGGCCAAAATTGTGGAATTCTTGATTTATGGCCAAACCAAGCAATTTTAGATACCAATTTGATCAGAAAACATGTTTTGGAAAGGATGGAAATATTAATTTTTGGATTTGAGGCCAATTGCACATGGTTCCTTTTATTACTTAAGAAGGAAGTAACACATCAATACATGGCCATGGGATCAAAAACAAGGGAATTACACATCCAATTCAATTCAAAATGTCAGTAGGAGAGAAATTCAAGTGAGTATGAGAGCTAGAACAGAGCAAGGCATGATTTCCACATATGAGATTTTCAAGGGATATGAGAAATTCAAAATCTCATTGTGGTTGTTACAGAAAGTTCTAGAGGTTTCCATCATACTCTATATATCATATGCATTGGATTCAGATCATTTTTTGGGAGGAATTGAGCAAGGAACCAGAGCAAGCAATTGGAAATTCTCAAGCTGCATCAAGAATCGGGTTTTGGAATTAAAGAGGATTCAAAGCAAATTGTCCATTGGGGAAGCTTTAGAAGTGGTTCTTGAGTGATTCTGCAAGAGATTGGAGGTTGAATCGTGCCATAACCTCATCTGTTCATCCATTTTCACCAGGTTTGCATTCTTCAAATTTCAGCATAGTTGGTAGTGATTTGCTTAGGTTTTGATGCATGGTTAGGTTAGTGTTGATGCTTAGGTGGATTTAGGCACAAATTTGGGATCATTAGAGATATTTTAGATTGTGAATAGAATTCTGTTGAAGGGAATATCTTGAGATTCTTGAGGTTTTAAGCATGGCTAGATAGTTAGAATTGAAGCCTGAAGAATGTAGTTCATGATAGGGTCTTTAATTTTAAGAATTGCAACGATCAAGATTGGGTGATTTTTCTGCAACTTCTATCGGGTTTTGAGTTAGGGTTAGAATCAATGAAAATGGAGGTCATATTCATGATCAGGATGAAATTTCAAGTGGAATAGGGTATTTAGTTGGCTTGGTTGATGAGGTTTTGGGATGCCTTCATGGGAGAAGACGGTGGCACAAAGCTCAGGCCACCGTCTGAGCTTTCCCTCCCAAGTTTGAATGTTTTGGAGACGATGACCCAGGGCCCTTAGATCATGCTTTGACCCTTGACTCAAACCAAATCCAATGGCCACGATTACATGATGAATTCTGAAGAGAATTGAGAGTGATACCTCAACGCTGCATTTCATTAAACGCTATTGGGTGGGCTTAAGTGAGCCCTTGCTAACCACACCTCCATTCAGGCCCAAGTTGGACTTATAACGTGATTTAGTTGCTATTTGACACAAGCTTTTTCCATTTTCCTTTTCTTTTTCTGAGTTGGTTTAATTTGGTTTGGGCTTAGTGACTGAATTGATATACACACCCCTTGTTGGGCCCAGGTTTGGTTTACAACGTGATATTATTGCTATTTGCAACGCAATTTTGTCATTTTTCATTATTTTCTTTTAATTTCATATTTTTCATATAGTGTAGAAATAAATCCATAATAAATAGGAAAATTAATCTTTTTAAGCTAGATTTTTTTCCCTAACTCCTTAGAATGTGTAGAATTTAATAGGATTAAAATTTCTTTAATTCATGCATTTTATATTTTATTTGCATTTTTTTTATTTTCAATTGCTTTTATTTTGATATGTTTGGTATGCCATTTTGCTGATTTTATTGTGAATGATTGGTGTATGATTTTGAGTTGATTATTTTTGGGCTAGATAGCTTAGATATGCATGTCCCCATAGTAATTTTCTCATATTTTTGTGAGATAATTTTAGGTTGTTTTGAACAATAAACAATAGGTGGAGTAGATTTAGGGTTTTAAGATAGTACCCTTAAGTTTAGGGCATAGTTTTAGGTCCAAATGAATGGTTAACTCCCTGGTTTTTGTATGGAATATTCTTAAGAGTTTTAGGAACCCTTAGAATTTTTCATAAGATTTTACAATCATGTTTTGTATTTTAAGTAGGATTAGTTTTAGGACTAACTTCTAGGTGTTTCTGATTAACTAACTTGATTAGCTTAATTCAATAGTTCCCCTTAGATTAGGGTGGTGTTGCTTTTGAGCTTGGGTGATCATGAGGACCAGTTGAAGATGCTTTGGAGAGCTTGAAGGAGCTTGGAGTTGAAGATTTTCTCATCTGGTGGAGTGCTTGCCAGAAGCTTAGGAAAGCTAGGGTTTTAGGAAGAGCATCAGAGTTGTTTTGTTTGTTTCTTCAAACATGGAGTATATTGTTCATCTCCATTCAATCCAATGACATAAAGTCCTCTTAAAGAAGCCACATCTCTCCCTTGGAGGGATGAATGGCATGCTTTAAGGGTAGAACTTTGAGGATACAATTCCTTTACAGTGTTAAGATCTTAATGGCTTCCCTTGGTTGTCATTGAGCTTCATAACATTTTAACCTGATCTTGTTGAATGATTTCCCCTTGGAGATACTTGTTGAAGTTTAGTAAAGAGAAGTTTAGGAGCTTGTTGAAGCTAGGAGTGCTTGCTTGTTGAAGCTGGTTGCTTGTTGAAGCTAGGGTTTTGCTGCTTGTTGAAGTTGGTTGCTTGTTGAAGCTAGGGTTTTGCTGCTTGTTGAAGATGAAGTCAGAAGCTGGTTGAAGTTGTTTACTGGTTGGGGTTTGAGCTTGCTTAAGCTGGTAGCCTGGTGCTTGTTGAAGATTGGAGAGTTGAAACTTGAAGATGGGAGTTATTCATGAAGATGAAGGTGGTTGCTGTCAACTTTTTGCTGTTTAATCAGTTGTTGTTGTCAGAGCTGCTGCTTGTGCTGTTTGCTGTAGGAGTTTGGTGCTGCTGCTTGGGCTGCCTCCTCTGCTTTGGGGTTTTTGTTTTCTGTATTGTGTGTTGGCTTGTGTAGCTTGCCCCCTAGGTTTGAATTGAATGTTGATTCACTTTGCCTGTTGTTTTCCCAGGTTCGAGGTTGAGTGGGACTCCCTTGCCTCGCTTGCATTGCTGCATTGCATGTATTTTACTGTATTTGCTTGCTTTCTTTTCTGTTTATCACCTAGGATCTCTGATTTCCTCTGTGCAGGAGGAAATTATGACAGACATTAGGATTCTTATCCATGCATGACAACATTAGGTTAGTTTGATTCCCTTTCCAACCCTAGGCTTTTTAGAGCTTCTTTCTCTTCTTATCTCAAAACAACTCAAAAACACAGTAATAAGGTTAATCGATGTCGTACGTTACGAGCCTTAAGCTGTTTGAGAAAGGGTTGCTGGAGAGCTTCTTTCCAGTAGTCTGGCTGCTTAGTGTGGCACCCTTTGGGTGACATGCGACGTAGTCACTCTCAAATCATAGTCTCTAGTGCGTCAGAGATTGCAAACAAACTAAAAAAACACTTCTTTCGTAAAAGATTCAAAACAAACATCAAAGTGTCATTTTTGTCCGCTCGGACCCTTAATCAAGAAAAACCCTTTTTGAAGGTAATAAAAAACAGTCAGACAGGCTTGTGTCTTCCGTAGCCCGAACTACGTTTGCTCTGATCTTTCATGTTGTATGAAAGTACGTAGGCATAGGATGTCGTATCCTAGCGAGCAACCTTCCCCCCTTAACCCGTAGTTAGGCGAACTACGTTGACTCTGATTTCTCGTTCCAGACGGGGATACGTAGGCATAAAGTGTGATACTTTGCCGAGTCATTTTCATTTTCTTTTTAACCCAGGCCTTTAGAGTAGATAGAATAACAATTCGTACTAGAAAACAAGCGTGGATCCCGTCGAGCACGGCGGACGTGAGGGGTGCTAATACCTTCCCCTTGCGTAATCGACTCCCGAATCCAGGATTTGGTTGCAATGACCATTCCTTTCCCGTTTTGCGTTAGGTTTACTCTAAGCGTTTCCTTTCCCTCCGTTGGGATAAATAACGCACGGTGGCGACTCTTCTGTCATAGCCGACGCTGATTTTCACAGTAGCGACAGCGTAGGAGAGATTCGGGTTCGATTTGTTGGTGTTTGAGATCAGCCGGGATGGGGTTTGAAGAACGCAAGGTTATTCAACAAAGGAGATGTAATCGTAGGTCTATCCACAACAATCGAAGGACTTGATTCAACTTGAATCAAGGAACAAGGAGATAAAGCATCATCAACAACCAGAGATGTTGTTTGTATATTTTGCTTGTCTATCCTTGTATAAACGTTTCAACTACAATAGGTGATATCTATATTATTTCGAGCTCAATTCTATTATTAGAATTGAGGGAAGACAAACCCCGAAGCGAGGACGGCGGGGGAACTGCCTCAACAAATCTTTGTCTCCTTTATTTTTTAGCACTTTCATTTTTTCTTGATAATTGAGTAATTTTAGTATAAGCAAATTTATCAATGTTAGCATTGTTTTGAGTAAGTGCTTAACACTGTTTTTAACTCTAGTACAATAGTGTATTGTACAAGGAAGCTAGAGTTACTTACTCAAGGAAAACTCACTTGGAGTGCTACGCACGCCAAGTATTTGATAAATTGTCTACACCAAAATTAACTTGTATTGTTTACATATTTTGGTTGGCATTGTGTAGCATTGGAACTAGTCTTACTAATTAGTGATATTAATCAATTGATAGTGTGACTAGTGTGGTGATTCTATTCGCTCATTATCATTTCCATAATGCTAGACGCATATCCGGTCTTCTAATAACGGTTCGTTATAGACGGTACTTTTCCACGGCAGCTTCCGCATATCAAATATTTTTAAAACTAATTTTTAATTGGTAGCACCGACTGATTTTTTAATTGGGATCTATTCAACTCCCCCTTCTAGATCCGTGCCATCGTCTAACAAACTTCAAACTAGAACCCAATGCTTCCTGCAAGCTCTTCCAAAATCCGGAAGTAAACCTCGGGTCTCTGTCTGATACAATGCTCAATAGAACCTCGTGCAACTTCACTATTATCCTTATATAAATCTCTGTTAACTTTGCCAAAGGAAAATTGATGTTAATCGGTATAAAATGTGCCAATTTCGTCAGTCTATCCACAATTAGCCAAATAGAATCAAGGCCTCTTGCCGTATTCGGCAACCCAGTAATAGAATCCATCACAATACTATCCCACTTCCACTCTGGTATTTCCATTGGTTGCATTAGACCGAAAGGTTTTTGATGTTCCATTTTTGACTTTTGTCAAGTCAAACGAGCATACACAAATCTAGCTATGTCATTCTTCATACCCGGTTGTCGCAATTGCGAAAACACCCGACGGAAAAACAGAAGAGTCACCACCGAACGTTATTTATCCCAAATAGAGGAAAATGAAAAGATCGAAGAAAACCTGAAGAACAGGAAAAGACAAAGTCATCGCAACTAAATCTTAGGTTCGGGAGTCGGTTACACAAGGGGATATAACAAAAAGAACTTATTTAAAGAGTACAATTAAACCCATCAACTATTAGGGGATATAATAACTCTCTAAATCACTATACTTCCAAAAATCATTTCAAAAGATTCAAATGAGTAACTATAAAATAATCTCCTTTATTCACAAGAGAAAACCTTATTGTCTACCCAACAGTTTCCCAATCTCTCCATCTCATTGTATTGAATAAAAAAAACTCAAGGTGTTTAAATTTTTTTCTTAATCCCCTAAGATACCTTTAAAGGTTGCTCAAATTTCTAGAACTACAAAGAATTTCTACGCTTTCATCTCACTTTGGCTTTGCCTTTAGCAATCCTCTCAGCCTCGATTTCCGGTGAAGTGAAAATTCTACCACTGCGGGTCATGCCTCCCGCTCCAACAAGATTGCCTACTGCCCCTGCCGGCTGGCTATCCCCCTTAATCTTTTCCCCATTGCAAAAAGCTTCCAACCCATAATTCCACGAAATGGATTTCGTACTTTCATAAGGAATGGGCCCTGCTTTCGTTATCGTGATAGTTGGCCGCTTGACGGGTGCTGATATCGTAATAGTCTTTCATGGAATTGTAACTGTTGCGACCTCACCCTGCTTTTCAAATCTTACTTCACCAGGTTTCTCAACAGTAGTACGGTCGAATTGTAAAGTTCCCTCATCAATCATGGCCTGAATACCTCTCTTCAAATCAATACAGCCTTCTGGTCGGGTCTAACAATCCAAACAGTACTCATCACATCCAGGGAAGACCCCCCTTTCAACAATCTGCTTTTAACATAGCTTAAAGGCGTCTTCAGATCATTTACGTCCATAACCAAATCCAAATCTTCTTCTGTCAGAATAGCATTCGCTCCATGATTCAGCATTGGTTGCTGTACAATGTTGGGACCATCATGACTGAAGTTAATGACTTTACTATCAATCAAATCTTGGACTTTGTGTTTAAAAGCATGAAAACTCTCGACATCATGTTCGGGTGCCCCAGAATGAAATTCACAATGCTTACTAGCATCATACCCATAAGGAAGCGTTCATGTGGGCGGGTCCAACGTTCTCTTTTCAACCAGATTCAAACCTAACAGCGTTTGAAGCAGTTCTGCATACGTTGACGGAGGTGCATCAAATACCCTTTTTGGCTTTCCATTCCGAATCCTTTTCTGAGCAGGATTATGCCTTTGTTGTTGCTGTTGTTGTTGTTGTGGTTGTTGTCATTGTTGAGGTATAGGAATCGTCACACTAGCAACCTGTTGTTGAATATACTGATTCCTACCTCTACCTCGTCCTCGACCACCATACACTGCGCTGGCGTCTCCTTGTCTTCTACCACCAAAGACCTTTTTTGCACCTCCAGCTGAGGTCGATTCACCAGCTTGAATCTTGCCAATCTTAATGCCATTTTCAATCCGTTCTCCCATGAGTATCATGTCAAAGAAACTACCCATCAAGCAATTGAGCAATTTATCATAATACATCCCAAATAATGTTCCAACAAAAATATCAATCAATTCCCTTTCAACCATAGGTGGGTGTACCCTTGCCGCCAGATCACGCCAACGTTGGGCGTAATCCTTGAAACTCTCCCCGTTCTTCTGAGAAAGACTCTGAAGCTGGACCCTATTTGGCGCAAGGTCACTGTTGTATTGGTAGTGTCTGACGAAAGCATCCGCCAACTCTTTCCAACTTCTGATCTGTGCAGGATCTAGTCCCATGTACCATTCCAGTGATGGTCCCGACAAACTATCCTGGAAAAAATGCATAAGCATCTTCTCATCATCAGAGTAAGCAGACATCCTCCGGTAATATGAATGCACATGAACCCGTGGGCATGTATCCCCTTTATATTTATCGAAAGTAGGAGCTTTGAACTTCAATGGCACCCTCAGCCCAGGAACCAACCCCATGGTAGCCATGTCCAAACCTGCAGAATTTTGATTGGCTATACCTCTTTTCTGTTCTTCCAGCATTTTAATCCTCCGATCATTATCAGTGGGCCCTTCAAAACCCATGCCTTTCCCAGAAAAGGCATCTTCCTGACGATCTATGTCCCAATACAGACCCTCATTACCGTACCCGTCATAAGCGGCATTATGACCATATCCTTGTTGATTAAAGTTAGGACCACGTCCTCTATTACCAAATCCTTGATTAGCCCCGCTTGGTCCGAAACCAGCATTGAAAGGACCCATCCCAGCACCATTAGTATTCACATTGCCAAACCTAGCATTGTCGTAGCCATTATTACCATAACCTTGATTGTTATCTGTTGCACCCTAAAATTTGACCAACCGGTTCTCCTATCTGACTCGTGGTTTAATTTCATATTCGCAAATCAGGCGCGTGATATTTGTGCGCAAACGGAGGATATCGGAGTTTACAGCTTGATTTTCGTCTATCAGATATGGCAGATCCAGTCCAGATCACCGGGGTTTTATTTTCGGGAAAATTGTGCGCTCCTCGGTGATTTTTAGCTTGCACAATGATTTTGATGATATTCTGATGCCCGGGGCTCTCTGTTCGATTCGATCTGGTCTCGTGCGCTCTTTTATGGCGGTCATTTGCATTCATCTGCATTTTTAGGGTTTAATAGACTTTTGTGAATTTTAGATAGGCTTTATAGATTTTTCTGGAATTTAAATAGAGTTTTTGTATTTTTTCAATAGTTTAAATCATTTTTAGAATTTTATATAGATTTAAATAGGTTTTATTGTTTTTTAGATAATATAGAAAATAATATAGTTTTTTCTTTTATTAATAATAGATTTTAATAGATATTAAATAATGGTAGAACTTTAATAGAAATTAGGTTGATTTAGAGTTAATTAGGTTCTTAATCATTTTTGGATTTAATTAGGTTGATATAGAATTAATTAGAGTTTTAATCCTTCTTTTTAGAGTTAATTAGGTTTTAATCATTTTTAGGCTTAATTAGGATAATTAGGATTTAAATCTTTTGTTTATGATTTAATTGAGTTTGTTAGATTTTATTAGGATTAATCATTAGTTAATTAGGTGTTAATTGTTTTGATTAGATAATTAGGTTTAATATTTTTATTAATTAGTTTTCAGTTTTTTAACAGGTTTTTGTCCAGATTTTCGTGGGCCCAGAAATCATTTTTTGGAGGCCCACTTCACTAGTCAGTCCAATGCTTTTTTTGTGCAGGTTTTTGGCCAAGGAGTGACACTTGTCACTATAAGAGGGCATGCACGCGTCCCACTCAGGAGGACCCACCACAACTCAGAAGTTTCCCAGCTCGCGCCACGCGTCCCCCAGCTGGCCCCCACTCTCTCTCTCTCTGTGCATGCGCGCCACACGTCCCCTTCCCAACCTCCCCTGAGACACTTGGCGCCCCCACAGCCATCGCCTGAGTTTCACCAGAAAACCCACCGGCGGCCATGCATCCGCCATAACCGCCCACCGCCGGTCACCCCAACGTCTTCCGGCCACCGTAACGGCTCGCCGGAGTTCGTTTCACACCCAGAATCCCCAGAAACGCTCTGAGCTTCATCTTCTTCCTTCGTCCACCTTCATTGTCCACCTCGCCGGAGACGTCAAGCTTCGCCGGAAACCTCAAATAATTTCCCAGAATTCATCCATCCTCGCCGCACCTCAAGAATAACTTCTCCAGAAATCGCTCATACCTTCATCGTTTTGCCAGAAACTTTCCAGAACACATTCAACGATCTTCATCGTTCTTCAAGGTTTCCAGAACGCCATCTCCAGAACCATCGCCTTCATCAGTCCTTGCAAGTTTCTTCCCAGATCTTCATAGAACTCATTGAGTTCTTCCCTGTTTGCCCAGAAATCACCGAACAAGCGTCAACGTCCTCCTCAGGGCTTCCACAAGCTCCTTCAGCAGTTAGGAATACGTCAAGATCCTACTCTCTCGCGACGATTTTCGTCAAGCCTTCAAAGAATCCTAGCAATTCCATCGTCTCAGGTTCGTCTTCTTCACTTCATCGCCTCCATTAGTGGTTTGTTCGGTTGGATCATGAGATTCGTTTGAGACTTGCATGTTAGCTCTTATTAGATCCAGATTAGGTTTAGTTGATTGTGAGTTAGGGATTGATTCCTCGTGAGGGATGTGTGAAGTTCTTTGGGGTTCTTTTTCTGGGAATGGTGTGAGAGTGGAAGATGAGTTGCAGAGAGAGGAGAGAGGATGACGGCTAGGGTTTGGGGGGTTAGAAGCGTGAACAGTACCAGAGAGATGGAAGGGAATTTGGTTTTGTTTGTTAGGGTTCCCAATTGGATTAGGGTTAGGGTATTGGGCTAAGCCCAAGCGCGTATTGCTGAGAAGCACCCCCCATTTGCTCAATTCCCCCCCCCCCTGGCGTGTGAGAACCAGAGTGATATTGAGGTGGGCCTTATGCCCAATTGCTGTCCACACCCCCCTGGGCGTAGGCCCAATGACATATACACGTTGACTCCTCACTAAACGCACCTCCCTCTAGTTTTTTTATTTTTGTCAATTCTGATTTGATTTGGGCCTTACGCCCTTATTTCTAAGCGCACCCCCCATCTCTGGCCCAAAGCCAGAATGAGCCTGAATCCCTTGCTGTTAGCACCCCCCCTCCAGTTTTATTTCAATTCTATTTTCTTTAATTTCTTTTATTTCTTTGCATATTAGAAAATTCCTAATAAAATGAAAATAATTGTTTTTTTTAATTCTTCTTTTTTCTACCATTTCATCATAGTGTCTAGAAAATCATATAAAAATAAAAATGTCACTTTATTTTTGTTTGCTATTTTTTGTATATTTTCCATTTAATTGACTTTTTTAATATTCTTTAGTGCATACATGTCATTAGAAAATTAATAAAAAATAGTAGATTTAGTCAAATAATTCCGTTCTTTTTTCTATAGACTCGTAATTCAATGTAGAATTTTATAGTGCAGAAACATTAGCTTAATCATGCATTTTCATTTTAATTGCATTTTTTCATTGTTATTGATGTTGGATAAACTGGTTTGTGGATATGTCTGTGTTGCTGATTTTAGTTCTTTCATCTGGTATTGAATTTTGTTCTGATTTTTCAGTATGTTGTCTTAGAGCCATGTAGGTCTCCCATTAGATTTTTGATAGATTTTTGTAGGGTGTCCTGATATGATTTGTCTGAGCCTGAAGATAGGAGAAGTCTTGACGACTTCTGACTTTGAAGTTCAACTGTGGTTGAACTTCAGAGATAGTCTCTTGTGGTTTGTTGGCCTGTGGGTTCTTTTCAAGGATAGGAGCTGGTTGCAGTCCTGTTGGAGCTTGCAAGGATGCAGGGGATTGAGGCTTAGTCTAGGAGCTTGTTGTCTGTTTGTGAGGTTCGAGATCCTGAAGTTTGAAGGGAGTTTATGGTACTTTCCTGAGGAAGGCACTATGAATGACTTTCATTCTTTCTTCTCACCTCTTTCGTAAGTATCCAATGATGTCGGAGCCGACTTGTGAGTTTAATTTCTCCTGAGGAGGAATATAAACTGATCACATGTTGTTGAGCCACATGGGATACGATTCCTAAGTGGAAGCCCCCTAGTACTTTCCTGAGGAAGGTCCTATGGGTCTATTCACTTAGTTCCATTAGTTTATCTAGGATTTCTCGAGTATCCAGCGATGTTGGAGCCAACTTGTGAGTTTAATTTCTCCTGAGGAGGAATGTAAACTGATCACAGTTGTTGAGCCACGTAGGATACGATTCCTAAGTGTCAGCCTCCTAGTACTTTCCTGAGGAAGGTCCTATGAGTCTGCTCACTTAGTTCCCTTAGTGCATATAGGTTTTTCTCAAGTATCCAGTGATGCCGGAGCCTTCATGTGAGTTTAATTTCTCCTGAGGAGGAATGTAAACTGATCACAGTTGTCGAGCCGCATAGGATATGACTCCTGAGTAGTAACCTCCTGGTACTTTCCTGAGGAAGGCACTATGAGCTCGCCTGCTTAGCTCCCTCTCTCTGGTAAGCTTACTCTGAAGCTTGGAGACTGGGATTGATTCCTCTTGCTTAGGGTTGATTAGAATTTTTTGCTTAGATCTTCGCTTAAGGTGTTGTGCAGAATTTTGTTTAGAGATAGATTAGGAGATTGTTTCAGGGGCCTTGCCCAAGGGTAGCTTCTTGTTTTATAGGTAGAGGCCCTGCTCAGGGTTAGTCTCTTTGTGTTGTTTGACTTGTATGATGTTATGTTGCATTAGACTTAGGTATTCATCTAGATAGTTCTGAATAGGTGCATCTTAGAAGTAGACTTGGTGTGCTTGAGAAGTTGAGGTGGTCCTCCTTCTGCTTGTTTGTTATTGAGTGGCTTTGCTTGTTGGTATTTGGTAGAGCTGAGCTCCCTTGCCTCTGTGGTTTGCGGCCTTCGCGCCTTGTTTGTTTAGTTGTTGCATTCATGCATAATCTCAGTATTTCTTTACTTTGCAGTTTCTTGTTTGTAGTTTAATCCTGTTGCCATGATCCCTTAGGAGCTCTGACTTCTCCGCTGCGGAGTTGTTATGATAGATATTAGGATGGTCAACCAGGTGTGATAGCAGTAGGTAGATTCCCCTGTTTCTCAGCTATAGTTTTAGGGTTTCCCTTTCCTTTTCTGTAGGAGCTTTTGAGTAGCTTGATCCGTAGTTAGCTGAACTACAGCTGCTCTGATTCTTCGTACCAGACGAAGATATGTAGGCATAGGATGCGATATCCTAGCGAGCACACTAACGACTAACCTTTGTTCTCTCGCGGCTGTGCGATCGAGACTTTCCCGCTAACGACTAATTGTTATCCCTTTCTCCTGCCCGAGTGCATTTGAGACCAGATCGTAGTTGTAGGTTCCCGAGCCTTAGAGACCAGTTTGTTTTCTCACTGCTGTGTGAGAGCGCCAGTTTACCCGTAGTTAGTCGAACTACGTTTGCTCTGATCTTTCATACCAGATGAAAGTACGTAGGCACAGGACGCGATGTCCTGACGAGCAACCTTTTCCCCGTTTAGACGTAGGAAGTCGAACTACGTTGACTCTGACTTTCCCATTGCACGAGGGAATACGTAGGCCCAGAACACCGTATGTTCTGTCGAGTCCTGTCCTTTTATTTTCTTTTCAGACCAGCCATTAGAGTAGATAGATAATACACCCTTTTACCTATAAACACCAAGCGTGGATCTCATCGAGTACGATGGACGTGAGGGGTGTTAATACCTTCCCCTTACGTAACCGACTCCCGAATCCAGGTTTTGGTTGCGATGACCAAACCTTTTCCCGTCTTTGCGAGGTTTACTTCGAGCGTTTCCTTTCCCGCTCTGAGGGATAAATAACGCACGGTGGCGACTCTCCTGTCAAGCCGGCGCCGATTTTCGCAGTAGCGACAGCTGGCGACTCTGCTGGGGACTTATAGCATCTAGGGACTTTTCCCATCCCTTATGCTGGGACCGTTTCCCATCCCCTACGCGAGTCAATCCTAGCGCTTGGGTGTTTATTTGTTGGGTGTTGTGCATATTGTGTTTTACTTTTCTGCACTTTACTTTTCTGTACCTTTACCTTTCCGCATTTATTTTCCAGCATTATATTATTATGATTATTGCTGTGGGCAAAGGGAGGTTACTGTGAGTGAAAAGCCGGACCTGGGCTTGAGTACACACCTAGATATAGTTGTGGAGAAGTAGTAGACGAACCTGTCTGCTGAGCAGGCACAGTTCCCTACGAAAATCTGCGCTCAGACGAGATTCTTGCAGAGGTGCTCCTTTCCGGTCCTGAGGATCTGAGGGGAGTCCAGACGTGAGGGTTGTCGACTCTGGGGACCGATCATTTGGAAGTCAGCTAAGTGAGGCCTCTTCATGACTTGATGATGCCACTCCTTCTGGGAATCGTATCGTCATTCATGAAAGTCTGTGACGCTGATGACCGCATAGGATGCCGTACCTTTGTCCGTGGATTAGGTCTATCCTACCTGTGAGAGGGACTGGGTTATTGCAGGAAAACTGGCCTTCAGAAACCATGATTCAGTAGTTATCAGACGGTGTTCTTGATCTATCTCCAGGTGTGTTGTTTGGGTCAGATGGGTTTCTTATCTGAGGTTGATTCTATTATCCGATGGTTTTCTCGTCAGATACAGAGGTTCAGATGGTTTTCTTACCAGGGGATTGATATTTTGAGTATCAGATGATAGTTAGTGGCATGAGATTCTGGTGACCGTGTTGGTTTTCTGTTCTCGATCACAGAGATATTCCTCTTCAGGCTACAGCATAGCCCCTGTGTTCGCAGATTGCATTATTTATCATATTGCATCATTACCATCTGCATTCAACTAACGTGTGTGTATTGCAGGTACATATTTTCCCTTCCAGTTCTGGTGTTTGTTCCTAGCAAGACATGGAAAACCTGAAGAGAGTATTGCCCTATAAGTTTCCGTCGCCGAATATCAGTCTATTGTTAGAATTGATTGCTATTGCTAAGAAGAGGGGAATGGGTGACTTCAGAAAGAGATATGGGAGGATTCTGACCTACGTTTATCAGCCATCTGCCTACGAGACCAGCGGCATCTATACTCTGTTACAGTTTTACGACGCGGAGCTCAGGTGTTTTGTATTTCCCGACTTCGTTTTGGCTCCTACCCTGGAGGAGTACTCTACACTTCTGGATATACCGATCCGTGAGCAGATGCCTTTTTATCGTACGGACGCTGAGCCTAAGCTGGCTGAGCTTTCTGCCATCCTGTGCTTGAAAGAGTCTGAGCTGTCTGGGAAGATGATCAGAAGAGGAGACGTATGGGGATTTCCGTTGGATGTCTTAGTGGAGAAGGCTCGAGAATATGCCCAGAAGGGTAGCTGGGGTGTTTTTGACGTCATCCTTGCTGTATGTGTTTATGGCATCGTGTTGTTCCCGAACATTCCTGATTTTGTTGATTCTGATGCCTTCTATATTTTGGCTGCGGAGAACCCAGTTCCTACTTTGCTGGGAGATATCCACCATTCAACTCACTACCAGAATGAAAAGCGACGAGGAAGGAATGTGTCTTGCTGTGTACCTCTCCTATGCAGGTGGTTCACCAGTCATATGCCTAAGTCAGGCCCGTTTGTCACATCTATCAATTCTCTAGGATGGCCCGAGCGCTTAATGGGATTGACTGCTGAGAACGTGGTATGGGTCAATAAAGAGGTATTTGGAGCTGAAGTCATACTCAAAGGCGAAGGATTCCCGAATGTTCCGTTAATAGGAAGGAAAGGTTGTGTCAACTATAACCCTTCCTTATTGATCAAGCAATTTGGGTATGTACCTCAAGGAGCGCCAAAGCCCGAGGAGATACAGGAATCTCTGTATCTCACTGGGGCAATTGGGAAAGAGATGCTGACCAAACTTGAGAAAGCCTGGAAAAACTTGCACAAGAGAGGGAAGCTTTCAGGTAGCAGAGGGGATACTCGAGTTCCTGGCCCATATGTGGAGTGGATTCGTGAGCGAGCTGTGAAGTTCCTTATGCCGTATCCAGCGGTTCAGCCATTGCATCCTTCTCCGGTGGAGGAGCCTACCACTGTGGACATGCAGGTCTACAAGCAGCTGATGGCGGAGAAAGAAGAGCTAGCAAGGGCTAAAGAGGCTTTAGAGCAGGAGAATGCCCAGCTTCGTCATGAAAAAATTGAAACAGGATACTTTTCTAAGCAACAGGCTGAAACTCTGAAACATCTAAAGACTACGCTATTGGAATTGACTGAAACCAAAAAGCGTCTGGAGTTAGATGTAGACTCAGTTAGTAGTGTGTTGGCCACCAAGAAGCAAGAGCTGGAAAGGGCCTACACAAAGCTAGCCAAGTTCAGAGAACACTGGGATCTCACTATGGCCAAGCGCAAGGAGCGGGAAGAAGAGCTAAAGACAAAGATTGCTCAGTTAGAAGAACAGGTCAAAGTGAAGCACGAAGAGCTTGAAAAAGAAGCCTGCCGCCGATACGAGGCCGAGCGCAAGTTGACAGATGCCATGAAGAATTTGGAAGATTGCCAGCATAGGGCAGATGCCAAGAGACCCAAACCTGGGGGCGGTGCCAATGATAAGGCTTGGGAAGACTTTGTCAGAGACATCCAGGGGACGGTCAGGAAGAGGGATCGGCTGATAGAAGGTTTGATTTATCAACCAGATCACGCAGAGACAAAGAAGATGGTCGAGGACTTCCGCAACCGTACCCGTACTTGATTTCTCTCTTGTATTCTGTATGTTGAGATCACCACCAGGCATGTTGGCTGGGATCCTCCTTATCATATCAGCTGTATGGAGCATAGTTATGTAACTTCTTGACAAGACTATTATTCTAATCAATATATGAGGGTTTCTTCCAAATATTGTCTTTATGGTTTATCTCGTCTTGCTACCACTGACACTGGAATTGGAGGGAAAATATCTCCAATGCACACATGCACGTTAGCATTTTTGTATTTCTGTTTGCATAAATCATACTGCATAGCATTTCTCTAGCAGGTCAGAGCACTTATCCAACCTTTGTTTTCACCAGAAAGTGATTCTCGGGGAATTGTTTGAGGCAAGAGTAGAGTGCTGAAGACGACCAAGGGGATGAAGCAGAGTTAAGCAGAATCGAGCAGTGTAGTCCGTTACAGGTAATTGGCAGCTATGGCTGAAGGCAATTTCCAGGCTCCTAACACTTTGACAAGGTTTACTATGGCGTCCAACCATCAGTATGATTCTATGGAAGGCTTCCCGCAAGCGAACAATCTTACTGCAGACCAAGTTGTACAGCCAACTGTTGAGAACCGAGATCGACATGAGCAGTTCGTTGCCCGAAATGAACGTTGTCCTCCTGTTAACAATCAATGTGTTGCTTTCCCTGTGATGAATTACCGGAGAGATATTCCAGTGACCGGGTTAGTAGATCCAAGAGCTCTTGACGATGGTAGAAGACTCCGAGTGTTGGAAGAGCAAATGAAAGCCTTAGAAGCGAAAGATGTTGTTAACCTGGATGCTGTGGCCATGTGTTTGGTCCCTGACCTCGTGTTGCCGTACAAGTTCAAGGTGCCGGAATTCGAAAAATACACGGGAGATAGCTGTCCAAAATTGCATTTGATGATGTTCTGTCGAAGGATGACTTCGTTTGTGCGAAATGACCAACTAATGATCCATTGCTTCCAGTATAGCCTGACTGGGGCATCCCTGAGATGGTATGTGCAATTAGAGAGTAATCAGATTCGATCGTGGGTGGATTTAGCCAGAGCTTTCATGAAGCAGTACGATTACAACTTGGATTTGACTCCTAGTCTCGTAGATCTACAAGAATTATCTCAGGCGGAGAATGAATCATTCAGAGGGTATTTGCGAAGATGGAAAGAATTGGCTGCCAGTGTTCAACCACCGCTTCCGGAAAGAGAACTGGTTGACGTCTTCTTGGGTACTCTGAGAGGCCATTATTTTGACAAATTGTTCAGTTGCACAAACTTTGTGGGCCTGATGAGGCTGGGAGAGATTGTTGAGAGAGGACTCAGGAGTGGAAAGTTTCGAGGTGTTCCTTACGTCCCAGTTAATAAGATTGAGTCAGTTGTCAGTTCTCAAGAAGAGTGGGAAGTAGGAACTGACGTCGTCTCAGAATCTCTAGCATCTCAGGATCAGTTTTCCGACACTTCAAGTCAACGATCATCCTATCGCCGATCGCGTCAGCATGCTCCACGAAGACCAAGGAAGCCTGAAAGGCAGTTTACTCAGCTACCGGTGTCGTACAGTCAATTGTTGCCAGATCTGGTCAAAAGTGGATTGATAGTGCCGAAAGAGACTAAGCCGGTGATTCCACCGTATCCTCCAGGTTTTGATACCAGCGCCCGCTGTGAGTACCATGGTGGGGCACAGGGGCATTCAACAAATGACTGTAAGGTGCTTAGAAGCCAGGTTCAAGATCTGTTAGACTCTAGCCGTATTTGCATCACTCCTCAAGGTTTTGTTCAGATTATTGATTTTCCATCCTCCAGTTGTGTGGGTTCGTCAGTTAATGTCATGGAAGACTCCACAGGAAGTGTGTGCTCTGAAGATTGTCAATCGGAGAGTTCAGTTGAATATGGGAGAAGTTTCTAGAAGTTTATGTGCCGGGTGTCGCATCTGTTTTCTCTGCTTAATCCGTTTAGCTTTTTGTGCACTAGTGTCTGCCGACCACCACCAGGATTGTTGGCTGGGGTCATTGTATTCATACTCATTTGTGCTTACCTGCTGATTTTGTTGGTTGTACATATGTGGGAGATGTTCGTCTGTATGCTTATAGCTTGAGTTTCTCTTTATCTCGTTATGAATATGTGTCTGCTTTCTGCGCTACATTATCATTTAACAGGTATATCAGAACCGTGGGTCTCATTTCCTCATCATCCAGTTTGTTGCAGGAATTCCTTCGGAGATATGGAACAGAATCAGTTTGAATTGATTGAAGTCCAAAGCCAGCTGGGGCAGATGATGAGAGACATGCAAGAGATGCGTTTGGAGCAGAAGATTCTCAAAGAGGAGAACAGTCAGCTGAAGACCCAAATGAGCTTGATCATGGAGGTAGTCAAGAATGTGCTTAGGAAAGAAGACGATCAGCTATTTGAAGCCGCAATGAAGAAGCTCGCGCCACCTGTGCATGTGGAACCTGAGCAGCAGCAACAGAAGATACATCCGGCTCAGCGAAGGATCCAGGAGGGGAAGCCAAAGAGAATGTTTGAGGCACCGCCTATGACATATGCTGAGCTCTTGCAGGCTTTATTGAGGTTTAATCTGGTTGAGAAGAGAACATTGGAGCCACCAACGAGAGTGTTTCCTCATGGGTACGATGCCAGTAAGCAATGTGAATTTCATTCCGGGGCATTCGGGCACGACATCGAGGGTTGTCATGCTTTTAAGCACAATGTTCAAGACTTGATTGACTCACACGATATTGAATTCACGCCGGGCGGCGTAGCAGTGCATATTGCTCCTGTCTCAGTCGATGCTAAAATGATAGATGTTTCTAAAGCTGCAGTGGGTCAGAAGCGTATCCTGGACTCCATGGTGTCAGAATCTCCAGGCCCACAACTGTTGCCTATTCCTGGGGCAGATCTAAGAAAGAAAATGGTTAAGCATAAGGAGAGCGTTAATCAGTACATTGAAGGTCAAGAAACCAATGTTGCATTTGATACAAAGGGTGTTCAAGGGTCAACCCGATACCAGCAGCAGCAGCCTCAGCAGGGGGCACAGCAGGCTCAACGAAGATTCCAGGGTAGTAAACCGAGAAGAGTGTTTGAGAAGCCTCCCTCAACATATGCCGATTTGTTGCAGACATTGTTGGGATTGAATCTGGTAGAGAAAGAACTCTGGCACCAATAACGGGAGCTCCCCCGTTTGGTTATGATGCAAGCAGGCACTGTGAGTTTCATTCTGGAGCCCCGGGTCACGATATAGAAGGTTGCCATGCTTTTAAGCACAAAGTGCAGGATCTGCTTGATAGTGCAGCAATCAGCTTCGGGCCGGGAGGTCCTAGAATCATCTGAATGAAGGAGGAAGGGCTCTATAATTTGGCTGGGTCGTTGAAAGCAGATCAGGACAGCATCGAATTGCCTCTAATAAAGATAGCTGGTTCAGCAGCAGGGCAGATGCGAAAGCCCGGTTCTCGGAAGCTAGCATTTTTCTTTGTTTTAGCTTGTCATTTCTTTACATTTGTAGTTGCTTTCCTGTTTGAATTTGTAATCTTGTTTGTAAAACTTGTTGTTTTCATTTCAATTGATGATAATGAAATAAATATGCATGGTTTTGATTAAATCCATTCGTGTTCACTAACTGTTTTGCAAATGTCCAACGCTTGGTTAAGAAGAACTTGGGGAGGATGACGAAAATGACCGACATGCAACTACCGATATTGTATGCTTTTGAAATAGAACCTGTTGATGATGTACAGGCATTGTTTCAAATCCCTAAACACCGGAGATATAAGGAAGATAATCCCTTGTCAACCCCTTTGAGCCTTGTAGTAGGAGTTTCTTTCTGTGAATGAAAAACCCTCAATCATAACCTGGGGCAGGGTAGGTGTTAGCTAATTTGACCGAGCGTCCAAATTGCAAAAGGAGTGTCCGTTCGAGGATCAATCACACCCCTAGAGGTCGTGCCTAAAAGACCACAGTGGTTCAATCAAGAGTGTGACGGCCACATTGTTTCCCAAAGAGTCAGACAACCAGTGTCACACGACTTGTTCGAAAAAAGAAGAATGAAAAAGAATCAAAAGCCCGCTAAGTCAAGAAAACTTCAAAACAAATGACTTAGGCAAAAATGAAGGCATCCCGCTGGACTTAAAAAAATCAAAAGAAACTCAAAAGGAGTCAGTCCAGGCAAAAGTTAGGGACATGAAAAGAATCAAAAGAAAGATCCTCAAAGGAAATACGAGTCGTATGACCACAAGTGTCAAAGACGAAAGGGTGAGTGGCTGTCACTCCAAAAACTCATAGTTTCTCGAACTATCACTCCTATCTTTCAGCCTCCGAGAGGTGAGCGCTAAGGTTGAATTAGCTGAACGTAGGATGGGAGAACATCAAGGAGAATGGGGGGATTAAAATAAACTTTGAGCCTTTATCCTTTCCTTCAAAACCATGAACCTGACCACGTTACAACCTCCAAAAGTCCTAATTGAAGCAGGTTGTTTCGAAAGCATACTCCGGTAAAGGTCGCGTCGATTCTGACTCCTAAAAAGGTTCCTCTTACCATGTTGGTACTGATGTTGATAAATGTTTTATGCATCATATGCCATAAACTGTTTTTCCTTTTCCCAGTGAACAGATTGGATGTCAAAGCTGTCATATGTGTTGCATTAATACATCTTTTATGCAGAACAACTTGTTTTACTTGCAAGTAAGCGCTTGACAGCAGAAAAGCTTCCTACAGTGGAAAGTATGGTCAAGATAGAACGCAGAACGCCCGAATGTTCCGAGAGCAGGGGCAAGCTTTTATTGTGATCCCCAGTCAGGTCAGCTTTTCGAAGTCAGTTATCCTGGGGCAGTCAGGTCGAGATTTGGCAAATCTCTCGTAGTTGGAGGTACTACTCTGAATCAAATAATCAGGAGCAAGGTCATTGCAGCCAGGGGCAGACTATCTTAAGCACGCAGAAGTTATTCGAGGAGAATTTGAGGTGAAGTGTCTCTCGGAAGTTCAGAACGCTGAGGCATGTTATATCAGACCATCAAGGAACAGATTTGCAGATTTCCTTTCGAGAACTAGCCCCACAGAGGTCCCGCAGGCTGGGGCATACCATAAGCGAAAGGATTGTTGTTCTCCGTATCTACAGGGTCATTTGGAGTTATTCGAGCAGATGCAGTCGGTTTTTGAGAGCAAGATGAACGCGGGAAGTCGTGTTACTATCCCTTGATTCTTCACTAAAAGGCTGTGTATTCATGGAGAATATTTTCCAGTGCCAGTTGTACCTAACCCAACAAGATAGCTTAAGAGCTCAAACCCATGTTTGCGATTACTGCGAAGCCCATCCGCGTTGGCGCATCAATTTCCGAATCCGAGCTTCGTCAGTACGCAGGAGGACTCCCTCCATTTTCTCCAGCGAAGTCCAATTTGTCATTGGCACGGGCGAGCTATCTCCAGAGGAGTCCAATCATATTCAGCACGTCTGCTATTTCACAACGGAGTTATATACCCCAGCAGGGTATTACTTCGTCGAGGCGTTCGGTTAAGTTCCCAATATCCCCAGCAGAGTTGATTTCACTCTCCCAGCATTTATTTTGCTAGGACGATTCAGTGATATCCAGTTTATCCCCAACAGAGTTGGCCTCGCCTTCAGCATTTATTTTGATGAAGTGGTTCTGTACCCGGCTCTCTCCGGCCGCTCGAGCCTGCATTAACATATTGCATGCATCGTCATATTTGCATCATACCTGCATGACATTTTCAAAATGCGTAGCATTTCTATTCAGAATGGAGCATTACGCTGTAGAAAGAGTAAAGCATTTGCATATGCATACGAAGCACAAGTCAGGTTTTCTATCAGCCTCACATGACGCGTGAGTTACTCTGTGATCAGTTCAGGGGCATCTATCCAGCAACAGTATTCAGACAGTTCAGCAGATTATTTGTATCTCAGATCATACAACGATTATGCTTTGATCAAGCAGTCATCTGATGTCGACAAACTTTTCTTCCCGTCAATTCATATTGGCGATGTGTTCCTCCAATGAATGGACTTCTCCGTCTATCATTAGACGTCTTGAGTACGAATGTGGTTTTCTTTCCGTCTATCCATAGACGATGTGAAGTTGCGGGTGGTCGCAGTAAGGTTTCAAGAAGGGGTTTCCCCCAGGATATGCTTTCCTTCCCGTCTATCAGTAGACAATGTGAAGATTTGGTTGATTTTCAATAAGGTTCAAAATAGGGTTTCTCCAGCAAGTGGCTTTTCTTTCCGTCTATCAGTAGACGATGTGAAGTTTTGGTTACTGTCCAGCGGGTTTCTTATTGCCAGATCATACATATGATGAGGTGTTTCCCCAGCGAGTCTTCTCCGGCTATCCTTGGTTGTTGAGGGGTTTCAAAATGATTTTGGATATTGGTTCTCTTTCTGGTTATTGGATATGATGACGTTTAAGAGGGACTTTTCTGACCATCAATCCTTATTGGTGTCGAGGCTCTTCGAAGAATGTTCAGTTTTCGTGATTGTCGATTCTTATTGACGACATGGTTCCTTAAAAGGTGGTTTTCTTCCCGTCAGTCCATACTGACGATGTGGCCCCTTCAAGGATATTGATCTTTCCATCAATTTCCGTAGACAGAAGAATTCTGAAATTCAAAGGAGGGTGTTGAATTGCGTTATGGTGTCTTTCCGTCTATCCTTAGACGATGTGAGTATGGAGATTATGGTGTCTTTCCGTATATCTTTAGACGATGTGAGTATGGAGATTAAGGTTTTCTTCCGTCTATCCTTAGACGATGTGAGTATGGAGATTATTTCTTCCCGTCTATCCTTAGACGATGTGAATTGATTTGTCATTAATCAGGACGATCCCGTCTACCCTTAGACGATGTGAATTGATTTGTCATTAATCAGGACGATCCCGTCTACCCTTAGACGATGAGAATATTGATTTGTTTCATCAATCAGGATGATGCCGTCTATCCTTAGACGATGTGAATTTGGAGATTATTTCTTCCCGTCTATCAGTAGACGATGTGAATTCAGAGATTATTTCTTCCCGTCTATCTTTAGACGATGTGAGTATGCGATCAGGCTTTGTTCCCGTCTATCCTTAGACGATGAGAATATTGATTTGTTTCATCAATCAGGATGATGCCGTCTACCCTTAGACGATGAGAATATTGATTTGTTTCATCAATCAGGATGATGCCGTCTACCCTTAAACGATGTGAATATTGATTGGTTCATCGATCAGGATGATGCCGTCTACCCTTAGACGATGTGAATATGGAGATTATGGTGTCTTTCCGTCTATCCTTGGACGATGTGAGTATGGAGATTACTTCATCCCGTCTATCCTTAGACGATGTGAATTGGGAGATTAATGTTGTTTTCCGTCTATCATTAGACGAGGTGAGTATTCAATCAGGGTGTCTTCCCGTCCATCTTTGGGCGATGTGAGTATATTTCTCTTCCTGCCTATCAGTAGGCAACGTGAGAGGATCAGGTATTTTGTTGCAACCCTCAGGGTTTGTTATATGGGGTATCACAAGTAGTGGGTATTCAAATCAGGAGTTCTTTATCAGATGATCGATCAGTTTGGTGCCATAATGACTGGACTCGGTTTTCTGGACTTTATTCCCCAAGCAGTTTACGGTATATGCTCGCGGTTGGCAAATTTTCGGGTTTTATTTGTATTCAACCGTCTCGTACCTCTGAATGTTTGAAGGCTGAGCGCTCTTCAAACCCTTCAGGTCCAAGTCGCTTGAATAGGGGCAGCTGTTGCACCCTAAAATTTGACCAACCGGTTCTCCTATCTGACTCGTGGTTTAATTTCATATTCGCAAATCAGGCGCGTGATATTTGTGCGCAAACGGAGGATATCGGAGTTTACAGCTTGATTTTCGTCTATCAGATATGGCAGATCCAGTCCAGATCACCGGGGTTTTATTTTCGGGAAAATTGTGCGCTCCTCGGTGATTTTTAGCTTGCACAATGATTTTGATGATATTCTGATGCCCGGGGCTCTCTGTTCGATTCGATCTGGTCTCGTGCGCTCTTTTATGGCGGTCATTTGCATTCATCTGCATTTTTAGGGTTTAATAGACTTTTGTGAATTTTAGATAGGCTTTATAGATTTTTCTGGAATTTAAATAGAGTTTTTGTATTTTTTCAATAGTTTAAATCATTTTTAGAATTTTATATAGATTTAAATAGGTTTAATTGTTTTTTAGATAATATAGAAAATAATATAGTTTTTTCTTTTATTAATAATAGATTTTAATAGATATTAAATAATGGTAGAACTTTAATAGAAATTAGGTTGATTTAGAGTTAATTAGGTTCTTAATCATTTTTGGATTTAATTAGGTTGATATAGAATTAATTAGAGTTTTAATCCTTCTTTTTAGAGTTAATTAGGTTTTAATCATTTTTAGGCTTAATTAGGATAATTAGGATTTAAATCTTTTGTTTATGATTTAATTGAGTTTGTTAGATTTTATTAGGATTAATCATTAGTTAATTAGGTGTTAATTGTTTTGATTAGATAATTAGGTTTAATATTTTTATTAATTAGTTTTCAGTTTTTTAACAGGTTTTTGTCCAGATTTTCGTGGGCCCAGAAATCATTTTTTGGAGGCCCACTTCACTAGTCAGTCCAATGCTTTTTGTGTGCAGGTTTTTGGCCAAGGAGTGACACTTGTCACTATAAGAGGGCATGCACGCGTCCCACTCAGGAGGACCCACCACAACTCAGAAGTTTCCCAGCTCGCGCCACGCGTCCCCCAGCTGGCCCCCACTCTCTCTCTCTGTGCATGCGCGCCACACGTCCCCTTCCCAACCTCCCCTGAGACACTTGGCGCCCCCACAGCCATCGCCTGAGTTTCACCAGAAAACCCACCGGCGGCCATGCATCCGCCATAACCGCCCACCGCCGGTCACCCCAACGTCTTCCGGCCACCGTAACGGCTCGCCGGAGTTCGTTTCACACCCAGAATCCCCAGAAACGCTCTGAGCTTCATCTTCTTCCTTCGTCCACCTTCATTGTCCACCTCGCCGGAGACGTCAAGCTTCGCCGGAAACCTCAAATAATTTCCCAGAATTCATCCATCCTCGCCGCACCTCAAGAATAACTTCTCCAGAAATCGCTCATACCTTCATCGTTTTGCCAGAAACTTTCCAGAACACATTCAACGATCTTCATCGTTCTTCAAGGTTTCCAGAACGCCATCTCCAGAACCATCGCCTTCATCAGTCCTTGCAAGTTTCTTCCCAGATCTTCATAGAACTCATTGAGTTCTTCCCTGTTTGCCCAGAAATCACCGAACAAGCGTCAACGTCCTCCTCAGGGCTTCCACAAGCTCCTTCAGCAGTTAGGAATACGTCAAGATCCTACTCTCTCGCGACGATTTTCGTCAAGCCTTCAAAGAATCCTAGCAATTCCATCGTCTCAGGTTCGTCTTCTTCACTTCATCGCCTCCATTAGTGGTTTGTTCGGTTGGATCATGAGATTCGTTTGAGACTTGCATGTTAGCTCTTATTAGATCCATATTAGGTTTAGTTGATTGTGAGTTAGGGATTGATTCCTCGTGAGGGATGTGTGAAGTTCTTTGGGGTTCTTTTTCTGGGAATGGTGTGAGAGTGGAAGATGAGTTGCAGAGAGAGGAGAGAGGATGACGGCTAGGGTTTGGGGGGTTAGAAGCGTGAACAGTACCAGAGAGATGGAAGGGAATTTGGTTTTGTTTGTTAGGGTTCCCAATTGGATTAGGGTTAGGGTATTGGGCTAAGCCCAAGCGCGTATTGCTGAGAAGCACCCCCCATTTGCTCAATTCCCCCCCCCCCCTGGCGTGTGAGAACCAGAGTGATATTGAGGTGGGCCTTATGCCCAATTGCTGTCCACACCCCCCTGGGCGTAGGCCCAATGACATATACACGTTGACTCCTCACTAAACGCACCTCCCTCTAGTTTTTTTATTTTTGTCAATTCTGATTTGATTTGGGCCTTACGCCCTTATTTCTAAGCGCACCCCCCATCTCTGGCCCAAAGCCAGAATGAGCCTGAATCCCTTGCTGTTAGCACCCCCCTCCAGTTTTATTTCAATTCTATTTTCTTTAATTTCTTTTATTTCTTTGCATATTAGAAAATTCCTAATAAAATGAAAATAATTGTTTTTTTTAATTCTTCTTTTTTCTACCATTTCATCATAGTGTCTAGAAAATCATATAAAAATAAAAATGTCACTTTATTTTTGTTTGCTATTTTTTGTATATTTTCCATTTAATTGACTTTTTTAATATTCTTTAGTGCATACATGTCATTAGAAAATTAATAAAAAATAGTAGATTTAGTCAAATAATTCCGTTCTTTTTTCTATAGACTCGTAATTCAATGTAGAATTTTATAGTGCAGAAACATTAGCTTAATCATGCATTTTCATTTTAATTGCATTTTTTCATTGTTATTGATGTTGGATAAACTGGTTTGTGGATATGTCTGTGTTGCTGATTTTAGTTCTTTCATCTGGTATTGAATTTTGTTCTGATTTTTCAGTATGTTGTCTTAGAGCCATGTAGGTCTCCCATTAGATTTTTGATAGATTTTTGTAGGGTGTCCTGATATGATTTGTCTGAGCCTGAAGATAGGAGAAGTCTTGACGACTTCTGACTTTGAAGTTCAACTGTGGTTGAACTTCAGAGATAGTCTCTTGTGGTTTGTTGGCCTGTGGGTTCTTTTCAAGGATAGGAGCTGGTTGCAGTCCTGTTGGAGCTTGCAAGGATGCAGGGGATTGAGGCTTAGTCTAGGAGCTTGTTGTCTGTTTGTGAGGTTCGAGATCCTGAAGTTTGAAGGGAGTTTATGGTACTTTCCTGAGGAAGGCACTATGAATGACTTTCATTCTTTCTTCTCACCTCTTTCGTAAGTATCCAATGATGTCGGAGCCGACTTGTGAGTTTAATTTCTCCTGAGGAGGAATATAAACTGATCACATGTTGTTGAGCCACATGGGATACGATTCCTAAGTGGAAGCCCCCTAGTACTTTCCTGAGGAAGGTCCTATGGGTCTATTCACTTAGTTCCATTAGTTTATCTAGGATTTCTCGAGTATCCAGCGATGTTGGAGCCAACTTGTGAGTTTAATTTCTCCTGAGGAGGAATGTAAACTGATCACAGTTGTTGAGCCACGTAGGATACGATTCCTAAGTGTCAGCCTCCTAGTACTTTCCTGAGGAAGGTCCTATGAGTCTGCTCACTTAGTTCCCTTAGTGCATATAGGTTTTTCTCAAGTATCCAGTGATGCCGGAGCCTTCATGTGAGTTTAATTTCTCCTGAGGAGGAATGTAAACTGATCACAGTTGTCGAGCCACATAGGATATGACTCCTGAGTAGTAACCTCCTGGTACTTTCCTGAGGAAGGCACTATGAGCTCGCCTGCTTAGCTCCCTCTCTCTGGTAAGCTTACTCTGAAGCTTGGAGACTGGGATTGATTCCTCTTGCTTAGGGTTGATTAGAATTTTTTGCTTAGATCTTCGCTTAAGGTGTTGTGCAGAATTTTGTTTAGAGATAGATTAGGAGATTGTTTCAGGGGCCTTGCCCAAGGGTAGCTTCTTGTTTTATAGGTAGAGGCCCTGCTCAGGGTTAGTCTCTTTGTGTTGTTTGACTTGTATAATGTTATGTTGCATTAGACTTAGGTATTCATCTAAATAGTTCTGAATAGGTGCATCTTAGAAGTAGACTTGGTGTGCATGAGAAGTTGAGGTGGTCCTCCTTCTGCTTGTTTGTTATTGAGTGGCTTTGCTTGTTGGTATTTGGTAGAGCTGAGCTCCCTTGCCTCTGTGGTTTGCGGCCTTCGCGCCTTGTTTGTTTAGTTGTTGCATTCATGCATAATCTCAGTATTTCTTTACTTTGCAGTTTCTTGTTTGTAGTTTAATCCTGTTGCCATGATCCCTTAGGAGCTCTGACTTCTCCGCTGCGGAGTTGTTATGATAGACATTAGGATGGTCAACCAGGTGTGATAGCAGTAGGTAGATTCCCCTGTTTCTCAGCTATAGTTTTAGGGTTTCCCTTTCCTTTTCTGTAGGAGCTTTTGAGTAGCTTGATCCGTAGTTAGCTGAACTACAGCTGCTCTGATTCTTCGTACCAGACGAAGATATGTAGGCATAGGATGCGATATCCTAGCGAGCACACTAACGACTAACCTTTGTTCTCTCGCGGCTGTGCGATCGAGACTTTCCCGCTAACGACTAATTGTTATCCCTTTCTCCTGCCCGAGTGCATTTGAGACCAGATCGTAGTTGTAGGTTCCCGAGCCTTAGAGACCAGTTTGTTTTCTCACTGCTGTGTGAGAGCGCCAGTTTACCCGTAGTTAGTCGAACTACGTTTGCTCTGATCTTTCATACCAGATGAAAGTACGTAGGCACAGGACGCGATGTCCTGGCGAGCAACCTTTTCCCCGTTTAGACGTAGGAAGTCGAACTACGTTGACTCTGACTTTCCCATTGCACGAGGGAATACGTAGGCCCAGAACACCGTATGTTCTGTCGAGTCCTGTCCTTTTATTTTCTTTTCAGACCAGCCATTAGAGTAGATAGATAATACACCCTTTTACCTATAAACACCAAGCGTGGATCTCATCGAGTACGATGGACGTGAGGGGTGCTAATACCTTCCCCTTACGTAACCGACTCCCGAATCCAGGTTTTGGTTGCGATGACCAAACCTTTTCCCGTCTTTGCGAGGTTTACTTCGAGCGTTTCCTTTCCCGCTCTGAGGGATAAATAACGCACGGTGGCGACTCTCCTGTCAAGCCGGCGCCGATTTTCGCAGTAGCGACATTATCGCCAAACCCTCCGTCGCCGAAGCCCTGATTATTAAAGCCATCATTGCCATCCTGATTGCCAAAGCCAAAACCATGATTGTTGTCACCGAAACCAATATTGATACCAACATTCCTGTTGGTTTCCACGTTCCCATTATCATTATCAGCATTTCCATTACCAGCATTGCCGTTGCCATTGCCAGTACCAGTCTCACCAGCATTTGGTATCACTTCCTCCCTGCGAGGGGTCTCAACACGAACAGAGTTATATTCAGTATTACCAGCCGCTCGTGCTAGCAGCTGTTGCACCAAAACTTGAAGATGTTCCTGGCCCTTGGCCACAGCCTCCATAGCCTGCATGAATTGGGCCAACCTATCTCGGATCTCCTGCATCTCAGCTTGTACCTGATCCATGATCTTCTTACTGTTGCTTCTTGTAGCGTACCGGTGAGTTCTCTGTTCGTCAATCTTGAAACAACCTGAAAGGTGCAGGAGATAAGATTCGAGCTCAAAAAAGTACCTGCCATGCAATATGAATATGCAGATGCACACATGTAAATATGCAACAGGTTAATTTCCCCCCCCCCCCCCCCCCGATTCTGGTTCTGGAGAAGAAGCCATAACGAAAATGGAGTCCCAAGTAAGCAAGCACAGAATCAGAAAACTCATACATGAACAAATGCCAAGAGGCAGAGTACAAAGTTAAAACCGAATACAACTGAAAAGACCTCGGCCAACAAGCCTGGCGATGGTCAAAATACAAGCACGAATAACATACTACAAGAGAAAAACAAAGATAAATCAGGACGGATGGCGCGTCTGGACATCTCCCAATAGCCTCAACGTCTCCGGATGACCTGGTCTGGAGAGCAATTCCTGTATCAGTAATGCGTGTCGCCTAACAATGGATCTCAGCTTTTTGGCATCCTCTACACAGGCTCCCTGGCCAAAACACTCATCAAGCCTGCATCTCTTGAAGCCAGCCTTCAGTTCACAACCCCTCATTTCTTTGACCATGTCGCTCACTCTAAACTCAGCGTCACGTCTAAGAGATGTCTCTTCAGCAATCTTCGCATCCTTAGCACTGAGTTGCTCCTCTAATCGGGAAATATGCAGCTTCAACTCATCTTCACGCTCCTTCCGGCTAGTAAACGTGGCATTCCACAAAAACTCCCATTTGGAAAGTCGAGAATAAGCCTTGTTCAGAAGCTCTTTCTTAGTAGCAAGCACACTACTAACACCATTCAGGGCTACTCCCACCTTCTCTCTCCTGCTGGTCTCTTCAGTCAAATCTGAACCCAACCTATTAATCATCTCAGTCTGCTTCTTAAAAGCGAAGGTTGCCTCATTCTTCTCATGCCGAAGCTGGAAAATCTCTTTTTCTAACTCTTCATTTGCTCTTTGCAACTCTTCCTTTTCAGCCAGCAGCTTGATATACTTCTCAATCTCTACTGAAGCGGGTTCCTCAATCACCGAAAGATACAAAGGCTCTACAGCAGGATACGACATCAAAGACTTTTCAACTCTTCCATGGATCAAGAGCCGATAAGGATTATAAGCTCGACTGTCACTCTTGCCAAGCAATGTCTTTCCTCTTCTGTGAACATTACCTCAAGCATGCCTCAATCTGACCAAAACATTTTCATCTAATAAACCCGTGAGATACAGAGATTCCTGTATCTCGTCCTCAATTGGAGAATCCCTCAAAGCATAGCCAAACTGTCTCACAAGCAGGAAAGGGTTATAGTTAATACAACCTTTCCGTCCAATCAAAGGAACGTTCGGAAAGCCACTGCAACTATATATAATATTCGTTCCGAGCAGGTTTCGATCAAACCAAACAATATTCTCAGCACACAATCCCATCAATCGGGAAGACCAATCTAAAGTACCAGCAGTATCAACAAAAGGTCCCGTTTTAGGAAGATGTCCATGAAACCACCTGTATAGAAGAGGTACACAACAAGAAACATTCTTTCCCCGACGCTTCTCATTCTTATAGTGAATAGAATGATAAACGTCACCCAAGAGAGTAGGCACCAGATTCTTCGAGGCAAGAATAAAGAAAGCATCTGAGTCAACAAAATCAGGCAAGTTGGGGAACAATACAAACTCATAAATGCAAACAGCCAGAATAGCATTGAAGACAATCCAACATCCATCCTTCGCACACTGCGTAGCCTTCTCAACCAAGCAAGAAAGATGAAAACCATAAGCTCCATTCAGCTTGACCAAACCTCCGGGGAACTCAGAAGCATCTAAACTGACAATCTCAGCAAGCTTAGCCAACTCAGGCTCAGTATCCTCGTGAATAAAAGGCATCTAATCTAACATAGGAACTCCTAGCATATCAGAATACTCCTCCAAAGTAGGGGCCAAGATAAAATCAGAGAACAAGAAGCATCTCAACTGAGGCTCGTAAAACTGCATCAAGGTGTACAATCCAGTCATCTCAAACACAGAAGGCCTGCACACCAAACTGAGCAGTTTCCCATAAGACTCTCTAAACTCAACCCTCACTCTCTGATCTGCTAGAGCAACCAACCGTAACAAGGAACTGCTATCTAGAGAAGGCAACCTGTAAGCAACTGTTCTCTTCATGGACTCCATGTCTGGCAAGAAGAACACTAGAATCTGAGGGGAAAAACACACCTGCAACATAAATACACGTTAATGAAATGCAAACATGAAAATGCAAATGCATATGCAAACAGGGGATCAAGTGCAGTGCTAAAGAACTGTGTTGTGCTGTACTGCAGCTTGAGAACCAATCAGATCTCCTCCTCAAACCAAACCAACCATAAAAGAACCCTCATAACCAATTCTCACTGACAGAGACAAACCAGGTGTTCTGAGGCCAGAGTTTTCCTGCAAAAAGACCCACCTACCCCTCACAGGTATGTACCTAACTCGTAGACGATGTACGACATCCTATGCGGTCATCAGTGTCACAGACTTTCAAGAGCGATGATATGATACCCAGAAGGTATGGCATCATCATCCCTTGAAGAGGCCTCACTTAGCCGAATCCCAAATGATAGGTCCCTAGAGTCGACAACCCTCAAATCCAACAACCTGTCGAGCCTAAAGGGCCAGGCAAGATGCCATCAAAGAGAATCTCGTCTGAGTGCAGATTTCGTAGCTAGCTGGTGCGAGCAAAGCAAGCAGGCTTACCACTACTTTATACTTTTAAGTCTATGTGCACTCAAGCCCAGGTCCGACTTATCTCTCAAACTAACCTTCTACCCACAACATAACAACAATAATATAGTACTGAAAGTAAAGACAGAAAGATAAATACATACAAAACCCCAGACGGGAAAACAAGCGCTAGGATTGACTCGCATAGGGAACCGTTGGATTCCCCAGCAGAGTCGCCAGCTGTCGCTACTGCGAAAATCGGCGCCGACCATGACAGAAGAGTCGCCACCGTGCGTTATTTATCCCAAAAGAGGGAAAGGAAACGCTCAGAGAAAACCTAATGCAAAGAGGGGAAGTAATGGTCATCGCAACCAAATCCTGGATTCGGGAGTCGGTTACGTAAGAGGAAGGTATTAGCACCCCTCACGTCCGTCGTACTCGACGGGATCCACACTTGTTTTCTATCTAAGGGTGTGTTTATCTATCTACTCTAAAAGGTCTAGTCTAAAAAGAAAAGAAAATGACTCGGCAAAGCGTCGCGCTTTATGCCTACGTATTCTCATCAGAGAATGAGAAATCAGAGTCAATGTAGTTCACCTAACTACGGGTTATGGGGGTAGGTTGCTCGCCGAGATATCGCATCTCGTGCCTACGTACTTTCATACGGCATGAAAGATCAGAGCAAACGTAGTTCGGGCTACGGAAGACACCAGTTTGTCTGATGGTTTTTTATCTCCTTATGAAAGGGTTTTCCAGATTAAGTGTCCAAGAGGAAAAAAACAGAGTTTGAATGTTTGTTTGAATTTTTTTTTACGAAAGAACTGTTTTTTAGGATGTTCACAATCTCCATCGCACTAGAGACTATGACTGATCTATGGTTTTTACACGTTATTTTACAGTTTATTTCAGTTAATCATTTGTTTTGTCTTGTCGTATTTTAGTTGTTTTTATCACATTTTACGCGTCGATTTGTTATTTTTACTGTTTCTAGGTTCAGGTATACAATAAAGGAGAAGCAGAGCGAAAACTGGGAAAAAATGGCAAGATTTCGGAAGAGTTTTGTTGTGAAATCTTTAGCAGTCTGCACGAAAACGATCATAACTGGAGTTCCGGGAATCCGTTTGAGGCGTTCTAAAAACCTCCGGAAAGCTAAGAGAGAGAGCTACGACTTTCGTGTTGGAGTCGAAGTCAGATTCGAAACAAGGGTGCAACAAGGGTGCCCGTGTTGTGTGACACGGCCCGTGTTGCAGGATTTGCTCAGAAAAGGCGATTTTTGGAGAAAAAACATTGGCACAACACGGGTGCCCGTGTTGTGTGACACGACCCATGTTGTGACACCTGGGACTTGCAAATTTCACGCGAAAAATCTTTCAGGAAGCCAACACGGGCGCCCGTGTTTCCTGACACGGCCCGTGTTGCAGGAAGCGCTTTTTTCCCTATTTTTCTTGTATTTTTGACTCTTGTGATCCCCGAGGGTATTGTGGGTATTTCCCTAGTGATTAGTTTGAATTGAGACTATTTGATACGTGTTTGGAGAAAGAATAAGGATTGGACTTTTGAACGGAAAAGGGATTTTGACGATAAAGATTGAAGCGATCAAGGATTTGGGAACGGAAGATCCTCATGAGCGGAAGCGATTGAAGATCAAAGCAACCAATTCTCTTGTAATGTTAAATTTTATTGTTGATTTTATCTTTATTATTATGAGTAGCTAAACCCCCCAATGCTAGGGGGTGTCCCTGAATTGACTATGTAATAACCTTGTTTCCTTTGAATAATGGATTTCACTACTTTCTAATCATCGTTGTTATTGTATAATTTTCTTATGGCTTTTCTTATTTGACAAATAAGGATTTGTTTTACGGTTAACCTTAGGTTTGGAAAAACGATCGTTAACGCGTTTATACGATAATACTATAGTAGATATTCCCTAGGAATGGGGATACCCTATAGTAACCGTAATGTTTTAGATAAAATATGTTGCTTGGGATTGTTCCTATACCGCCAAGGAATTGGGGCATAGGAAGAATACCAAAGGGTTTTCTACTAAGGAATTAGAGTCAACTAATCTTTAAAACTAGTAACGATTGAATTGAGCAGTGATTTCTGAAAAATAAGGATTAAGGTTATTACAAGGTTTTTTCATACACCATACTCTAGCATGCTTCTCATAACTGTCTAAACCTTTATTTTACTGCTTTTGCCTTTTGGCCTTTAAAATTGTAAGAAATAAACCAAAACCCCTATGACTTTTTGTTCAATTGTATTATTTTAGAACTCGTGTTCATACGCAGTCCGCGAGATTGATATTCGGGGAATTTCCTCTTATTACTACATCGGTACAATTAGTACACTTGCTAATTTACCGGTCAAGTTTTTGGCGCCGTTGCCGGGGACTGCCAGAATATAAGTTTAATTCTAAGTCAATTGAAATTTTGTTGCTCTGCGACCAAAATTTTATTTTCAGTTTTTAATTTTAATTTTTATTATTTTTGTTTTGTTACTACTAATCTACGTATAACACTTTCATGCGAGAAGATCCCTTAGCTAATTTTTCTTTGGACGCAGAAATTGAAAGGACTCTACGCGAAAGACGTAGGCAAGCTAGACTATTAGTTTTAGAAGAGGAAAGAGTTTCTGTTCATTCAGATTCAGGTTCAGAATCAGAAAGAGATACTGAAGCTATGGCGGATCTCCCACCAACGGAGAGACTTTTGGGAGACTATGGAGGGGAAAATGCTCAACCAAACCGGATGACCATTGTGAATCAACCAGTGAATGTCGCAAAGTTCCAGCTGCATCCGAGCACAATCACTCACCTTGAGAGGATACCTTTCACCGGAAAGGTTAGCGAAGACGCAAATAAGCATCTACAGAGATTTTTGACGATGAGCACTACTTTAAAGATTGAAGGACACACAGATGAAGCTAAAAGGTTAAGAATGTTCTCGTTCACTTTATCTGAAGAAGCTGAAGAATGGTTTTACTCCTTACCAGCCGAAAGTATTACTACGTGGGAAGAAATGGAAAAAGCCTTTCTGAATGAGTATTTTCCTGCCTCTGTGTATATTCGCAAACGATATGATATTATGAATTTTAAACAGAGGGAGGGAGAATCACTCGGGGACTCGTATAAAAGGTTCAAACGGTTATTGGTTGCATGTCCTACTCACAATCTAGATCAAACTGAACAGATGCAGATGTTTGTGAATGGTCTTAAGATGAAGACTAAGCAGCTAATCGATACAGCAGCTGGTGGTTCATCCAACTTTACAACAGCAACTGGAATCAGAAAAATTATTGAAGCTATCGCTGCAAATGAACATCTGGAATTATATGACCGGAGTGTGAGTAATCCGGAAGAAACAGTTGACTTGAAGTTGGCCGCACAAGTTGTGAAAATGGAAGATCGAATCAAGGCTGAAGTGGAAAGAAGGCTTAAAGGGATGAAGGTGAGTACTGAAACTGTAGCTCAAGTTCAACCTGTCAAAGTTATTAGTTGTGAGATTTGTAATGGTCCCCATTATACTGTGCATTGTCTTGTGACTACTCAACAAATTGAAGAGATAAAAGTTTTGAGGCAGAACAATCCGTATTCTCAGACCTATAATCCAGGATGGAAGAATCATCCTAATTTTTCATGGAAAGACCAAAACCAACCTCCATATCAACAACAACAACAACAGGCCCCTCAAAAAGCAGAATGGGAGTTAGCTATTGAAAGAATGGCAGCTCAAAGTATGCAATTCCAAGAAGAAACCCGAAACATTCAAAGGAACATCACAGCTTCCATCAAAAACCTTGAGTCGCAGATGGGACAGATAGCCCAACACCTCTCAACACACGCTCAAGGAACCCTCTCGAGCGCGACAGTACCGAATCCGAAAAATCAAGAGAGTATTAATGCTGTCAAAACAAGAAATCAGAAAGCGATAGAAGAGGAGAAAACAAAGGGGGAAGAATGTATAGAGGTGGAACTTGAGGTAAGAAAAAAAATAAAAGAACCAGAAGAAGCTGTACTAACTGAAAAGTCAACTGGAGAGAAAAAGAAAGAGGAGGTCAAACCAAAAATCAAATTACCATTCCCTTAAAAAGTTACAAAGAAGGATCAGAACGAGAAAGACTTCGGAAAGTTCAGTGCAATGTTCAACAAATTGGAAATCAACATGCCCTTCTTTGAAGCACTTGAGCAAATTCCTTTGTACAAGAAGTTCATGAAAGAGGTTATAGGTAAAAAGAGACCAATGGGTGAAGAATCGAAGACCACAACTGAGCAATGCAAGGAAATAGCACAAGAAAGGAAAATACCAATCAAGATGAAGGATCCTGGACCAGTTGTAATTCCATGTACTATAAAGGATCAAACTTTTAAGAAAGTCCTGATCGATTCAGGTGCTAGTGTGAGTCTCATGCCGTTATCAATTTTCAAAAAGCTGGATATTGGAAAAGTGAGCAATACGGGAACACGCTTGAAGTTTGCTGACCACACAACTAAGATGGCATATGGGCTAGAAGAGGATGTTTTAGTGACAATCGATAAATTCACTTACCCAGTTGATTTTCAAATCATGGATATACCCGAGGATGAAGAAACTTCGATCATACTTGGTCGGCCGTTCTTGCTTACTAGTCGGTGCAATATTGATGTGGAAAAAGGTACGCTCACTTTGAAATTTTTTGATGAGGAAATCACTTTAAAAACTCAAGAGGGTCGAAAGAAAGGTAAGGAGAAAGATGTCAAACCTTCAGTTGGGAAGATTAACACAACTAAGAAGGGAGAACGATCAAAACCATTTCAAGTTGCTCTTATCTCTGAACCAGCACAATATTCTGTTGCGAAGAAGTCGAGCAATAGAGTTTGGAAGTTGAAGTACCCCCCATAATAATGAGGAGTCGATCGTCGAGCCATGCGACGTTAAACGAAGCGCTGCGTGGGAGGCAACCCACGGTTTTATGAATTGATGTTGTTTCTTTTGTTGTTATTGTTTTTGCAGGAATAAACGAGATTTTACAAGGGAAAACGTGGAAGCAGCAAAGAGGTACTGCATTACTTGTCGACCCTTCTATGAGGATCTCTGTGAGTACACCTCTTCTTCTCTTGATTCTTGAACATTGAGACAATGTTTAGTTCAAGTTTGGGGGAGATTTTACCGTTTTGAATTGTCTATTTAAACACCTTTTTATTTTTAAGTTCGGTAAAAATCACATCGAATTCTCCCATATGGAAATCATAAATTTTTTTCTTGTGATTAGTAGGTGTGTAAGGTAGTCAAGAAAGTATTTAGAGTTCAAGGGAAGTGGAGTTTGAACTACGGAACTTGGGAAAGTTTGGAAATTGAGGTATAACTTGAACACCCTAGGTTCCCCAAAGTAAGGAAACGAGTCCAACGTGTAGATTTGTGCCATAGTACTTGGATTTGAAAAGTATACCCCGATTAGTTCATTGTGATAGTCCTGCATAATAAAAAAAATTGTTTTGAGAAGGATGTGTGGCAACAAAAAAAATAAAGAGTTGAATAATGACGGTAAAGACAACCTGTCCTTGTAAGTTGGGTAACCCTCACCCGGTTATTTAGCCTAACGGCGGTTGAATCTCTATAGTCGTCCCAAAGTGGACTAATAAACGCCTGTGAGCGAGAAAAAGAATAAAGGTGCCACAGAAAAAAATCTCGAATAAATGTGCATGCCTTAATCTGATTATCCGAATGAAAGGGGTAGAAAATCGAAGAAAATACTTAAGCCCAAAGCATAGTTGGAGAGGTGGCCGAAAGGGAGATTTAGGTCCGTAAGTTTACTGCGGTATGTGTTTATGTAATGCCTTCGTTAACGGATGAGTACCGAAAGAGCTGATTTGAGCCGATCGGAACTAAGACTCACGTATGAGTATCGACACGCCTTACACCCTGAACCCTTCACTTGATGTACTAGTTGACTTGAAAATTATTTATCCAAGTTTTTTGCTTGAGGTTAAGCAATGGTTTAAGTTTGGGGGAGTTTGATCGATGGTATTTACACGTTATTTTACAGTTTATTTCAGTTAATCATTTGTTTTGTCTTGTCACATTTTAGTTGTTTTTATCACATTTTACGCGTCGATTTGTTATTTTTACTGTTTCTAGGTTAAGGTATACAATAAAGGAGAAGCAGAGCGAAAACTGGGAAAAATGGCAAGATTTCGGAAGAGTTTTGTTGTGAAATCTTTAGCAGTCTGCACGAAAACGATCATAACTGGAGTTCCGGGAATCCGTTTGAGGCATTCTAAAAACCTCCGGAAAGCTAAGAGAGAGAGCTACGACTTTCATGTTGGAGTCGAAGTCAGATTCGAAACAAGGGTGCAACACGGGTGCCCGTGTTGTGTGACACGACCCGTGTTGCAGGATTTGCTCAGAAAAGGCGATTTTTGGAGAAAAAACATTGGCACAACACGGGTGCCCGTGTTGTGTGACACGACCCATGTTGTGACACCTGGGACTTGCAAATTTCACGCGAAAAATCTTTCAGGAAGCGAACACGGGCGCCCGTGTTGCCTGACACGGCCCGTGTTGCAGGAAGCACTTTTTTTCCCTATTTTTCTTGTATTTTTGACTCTTGTGATCCCCGAGGGTATTGTGGGTATTCCCCTAGTGATTAGTTTGAATTGAGACTATTTGATACATGTTTGGAGAAAGAATAAGGATTGAACTTTTGAACGGAAAAGGGATTTTGACGATAAAGATTGAAGCGATCAAGGATTTGGGAACGGAAGATCCTCATGAGCGGAAGCGATTGAAGATCAAAGCAACCAATTCTCTTGTAATGTTAAATTTTATTGTTGATTTTATCTTTATTATTATGAGTAGCTAAACCCCCCAATGCTAGGGGGTGTCCCTGAATTGACTCTGTAATAACCTTGTTTCCTTTGAATAATGGATTTCACTACTTTCTAATCATCGTTGTTATTGTATAATTTTCTTATGGCTTTTCTTATTTGACAAATAAGGATTTGTTTTACGGTTAACCTTAGGTTTGGAAAAACGATCGTTAACGCGTTTATATGATAATACTAATTATACGATAATACTAATTGTAACGATCGTTAACGCGTGGACATATTCTTAAAATATTTTTCAGATCAAAGATGAAATTATTATGATTTTTGGAATCAATATGCATTTAAAATAATACAAAAATGAAATAAAAGAAATTAAAAACCAGGAAAATGTCATGAGCGTTGGATTGTTTAATAAAGTAATCAGATCCAAGAGCAATGAGCGCGTCCACGCAAGCATCCCAGTCACACGCTGACTGGGATTAATGAAACGATGCGTTTTTGGTTTTGGAGGCAAATCCTCAGATCAAATGCAAGACACACGATGCACATAACAAGTCAATCGTCAACAAGATCTGATGGTCATCAGTCATCGTCCCCAATTCAAATGTCAAACGGAGGGTACTCACAGGTGGTGGCCGGAGAAGACCTCTGATCGTCTTCTCCAATGAGATGGTGGTCTCAGGTAGCCAAAAAACATCAAACTTTATATCAAATTCATCATAATTTCACAAGGATCTCCAAAATCTCATCCACTTCCTCTAGATCTAGCTAGGATTTGAAATTCAAAGGCAAACAAAAATGCTACCTCAAGATTGATCATCACTAAACTCAAATCTAAAACCATAGGAATGATCCTCATACTCCATACATTAACCTGATCTATCCAATTCAACTTAATTCCTTATGACCAGATCAAATCGTGCTCAAACAGAAATCACAAGCCATCCTAATTTGTCTCTAATTGCTTCAATTTTGTCCAGAAACGATCTATGCTTCAACTATATCCTAACCACATGCTCACTATGATCTACATCTTGCTAGAATTTTGAGAAATTTGAAGATTACATACCTGGTGTAGATCTATGAACAGAGGTAGCTAGAGCTTGATTCAGCCTTCAAAAACTTCCAGAATCACTCAAGGATGCAAGAGCAAGATGAAGAAACCTTCAATTTGATCTGAATTTGCTTTGAACTCAAAACCCGATCTGCATTTACTTGCTTGCAAATTCACTTTCTCTCTCTGCTTCTACCACAAAATGAGCACCCAAAATGAGTCTGAAATCATCAAATGACTTATATAGAGTGTGACTATGGGCTTTAGAGGTTCAATTGGAGCCCAATCCAGCAATTTCAATTTTCTTTTTTCTCTTCAAAATTCCCATGTGACAGTCGTGAATTGGCCATGGAACTTGCTCTAGAAGCTTCCTTTTCAATTGCAAAATGCCTTGTGAATGCAATGGGACCAAAAGGAACACTTGAATTGCCTTGGTATGTGATTTGATTATGTTACTTGCTTGTGAAGAAACAACATTGTAACTCATGAAAATCTGCCTCAACTCAAAAATATACCAATGTCATTGTGTTTGAAATGCTTTTTCTACTCAAAATGAGTATTTACTTGACATGTTTTGGTTACTTAGCCATTAATTTGAATTTTTCAACTTTGAATCCTTTTAAAATCTTCTTTTTTAAGCCATTTCAAACCAAATCTTGACATGATCCAAATCAATTAACCATGAGTTCTTGGTTAGCCTAAAAACCACATTTTGAACAAGTTCCATGTTGAACAAAAATCCATTTGACAAGTGCAAGTTGGAGAGTTTGACCTATGATTGAAAATGGCCTATAATCTCACTTTCCCAAAATACCCCTAACTTGTAAACCTCATAACTTGAGTTCTGAAAATCATATGGAAGACTTATAATACAATTTAGAAAGCTAAGATCATGAGGAACAAATTTCATGTTAGCCAAAAGTTCAGGTGAAACCTTCTTCTAGGTCAAAAATAGCTTTGAAGTCAGATGACTTTTATAGACAAATTTCAGAGACATCTGAGAACCTGTAACTGGTCTGGACCATAACTTGAGTTCTATAGATCCAATGGAGGATTTCTAGTACTCAAGTTAAAGGTATTGAGATTCTATACAAGTTCCATGTTTTCCAAAGATCCATTTGAAACTTGCATCTTGACTTATGTGGTCTTGAAATTAGGCACTAAATAGGGGATTTTACACTGAAACCCTAATTTAGCAACTTCCCACACTCTTGACTCTTCTTGACTTGATCTTGCCACAACACCACAAATGTCTCAACATATCATTTCATGAACTTCATGACCTAAAAGTAGGCTTTGATACCCTTCAATTGTACAGTTGACCTAGGATTGACCCAAATGAAACCCTAATTGCTTGCACTTCAACTATGGCTCTTGCATTTGACACAATTACTTGATTGAGTTCTCCCATGGACCTCTAGGCATTCTATGAGCTCCATACACATCCTCCATTTATATTCAAGACTTCACATCCCTCTGATGGTCTTCCATTGATCCTCAAGTTAGGAGAAAATCCATATGCAAGAATCTAAACTCTTAAGCACTCAAACCACCTCTTAATGACCTTGATAACTTCTCAAGCTTGAATTAAACCTCTAGCTAGGTTCCTCTTGATAAGAATCACACTTGATCCCCTTCTATATGAATGATATAATGATATGCAAATGATATAACTATGCAAATGTTAATGCAATGAAACATAAACCAAGTAAGAAAAGAGGTTGGGCAAATTTTGGGCTGCAACAAGTTGTAGTTTCAATATTGTATCTGTGTCAGGTTTATTAAAAAGTATTTTCGACAGACAAAAATTAATAATTTAGAGACAAAATTTGTAATAGTTTTCAATTCTTATTTTAAATTGTGTTTTTTGTGTTGTAACAAATTCTTTTAACACTTGTGTTTATTGAGTGGTCATTTTTTTCCAACCAAGTCCTTCTAAACTTAGATTGATGCGCCATAATATTGACAGTATTCTCAAACTCGCATGAATGTAATTATGTGACTTTTAATGGGTTATGACAAGTATATTTGGAAGTAATTTTATTTTTTAAAAACAATTATTTGCATTTTATTTTACTCATATTGTGTTACTTCTTGTTTGAATGAATTAAATATTTTAATCGAACATGCAAGATATTTACCAATAATTTTATGAAATGATAATGTAATGTTGAAGTAAAATTTTCAAGATTAATGTTTATTGTGGGGATGTAGCTCAAATGGTAGAGCGCTCGCTTTGCATGCGAGAGGTACAGGGTTCAATCCCCTGCATCTCCATAAAGAACTGTTTATAAAAATAATGGCTTATTAGAACTGTTTTAGAATTTATAACTGATTATGTTTTATTCATTTTTTAAAAATTATACTTCCTTAAACCAAAATTGAGTATCAAAATTCACTATTTGACTCAAACTAAAAAATTGACAAATGAAAGAGATGTAATTATTCATTTTTTAAAAATTATACTTCCTTAAACCAAAATTGAGTATCAAAATTCACTATTTGACTCAAACTAAAAAATTGACAAATGAAAGAGATGTAATAAAATTTGAAATTATTCTTACTTACTGTTGACTTATTCTTATTCTCATGATGCAAAGAGAGAGAGAGAGAAGAAAAAATAGGGAATGACATACATAGAATAAATTAGAGAGTACAGTTAGAATATAAAAATAGAAATTTCATTCTAAACTAAAAGCAACATTATTTTGAGACGAAAATGTTTAATCAAATGTGACATTTATGTAGGGAATGAGGGAGCATAGTCTGAATTATATTTTTATTATATCCTTCACCTCAAATATCTTTTGTTGTAAAATTGAAAGGTTAAAAGCACGCCAAGACCTTCTCATTTTTAAATCACATAGTATATCTACCGCTACTAGAAACATGATGTGCAAGAAAATGAATAGTGGAAATCAAAATAAATAACCTCAACAAAAAATTAATTTTCCAAACATTATAAGAAATTCCAAAACAAGTCAAAGGAAGATAAAAAAATAAAGAGTACAAAAAGAACTTATTTAATGAGTACGATTAAACCCATCAACTATTGGGGGATATAAAAACTCTCTAAATCACTATACTTCCAAAAATCATTTCAAGAGATACAAATGAGTAACTATAAAATAATCTCCTTTATTCACAAGAGAAAACCTTATTGTCCACCCAAGAGTTTCCCAATATCTCCATCTCATTTTATTGAATAAAAAAACTCAAGGTATTTAAGTTTTTTTCTTAATTCCCTAAGATACCTTCAAAGGTTGCTCAAATTTCTAGACCTACAAAGAATTTCTACGCTTTCATCTCAACTAAGGATCACCGCATCTTTGCTCTACCTTGCAGTCTTAAAAGTCTACCAAAAATAGGTATAGGTCATGTTTATTACCTCTGAAGCCCATAAAGATATAGTAAGAACCTAACAGACGACCCATCAATAAATGAATCCACTAATTAAACTAACCTGACCCAATACTGATGAACCACGGAACTAGGCCAACTTTTCGAATACCACAGCCAACCACATCCTAACTTAGTCATTGTAGCCTCCTATAAGTCACTTTCTGTATGGAACACCTCCAAGGGATAGATCCTTTTCATCGCTATCTGTAGTCCCATGAGCCACTTCCTCCCCATATTTCTCTATATGGTCGTCATCTTTGCTGACATCAAGCTGATGACAATCAACACACTAATGTGATTCATCCGCCTCCTACGGCTCCCAAAATATTTCCCTAAGTCTTTTAAGCAATTGTTGATATCTCTAAGATTTCGTTCCTCTGCAGCTCTCACGTCTTCCAAATTCTTCTGATCCATATTTCATGCGTTCAGATAACTTCAGTTATCAACAGTCTCGAAGCATGTTTTGTTTTTTTCATCACTTGATGTTTTAAGGTATACTTGTAGTTCTTCAAAAAAATGTATTTTCAGTTGTAGTTTCAAAATTGTATCTGTGTCAAGTTTATAAAAAAGTATTTTTGACAGACAAAAATTAATAATTTAGAGACAAAATTTGTAATAGTTTTCAATTCTATTTTTAAATTGTGTTTTTTGTGTTGTAACAAATTCTTTTAACACTTGTGTTTATTGAGTGGTCATTTTGTTTTCAACCAATTCCTTCTAAAGTTAGATTGATGCGCCATAATATTGACAGTATTCTCAAACTCGCATGAATGTAATTATGTGACTTTTAATGGGTTATCACAAGTATATTGGAAGTAATTTTATTTTTTAAAAACAATTATTTGCATTTTATTTGACTCATATTGTGTTACTTCTTCTTTGAATGAATTAAATATTTTAATCGAACATGCAACATATTTACCAATAATTTTATGAAATGATAATGTAATGTTGAAGTAAAAATTTCAAGATTAATGTTAATTGTGGGGATGTAGCTCAAATGGTAGAGCGCTCGCTTTGCATGCGAGAGGTACAGGGTTCGATCCCCTGCATCTCCATAAGGGATTGTTGGTCACAAGTGTAAATTTGAAAACAGTGTTGAATTTTGCAAATTTTATTTTTTAATTGATGATGTTTTATTCATTTTTTAAAAAAATTATACTTCGTTAAACCAAAATTGAGTATCAAAATTCACTATTTGACTCAAACTAAAAAATCGACAAATGAAAGAGATGTAATAAAATTTGAAATTATTCTTACTTACTATTGACTTATTCTTATTTTCATGATGCAGAGAGAGAGAGAGAGAGGAAAAAAAATAGAGAATGACATACATAGAATAAATTAGAGAGTACAATTAGAATATAAAAATAGAAATTTCATTCTAAACTAAAAGCAACATTATTTTGAGACGAAAATGTTTAATCAAATGTGACATTTATGTAGGGACTGAGGGAGCATAGTCTGAATTATATTTTTATTATATCCTTCACCCCAAATATCTTTTGTTGTAAAATTGAAAGGTTAAAAGCACGCCAAGACCTTCTCATTTTTAAATCACATAGTATATCTACCGCTATTTTGAGACGAAAATGTTTAATCAAATGTGACATTTATGTAGGGACTGAGGGAGCATAGTCTGAATTATATTTTTATTATATCCTTCACCCCAAATATCTTTTGTTGTAAAATTGAAAGGTTAAAAGCACGCCAAGACCTTCTCATTTTTAAATCACATAGTATATCTACCGCTACTAGAAACATGATGTGCAAGAGAATGAATAGTGGAAATCAAAATAAATAACCTCAACAAAAAATTAATTTTCCAAACATTATAAGAAATTCCAAAACAAGTCAGAGGAAGATAAAAAAATAAAGAGTACAAAAAGAACTTATTTAATGAGTATGATTAAACCCATCAACTATTGGGGGATATAAAAACTCTCTAAATCACTATACTTCCAAAAATCATTTCAAGAGATACAAATGAGTAACTATAAAATAATCTCCTTTATTCACAAGAGAAAACCTTATTGTCCACCCAAGAGTTTCCCAATATCTCCATCTCATTGTATTGAATAAAAAAACTCAAGGTATTTAAGTTTTTTTCTTAATTCCCTAAGATACCTTCAAAGGTTGCTCAAATTTCTAGAACTACAAAGAATTTCTACGCTTTCATCTCAACTAAGGATCACCGCATCTTTGCTCTACCTTGCAGTCTTAAAAGTCTACCAAAAAAAGGTAAAGGTCATGTTTATTACTTCTTAATCCCATAAAGATATAGTAAGAACCTAAGAGACGACCCATCAATAAATGAATCCACTAATTAAACTAACCTGACCCAATACTGATGAACCACAGAACTAGGCCAGCTTTTCTAATACCACAACCAACCACATCCTAACTTAGTCATTTTAGCCTCCTATAAGTCACTTTCTGTATGGAACACCTCCAAGGGATAGATCCTTTTCATCGCTATCTGTAGTCCCATGAGCCACTTCTTCCCCATATTTCTCTACATGATCGTCATCTTTGCTGACATCAAGCTGATGACAATCAACACACTAATGCGATTCATCCGCCTCCTACGACTCCCAAAATATTTCCCTAAGTCTTTTAAGCAATTGTTGATATCTCTAAGATTTCGTTCCTCTGCAGCTCTCACGTCTTCCAAATTCTTCTGATCCATATTTCATGCATTCAGATAACTTCAGTTATCAACAGTCTCGAAGCATGTTTTGTTTTTTTCATCACTTGATGTTTTAAGGTATACTTGTAGTTCTTCAAAAAATGTATTTTCAGTTGTAGTTTCAAAATTGTATCTGTGTCAGGTTTATAAAAAAGTATTTGTGACAGACAAAAATTAATGATTTAGAGACAAAATTTGTAATAGTTTTCAATTCTGTTTTTAAATTGTGTTTTTTGGTTGTAACAAATTCTTTTAACACTTGTGTTTATTGAGTGGTCATTTTTTTTCCAACCAATTCCTTATAAACTTAGATTGATGCGCCATAATATTGACAGTATTCTCAAACTCGCATGAATGTAATTATGTGACTTTTAATGGGTTATGACAAGTATATTTGGAAGTAATTTTATAGTTTTAAAATAATTATTTGCATTTTATTTGACTCATATTGTGTTACTTCTTTGAATGAATTAAATATTTTAATCGAACATGCAACATATTTACCAATAATTTTATGAAATGATAATGTAATGTTGAAGTAAAAATTTCAAGATTAATGTTTGTTGTGGGGATGTAGCTCAAATGGTAGAGCGCTCGCTTTGCATGCGAGAGGTACAGGGTTCGATACCCTGCATCTCCATAAAGAATTGTTTTTCACTAGTGTAAATTTGAAAACAATGTTAAATTTTGAAAATTTTATTTTAGAATTTTTACGGAGGTTTTATTCATTTTTTAAAAATTATACTTCCTTAAACCAAAATTGAGTATCAAAATTCACTATTTGACTCAAACTAAAAAATCGACAAATGAAAGAGATGTAATAAAATTTGAAATTATTCTTACTTACTATTGACTTATTCTTATTTTCATGATGCAGAGAGAGAGGAAAAAATAGGGAATGACATACATAGAATAAATTAGAGAGTACAGTTAGAATATAAAAATAGAAATTTCATTCTAAACTAAAAACAACATTATTTTGAGACGAAAATGTTTAATCAAATGTGACATTTATGTAGGGACTGAGGGAGCATAGTCTGAATTATATTTTTATTATATCCTTCACCCCAAATATCTTTTGTTGAAAAATTGAAAGGTTAAAAGCACGCCAAGACCTTCTCATTTTTAAATCACATAGTATATCTACCGCTACTAGAAACATGATGTGCAAGAGAATGAATAGTGGAAATCAAAATAAATAACCTCAACAAAAAATTAATTTTCCAAACATTATAAGAAATTCCAAAACAAGTCGGAGGAAGATAAAAAATAAAGAGTACAAAAAGAACTTATTTAAAGAGTACGATTAAACCCATCAACTATTGGGGGATATAACAACTCTCTAAATCACTATACTTCCAAAAATCATTTCAAGAGATACAAATGAGTAACTATAAAATAATCTCCTTTATTCACAAGAGAAAACCTTATTGTCCACCCAAGAGTTTCCTAATCTCTCCATCTCATTGTATTGAATAAAAACACTCAAGGTGTTTAAGTTTTTTTCTTAATTCCCTAAGATACCTTCAAAGGTTGCTCAAATTTCTAGACCTACAAAGAATTTCTATGCTTTCATCTCAACTAAGGATCACCGCATCTTTGCTCTACCTTGCAGTCTTAAAAGTCTACCAAAAATAGGTATAGGTCATGTTTATTACCTCTGAAGCCCATAAAGATATAGTAAGAACCTAACAGACGACCCATCAATAAATGAATCCACTAATTAAACTAACCTGACCCAATACTGATGAACCACGGAACTAGGCCTACTTTTCGAATACCACAGCCAACCACATCCTAACTTAGTCATTGTAGCCTCCTATAAGTCACTTTCTGTATGGAACACCTCCAAGGGATAGATCCTTTTCATCGCTATCTGTAGTCCCATGAGCCACTTCCTCCCCATATTTCTCTATATGGTCGTCATCTTTGCTGACATCAAGCTGATGACAATCAACACACTAATGCGATTCATCCGCCTCCTACGGCTCCCAAAATATTTCCCTAAGTCTTTTAAGCAATTGTTGATATCTCTAAGATTTCGTTCCTCTGCAGCTCTCACGTCTTCCAAATTCTTCTGATCCATATTTCATGCGTTCAGATATCTTCAGTTATCAACAGTCTCGAAGCATGTTTTGTTTTTTTCATCACTTGATGTTTTAAGGTATACTTGTAGTTCTTCAAAAAATGTATTTTCAGTTGTAGTTTCAAAATTGTATCTGTGTCAAGTTTATAAAAAAGTATTTTTGACAGACAAAAATTAATAATTTAGAGACAAAATTTGTAATAGTTTTCAATTCTATTTTTAAATTGTGTTTTTTGTGTTGTAACAAATTCTTTTAACACTTGTGTTTATTGAGTGGTCATTTTGTTTTCAACCAATTCCTTCTAAAGTTAGATTGATGCGCCATAATATTGACAGTATTCTCAAACTCGCATGAATGTTATTATGTGACTTTTAATGGGTTATGACAAGTATATTGGAAGTAATTTTATTTTTTAAAAACAATTATTTGCATTTTATTTGACTCATATTGTGTTACTTCTTCTTTGAATGAATTAAATATTTTAATCGAACATGCAACATATTTACCAATAATTTTATGAAATGATAATGTAATGTTGAAGTAAAAATTTCAAGATTAATGTTAATTGTGGGGATGTAGCTCAAATGGTAGAGCGCTCGCTTTGCATGCGAGAGGTACAGGGTTCGATCCCCTGCATCTCCATAAGGGATTGTTGGTCACAAGTGTAAATTTGAAAACAGTGTTGAATTTTGCAAATTTTATTTTACAATACGTCATTCTCTTGAGTTTTTGTTGTGTTCTCTGTCGTCCCCCTATCTTGTAATTTCATGATGCAGAGAGAGGAAAAAAATAGAGAATGACATACATAGAATAAATTAGAGAGTACAATTAGAATATAAAAATAGAAATTTCATTCTAAACTAAAAGCAACATTATTTTGAGACGAAAATGTTTAATCAAATGTGACATTTATGTAGGGACTGAGGGAGCATAGTCTGAATTATATTTTTATTATATCCTTCACCCCAAATATCTTTTGTTGTAAAATTGAAAGGTTAAAAGCACGCCAAGACCTTCTCATTTTTAAATCACATAGTATATCTACCGCTACTAGAAACATGATGTGCAAGAGAATGAATAGTGGAAATCAAAATAAATAACCTCAACAAAAAATTAATTTTCCAAACATTATAAGAAATTCCAAAACAAGTCAGAGGAAGATAAAAAATAAAGAGTACAAAAAGAACTTATTTAAAGAGTACGATTAAACCCATCAACTATTGGGGGATATAACAACTCTCTAAATCACTATACTTCCAAAAATCATTTCAAGAGATACAAATGAGTAACTATAAAATAATCTCCTTTATTCACAAGAGAAAACCTTATTGTCCACCCAAGAGTTTTCTAATCTCTCCATCTCATTGTATTGAATAAAAAAACTCAAGGTGTTTAAGTTTTTTTCTTAATTCCCTAAGATACCTTCAAAGGTTGCTCAAATTTCTAGACCTACAAAGAATTTCTACGCTTTCATCTCAACTAAGGATCACCGCATCTTTGCTCTACCTTGCAGTCTTAAAAGTCTACCAAAAATAGGTATAGGTCATGTTTATTACCTCTGAAGCCCATAAAGATATAGTAAGAACCTAACAGACGACCCATCAATAAATTAATCCACTAATTAAACTAACCTGACCCAATACTGATGAACCACGGAACTAGGCCAACTTTTCGAATACCACAGCCAACCACATCCTAACTTAGTCATTGTAGCCTCCTATAAGTCACTTTCTGTATGGAACACCTCCAAGGGATAGATCCTTTTCATCGCTATCTGTAGTCCCATGAGCCACTTCCTCCCCATATTTCTCTATATGGTCGTCATCTTTGCTGACATCAAGCTGATGACAATCAACACACTAATGTGATTCATCCGCCTCCTACGGCTCCCAAAATATTTCCCTAAGTCTTTTAAGCAATTGTTGATATCTCTAAGATTTCGTTCCTCTGCAGCTCTCACGTCTTCCAAATTCTTCTGATCCATATTTCATGCGTTCAGATATCTTCAGTTATCAACAGTCTCGAAGCATGTTTTGTTTTTTTCATCACTTGATGTTTTAAGGTATACTTGTAGTTCTTCAAAAAAATGTATTTTCAGTTGTAGTTTCAAAATTGTATCTGTGTCAAGTTTATAAAAAAGTATTTTTGACAGACAAAAATTAATAATTTAGAGACAAAATTTGTAATAGTTTTCAATTCTATTTTTAAATTGTGTTTTTTGTGTTGTAACAAATTCTTTTAACACTTGTGTTTATTGAGTGGTCATTTTGTTTTCAACCAATTCCTTCTAAAGTTAGATTGATGCGCCATAATATTGACAGTATTCTCAAACTCGCATGAATGTAATTATGTGACTTTTAATGGGTTATGACAAGTATATTGGAAGTAATTTTATTTTTTAAAAACAATTATTTGCATTTTATTTGACTCATATTGTGTTACTTCTTCTTTGAATGAATTAAATATTTTAATCGAACATGCAACATATTTACAAATAATTTTATGAAATGATAATGTAATGTTGAAGTAAAAATTTCAAGATTAATGTTAATTGTGGGGATGTAGCTCAAATGGTAGAGCGCTCGCTTTGCATGCGAGAGGTACAGGGTTCGATCCCCTGCATCTCCATAAGGGATTGTTGGTCACAAGTGTAAATTTGAAAACAGTGTTGAATTTTGCAAATTTTATTTTACAATACGTCATTCTCTTGAGTTTTTGTTGTGTTCTCTGTCGTCCCCCTATCTTGTAATTTCATGATGCAGAGAGAGAGAGAGAGAGAGAGAGGAAAAAAATAGAGAATGACATACATAGAATAAATTAGAGAGTACAATTAGAATATAAAAATAGAAATTTCATTCTAAACTAAAAGCAACATTATTTTGAGACGAAAATGTTTAATCAAATGTGACATTTATGTAGGGACTGAGGGAGCATAGTCTGAATTATATTTTTATTATATCCTTCACCCCAAATATCTTTTGTTGTAAAATTGAAAGGTTAAAAGCACGCCAAGACCTTCTCATTTTTAAATCACATAGTATATCTACCGCTACTAGAAACATGATGTGCAAGAGAATGAATAGTGGAAATCAAAATAAATAACCTCAACAAAAAATTAATTTTCCAAACATTATAAGAAATTCCAAAACAAGTCAGAGGAAGATAAAAAATAAAGAGTACAAAAAGAACTTATTTAAAGAGTACGATTAAACCCATCAACTATTGGGGGATATAACAACTCTCTAAATCACTATACTTCCAAAAATCATTTCAAGAGATACAAATGAGTAACTATAAAATAATCTCCTTTATTCACAAGAGAAAACCTTATTGTCCACCCAAGAGTTTTCTAATCTCTCCATCTCATTGTATTGAATAAAAAAACTCAAGGTGTTTAAGTTTTTTTCTTAATTCCCTAAGATACCTTCAAAGGTTGCTCAAATTTCTAGACCTACAAAGAATTTCTACGCTTTCATCTCAACTAAGGATCACCGCATCTTTGCTCTACCTTGCAGTCTTAAAAGTCTACCAAAAATAGGTATAGGTCATGTTTATTACCTCTGAAGCCCATAAAGATATAGTAAGAACCTAACAGACGACCCATCAATAAATTAATCCACTAATTAAACTAACCTGACCCAATACTGATGAACCACGGAACTAGGCCAACTTTTCGAATACCACAGCCAACCACATCCTAACTTAGTCATTGTAGCCTCCTATAAGTCACTTTCTGTATGGAACACCTCCAAGGGATAGATCCTTTTCATCGCTATCTGTAGTCCCATGAGCCACTTCCTCCCCATATTTCTCTATATGGTCGTCATCTTTGCTGACATCAAGCTGATGACAATCAACACACTAATGTGATTCATCCGCCTCCTACGGCTCCCAAAATATTTCCCTAAGTCTTTTAAGCAATTGTTGATATCTCTAAGATTTCGTTCCTCTGCAGCTCTCACGTCTTCCAAATTCTTCTGATCCATATTTCATGCGTTCAGATATCTTCAGTTATCAACAGTCTCGAAGCATGTTTTGTTTTTTTCATCACTTGATGTTTTAAGGTATACTTGTAGTTCTTCAAAAAAATGTATTTTCAGTTGTAGTTTCAAAATTGTATCTGTGTCAAGTTTATAAAAAAGTATTTTTGACAGACAAAAATTAATAATTTAGAGACAAAATTTGTAATAGTTTTCAATTCTATTTTTAAATTGTGTTTTTTGTGTTGTAACAAATTCTTTTAACACTTGTGTTTATTGAGTGGTCATTTTGTTTTCAACCAATTCCTTCTAAAGTTAGATTGATGCGCCATAATATTGACAGTATTCTCAAACTCGCATGAATGTAATTATGTGACTTTTAATGGGTTATGACAAGTATATTGGAAGTAATTTTATTTTTTAAAAACAATTATTTGCATTTTATTTGACTCATATTGTGTTACTTCTTCTTTGAATGAATTAAATATTTTAATCGAACATGCAACATATTTACAAATAATTTTATGAAATGATAATGTAATGTTGAAGTAAAAATTTCAAGATTAATGTTAATTGTGGGGATGTAGCTCAAATGGTAGAGCGCTCGCTTTGCATGCGAGAGGTACAGGGTTCGATCCCCTGCATCTCCATAAGGGATTGTTGGTCACAAGTGTAAATTTGAAAACAGTGTTGAATTTTGCAAATTTTATTTTACAATACGTCATTCTCTTGAGTTTTTGTTGTGTTCTCTGTCGTCCCCCTATCTTGTAATTTCATGATGCAGAGAGAGAGAGAGAGAGAGAGGAAAAAAATAGAGAATGACATACATAGAATAAATTAGAGAGTACAATTAGAATATAAAAATAGAAATTTCATTCTAAACTAAAAGCAACATTATTTTGAGACGAAAATGTTTAATCAAATGTGACATTTATGTAGGGACTGAGGGAGCATAGTCTGAATTATATTTTTATTATATCCTTCACCCCAAATATCTTTTGTTGTAAAATTGAAAGGTTAAAAGCACGCCAAGACCTTCTCATTTTTAAATCACATAGTATATCTACCGCTACTAGAAACATGATGTGCAAGAGAATGAATAGTGGAAATCAAAATAAATAACCTCAACAAAAAATTAATTTTCCAAACATTATAAGAAATTCCAAAACAAGTCAGAGGAAGATAAAAAATAAAGAGTACAAAAAGAACTTATTTAAAGAGTACGATTAAACCCATCAACTATTGGGGGATATAACAACTCTCTAAATCACTATACTTCCAAAAATCATTTCAAGAGATACAAATGAGTAACTATAAAATAATCTCCTTTATTCACAAGAGAAAACCTTATTGTCCACCCAAGAGTTTCCTAATCTCTCCATCTCATTGTATTGAATAAAAAAACTCAAGGTGTTTAAGTTTTTTTCTTAATTCCCTAAGATACCTTCAAAGGTTGCTCAAATTTCTAGACCTACAAAGAATTTCTACGCTTTCATCTCAACTAAGGATCACCGCATCTTTGCTCTACCTTGCAGTCTTAAAAGTCTACCAAAAATAGGTATAGGTCATGTTTATTACCTCTGAAGCCCATAAAGATATAGTAAGAACCTAACAGACGACCCATCAATAAATTAATCCACTAATTAAACTAACCTGACCCAATACTGATGAACCACGGAACTAGGCCAACTTTTCGAATACCACAGCCAACCACATCCTAACTTAGTCATTGTAGCCTCCTATAAGTCACTTTCTGTATGGAACACCTCCAAGGGATAGATCCTTTTCATCGCTATCTGTAGTCCCATGAGCCACTTCCTCCCCATATTTCTCTATATGGTCGTCATCTTTGCTGACATCAAGCTGATGACAATCAACACACTAATGTGATTCATCCGCCTCCTACGGCTCCCAAAATATTTCCCTAAGTCTTTTAAGCAATTGTTGATATCTCTAAGATTTCGTTCCTCTGCAGCTCTCACGTCTTCCAAATTCTTCTGATCCATATTTCATGCGTTCAGATATCTTCAGTTATCAACATTCTCGAAGCATGTTTTGTTTTTTTCATCACTTGATGTTTTAAGGTATACTTGTAGTTCTTCAAAAAAATGTATTTTCAGTTGTAGTTTCAAAATTGTATCTGTGTCAAGTTTATAAAAAAGTATTTTTGACAGACAAAAATTAATAATTTAGAGACAAAATTTGTAATAGTTTTCAATTCTATTTTTAAATTGTGTTTTTTGTGTTGTAACAAATTCTTTTAACACTTGTGTTTATTGAGTGGTCATTTTGTTTTCAACCAATTCCTTCTAAAGTTAGATTGATGCGCCATAATATTGACAGTATTCTCAAACTCGCATGAATGTAATTATGTGACTTTTAATGGGTTATGACAAGTATATTGGAAGTAATTTTATTTTTTAAAAACAATTATTTGCATTTTATTTGACTCATATTGTGTTACTTCTTCTTTGAATGAATTAAATATTTTAATCGAACATGCAACATATTTACCAATAATTTTATGAAATGATAATGTAATGTTGAAGTAAAAATTTCAAGATTAATGTTAATTGTGGGGATGTAGCTCAAATGGTAGAGTGCTCGCTTTGCATGCGAGAGGTACAGGGTTCGATCCCCTGCATCTCCATAAATGATTGTTGGTCACAAGTGTAAATTTGAAAACAGTGTTGAATTTTGCAAATTTTATTTTAGAATTTTTACGTCATTCTCTTGAGTTTTTGTTGTGTTCTCTGTCGTCCCCCTATCTTGTATTCCTAAAAGATTTGATATGTCATTTCTGCAGAATTCCCCAATAAAAATAATGGTTTATTAGAATTGTTTTAGAATTTATAACTGATGATGTTTTATTCATTCTTTAAAAGTTATACTTCGAGAAGAAGAAAAAATAGGGAATGACATACATAGAATAAATTAGAGAGTACAGTTAGAATATAAAAATAGAAATTTCATTCTAAACTAAAAGCAACATTATTTTGAGACGAAAATGTTTAATCAAATGTGACATTTATGTGGGGACTGAGGGAGCATAGTCTGAATTATATTTTTATTATATCCTTCACCTCAAATATCTTTTGTTGTAAAATTGAAAGGTTAAAAGCACGCCAAGACCTTCTCGTTTTTAAATCACATAGTATATCTACCGCTACTAGAAACATGATGTGCAAGAGAAAGAATAGTGGAAATCAAAATAAATAACCTCAACAAAAAATTAATTTTCCAAACATTATAAGAAATTCCAAAACAAGTCAGAGGAAGATAAAATATAAAGAGTACATAAAGGATTGTTGGTCACAAGTGTAAATTTGAACACAATGTTGAATTTTGCAAATTTTATTTTAGAATTTTTACGTCATTCTCTTGAGTTTTTGTTGTTTTCTCTGTCGTCCCCGTATCTTGTAATCCTAAAAGATTTGATATGTCATTTCTGCGGAATTCCCCAATAAAAATAATTGCTTATTAGAACTGTTTTAGAATTTATAACTGATGATGTGTTATTCATTTTTTAAAAGTTATACTTCCTTAAACCAAAATTGAGTATCAAAATTCACTATTTGACTCAAACTAAAAAATCGACAAATGAAAGAGATGTAATAAAATTTGAAATTATTCTTACTTACTATTGACTTATTCTTATTCTCATGATGCAAAGAGAGAGAGAGAGAGAGAGAGAGAGAGAGAGAGAGAGAGAGAGAGAGAGAGAGAGAGAGAGAGAGAGAGAGAGAGAGAGAGAGAGAGAGAGAGAGAAGAAAAAATAGGGAATGACATACATAGAATAAATTAGAGAGTACAATTAGAATATAAAAATAGAAATTTCATTCTAAACTAAAAGCAACATTATTTTGAGACGAAAATGTTTAATCAAATGTGACATTTATGTGGGGACTGAGGGAGCATAGTCTGAATTATATTTTTATTATATCCTTCACCTCAAATATCTTTTGTTGTAAAATTGAAAGGTTAAAAGCACGCCAAGACCTTCTCATTTTTAAATCACATAGTATATCTACCGCTACTAGAAACATGATGTGCAAGAGAAAGAATAGTGGAAATCAAAATAAATAACCTCAACAAAAAATTAATTTTCCAAACATTATAAGAAATTCCAAAACAAGTCAGAGGAAGATAAAAAATAAAGAGTACAAAAAGAACTTAGTTAATGAGTACGATTAAGCCCATCAATTATTGGGGGATATAAAAACTCTCTAAATCACTATACTTCCAAAAATCATTTCAAGAGATACAAATGAGTAACTATAAAATAATCTCCTTTATTCACAAGAGAAAACCTTATTGTCCACCCAAGAGTTTCCCAGTCTCTCCATCTCATTGTATTGAATAAAAAAACTCAAGGTGTTTAAGTTTTTTTCTTAATTCCCTAAGATACCTTCAAAGGTTGCTCAAATTTCTAGAACTACAAAGAATTTCTACGCCTTCATCTCAACTAAGGATCACCGCATCTTTGCTCTACCTTGCAGTCTTAAAAGTCTACCAAAAAAAGGTAAAGGTCATGTTTATTACTTCTGAATCCCATAAAGATATAGTAAGAACCTAACAGACGACCCATCAATAAATGAATCCACTAATTAAACTGTGAGACATTGGATCGAACTCTAGTGTGGTCGAAGTCTGTTCGCAAGTAATGCGTGTTGTAGTCGAAGTTTGTTCTAACATGCATGAGTAAATATTGCTAAGGTTGTTAGCATGAGTAAATATTGCTAAGGTTGTTAGCATGAGTAAATATTGCTAAGGTTGTTAGCATGAGTAAATATTGCTAGGGTTGTTAGCATGTTGAATTGGGTCTTGCTTGTAAGCCCAATTGTTTAAGTTAGCTTGTACCCTAAGTTAGCTTGTAATGGGTAATTGTTAAAAAGCCCATTAGGTTAGTGTGCTATTTTATTATAAATTGGATGCTAGTTTCTCAATCTTGAGAAGAAGGAAAAATAGGAAGATAAAATCCTAATTTCAAGGGAGAGAGGTTATTTTGTTATTCTTGTATACTTGTAATCTTGTTCTAAGAGAAAGGAAAGAATAGCAGTTTAATAACCAATCCTTGTTGTTCCTTGTTGCTTTCTTCTTTATTAACCCTAAACCTTGTGTCTTTCTTGATAAGAAACCGTTTATACTTTGTTTAACGGTATCCGATTCACAACAAATTGGTGCGGTGAGCGTGGAGAAGATGCCTTCAACAAAGTATGAGATTGAAAAGTTCACCGGAGTGAACGACTTTGGTCTGTGGCGCTTGAAGATGAAAGCCCTATTGGTTTAGCAGGGTTGTTTGGAAGCGTTGAAGGGTGAGGCAGCCATGGACGCTGCGTTAACGGCAAAAGAAAAGACGGGCATGATCGAGAAAGCCCACAACATAATATTGTTGAGCCTTGGTGATAAGGTTCTTCGACAGGTATCAAAGGAGACTACATCATCGGGATTATGGGTGAAACTTGAAAGTTTGTACATGACCAAATCTCTGGTGAATCGACTATACCTGAAGCAAGCTTTATATTCTTTCAAGATGAGTGAAGACAAAGTGTTGGCTGAGCAGTTGGATATGTTTAACAAGCTGATTCTTGATCTTGAAAATATTGATGTGAAGATCGATGATGAAGATCAAGCACTATTGCTGCTGTATGCTTTGCCCAGAACACATGCTCACTTCAAAGAAACTCTCTTGTATGGAAGGGAGTCCCTGACCTTTGAAGAAGTTCAATCAGCCTTGTATTCTAAGGACTTGAACGAACGAAAGGAGCATAAACCTTCGACGGTGGGCGAAGGTTTGGCCGTTAAGGGAAAATTCTTGCGAAAGGATGGTAAGTTCGACAAGAAAAAAGGTAAAAGTCAACAGAAGTCTTATAGTGGCGAAACATCTAGTATTCGATGTTACCACTGTAAGAAGGAGGGTCACATAAGAAAGTTGTGCCCTGAACGCCTGAAAGATCATGGAGGTAATGGCAATGCAGCCATTGTTCAAGATGACTTCAACTCATCTGATGTTCTTGTGGTTTCAAGTGGCGACTCGAGGAAAGAGTGGATTATGGATTCAGGTTGCACTTGGCACATGACTCCAAACAGAGAATTGTTCGAGGAGCTATGTGATCAAGATGGTGGATCTGTGCTGTTAGGAAACAACAAATCTTGCAAAATTGCAGGTATTGGATCTGTGAGATTCAAGCTCCATGATGAGTCAATAAGGTTATTGACTGAAGTCAGGTACGTACCTGACTTGAAGAGAAATTTGATTTCTCTTGGTGAATTCGACAGAAAAGGATATGTTTTTAAAGGAGAGAAAAGTATCCTAAGAGTCATGAAGGGGTCGAAGGAAGTCTTGAGAGGCGTGAAGAAACAAGGCTTGTATACCCTTGAGGCTGAGTTTGTAAGTGGTTCGACAAATGTTGCATCCACGAAATCTATGTCGAAGACAGAATTATGGCACATGAGATTGGGCCATGTCAGCGAAAGAGGCCTGGTCGAATTGGGGAAGCAGAACCTGCTAGGAGGTGACAAAGTCGAAAAGTTGGAATTTTGTGAATCTTGTTTATTTGGTAAATCCTGTAGGGCGAAGTTTAACAAAGGCAAGCAAAGAACACATGGATCCCTGGATTACATTCATGCTGATCTTTGGGGGCATGCAAGGAATCCTTCACACTCAGGTGCAAGGTATTTTCTATCCATCGTTGATGACTATTCCAGAAAAATATGGGTATTCATTCAGAAGACGAAGGATGAAACTTTTGAGAATATAAAAAGTTGGAAGATTCTAGTCGAAACTCAGACTGGTAGAAAGGTTAAGAGGTTAAGAACCGACAATGGCCTTGAATTCTGCAACGAAGCTTTCGACAGTTACTATGTTAGGTCTGGGATTGCAAGGCATAAGATTGTAGCAGGTACTCCTCAACAAAATGGCTTAGCTGAGAGATTCAATCGAACAATACTTGAAAGGGTTAGATGCATGTTAGTTAGTGTTGGAATGAAGAAGGTGTTTTGGGCGGAAGTTGTTTCGACAGCAGCTTACCTGATAAATAGATGTCCCTCGACTGCCTTGGGAATGAAGACACCTGAAGAAGTTTAGTCTGGAAATCCACCTAGTCTCGACAGACTGAGAGTATTTGGCTGTGTGGCCTATGCTCATATTAGGCAAGACAAGGTTGAACCTAGAGCTCTGAAATGCATGTTCATGGGATACCCTGAAGGAGTCAAAGCTTATAGGCTATGGTGCCTAGAGCCAGGTCACAGGAGGTGTATCACCAGTCAAGATGTAGTTTTCAACGAAGCAGAGATGGCTTTCAAGAAAACTGATGATGCTGACGAAGAGCTGGAACAGGGAGAGATTCCTGTTGAGGTGGAGCATGTTGATGCTAAATTGCTTACCCCAGATGAAGTCGAAGAAGACACAGAAGATGTTGTCGAAGATGAGGAGACTGATAATGACTACCTGCTAGCAAGAGACACGTCGAGGAGAGTCATCAAGCCACCTTAGAGACTTGGGTATGCAGATCTTATAGCTTATGCCTTAATCTCTGCAAGTGAGGTTCTAGACGAAGAACCTAGAGACTATAAGGAAGTTATGAGGAATCAAAAGAAGACAAATTGGTCTTTGATGTATGCTATGGTCTGTACTAGACCCGACATAGCATATGCAGTAAGTCTTGTAAGCAGGTACATGGCGAATCCTGGAAAGGCTCACTGGAAAGCATTGAAGTGGATTTTAAGGTACATAAATGGGTCTCTAAATAGAGTCCTAATTTATGGTGGAGCCTTAGGTGAAGATAGTAAAGCAGCAATCGATGGATATGTCGACTCTGATTATGCAGGTTGTATGGATTCCAGAAAATCTATCTCTGGATATGTGTTCACTATGTTTGGGACAACAATTAGTTGGAAAGCAACACTTCAGAAGGTCGTTGCCCTATCAACCACTGAAGCGGAGTATATTGCCCTAACTGAAGCTGTGAAGGAAGCATTGTGGCTTGAAGGTTTTGTAAAGGAGCTAAAACTTCAAGGTCGAGTTATCATTGTTAAATGTGATAGTCAAAGCGCAATACACATGTCAAAGAACTCAGCCTATCATGAGCGAACCAAGCACATTGATGTGAGGCTGCATTTCATCAGAGGGGTAATCGAGCGTGGAGAAGTCCAAGTGCTGAAAGTTTCGACAGATCATAATACTGCTGATATGATCACCAAGACATTGCCCAGTTGCAAGTTTTTCCACTGTATGCAGTTAATAAATCTGCATGAAGAAAGCTAGTTTCTTGATGTTATAGAGTTATATCCAAGGTGGATATTTGTGAGACATTGGATCGAACTCTAGTGTGGTCGAAGTCTGTTCGCAAGTAATGCGTGTTGTAGTCGAAGTTTGTTCTAACATGCATGAGTAAATATTGCTAAGGTTGTTAGCATGAGTAAATATTGCTAAGGTTGTTAGCATGAGTAAATATTGCTAAGGTTGTTAGCATGAGTAAATATTGCTAGGGTTGTTAGCATGTTGAATTGGGTCTTGCTTGTAAGCCCAATTGTTTAAGTTAGCTTGTACCCTAAGTTAGCTTGTAATAGGTAATTGTTAAAAAGCCCATTAGGTTAGTGTGCTATTTTATTATAAATAGGATGCTAGTTTCTCAATCTTGAGAAGAAGGAAAAATAGGAAGATAAAATCCTAATTTCAAGGGAGAGAAGTTATTTTGTTATTCTTGTATACTTGTAATCTTGTTCTAAGAGAAAGGAAAGAATAGCAGTTTAATAACCAATTCTTATTGTTCCTTGTTGCTTTCTTCTTTATTAACCCTAACCCTTGTGTCTTTCTTGATAAAAAACCATTTATATTTTGTTTAACGGTATTCGATTCACAACATAAACTAACCTGACCCAATACTGATGAACCACAGAACTAGGCCAGCTTTTCTAATACCACAGCCAACCATATCCTAACTTAGTCATTGTAGCCTCCTATAAGTCACTTTCAGTATGGAACACCTCCAAGGGATAGATCCTTTTCATCGCTATCTGTAGTCCCATGAGCCACTTCTTCCCCATATTTCGCTACATGATCGTCATCTTTGCTGACATCAAGCTGATGACAATCAACACACTAATGTGATTCATCTGCCTCCTACGGCTCCCAAAATATTTCCCTAAGTCTTTTAAGCAATTGTTGATATCTCTAAGATTTCGTTCCTCTGCAGCTCTCACGTCTTCCAAATTCTTCTGATCCATATTTCATGCGTTCAGATATCTTCAGTTATCAACAGTCTCGAAGCATGTTTTGTTTTTTTCATCACTTGATGTTTTAAGGTATACCTGTAGTTCTTCAAAAAATGTATTTTCAGTTGTAGTTTCAAAATTGTATCTGTGTCAGGTTTATAAAAAAGTATTTTTGACAGACAAAATTTAATAATTTAGAGACAAAATTTGTAATAGTTTTCAATTCTATTTTTAAATTGTGTTTTTTGTGTTGTAACAAATTCTTTTAACACTTGTGTTTATTGAGTGGTCATTTTTTCTTCAACCAATTCCTTCTAAACTTAGATTGATGCGCCATAATATTGACAGTATTCTCAAACTCGCATGAATGTAATTATGTGACTTTTAATGGGGTATGACAAGTATATTTGGAAGTAATTTTATTTTTTAAAAACAATTATTTGCATTTTATTTGACTCATATTGTGTTACTTCTTCTTTGAATGAATTAAATATTTTAATCGAACATGCAACATATTTACCAATAATTTTATGAAATGATAATGTAATGTTGAAGTAAAAATTTCAAGATTAATGTTAACTGTGGGGATGTAGCTCAAATGGTAGAGCGCTCGCTTTGCATGCGAGAGGTACAGGGTTCGATCCCCTGCATCTCCATAAAGGATTGTTGGTCACAAGTGTAAATTTGAAAACAATGTTGAATTTTGCAAATTTTATTTTAGAATTTATATGTCATTCTCTTGAGTTTTTGTTGTGTTCTCTATCGTCCCCCTATCTTGTCACTACAACAAAAATGACTTTTAGCAACAACTCAAAACCGCAACCTAAAGTGCAATAACCGTAGCCTAATGCTTTAGGGGGCGGTTTATCAGACGTGGAATAAACGGCTGTTGCCTATTCCTTTAGAGCGCGATTTTTTTATTTATAACCACGGATTCAAAACATCGCCACCTAAATCATCAAATTCCACGGTTTTAGTTGTAGTTTTAGGCCGCAGTTTTCTAGTAACAACACAAAATAACCGTCCCCAAAACATGAATACACAACGGTTATAAAAAAGTAACAAATGAAAACCGTAGCTAGTTTATAATTTCATTTAAAGAACTGTGCCTAAAACTTAGGAAAAGTCCATGGTTTTTAATAAGCAACCCTTAAAAAGCGTTGCCTATAAATTGAAAAATATTTGGTAAATATTAACTTTAAACTTAAAGATATAATTATTAAAAAATTTCCTATTCATTTATATTGTGATACATTTCAACCATAAACCTTCATTTTATTCTAATATAGTATAAGTCAATATTATTAATTAAATGAGAAGAAACACATGTATAAATTAATCAAAACATATAAATATGAAGTATTAATAAGATGAAATGTAATAAACACGTTGAAATGTAAGAACAAATATTTTCAAAATAAATCCAAACTCTTTGAAATATAATAAACTAATTAGGTGGTTTGTGTAACTCCATAAAACAAAAAATAATTGTCTATATTTGAATCAGTAAAGGTCTTCATCATATTCATTATACTGAGAATCATGAGAATCATCATCTTGAGAACCGTCAACTTGATCATATTGAAGATCGTCATCTTGATCATATTGGAGATTGTCATCAAGATCATAATGAAGAAATCAAAGAAGGAATCCTGTAAATATAGTACTAAAAATATTCAGATACCTCTCCAAAAGGTAAATCGTCATTTTCAAAGAAGTCGCCAAAATCACCAAACTCGGATAGAAGAGCTTGAATATCCATTTCCATGCCTCTATTCTCCTCATCATTGTCACCCCAGTCCCAGTAAGACCCAATTGGCTCATTCTCTACTCTTGTAATGGCTGAATTGTTAACTTCCTTGGAACCAAAATCAGACATGTACGCATCTTGCCCAGGAATATTTGTAGTCGCACTTAATGACTGTGTACCTGGTCGAGACCGCTTAGAGCCCTGCATAGCAATAACAATCACTACTAATCTCCAATTGTACAAAATTTAAGATTGGCAAAATAGTAAAGTTTTAAAAGATTTGCTATTCTAAAAAAAAACTATGATATGTCAAATAACCATCTTTTCCAGAAGAAGAAAAACTACAATATTCAATTTTCTCAATTTATTTTATAAACACAGTGAAATAGCCATCTTCATGTGCATACAACAAAAATAAGTGGCCAACTTATGAAGTAGCAAGCATGTTGCAACTATGTTATAAGAATACTGCAAAACGATGAGTACATGTATACCTGTTCAAGAACTTATGGAGACTGTGTGCTCATACATTAAACCTGACATTACTATTCCTACTCTCACCCGTAACAGATGCATTCAAACATTAAACACAAGAAAAATGTCAGGCCGATATTATGCTTCCTTTCAATCCAAGGAAAAAAACATCACTGAAAACAACCTCAAGAATAGGGAAAATTTTGGTGACTAGCTTTAGTAGTTTTGGGATTATTAATTTAGTAGATAGGAAAACAAAATTATGGCAATGTGCAGTGTAAGCTGTTATTGTGTCAATTCAATCTAAGGGTAACATTAGTATGTTTGCTCATGAATGGCATAAGTTCAGAAAGTTGGATTCTATTCTATTTGGTGTAAAAAGCAGATGGTCCTCTTAAGGGGTCCCTAGCAGATATGCAGAGTGATTTGGTGGCATTGTACGTATGTTCACCTAAAATTGAAGAATCAAACAAGTATGCACAGACTGCATGGTAGGCATTGCAGAAACATTTACAATTTACAACTATGCTTATTAAGTTAACATGAAGGTCATGCTAGTTTACAATAATAGATCATAAAAGCATAATGCATATTATAAAAAATCAAATAAGGCCTGCACAAACTAATTAACCCAATTCAATCATCCGAATTAATTCACACCAATTTGCATAGGAGCACAACATGACCAGTCTTCATTTAACTAAACTAAATGGTTTCCATACTAACTAAACCACTAACTGTAACTGTGACTAATAACATTTGGATAACAATTCCATTGATTCAAAAAAGCTCCATGACAGTTTAGGTTTCATAGCAATGCAATGTTACATAACAGTTCAAGTATCCAATATAGTTCAAACCCCATAACATCTAATCTAAAGAGGTATGGCATAACAGTTCAAGCAGTTAACACAAACTAATCTAGCATTTCATTTCCAATTTCACTAACATATTAACATTCCATAACAGTTCCACTAACTTTCAAATTAACCCTTAAATCACTAATTTGGCACACTTTAATTAACATGTAACCTAATTCTCACTAAAATGCTAACTATTTTGACTAGTTAAGCACAACAACAATTGTTCAAACAGCTCACACATAGCAGCTCAAGCATAATCCAAGCATTCCAACAACATAAAGTAGCCAATTCTACAAATCCATAACAACTTAATAACCATTCATACGCACAGTCATTTCACTCTGCATCAAGTTTTCTTAAAGCATTTCACTAACAAAAGCATACATCTAAACCACATTCCATAGCTGCTTCAGAGAGTATTCAAATTGGTTTCAATGCATCTACTAACTAACTAGACTAACAATTCAACATAACATCAACTGATAGGACAACTCCAGTTCAGCTAGCAATAACAACCTTACATTTTCATTAACAGCTAAATACATTCAATAATAGATCACTAATATACTAACTGTCACAGCTCCAATCCACTAACTAACCTAACTGTTTTTCAAAATGGCAACATAGTATTGCAATAGAAGAACAAATCAAAACTATTAATGCCAAACAAAGTAAAACTGAGCCTGATTTAGATTGTTACCGAGATCGTGACGTTGCTGTCAGATATGAGTAACCAACGTTGTTGATGTTATAGTGGTGTTTTCAGTGACAAGCATGAACAAAACCAGATGGATGTCTTGAAACAGAGCAGTGAGTTATACTGACGTTGTTTCCAAAATTGTTTCTTAAGGATCTACCGCTTGCTGCGTCCAGAATGTTCGAGCTCGCGTATGCTTTTTCGGAGAGTTCACAGTGTTGCAGAGCTGATATTGTCAATGGTTTATGGGTGTGGAATGAAACCCAACTGAACTTTTTTTATTGCGTATCGACGTTGAACAACTTCTAGAAATAGAGGCTTTTTGTTGTGTTGTTGAGGAGTGTTGATCTAGGTACGTAAGGTCACTTCACCGGCGGCAGCGGCGGTGGTTTCATGGAGATTTTGAAGGAAAATAAAGTGTAGATTGGAAGTTGTATTTGCAGTGAGGAGGGTTAAGGTTTGAAGGAGATGATTATGGCGGACACGGTGGCGAAGGGTAGAAGGAGATGGTGGTGACAGGTTTGATGGAGTGTGATGATGAAATTAGTGGAAGAAGAAGGTACCGAGGTTATAGTTAGGGTTTAAACAACCCCCAACTTTGAGAAACTATATGGGGGTGATGAAAAATTTCAAGTTTTAGAACAGATTAATTAATTAATAACTTTTGAATTAATATTAAAGCCAAATGGCGTTATTGTTCTGGTGGTAGTGAGGTATTACTACAAAGGTAGGGACATGGGTTCAAGTCCTTGTTTTGCCAGTTTTCTTAAATTAATTTTTCAATCATATTTTCAAGTTTGGGTTAGAGCACTTCAAGGACAAGGGTTCGATCCCCACTCTGTACATTTAATTATATGCGGACAAGGGTTCGATCCCCACTCTGTACATTTAATTATATGCGAAAAAATAGAAGTGAATATGCGGTTCTTATATGCTACGCTTATGAAACTGTGGATAGAAGTGAATATGCAACGGTTATATTATAACCACATTTTCAAAACTGTAGCATATAATAAATAAGGGACGGTTTTGAAAAAAAAAACGTCCCCACGTAAAAACGCGTAGCCTATGTTACTTATAGGGACGGTTTTACAGTCGTTGTCTATTCCTCCGTTGCCTAAAGTCATTTTTGTTGTAGTGTGTAATCCTAAAAGATTGCTTATTAGAAGTGTTTTAGAATTTATAGAATTATATTTTTATTATATCCTTCACCTCAAATATCTTTTGTTGTAAAATTGAAAGGTTAAAAGCACGCCAAGACCTTCTCATTTTTAAATCACATAGTATATCTACCGCTACTAGAAACATGATGTGCAAGAGAATGAATAGTGGAAATCAAAATAAATAACCTCAACAAAAAATTAATTTTCCAAACATTATAAGAAATTCCAAAACAAGTCAGAGGAAGATAAAAAATAAAGAGTACAAAAAGAACTTATTTAAAGAGTACGATTAAACCCATCAACTATTGGGGGATATAACAACTCTCTAAATCACTATACTTCCTAACATCATTTCAAGAGATACAAATGAGTAACTTTAAAATAATCTCCTTTATTCACAAGAGAAAACCTTATTGTCCACCCAAGAGTTTCCTAATCTCTCCATCTCATTGTATTGAATAAAAAAACTCAAGGTGTTTAAGTTTTTTTCTTAATTCCCTAAGATACCTTCAAAGGTTGCTCAAATTTCTAGACCTACAAAGAATTTCTACGCTTTCATCTCAACTAAGGATCACCGCATCTTTGCTCTACCTTGCAATCTTAAAAGTCTACCAAAAAAAGGTAAAGGTCATGTTTATTACTTCTGAATCCCATAAAGATATAGTAAGAACCTAACAGACGACCCATCAATAAATGAATCCACTAATTAAACTAACCTGACCCAATACTGATGAACCACAGAACTAGGCCAGCTTTTCTAATACCACAGCGAACCACATCCTAACTTAGTCATTGTAGCCTCCTATAAGTCACTTTCTGTATGGAACACCTCCAAGGGATAGATCCTTTTCATCGTTATCTGTAGTCCCATGAGCCACTTCCTCCCCATATTTCTCTACATGGTCGTCATCTTTGCTGACATCAAGCTGATGACAATCAACACACTAATGCAATTCATCCGCCTCCTACGGCTCCCAAAATATTTCCCTAAGTCTTTTAAGCAATTGTTGATATCTCTAAGATTTCGTTCCTCTGCAGCTCTCACGTCTTCCAAATTCTTCTGATCCATATTTCATGTGTTCAGATATCTTCAGTTATCAACAGTCTCGAAGCATGTTTTGTTTTTTTCATCACTTGATGTTTTAAGGTATACTTGGGGTTCTTCAAAAAATGTATTTTCAGTTGTAGTTTCAATATTCTATCTGTGTCAGGTTTATAAAAAAGTATTTTTGACAGACAAAAATTAATAATTTAGAGACAAAATTTGTAATAGTTTTCAATTCTATTTTTAAATTGTGTTTTTTGTGTTGTAACAAATTCTTTTAACACTTGTGTTTATTGAGTGGTCATTTTTTTTCAACGAATTCCTTCTAAACTTAGATTGATGCGCCATAATATTGACAGTATTCTCAAACTCACATGAATATAATTATGTGACTTTTATTGGGTTATGAACAATATATTTGGAAGTAATTTTATTTTTTAAAAACAATTATTTGCATTTTATTTGACCAATATTGTGTTACTTCTTCTTTGAATGAATTAAATATTTTAATCGAACATGCAACATATTTACCAGTAATTTTATGAAATGATAATCTAATGTTGAAGTAAAAATTTCAAGATTAATGTTAACTGTGGGGATGTAGCTCAAATGGTAGAGCGCTCGCTTTGCATGCGAGAGGTACAGGGTTCGATCCCCTGCATCTCCATAAAGTATTGTTGGTCACATGTGTAAATTAGAAAACAATGTTGAATTTTGGAAATTTTATTTTAGAATTTATACGTCATTCTCTTGAGAATTTATAATTGATGATGTTTTATTCATTTTTTAAAAATTATACTTCCTTAAACCAAAATTGAGTATCAAAATTCACTATTTGACTCTAACTAAAAAATCGACAAATGAAAGAGATGTAATAAAATTTGAAATTGTTCTTACTTACTATTGACTTATTCTTATTTTCATGATGCAGAGAGAGGGAGAGAGAGGAAAAATAGGGAATGACATACATAGAATAAATTAGAGAGTACAGTTAGAATATAAAAATAGAAATTTCATTCTAAACTAAAAGCAACATTATTTTGAGACGAAAATGTTTAATCAAATGTGACATTTATGTAGGGACTGAGGGAGCATAGTCTGAATTATATTTTTATTATATCCTTCACCTCAAATATATTTTGTTGTAAAATTGAAAGGTTAAAAGCACGCCAAGAACTTCTCATTTTAAAATCACATAGTATATCTACCGCTACTAGAAACATGATGTGCAAGAGAATGAATAGTGGAAATCAAAATAAATAACCTCAAAAAAAAATTAATTTTCCAAACATTATAAAAATTTTATTCATTTTTTAAAAATTATACTTCCTTAAACCAAAATTGAGTATCAAAATTCACTATTTGATTCAAAGTAAAAAATCGACAACCCCTATCTTGTAATCCTAAAAGATTTGATATGTCATTTCTGCGGAATTCCCCAATAAAAAAAATTATTATTAGAACTTGTTCCGGTCTGGGCCCGACCTCGGCAGGCCCAATACCACGTACGGCCCAACAGGCGAATCGGGCACGCCGGGCACGTGCGTCCCGCGAGACTAGCAGAGCATGCCGCCGGACACAAGCAGCGCATCCAACAGCAGCTCGTCGTCCCTCTTACCAGCCGAGCAGAACCAACCCCGGCACACCAAAGCGCGGCCTTGGTTCCTCCCCTCTGCGGGGAGAACAACGCGCTCCGGGGCACCCCGCGAGCTCCCCTCCGTGGGGAGAACAACGTGCCCGGTGCACGTTCTCCACGTGCTCCCCTCCGCGGGGACACGTCATCAACCAACTGCCCACCTCCGAAAGAGCAGGTCAAACCCACTTTCCGGAGATCTAGGAGCAGTTGGACTAGGGCGAAGACCGCGTCCTGGTCTTCACGCCACGTAAGCCCTAGCAGTCATTAGGGTTGGGCCTGGTCATCCAGCCCATCTCAAATGACCGTTGGCCCAGCGCTGGGGTCTCTCTATAAATACCCTCTTCCTCAAGAGGGTCAGGTAATTCACATCTTGCCCTTTCTGTACTTTTGCTCCCGCTCTGCCCAATTTCTTACTTTGGCATCGGAGTGTCTTGCAGGTACACCCCCTTCTCCTCCTCATCACCGGTGAACAGGTAGCAGCCCAACAGCGTGTGGCTAGACTGTGATCCCCTCCTGATCAGGTCAGATCAGTGGCGCTGTCTGTGGGAACTTGAAACTTCCCCGTTACTCCGAGCAGAAAACCAAAAGTTTCACCAAACCTCCACGATCATGGCTAGTCCACACCGCGACGGCACTCCGCACGACCTTGTGCTCAACGTCGCCACCAACGGGAACAAGCAGATAGGGACGACGCGTCCGGCGGAAACCGACGAAAGGGACGGTCAAACTGCTTCGCCGTCATCCGCGGAGCGGCCCCTTCAGGTCGACCTCCGACCCCCGAGCCCGCCAGCATTCCATCCCGTTCCCATCCCGGCGGGAGCGGACCCAACGGTGGCCGCTCTCTTTACGGCTATCAACCAGACGAACCAGTAGCTGTTCCAACAAAATGCGAGAATTGGGGCATTAGAACGCATCGGCCCTCCGAGGTACCCCCCGCGGGAAGACCAGAACGGAGGTTCGAGGAGCCCCTCACCTCGACCCAGAAACCGACGGCCGCGGCTGGAGAGACACCGCCCGCAGGTGGCACGAGAACGCACCAGTTCCCCAGCAAGACACGTTCGCGTGAGGAACCAAAACGCCGCGGCGATCCCGACCGAAGACCCCCGAGGCGAGAACTCAGGCAGGAGGTCGAGAACCCGAAACCAGGGGCTCACCTTGAACGGGGCTTCTCCCCATCGATCCCCGGCGCACAACGACGAGGACGATTACCGCACCCCGCTGTCCCGAGAAATCATGGCTGCCCCCATACCCCAAGGGATGGAGAAACCACCGACACTGTCGACCTACGACGGCACCTCCGACCCGGACGATCACCTGGAAGACATCGAGGCCATGCTCGACTACCGAAACGTCCGGGGAGCTATCAAGTGCAGACTCTTCCTGACGACTCTGAGGAAAGGCGCTATGACCTGGTATAAAAGTCTGGAGCCCGAATCAGTTACATCATGGAGGGTCTTGAAGGACCCGTTCTCCAAACACTTTACGGCATCCCGACGCCACCCAAAAACAGAAGCAGTCCTCGGGGCGATCATCCAGGGCCCCGACGAACCTCTCCGAAAGTATATCGAAAGGTTCACTCGGGAGGCAGTGTAGGTGACGACGTCCGACGAAATGAAACGCTACTTAATGGAACAAGGTCTGCGCCACGACTCCAAGTTCTACGAGGCCGTGGGCATACACTGACCAACATCCCTCCAAGATTTCCTCGACAGAGCCGCGCATTACATCCGATTCGAGGAAACACAGGCGGCCAACTCCGCTCGCGACACCCGAGACAGGGAGGCTCCCCGCGGGCACCGAGACGACGGAGCCTCGAGCCATTGACGAGGAGGAGACCGCCGTCGGGAAGATCGCCCCCGCGAGCCCCGCGAACAACGCGAACCGCGCGGCCCGGCCGACAAATTCACAGAATACACAGCCTTGGTCGCTTCACGCGAACGCATACTGGCCGAATGCGCTAAAACCGAATTCGTGCAGGGAGGTGTCCGTTTTCCGCGACCAACGCCCCCTAAGCCCAACGTGGACAAATCGAAGTACTGCCGATTCCACAGAAGCCACGGGCACGTAACAGAAGACTGCATCCATCTCAAGGATGCGATCGAAATTCTGATCAAAGACGGTCACCTGAAGAGATACACCCAAGGAGGCGAACCACCTAGGCAAGAGGCTCCAGAAGCCAAGAAAGTCGAAGAACTTCCCTCTCCAAAAGACAACAGCAGGCTCCAGGTCGCGTTGTGTGTCAGCCGCCCCGAAGATTAGTTCGCGGGCAGAGAATTCAGTCCCCCCGAAGGGCCCGACCTAATCGACGAGCCAATCCGACCAACCAGCCGGTGGGAGTACTTCTCCAGAAACATGGTCATCTCTGATGGAGCCATGAGGAGTCTGTCCATCGGATCCGTGAAAATAAAATTCGACGAACTCATCGCGAACAACTTCGGCAAAATGAGCACGCTCGACAAATTCCGAGGCCGCTCCAACCCGATCACATTTTACCTCGAGGAACTCCCCGGGGGATCTCCCAATTCCAACATACCCCTGCTCATACGTGCCCGAATGGCAAACTTCGACGTCAGCTGCCTCCTCGTCGACGGCGGGAGCTCGATTGACATCATGTACTCACACCTGTTCACAACCCTCCAGCTCGACGAATCCAACCTTTCTCCCTACGTAGGCTCCGACCTTCAGGGGTTCAACGGGACGACGACGAGACCTTGGGGATACGTGGAATTGAAAGTCACCTTCGGAGAAGAGGAAACAGCTAGGGACATCAGCATCCGTTTCTTAGTCATCGAATGCCCATCCCTCTATAACTGCATCCTGAGCAGGACGACGATAGCAGAACTCACCGCAGTACCCTCCACCGTCCACCTGAAGATGAAATACTACACAAGAAGGGGGGCCGTGGAAACCCTCAACGGAGACATCGAGGCCGCCCGAAGATGTTTTGAAGCCGCGCTGAAAGGCCTAGACTCCATCGCTCCAGCGACCAAGAAGAAAACGTCAAACACAACGCCAAAGGGCGAACCAACGGAGCTGGTCGGATCCGTTGAGCTCGACAGTCGCTTCACCGGCGAGCTCGACCACGAAACAAAGACCAACGAAGTCAACGGGCAGCCCTCACACCCAGCGCGCCCCATCCCGGACGGTGAATTCGAACTCGTTCCCCTCGGGGAAGACACGAGCAGAACCGTGAGGATAGGCGCCAGACTCCCAGACCTCGCGAAACGACAGCTCCAAGCCTGCCTCCGCGAGAATGCCGACCTCTTCGCCTAGAGCGCCGCGGAAATGCCGGGACTCGACCCCGAGGTCGCCTGCCACCAGCTGTCCATCAACCCAACCGCAAAGGCCGTTGTACAACGCCGGCGTCGCCAATCCCTCGAAAAATCGGCAGCGGCCGAACAAGCTGTAAAAGACCTCTTAGAGGCAAATTTTATTTCGGAAGCCCGGTATTCAACCTGGCTGTCCAATGTTGTACTCGTTAAAAAGAATAATGGAAAATGGCGCATGTGCGTTGACTACACTAATCTCAATCGGGCATGTCCTAAGGACGCCTACCCCCTCCCCAACATCGACAAGCTCGTCGACAACTCCTCGGGCTTCAAGCTCTTGTCCTTCATGGACGCGTACTCGGGATACAATCAGATCCCGATGGCCGAACACGATAAACAAGCCACGACCTTCATGACGGCGTCGGGCAATTACTATTATAACGTGATGCCCTTCGGCCTCAAAAACGCCGGGGCCACATACCAGCGGATGATGAACCGCGTCTTCCACGACGAAATCGGAGACATGCTCGAAGTATACATGGACGACATGATCGTCAAATCTGGCACGGAGGACGACCACGCGGCACACCTCCAGAAGGTCTTCGAGACCGCAAGGTCATGCCGCATGCGTTTCAACCCGGAGAAGTGCACCTTCGGCGTCTGCGCCGGTAAATTCCTCGGCTACTACTTGACCGAACGGGGGATCGAAGCCAATCCGGACAAATGCCACGCCTTCTCCAATATCACCACGCCTACCACGAAGAAGGCCATCCAGTCCCTCAACGGCGTGCTTGCCTCCGTCTCACGATTCATCGCCAAGTCGGCTCAATACGCCCTCCCATTTTTCAAACTGCTCAGGAAGGAGACCAAATTCGAATGGACGGACGAATGTGAGAAAGCCCTTTGCCACCTCAAACGCGTCCTATCCGAACCACCAGTGCTGACGCGCCCCGCGACGGGCGAAACCCTATACTTATATCTGGCCGTAGCCAACGAAGCCGTCAGCGCCATCCTCGTCAGCGAATCCGGGGAGGGCCAAAAGCCCATCTACTTTACCAGCAAAGCTCTCCACGACCCAGAAGTCCGATACCAGCTGATCGAGAAGGTCGCCCTGGCCCTCATAACAGCAGCACGCCGACTCCGACATTATTTTCTCGCACACGCCATCGTGCTCCGCACCGATCAGCCCATACGCCAGCTTCTCGGCCGCCCCGACATGGCCGGACGCATGCTGAAATGGTCGCTAGAAATCTCCGAGTTCGACATTACCTACGAGGGCCGGCACGCCATCAAGGCTCAAGCCTTGGCCGATTTTGTCGCCGAGATGACCACCCCGCCCGACCCCACCGCCAGGAACCACCTCTGGACCATTTTTGTGGATGGCTCCTCCAACTCCACGGGAAGCGGCGCCGGCATCGTCCTCGACAACGACGAGGGTACGGTCATCGAAGTCTCCCTCACACTGGCCTTCCCGACGACCAACAACCAGGCCGAGTACGAAGCGTTTCTGGCCGGCCTTCGCCTGGCATCCGACCTGGGAGCCAGGGACATCCGAATCTACACAGACTCCCAGCTAGTCGCTTCACAAGTCCGAGGCGAATATCAAGCAAAAAACGACACCCTCGTCGGATACCTCGCGCTCATCACCGAAAAACTGCGAGGTTTCGACACAGCAGAGATTCAGCACGTCCCTCGCGAGCAAAACACCCGTGCTGACATCCTCTCCAAACTGGCAAGCACCAAAAAGCGAGGCGGCCACAAGTCGGTCATTCAAGAGATCTTGTCGCAACCAAGTACCAGCGCGACCACCACTCCCCTCGACATCAACGTCGTCGGAGATACTGACTGCTGGATGACCCCACTCCACACCTACCTCAGCACCGACCACCTTCCGGCCAACCCTGGAGAGGCCAGCGCAACGAGACGACGCGCCTGCTCGTACGTCCTCCTAGAAGGACGATTGTACCGTCGAGGCTTCGCAATCCCACTCCTTAAATGCGTAGATAAGTCCCAGAGTACATCCGTTCTAGAAGAAATCCACGAAGGCATCAACGCGCAACACCTCGGCGGAAGATCCCTAGCACGAAAGGCCATACGCGCAGGCTATTAGTGGCCATCAATGCAATCCGACGCGAAGGAACACGTCAAACGATGTGATAAATGTCAACGACACGGAGACATGCACCTCGCCCCCCGACCGATCTCACGTCCCTCTCATCTCCGTGGCCATTCGCCTGGTGGGGGCTGGACATCCTCGGGCCCTTCCCCCTAGGTTCCTACCAGAACAAGTACCTCATCGTGGGAGTTGACTACTTCACCAAGTGGATCGAGGCCGAAGCTCTGGCCAAAATCACCGCCCACAACATACTCCGATTCTACAAACGCAATATCCTCGCCAGATTCGGGGTCCCACTCGCCATCGTCACCGACAACGGCACACAATTCACGAACAAAAACTTCCGCGACTTCGTCACCAAACTCGGAACCAAACACCACTTCGCCTCGGTCGAACACCCTCAGACAAACGGCCAGGCGGAATTGGCGAACAGAGTCATACTCAGGGGACTCAAACGACGACTCGGCGACGCCAAACGAGCATGGGTCGAAGAGCTCCACAGCGTCCTCTGGGCATACCGCACCACTCCCCACTCAACCACGGGGGAAACCCCATTTCGCCTCACGTACGGAACCGATGCCGTGATACCGGTCGAAATTCGCGAACCATCCCGACGAACGGAAGCTCCCCTGGGCACCGACGACAACGACGGCGCCCTCCGCGAAGAGCTCGACCTCGTCGAAGAAATCCGCTCAGGGGCAGCCCTCCGTGAAGCCCGGCTGAAGCAACAAGTCACACTTCGCCACAACAACAAAGTCCTAAAACGCGACTTTCAAACAGGCGAATTAGTTCTACGCAGAAACCAGAAAGACCCCCACGAGGGCAAACTGGCTGCGAACTGGGAAGGCCCTTACCGAGTCCGGGACAAAACGGAGCACGGGGCCTATTACCTCGAAAACCTGCACGGTGAACAACTAGCTCGACCATGGAACGCCGCGAAGCTTAAGCGGTACTACAGTTAGAACATTACCCGCGACGACCCATCGTCCCGACCACTGGGGGGGCGACATGGTACCACCGCACACCCCCGCGTCCACTAGCGACCAAAGAAAAGCAAGCCCTGCCTCTCGTGTGCACGGGCAGACGGCCTTGCTCGGCAAGGAACACCTCGACCGAGATCCCCCGCCGCCGTACCAAAATCGGCAGGACACCCAGCTCGCGATGGGACGTCCACGCCCCGGGGAGAACTACCCCCGAAACGGCCCAACTACGTCGCTGGCCAAACCGGCCGGTTCCCTGCACCACCAGTAACAAATCGTCGAGCTAACACCCGAACATACCGAGCGCACACTTAGAAAATTTACAAGAAATATCATACACATCAAAAGCATTCAAAAGCATTCAAATAAACAAATACGAAAAACGAGCATAAACGTCACGCAAATACCGAGCGCACACTTAGAAAATCCACAAAAAATATTTTAAGCAAAAGGCGGGCACCAGCCCAGTAGTCAATGTTACAAAAACAGAGCACGCAGGCCCAAAGAAAGATGTCACAAACGTCGGCACGCAGGCCATAAAAACAACGAGCACGCAGGCCCAGCAACTCATGCTACCTCGTCTGCCCGATCAGCAATCGCGGGATCCTCCTCGGGAGCAACAAGATAGGGATCGACCACCTTCCCATCAACGATCTCGTGGTACGGCCCGATCCCATCCACGGCCAGCGCGACACCAGGATTGGCGACCTGAATCTGCTCAAAAACGCTCTTGAATCCGACCTCGACAGCCTCCAGACAGTCACTTTCCAGCACCCGGATACGGGCAATCAGGTCGGCACGAGTGATTAACCGTCGATCTCCATCTGTCTCGTCCTCGGCCGGACAGACTGCGTTGTCCAAGACTTCCGTGCGAACCTTCAGCGCCTGCACCTCGGCCGTCGCTTCCCCCAACTTCTCCTCCAGCGAAGTTACCTTCCCCTCAGCGCCCTTTGCCCGTTTTCGCTGCTCAGCAACATCCTTCTGGCTCTTCTCCAACTCCTCAGTAAGCTTGGCCAATCGCGACTGCATAAAGGTAAGGTCCCCCTGCAGTTTAGACAGCTCGGCAGCGGAGCATCCCTCCTCGTTCATCACAAGAGCCGTCGTGAACGTCCGCATCATTGCAGCCAAGTCCTCAGCCCGAACACGTCGACGAGTCTCTTGATCGGCCTGACGGACAGCCTTCACCTCCCCAGCGGAGACGGTAGGAGAACGGGCACCATGAAAATAGCCCGGATGCTGATGGCAGGGCGGGACGACATAACCTTCCTCAGCCGTACCGACCGTCAGATCTACCACACCTCGGGGCTCCTCGAACCTCTGCCTTTTCGATGCTCCTTGAGACGCAGGAGATTGAATCCCTTGAGGCGAAGAAGACGAACTCTGCCCCCCCGGCGTCGCGACCTCCTGTCCGACCAGCTGACTCAGCCTCGTCCTCGGGACCGCGACATTCCTGGTGGCACGCAACTGCTTCACCCGCTCCTCGACGAAAGACATGTTCGCTGCAGAAACAAAGAAAAGAGTTAGCGACGGTCGAAGCCCCGACCACGGGGAGAAAAATGAACATTCCTACCTAGATAATCCAGAGCGGCCGCCCCGGTCGCACAACCGAGCAGGGTCTTGGTATTAATCAGACGCTTCTTAGTATGCACATTCCCCTGCGCATCGAGGATATACCGACCGTCGGGCGTCACCAG